>CP125973.1:57573829-58173829 GCA_030063025.1 Avena longiglumis
TTCATTCATTAACATGATGCTTGGGTCATCCTTCACCGCGAAGGGCGGAATTTCATGAAACTTATCACAATCTTCTGACATGTCTGTCTTGTCCTCCACTCCCACGATGTTTCTTTTTCCTGAAAGAACTATATGGCGTTTTGGCTCATCGTCTAATGTATTCTTTTTCTTATTTTTTCTTTTTCTAGGTTTGGTAGACATGTCCTTCACATAGAAAACCTGAGCCACATCATTGGCTAGGACGAATGGTTCGTCTAAGTACCCAAGATTGTTGAGATCCAACGATGTCATTCCGTATTTCTTGTCTACCTCAACCCCGCCTCCTGTCAGCTTGACCCATTTGCACCGAAACAAGGGGACCTTAAAAGTAGGTCCATAGTCAGGTTCCCATATCTCTTCTATGTAACCATAATATGTGGTCTTTGACCCATTGTTGTCTGTTGCATCAAAGCGGACACCACTGTTTTGGTTGGTGCTCTTTTTATCTTGGGCTATCGTGTAAAATGTATACCCATTTATCTCGTACCCTTGGAAAGTCGATATAGTCGAAGATGGTGACCTAGACAACAAGTATAGCTGATCTCCAAGAGTGTTGTTTTTGATGAGATGTTGCAACCAACCGCCAAAACTCTTCATGTGTTCATCGTTAATCCAAGAGACATGCTTTCCAGGGTTGTTGGAGCGTAAGATTTTCTTGTGTTCCTCGATATATGGGGCTGCCAAGATAGAATTCTGTAGAACAGTGTAATGTGCTTCGGTGTAAGAATGTACGTCTCTACATATTATTGATTTCCTTCCTAGAGTACCCTTTCCACTCAGGCTCCCCTCATACCGCGATTGAGGAAGACCAATCGGCTTAAGGTCAGGAACAAAGTCAACACAAAATTCAATGACCTCCTCTGTTCCATAGCCCTTGGATATGCTTCCTTATGGCCTAGCACGGTTACGAACATATTTCTTTAAGATTCCCATGAACCTCTCAAAGGGAAACATATTGTGTAGAAATACAGGACCGAGAATGGAAATCTCTTCGACTAGGTGAACCAGGAAAAGGCGTCATAATATTGAAGAAGGATGGTGGGAACACCAACTCAAAACTGACAAGACATTGGACCACATCATTCAGAATCGTGGTAGATCTTGAGATTGATTATCTTACGAGAGATTGCATTGAGAAATGCACATAGCTTCACAATGGGTACTCGAACATTATCGGTAGAAGCCCCTCAATGCAATCGGAAGCATTTGCGTCATAATCACGTGCGATCATGAGACTTTAGGTTTTGGAACTTTTTTCTGCCATATTTATTATCCCCTTTATATTCGACGAGAAGCCAGACGGGACCTTAATACTGCTTAGGCATTCAAAAAATATTTCCTTCTCTTGTTTGGTAAGAGCGTAGCTGGCATGACCTTGAAACCATTCTCGATGCAGGCCATCTAGGTCTTTCATACATTGATGGTACTTTCGTGCTTCCGATGTATCTTTTGTCTTCACATACACGCCCAAGAAGCCTAGCAGGTTCACGCAAAGATTCTTCATCACATGCATCACATCGATTGCAGAGCGGACCTCTAAGAATTTCCAATATGGTAGCTCCCAAAATATAGATTTCTTCTTCCACATGGGTGCGTGTCCTTGACGTCTTCGAACAGATTTTCCTCCAGGACCCTTTCCAAAGGTTACCAGTTGATCCAAATCTTTGACCATATCTAATATATCAGCACCAGTACGCTCCTTAGGCTTCGTCTGGTGACATGCCAGACCGTTGAAATGCTTGCCTTTCTTTCTTAAAGGATGCTTGGCCAAAAGAAATCGACGATGCTCATTATATATATTCTTCTTACAATGTTCCAAATTTATAATTTCAGTCTCATCTAAACAGTGTGTGCATGCATTGTATCCCTTGTTTGACTATCCTGAAAGGTTACTAAGAGCAGGCCAATCATTGATTGTTACGAAAAGCAATGCTCGGAGGTTAAATTCTTCCTGCTTGTGCTCATCCCACACGCGTATCCCGGGTTCGTGCGCAACTGTAAAACTTCTTCCACTAATGGCCTTAGGTACACATCAATGTCGTTGCCGGGTTGCTTCGGACCTTGGATCAACACTGGCATCATAATGAACTTCCGCTTCATGCAAAACCAAGGAGGAAGGTTATAGATGCATAGAGTCACGGGCAGTCTTTGTCGAGCTCTGCTCCCCAAAGGGATTCATGCCATTTGTACTTAGACCAAACCTTAAACTCCTTGCGTCATCTGCAAAGTTCGGGTACTTTCTATCGATTTTTCTCCATTGCGACCCATCAGCGGGGTATCTCAATATTCCGTCTGACTTACGTTCCTCTTTAAGCCATCGCAACAACTTGGCGTGCTCTTTGTTTCTGAATAAGCGTTTCAACCGTGGTATTATAGGAGCATACCACATCACCTTCGCAGGAACCCTCTTCCGGGGGGCTCGCCCTCAACGTCACCAGGGTCATCTCATCTAATCTTATACCGAAGTGAAGTGCATACCGGGCATGCATCTAAATTCTCATACTCCTCACCGCGGTAGAGGATGCAGTCATTAGGGCATGCATGTATCTTCTGAACCTCTAAACCTAGAGGGCACACAACCTTCTTTGATTTGTACGTACTGGCGGGCAATACATTATCTTTTGGAAGCATATTCTTCATCATTTTCAGCAACTTTTCAAATGAGGAGTCAGGTATAGCACACTCAGCCTTCCATCGCAGCAATTCGATTCTTTGCTTGACTTTTCAGACCATTTTCGCAATTTGGATACAACAACTTTTTGTGATCCTCTAGCATGTGATTGAACTTCTCCCTGTCCTTTTCAGTTTGACAATATCTTCGTGCATCGGCAATGGTCCGACCAAGATCATCAGCGGGTTCATCATGTGTCTCTTCTTCATCCTCCCCTTCACATCCCCATGGAAGTATCTCCGTACTCGGAAACCATGATAGTTGTCATCCTCCTCTTCTTTTTCATTGTCTTCCATTATAACCCTCTCTCTCCGTGCTTGGTCCAACAATTATAGCGGGCATGAAGCCGGACTTCAACAGTGGCTGTGAAGGGTTTTTCGTCGAGTAATCCTTGAATCCTACATCCATTACATGGACAGAATACAAAACCATTGTGCTTGTTTGCATCAGAACGAGATGAATTCATGCACGCCATTAATGAACTCGCCAGGGCGTCAAGATCTGTACATCCATTCCGGACCATCGCATTATAGTAAAAGTATATCAAAAACCATTACACAACATGATATAATTATTACAAGTTATATTGAGAGCTTCTAGAGCATTAATTTTGAATTTTGAAAAATTTACATGCACCAATTTGTGAATTGGAGAAAACAATCAACATGATAAATGTGGAGTTCTTTATTATTGTTCTATCGGTGAAAACCTCATTCCATTCTAAGCTCTGAAACTCTAAAATTACACATTTCAATTTTCAGTAACTATGTGCCTAATCAAAATTTGTTACACATATATATATCAAAATCCTTCTAGCTACTTCTAGAGCATGCATGCATTTGATCCATATCTCTATACTTCTAGAGCATTATAGAGCTAAAGTAGCAATAAGAGCTAACCTTTTAAAGCTTTGGATTTAGGTGTTGCAAACTAAATCTTGACAAATCTTGAGAAAAAAATTGGCATGAACTCTTTTGCTTCTTTGAGAAAAATGGCCACCATATGCTTTAGGGCAGCTAGCCAGGGAGCTGTATATATAGTGATGGACAATTAGTCCGGCGTGTCGACCGGGACTAATAGTCCCCGAAAAGAGCTGTTGGCCCGCTCCAGCTTATTAGTCCCGGGCCGTATTACGGACCGGTACTAATGCTCTGGTCCGGCCCGGGACTAGTGCTTATGGCCATTTCTAGCCGTTGGAGGCCTCACGGACCGGGACTAGTGCTAGAACTAGTCGCGGTTCGTGACGGGCCGGGACTGGTGACGTTGCTCTGATCGAACCGAAGGCCTGTTTTCGAGTAGTGGATGCCATCAAGGTTAAAACCATTGGGACCGATAGAGCAGCATGGCCTCGCTTTCAATCACTGTCACCGGAGGAAACCCTACATGATCGACAAGAAAAGCGGTAAATTGCAGGTTAGAGCTCACCCTAGAACTCATGCCATGTACGAGCGCACACTGCATCCTGCCAAGATGAGCCATCCCCAAAGCAGACTTTTTGTACAACAAACACCATTGCAACTGCCTCCACGCTACCACCAGAAGAGAGACGATTGGTGGACTCCAAGGCGGCGCCCTCTAGAAGGGAACGACATCACAGCTCCACCACTACTCGAGCCACATAGATCTTGGGTTTTCACGCCCACGAGCATTGCCACCGTGGGACAATACAATGTTAGGCAGGTTTTCACCCTGGCAAGGGACCCTACCTCCATATTCGAGTGTGGCGGGCCAATGGGGGGAGACAGCCACGACCTAGAGCAGGCGCATGGCCCTAACCCTGGCCCAAAGCTCGGCGAAGCCAGCCTGACCACCACCTTTCCAGAAGACTGCCGCCGTGCAAGGCTGCTTCTTGTCCGGCAACACCTATGATTGAGCGGTGAAGCTGCGCCGACACGGTAGCGAGGAAACGTCGTCGTCGCCTCCACTATCTGAACTTTGCCGGTGTACCGGCAGCTGAGGAGAGCTTCGGAGCAGGTGACAACCGGCGGCTAGGGTTTCGCCTCCCATGTCGACCAAGATGGACGACGCGAGGGCCTCGCCAAATGTGTTGTCTCGGTTAGAGATCTATGATAGCCCTAGATTGACAAAGAGTAGTATGCGTATGTTTTTTCAGAAAACAACAGAACATTCTATTCCGAGGGTTGAAGTGAACTGAATTCGACCGAGGAACATAAAGAAATCAGCAGAATAATGGTCGTAGACTAGGGTTTGACTGAAACGAACGAAACATGCAATACCACAATGCCATTTTGGCGGCAAGTTTTCTGTCTTCATTTTCCAAATAGTAATTTCCGCTAGGCTCCTGCTAAACATGAGTAGGTACGTTCAACAACGAAGCAAGATTTGGTTTAGGCAGTTTGCCACACTGGTAAGTAAACAGAGGTACGGGGAACCTTAACTCGGAAGCAAACACACATCACAAAAGCTTCCAAAAACACAATAAATTCAAACTTGTCCCTGCCCTCCCACTTGAGCTTGTTGTCTGGCGAGCAAGATGACATGCCGCGCACGAAAGAAGAGACGAGCGACGACGTGTCCAGGACCAGGAGCCCCTCGCCAAACGAAAAGGCAGTGGGAGAACAAAACGCGAAGAGGTGAAGAAACAAACAGGGCCTCGTTGTCGTCGGCTTCCCGGCCGGTGTCACCTTGGACTCATCGTGGTTCCGTGCCCCGCCACCTCCTGCTCCTGCCTCTACCACCACGAAACCTTTGGAGCGTTGCCCCGTGCAGAACACCATCACCGTCCGAGTCCAACGCTGGTGAGTGGTGACACGTTACGTTCTTCCTGCATGCCCGTTTTGGACGCACGCAAGACAGCAAGGAAAATACCACAGGCCCGTTTTGAACAACAGCAGTGGCTCTAGCCAGCGCTCATCCAAAAATACCAGAGGAGAAAACAGGGTATGGTGAGCCAGCCGAGGTTATGTGCTTCCTGCCTTTTTGCCTGCCTCTGGGTCTGGGTGGCTGGCTGACTCATGGCCCTTGCGCATTTGTTTGGACATTCGGGTATATATTGGAGCTTTGTATCTTCCCAATCGGTGCACGACCACGAGCGCCAACTATAGCAGATACTTCCTCCGACCCAAATTTGAGTCAACTAATATGGGTCCGAGGGAGTACTATATATTTTCGTACAGTCGTCTACTCTCTGGATGGATTTGACCTTCATGTAGATGTTACGGGAGTTGGCTTCATGGCTTCTTCGAAGACATCTCAAACTCGACTCACTAGGCTACCTTGACCGCATCCAACGAGTTCTTGGACTGAATAAAAGTGTGCAACGGAAAGTACTAGTAAGGTGCAAGCATCCTTATTCTACTCCTATAAACGGAGAAGTGGAGGATAGCTCTATTCTAACATACACGTGGTCACCTAAGACACAAACAAAACCAGTGCATGCATGCTAGAGAAACTGGGTCCCTTGGAACATCGAGCTCAAATCCTTCCGGTGCATCCCATTCATAGTAATTCTTGCAATGCAGTGGGTGTAACTCGACACATGTTCATGCTATCTTCACAAATCAAACAGCTATCTAGAAGGAAGGAATGTTTATTCTTAGGTCTAGTTGATCCTTCCGTGTGGACATGCCAGATGTATATATATGGGTGTCTGGGTGTATGGAGTAACTAAAACTTCCATGTGTTTACCAACTGGTCGACCAACAATCTTTCTCCCGTGCATACATGCTAGAGAAATTGGGTCCCTTGGAACATCAAGCTCAAATCCTTCCGGTGCATCCCATTCATAGTAATTTTTGCATTGGAGCGGGTGTGATTGGAGACATGTTATGCTACTCCCTCTGTTTCAAATTACTCCGCGCGCACTCTTATCTAGGTGGGCTAGTTCTTTCTTATTTTTTATCCAAAAAAATCCTATAATTTTTGAACTAGATAGTATAAAATGTGTACTAGCTATTTCAAAAATCTCGGAAATTTTTTGAACGAAAAATAAGAGAATACTATCCCACCTAGATAAGCGTGCGTGCGAAGTAATTTGAAACAGAGGGAGTATATCGGTGCCAAACAGTTATCTTAAAGGAAGAAAGGTTTATTCTTTGGTCTAGCTGTTGATTCTTCTGTGTGAAGATGTTAGATATATAGCCAGTCTCAGTGCATGGATTTCCGTGTTCAACAACCGATCGACCAATTATCTTTATTAACTGGTTGTTGTGTTCTGAGGATACACCATCTTTTGAGTACTAATATACGAAGTTCATAAATAAAGATCTTTGATCTCTCGCATGCAGTGACATTGGTTAAAGACCTAGAGGGGCACATAAATGCCTAGTAATCATCAACCTGCGTTCCATAGAAGCTTTTGAAGTAGCATAATAGCTTCACATCGCCACGTGTTTCTAGACATACCCGTAAGAGCTAGAAACCTGAAATTGACATTGAGAAAGCTAGAAACTTGAAAAATACTTTCAACTTTCGAACAATTATCAGGTCTGAAAATTAATTTCCAAAAGAGCGAATTGTTTTGTTTCGGTGAATCCCAAGAGGTAGCCAATTTGTATGCCGAACTTTTCGGATGCAATCAAGGCTAATTTCCTATTAGATATTTGGGCATCCTGATTCACTATCAAAGGCTTACAAATGCTGAATGGAAAATTGTTGAAGAAAGACTACAATTGAGATTAAGTAGCTGGAAAGGCAAATTATTGTTTCTGGGTGGAAGATTGGTACTCATTAATTCAGTACTTAGTAACATGGTGCTGTATATGATTTCATTCTTCCAGTTACCAAAGGGAGTCTTACATCGATTGGATTATTTCTGATCAAGATTCTTCTGACAGGGAGATAATGAAAAGAAGAAATATAGACCGGCTAAATAGAGTGTGCAGACCCAAAGATCAAGGAGGGCTTGGGATTCATGATCTAGAAATCAAGAACCAAGCCCTACTTGGAAAATGGTTTTTTAAGTTGCTGTCTGAAGATGGGATCCGGCAAACTATTCTTAAACAAAAATATGTTGGCTCGAAAGCACTATCCCAGGTTCTTTGGAAACCGGGAGATTCGCATTTCTGGGCTGGTCTAATGGCCACGAAGTAGCATTTCTTCCGCTTTGGATCGTTTTCGATTAAGGACGGATATGAGATACGTTTCTGGGAAGATAAGTGGCTAGGTAGCACTACTTTACGGGAATAGTATCCAGCCTTGTATAATATTGTCCGTCACAAAGGTGAAACACTCGCTGTAGTGTTGGAGACCAATCCGCCGAATGTATCGTTCAGAAGAGATTTAATCAGATCCCGACTTGCATCGTGGAATGATTTGCTTAACCGCTTGACATCAATCCATTTGATGCCGGGGTCTGATGAATTTCATTGAAACTTGACTGCGAACGATATCTTCGCAGTTAGTTCCATGTACAATGCTTTGATCCAACCATCGCTACCAGTTGTTAATAATCAGAAAATTTGGAGAATGAAAATACCACTTAAAAATAAAAAAATTGCTTGGTATCTTCATCGTGGGGTTATCCTAACCAAGGATAATCTTATTAGGCGGAATTGGCATGGAGATAAAATATGTGTTTTTTGCCATCATGATGAGTCAATAAAACATTTGTTTTTCGAATGCAATTTTGCCCGTTCTATATGGTCAGTCACTCAAGCAACTTCAGGCTTGTATCCACCTTGTAGTGTTGCCAATATCTTTAGAAATTGGCTACATGGTATAGATTATAAGTACAGAATCCTTCTTAGGATGGGAGCGATTGCCATTATTTGGTCGCTATGGCTGTGTAGAAATGATTAAGTGTTTAATGATAAATCCTCATCTTTCTTGCAGGTTATCTATCGTTGTACAGGCACACTCCGATTATGGTCATCCCTGCATCGTGCGGAGTTTTACGATCTTTTTACGGAGGTGTGCACCAGGCTGGAGGATACAGCGAGAGATATATTTACCCGTCATGGATGGCAGCATAATTTGCGGATAGGCCATCAACCCCCTTAGGCGTTTTTTTACAATTTCTCATTATGATATGTAATTCGCCTATGTTGTTTTATTTTGTTTGTCGACTTTGGATCTTGGACGGCTGTGTGCATCTTAGCTATGCAGAGGCCGGGTGTAATATTTAAACTTTAAGTAATAAAGACACTCTTTATCGAAAAAGACATACCCGTAATACTACCAACATTGAGTCTTAATGCCAAATTTATCAAAAAAAAATCCAATTACGAATATATGGGTACGCGCATCTAGATTTTATGCGCGTTAGTCAGCTTATATTTAGGTTCCATAACCAAAACTAAACAAAGACGCCTAGCATCTTTTTAGTTTGCCAATATACTATGTATTAGAATACATTTCATTTTTTTATTCATTGGGGTTTGTGCTTAATACATTTTCTCCACGTAGGTTACATGACTCATTACAACATCGTCTCACCGTACAGTTAGTTGAATTTTCCTTTTTGCCACACCAATTAACACAATGAAATGCAACATCACCGCTTGTACCTCGACAATGGAGTTAAATCATGTTCTTTTATTTGTTGATTCAAAACCTATACTAAAATTCTGGACATTTGATTTCAAATTCTCGGGTAGAGATCTATGATAACCCTAAATTGACAAAGAGTAGTGTATGTATTATTATTTTTCAGGAAACAACACAACATTCTATTCCGAGGGTTGAAGTGGACTGAATTCGAGCGAGGAACATAAAGAAATTAGCAGAGTCATAGTCGTAGACTAGCGTGTGACACATTTCGGCTGCAATTTTCTGCCTTCATTTTCCAACAGCAATTTCCGCTGGGCTCCTGCTAAACATGGGTACGTACGTTCAACAACGAAGCGAGATTTGGTTTAGGCAGTTCGCCACACGTGTAAACAGAGGCGAGGGGAAGCAAACACACACCCCAAAAGCTTCCAAAACACAATAAATTCAAACCTATCACTGCATGCCCTCCGACTTAAGCTTGTCCGGCGAGCAAGATGACATGCCCCGTACGGAAGCGGAGGAATAGACGAGAGAATTGTCCATACAAACATACAGAAATTAATAGATAGGGACTCGAGAGGGAAGAAACAAACAGGGACTCGTTGTCGTCGGCTTCCTCGGGTCACCTTGGACTCATCGTAGGCTGTCGCAGGCGGCTTTAAACTCGGTGCCCCGCCACCACCTTCTCATGCCTCTACCACCACGAAACCTTTGGCTGTTTTCGGAGCGTTGCCCCGTGCAGAACACCACCGTCCGAGTCCAACGTTGGTGACATGTTGTTCCGGCCCGTTTGAATGCACGCAAGACAAGGATAGAACAACGGCCAGCGCCCAACCAAAAAATACAACAGGGGAGAAAACAGGGTATGGTGAGCCAAGGTGATTTGCTTCCTGTCCTTTTGCCTGCCTCTGGGTGGCCGGATAACTCATGCCCCTCGCATTTGTTTGGACATTGGGGTATATATTTGGAACTTTGGACTATCTTCCCAATGAGTGCACGAACGCCAGCGCCAACTATACCAACATGGCTCACTAGTGAGGCTAAGTACTATATATTTCCGTATAGTCTACTCTCTGGATGGATTTGATCTTCATGTAGACGTCACTGGAGATGGCCTTGACAGCTTCTGCGAGGTCATCTGAAACTCGACTCACCAGGCTACCTTGACCGCACCCAATGTTCTTGGACTGAACAAATGTGTGCAATGGAAAGTACTAGTAAGGTGCAAGAATCCTTGTTCTACTCCTATAAACGGAGATGTCAAGAGTAACTCCATTCTAACGTACACGTGGTCGCCTAAGACACCAACAAAACCAGTGCAAACATGCTAGAAAAACTGGGATTCCTGGAAGATCGAGCTCAAATCCTTCCGGTGCATCCCATTCATAGTAACTCTTGCAACTACACGGGTGTGACTCGACACATGTTCATGCTATCTTCACAAATCAAACAGTTATATGGAGGGAAGAAAGGTTTATTCTTCGGTCTAGCTGTTGATTCTTCGGTGTGGATATGCCAGATGTATATATGGGTGTCTCGGTGGATGGAGTTCCTCATACTTCAGTGCATTCACCAACCCTATGGCTGTTGTGTTCCGAGGGTACACCATCTGAGTACTAATATATGAAGTTCATAAATAAAGATCTTTGATCTCTCGCGTGCAGTGACATTGGTTAAAGACCTAGAGGGGCGGCACATGACTGCCTAGTAATCATCAACCTGCGTTCTATAGAAGCTTTTGAAGTAGCATAATAGCTTAGCATCGCCACATGTTTCTAGACATACACGTAATACTACCAACATTGAGTCTTAGTGTCAAATTTATCAAAAAAAAAATCCAATTACGAATAGATGGGTATGCATCTGGATTTCATGCGCATTAGTCAGCTTGTATTTAGGTTCCATAACCAAAACTAAACAAAGATGCTAGCATCTTTTTAGTTTGCCAATATACTATGTATTAGAATACATTTCATTTTATTATTCATTGGGGTTTGTGCTTAATACATTTTCTCCACGTAGGTTACATGACTCATCCCCCTCTCCCCGACCTAACCCTAGGAGCCACCGCCGCCTCTTCTCCTTCCTTGCCGCTGCCGGAGGGGGCGATGGGCAAAGCCCAGGCGCCCCAAGGAGGGTGGCGGCAGGGATCCCTCTCCCCTGGCTGGTGGTGCGGCACGGGCCGTTGTCATCGGGAGTGCGGGATGCCGCCGGCGTGGCAAGCGTAGGTGGAGGCTGGTGGTGGGCTCCATGGCGGACGGCAGTGATGGGATGACCGGTGGAGCTTTGGTGGGTGTGGTCTCCTAGCCCTTGGCCTAGATGCGCCCGCCCCCGCATCCGATCTTCGAATTTCGTAGGATCTCCGCAGGTCGTGGCGGTCCGGGCTGCCTACTCCTCTGTCGTCCTAGCTAGTGGGGAATTGAGTGGCCAGTCCCATGGGAAGCCGCCGAGCAGCGGCACGGGGGTCGACGATCTGCCTAATAAAGGTGGCGGTCATTGATCCCTGTCAAGCCAATACGAAGATCCGCATGATGTTTCTCTACATTGATCTGGTTACTGTGTCGTGTTCTGGAAGGCTCCGTCGGCGTACTCCATAAGTGCGATCATGCCGAGAGATTGTTGGATCAGATGGGATTCGGGCGTGCGCATCCATGTTTTACTCTGATCGTTTGGTTTCAGAGGGTGCGCTTCAAAGCTTTGTTGGTTGTTAAGATCATGGGGGCATGTTTTCGTTCCATGATACTGACGAAGAATGTCATGTAGACCAAGATCTGTGGATTGACAATGGTGGTTCGAGTCTGGGTGGTGATGAGGAATTAGCTTGGTGATTTGTGACTTGGAGCAATGGCATGCAAGTGGGGACGGCTGCACAGGAGAGGTTCACGGTTCTATCTTTTAAGGTGAAAACCTAGGGCCTGGTCTTAATTGGTTGTGTCTGGCAATGGCCTTGTTGAAAGCATTGTCTTGAGAGTGTGGACTTTCTTCAGGGTGAAAACCTAAGATCTTTGATCGGGCGATGACGGTGTTTGTGTACTGTTTTCTTTTTGAAGGCATCGCTTTTATATAAGCTGGACTTCTGGTGTTGTCTTGGTGGTGGTAGTATTGTTGTTCCAATGAATGGATCACTATAGCGGGACTTTTCTTTTTTGTAGTTCTTCTTTCTTTTTTGGTTGTGTGCATCCGTATGGCCGCTAGGGCAATGCGTAATTGGAAAGGATGGGTGTAACTAGTATCTTTTGATATTAATATATGTTCCTTTCAAAAAAAAAGGTTAATGACTCATTACAACATCGTCTCACCGTACAATTAGTTGAATTTTCCTTTTGCCACACCAATTAACACACTGAAATGTAACATCACAGCTTGTACGACAATGGAGTTAAATCATGTTCTTTTATTTGTTGATTCAAAACCTATACAAAATTTTTGGAAATTTGATTTCAAATTCCTAATCCATATGGATTTTTAAGTTCATAGACTACATTTTTGGTTCAGCCTTTCCTTGTCCATAAGTTGGCCAACATTGGCTAAAAAATTGAACTAGACTTTGGTAATGGAGCATTGGCAAGCCAAAATTTGGCAACAATCCAAACAAGAGCCAACCTTTTGGTCATGACCAAACTATTAATAGGGTATACTTTGGCAACAATCTAAACAAACCCTAAATTCGGTGACCTGCCACCACCTGCTCATGCCTCTACCGCCACGAAACCTTTGGCTGTTTTCGGCGCTTTTCCCTGTGCAGAACACCACGTCCGAGGCTAGTGACCCTTTGTTCCATTCTTTTTTGGACATTCAAGAGAAGGATAGACCAATGGCTAGTGGCCATGGCGGAGAGCCTAACGCTGGAGATTGCCTTCATGGCTTCTTCAAAATCATGTGAAACTCGATTCACCCAGCTACCATGCACGACGCTCAACGTTCTTGGACTGAACAAGAATGAATAACTGAAAGTATTAGTAAAGGTGCACACATTACATATCCTTGTGCTACTTCTAAACAAAGGTATTGGGACTATCTCCATTCTAACTTACACAAGGTCGCCTCAAGATACCAACAGAACCAATGCTAGAGAAACTAGGGTTCTTTGAACATCGAGCTCGGATCTTTCTGGTGCATCCCATTCATAGTAATTCTTGCAATGCAACGGGTGTGATTCGACACATGTTAATGATCTCATCATAAATCAAACAGTTATCTGAAAGGAAGAAATGTTTATTCTTCGGTCTAGTTGTTGATTCTTCCATGTGAACATGATAGCCATATAGGCGTTTGGGTGCATGGAGTAACCCATAATTTAGTGTGTTCACCAACCGAGTGACTAACTATCTTTACTAACTGGTTGTTGTGTTCGGAGGGTACACTATCTGAGTATTAATATATGAATTTCATAAATAAAGATCTTACACCTCTCATGTGTAGCGACATTGGTTAAATACTAAAGACCTAGAAGGCCGCACATGAATTCCTAGTAATCATCGACCTGCATTCTATGGAAGCTTCCGAAGTATCATAATAGTTTCACGTTGCCACGTGTTTCTAGACATACCCATAATACAACTAACATTGAGTCTTAGTGTCAAAATTATCAATGTATTTTTCAATTTCGAATCGATGGGTATGTGCATCTGGATTTCATGCGTGTTAGTCACCTTATATTTAGGTTCCACAACCAAAATTGAACAAAGACGGCTCGCATCTTTTGGTTTTATAGTTTGTCGATATACTATGTATTTTTTGAGGATATACTATAGTTTGTCGATATACTATGTATTTAAATACATTTCATTTTATTATTCACTGGGGGTTTGTGCTTAATACATTTTCTTCATGTAGGTTATATGACTCATCATAACGCCGTCTCACCGTACAATTAATTGAACTTTCCTTTTTCCATATCAATTAACACATTGAGATGTATCATCACCGCTTTGCGCATTTCAAATAAATCAGTTAAAGTATGACAATGGAATTAAATCACGTTCTTTCATTTGTTGATTCAAAACCTATACTAAAATTCTGGACATTTGACTTCAAATACTAAACCCATATGAATTTCAAAGTTCACAAACCACATTGAGTCTCAGTTTCAAGTTTATTACTGCAGATTTTTAATTATAAATTGATCGGTTCATGTGCCATTTTTATGCATGTTAATTAACCTATATGTTGGTTCTATATACACTATTTATAATTTATCAACTTTTATATTTAAATCAGCATATACTTGTGTGTACCTGTTCTTCTATAGCTGTCAATTATACTTGCATGGGTTGTACTAGTTTCATAGAATTTTGGTATGACTCCAATCCTGAACTAGTTCTTCAGTGGAAGCCCTTTGGATAAAATGAGTTGCGCTACCCAAATTCCAATGGACTGATTTCTGGTATCTTAGTTTCCTAGGAATTTGTACACCCACTCCTACCTTTTTTTTAATCCCGTTCATGCATGGTTGAGGCAATTTTCTACAATTCTATCCAAATAACTATTGGTGGACTATATTGTATTTTGTAATCCTTTTGTTTTTGACTTGCATCCCTGCTAAATTACTTTGTTTCATCTATTCTTGTGATTCGTATTCGTGCAATCAAAGAGATCCACCTGTTCAATCTATTAATGGGAATTCTCCAGAATAGATGGCATAGAGAATTTTATAATCCCAATCCTATGATAGAAAGAGCCTTTGAAAAAAAATATGTCTCATTCAGATACTCCAGAACTCATTAAGAAAATTTTACAATCCAAATAAACTATAAATTCACCAATGAATCACTCATCCAAGGAAATACTATTAATTTTCATTCTGGCGAGAGGTTGCATATTGAATTTTGAAAGATCCCGACTCAACCTGTCATGGCTAAATGAAATCATCTTATTGTATATTTTATATGCGATAAGCCAAATACATCAACCACACTTGATTGGAGTAGTGTATGTATAATTTTAGAAAAACTCCTATAGATAATTAAGAATATGTATAGCAACATAATAGCTTTGAGATGGGTTTTTCTAAGGCCGGGTACATCTACACCCTTACTTTTCTAGCCATTTTTGTTCGTGAATTTTTATAAAAAAATATCTACACGTTGTAGTACAAATGTACTCTCTCTATCCCAAATTATTTGTCTTGGTTTTGTTTAGCTTCATATTATCTTTATACTGAAATGCGTCTAGATACATGTAAATCTAGAAAAAGTTGAGACAACTAATTTGGGACGGAGGGAGTAGTATAGTGATATGTGAAGTTTGAGGTTACTAATTTTTCTATTTGAGAGGAACAAAAATATATCATTTGATATGTTTTATACTCACATATATATATGCTACCACTTTTTTGTATGTTGGCCACATATTATGAGTTTTTCCTCTGAATATTTTTGTGTGAAATAGTATAATCTTATAGTATAGAGAAAATAAAAAATTAGTGGGGTTGTGAATGTTATGGTGCTGACCGACAACTTCCCCAAATAGCTTGTCTTAGGTCCTACACATACCCACCATATCCACCGCGTTGTTGAGTTATTATCGCTTTTATTTTGTCCTACCACCCATCCAATGTGTGTATATATCTAGCTCCCATCCATCATTGTCTAATATAGTAGGGTAGTTATCTAAGGTGAGATCGTCACCATGGGTAGTGCTAAGACAAATAGACAACCCCCCTCGTTTTATTTCGTTAGAGTTGTATTGCAGAGAAATGCAGAACACATATTGCACCACACACGCACGCAACTTCAAATACATTAGATTTGAGAGGCATTGGGAAAAGATGGACATGTAGATGCGATACCTTTGGCCGTGTATCTAATATGCACCTCTACGTGTTGATGTGATCTCGCACTTGAGATGGTTTGCCGACTGACCTAGTGACAAAGGAGAGATTCTAGAACCAAGATTACGTAACTAGAGTCCCCTGTTCTAGCCGTCAGATGATGATTCTTTGACCCATCGTGATGATGATTCTTTGACCCGTCGTGGGTTGCTAACCCATGGTTTAAGGTGAAACTAGGGCAATCGGTCCATATAGTTGTTCATCGAAGCTTTGTATCACTATTTATCAGAATCACAGACGTCCGCGCACTTCCTCCCTAATCCCTTAGCCAAAGCCAACTTTTGTTTTCCAATTCTGGTAAATAGAACTTGCATATGCATGTCCGTCTGGAAAATGACTCATCGTCTGCGGATGTGCCTGCATGACCCCCAAAGTTTCGAGCAAATCAACTGATGTTATCTAAGGGTGAGATCGGCACCATGGGTAGTGCCAAAACAAATAGACAATCCCCTCATTTTATTTCCTTAGAGTTGTGTTGCAGGGAAATAAAAAAAACATATTGCACCACACACACGCACACAACCTAATTTTTTTTAGATTTGGGAGGCATTAGGAAAAGATGGACTTGTAGATGCTATACCTCTAGCCGTGCATACAATATGCACAACTACATGGTGATGCTCGTTCGCACCTGAATAGGGTGACCTACTGACCTAGTGATAAAGCAGAGATTCTAGAACCAAGAGTACATAACTAGGGTCGCCTCTTCTAGCCGTCTGAAGGTAATTCTTGGTTCTTTCACCCATCGTGGGTTGCTAACCCGTGGTTAAAAGTGAAACCATGGCGATAGATACATATAATTGTTGTTCATCGAACCTTTGTGTCAGTTTTTATCAGAATCACATATGTGTGCGCACGGTTCCACGGTCTCAGATTCCCTTAGCCAAGAAGCCGTACAACGTGGTAGCTCCAACTTTTGGTTACTAAGAGCATCTCCACTCGCCTACCCAGGAGGCCAATCTGGACGCCGTCCGGACGCTGAAAATCGGTTCAGTCGTGTACTCAAGGATCTATTTTCGTCCTGATTTCGGCATGTTTTGGTCCGGCCTACCCAGGCCGTACCTAGGATTCCGTGTACGCCATGGGAACACCGGACTCAGCGAAAACGGGCGTGGGCCAGCTCTATAGGCGAGAGAAGGCACCACTCCCGCCAATTCGCCGATCTCTCGCCCTTTTCTTCCCCCCTCCCGCCTTTCTTCCCATTCCCCACCCCAAGCTCACGATCAACGCGCCCGACATGCCGCCCAAGAGTTTTGTCCAACCCAGATCGATCCTCGGCGGTCCGTGGAGAAGAAAGCGAGGCCGAGCGCCCGACCAAGCCGGAGGGCATGTCCTCGGTGGAGTGGGAGAAGAGGAGCACCAGCAGATCTCGTCGGCCGGCGGAAGGACATGAAGGAGAGGGCGAAGCTCCGGCAGCAGCAAGCGGAGGAGGAGAAGGCGATGGTGAAGGCGGCGGCAGAAGAACATGCGATGGTGAAGGCGAAGCAGGCTGCGGCGACGCGTTCGGCGTTGATGGCCGCACCGTACCCACCACACTAGGGGAGCTAGGCTAGCGTCGGCTCGCCGCGGCTTCACCGATCTCCGCCAACTTCCGGAGAGCGGTACGCTCGGCGGTACTCCCCGTCGCCGGAGTTCGACGGTGGCTTCAACCCGAACGTGCTCTTCCCCTGCCCGGCATCGCGCCACCCTTCGCCCTTCGGCGTGGACATCAACATCCCCTACTCGACCTCTCCGGCGTACGCAAGCCCTGCTCTGCGTCGTGGACCACTGCCTTTCGGTGGAAGCTCGGCAACCTTCGGCGAGGCCGACGCGCGCAACCTGTTCGGCCGAATGCCGGACGTACTTCCGGCCGGCATGACGCCCGAGGCCTACATGGAGGACCTGATCGCAACAGGCTCGACCTCCAACCACCCCTCCTTCTTCACGGAAGAGCAGACCCGGGCCGACGCCGAGCGCGGCATCGAGTCCTAGGACCTCGTTGACGTCGATGCCGAGGAGACCCAGGCCGAGCAGACGCAACCATAGGACGCCGAGACTGAGGCGAAAGGCAAGAAGGGGAAGAAGACGTCGGACGCTCGGCTCAAATGGACCGTGGCCAAGGACACCTGCTTCGCCGAAGCTTGGAAGACGGTGAGCATGGATCCAATAATGGGTGCGAACCAAAATTCCGACAATTATTGGCGGCGCGTGAAGGCAGCATTCGACGAGCGAAGCATGTGCGACCCAAAGTATCGCAAGATCCACATGGAGCGAGGGGAGAAGGCAATAATGAACCATTGGGCGATCATCCAAAGCTGCGCGACAAGTGGCACAGCGTGGAAGAAGTCGACCGCACACAAGCGTGGGGAGAACATGGACAACAAGGTACTCGCGAACATTAACTTTGTCGTGCACTCTCTTGACACACTCGAACATGGACAACTTGACACACTTCCATTTTGTAGGCTGCGCGTGCACTTCTTACATTGAGAGGACATGAAGATGGAGTTCAAGTTCCATCATGTCTTGAGAAAATCGAGCATTGCGAAGTGGCGGGACACTTTGAGTCTCTCCAAGAGCAGGGCGCGTCTACAACCCGAGGCCCGGTTGTTGCTGCCGTGAAGAAGACTGAGCTCGGACGAAGAAGGCGAAGATGCTCAAGGCCGCTGGACCTCCCGCCGAGCGTCTCCAGGCTTCGATCGAGAAATGCCTCGCCGACACGAGGGCGCAGGCCGAGAAGAGGGCTGAGAAGAGCGAGGAGCGCTGGAAGAAGCTGATGGAGACACAAGGGGAAAAGGTGGCCCTCATCAAGGCCAGTCTCGCCGAGAAGAAAGCCAGCCTCGCCAAGAAGAAGGCCAACTACGCCGTCAAGAAGCGCCACACGGACCTCAAGTTCCTCATGGGCGGCGAGGACACGTCGAAGATGAGCTCGCCGGTCAAGGTCTGATACATGGCGCAACGTCAGGCCATCCTGGAGGGCATTACCATGGCTTCCCCTTCCTCTGCGTCGAGCGTGCGGCGCGACGCTCCACGCCGAGCTCGCTTCGACTTCCTCCAACACGGCCTTTACCGGCGATGGGCGACAACGCCGCTGCCACGCAAGCAGAGCCCATCCCCATCGACGGATCGTTGTTTCCTATTATGTAATAAAAATATGCCGCCGAACATGTAGGCGCATCATTGAACACCTTGTGGCGAGCACTCGCCGGGAACTATGCAGATTCAAAATATATAGCCGTTTTGTGTCCGCCTGGATACTCGGCCTGGATAGCCGAGTGGGAAACTGGGCGTAACCAGGCCGAAAACTTGCGCCGTCCGGCCGGAAAAGGGTCTGGATTTCGGCCTAGGTTCGGCCAACGAGTGGAGATGCTCTAAATTTTGAGGTTACTGATTTTTCTATTTGAGTGGAACAAAAAATATATCATTTTTCTCAAAAAAAAATCATTTGATGTGTTTTATACTCATATATATATATATGCTACCACTTTTTTGTTTGTTGGCCGCATATTATAAGTTTTTCCTCTGAATATCTTTGTGTAAAATAGTATAATATTTTAGTACACCCGGCCCATATTTTTCTGATAACTTTGTTATGATTTAGTATCACAAAGAAAATAAAAAAAATAGTGGGGGTGTGAATGTTATGGTGCTCACCGACAACTACGCCAAATTCTGTTCAAAAAAAAGACAACTACGCCAAATAGCTTGTCTTAGGTTCTACACATACCCACCATCCACCGCATTGTTGAGTTATTATCGATTTTTTTTTGCGGGTCTATATAGTGGTTCATATTACGTACTCTTGACTTCATTATCACTTTTATTTTGTCCTACCACCCATCCAATGTGTATATATGTAGCTCACATCCATCACGGTCTATATAGGATAGCTATCTAAGGCAAGATCGGCACCATGGATAGTGCTAAGACAAATAGACAACCCTCCTCATTTTTTTCGTTAGAGTTGTATTGCAGGAAATACAGAACACATATTACACCACACATACACACACGCAACCTCAAATATGTTAGATTTGGGAGACATTGGAAAAAGATGGACATGTAGATGTGATGCCTCTAGCCGTGCATTTAATATGAATCACTACGCGGCGATGCTCGCTCGCACTTGAGATGGCTGGCCTAGTGACCTGGTGGTAAAGGAGAGATTCTAGAACCAAGAGTAGGTAACTACAGTCACCTCTTCTAGCCGTCCAATGATGATTCTCTGTTGTTTGATCCTTGGTTGTTCTTTTACCCATCGTGCAACCGTGGTTAATAGTAAAACTACGGTGATCGATTCATATAATTGATGTTTTACATCGAACCTTTGTTTCGGTTTTTACCAGAATCACATACGTGTGCACATGGTTCCACGGTCCCTGATTCCCTTATTAGAGCCAAGAAGACGTACACGCTAACTCAACTTTTATTTTTTCGACTCCAATAACTCCAACTTGCATATGCATGTACCCACTGAAAAATGATGACTCATCATCTGCGGATGTGCCCACACGGCCCCAAAGTTCCGAGCAAACAACTGACGTTAGGTTGTTCTGTTCACAACCCGCTCCCTTCCTTTTCTTCCCCGTAGCAGATCATCATTGGAGAACGGGATATTTTCTGATTACGCCAACACATAATGTTAGTCACTATTAAGTACGACACTAGTATAGTAACGATCGAGGATCAACACGAAATGGTGTGCGATTTCATTGTAAAACTGATGGTTGCTCAAAGTGGTCTAAACATGGCGAGAAGGAAAAGGTTAGCCAAAGATAAGAAGATAGGGCATGACGCTGAGCAAGGAAAACTTTCAGGTCATAAGCATATGTTGATGACCATTGGTGCCCTACACAGCCAGCAGATGATCCAACCAACTGAGTCAAGAGCTAACGCTAATGCACTACATTATAGGATAATTCCATAGTGTCCGGCATGGGATTCTATATTGTCCTGATTCGATGGCCCAAAATCATCATGCCGATGACCATGCATAAGAACAACCGGTTAAACCTTAGGCAGAGACTAGGTAAGAAGAGATCATCATTGGCAACAAAATTAGTGCTATTTGAGATGAACACAGTTGAGACTCTAAATCTACACAAAATTGAGACCAGTAATTTGAGAAGGTGGAAGTATATTAATTTTTGATGTTTGAGGTTACTAACTTGGGCTATTTGAGAAGAACAAAAATATAGCATTTGATGTGTTTTATATTCACAAATATATTCTACCACTTTTTGTTTTGTGTTAGCCACATACTAAAAGTTTTTCCTCTGAATAGTTTCATGTGAAATAGTATAATCTTATAGTACACACATATTTTTTAGATAATTTTGTTGTGATTTAGTATCATAGAGAAAATCAAAAGTTAGTGGGGGTGTAGACGCTATATATGGTGCTCATTCACAACTTCTCCAATAGCTTGTCTTCGATTCTACACATACCCACCGTCCACCGTGTTGTTGAGTTATTATCGCTTTTATTTCCTCCTACCACTCATTCAATGTGTGTAGTATATATGTAGCTCCCATCCATCACGGTCTATATAGGGTAGTTATCTAAGGTGAGATCGGCACCATGGGTAGTGCCAAAACAAATAGACAATCCCCTCATTCTATTCCCTTAGAGTTGTGTTGCAGGGAAATTAAAAAAAAAACATATTGCACAACACACGCACGCACACAACCTAAAAAATGTTAGGTTTGGGAGGCATTGGAAAAAGATGGACATGTAGATGCTATACCTCTAGCCGTGCATCCAATATGCACAACTACATGGTGATGCTCGTTCGCACTTGAATAGGGTGACTGACTGACCTAGTGATAAAGGAGAGATTCTATAACCAACAGTACATAACTAGGGTCGCCTCTTCTAGCCATCTGATGGCAATGCTTGGTTCTTTCACCCACCGTGGGTTGCTAACCCATGGTTAAGAGTGAAACTACAACTATCGATCCATATAATTGTTGTTCATCGAACCTTTGTGTCGATATTTATCACTCCCTTATAAGAATCATTTACATGTCTCAGATTCCCTTAGCCAAGAAGACGTACAGCATGGTATTTTCAGGTGATTGAATAACAGGATATTTTCAGGTGAGGTGTCTGATTACACCGACCTGGATGTTGGCATTGAAACTTGTCCTTTGTGCAGCAGGCGGGCCGGGTCTGCTGATCGTGCCGCTGATGCCGAAGTCTTTGATTTCCTTTTCAGGAATGGACAAAGCACGGTTTGGTTTGCAGCTACCCTTCCATGTTCGATGGTGTTTGACATTTTTATGATGCTCCACCTTGAGTGTATCACTGTCAGATCTTAATTCTAGATAGTCACTAGTAAGTACGGCACTAGTCTAGTAACGAGGATCAGCACAGAAATGTTGTGCAATTTCATTGTAAAATTGTGCGTACTCCATGAATATGTAAGCATAAAACTTGATACCAGAGCCACGCCTGGGCCAATATCCTTTGACAATACAGATGCGCTCAAAGTGGTCGGAACATCGCGAGACGGAAAAGGTGAGCCAAAGATGACCAGACAGGACATGACGCCGACCAAGGAAAACTTTCAGATCTTAAGCACATGTTAGCAACCATTGGCGCTCTACACAGGCGTGCGTGCTTTATCTGCAAGTGTAAACCTCATGCTGTCTTGTCGACAGCAGATGATCCAAACAACTGAGTCAATAGCTAATAGTGTGTGAGCGCTAATGCGCTACATTACAGGATGATTCCATAGTGTCCAGCATGGAATTCTACACAGGCAGCATAAATATTAGTGGGAGGTGAGCCTATGCTAAGACCCTTTGATTTAAGTTGGTTGCAAGTTCTGAGACTTACAAGAGGAAACAGGCACACAAAAAGGATCCATCCTGCTTTAGCCCTCCGAACCTGAAAGTCCTGCTTCGATGGCCCAAAATCATCACGCCGGTGACCAGAAGACCGGTTAAACCGCTAGGGAAGACCTAGGTAAGAGGAGAGTCATCCTTCAGCCCAGACCAACTTGAAGATGGCTTTGCTAGCACCTGCTTTAACCATGTTGCACTTGTTCATCAGCATCTCCTCTTGGGCACGCCTATCACCATCCTTAAACATTAAAATATTAAAACTTTAGTCCACAGAGATGTTAAGGTATTCTGCGAGAAAGAAGTACACGGACATGCATTGCTCACATTTCTTCTACCTTGCGAATAGTGTAGTAAAGGAAAATAACATTGCATATGTTGAATAGAGAAAGAGTAGGACTCACAAGCATGGAGTACGCCTGAGCAAGTGAGAAAACAGTTGGGTAGAGACGTGTAACAGCAAGAGCAGCTTCTTCTGTCACTTGTGGCACCTGCTTTGTATTAAAAATTAATGAGCAGACTATGGCCCCAAATGGACAAGTGAGCTTTGGGGAAGGCGGCTGTTGTCACCCCATTACCTGCATAAGTTGAAGGGCGAATACATCGCTCACCGTGACCTTCTCAAGGTCAGAACACCTTTTCAGAAATTCGTCATAGGTCAGGCAAAGTCGAGAAGAATCAGCACCAGCAGAGAAGTTTGTGCTGTAGTAATCAATTATTGAGCGTGTGAGGTGGCCGTATTTCTTTTCAGTATCAGAATACCCAGTGGTTCTCTGGACATCAAATCCTTCAAGAATCTCAGTGGTGAAGCAGCTGAAATAAAAGGGATGGAACAGTTAAAAGGGCATACGCCTAACGCCCTAAATGCAAGTAACAATATATAATAATGTTAAAGAAAGGAGAAAACTGCAAATATTCATGGATAACATGTCACCCAGGTTTCATAAGCAGTGTACATACGCTGTTTTAACGCTCTCTGATGCATCGACAGTGTTTGGATCACCTTCAACCAGATATATTAGGTTCTTTAGCCCACATTTCTGCGAAGATTAGAACAAAAGGAACTATGACATCGAGTTGTTGCAGCAACAACAAAAACTGCAAGAATAACTTCGTAACACCTGCAAATCCATAGCTATGAAAAAGAAATAAAGGGAAGAGATCCACCATCTGAAGGCTCAAGCTTATGTCTTCTAATAACACCAGTCTTCACCATCTCATACCCAATGTGGGATATGTTTTTCAGTTAAAGATAACAAAGAATAAGAAAAAAAAATCCCATGTTAAGATTAGACTCAAGCCACATCGGATCATTGGCATGTCAACAGAAGCATTCAACATGTTGAAGTGAAACATCCCTTGTCATGTTCAGCATTTCTGATCCCAATTACAGCCCTAAAATAAGCATGATATCCAAAATAGATTACACAAAGTTCTTTGTATAACTGTTTGGAGATGCCTCCAAAACTGTGCGGTGAAACAGCCTTTATGGCTATGACCATCAATTTAATTGCAACATTGGCTCATGACCATGAAAATATTTTGCATTGACACAACTACGGATCAGGATTATCCAAGAAACAAGTAATACTCTAGGACACGGAGTTTCTTGTCACTATCAGTGAGAACTGAGAAACTGATCAAAGCTAGTTCAGATGTTACCTTCAGCCTTAGTTTTTGATCTTTGTATCTGTTGTCCCTGATTGAGCCAACTAAATCGTCCACGTTTTTCCTTTCAACAATGAAATCAAGAACATACTCTGTGTGAAGTACTTTATGGCGAGCAATCCAAATTGCATCTCCAACAGGCAAGCGTTTCATCTGGATGACATGGTTCAAACAGAAGAATCAGCACCACTTTCTTACGTACATTATACAAAAAGCTCAATCTATGCAAAGCTTCTTTGTCAGATTATTTTATGTAATCCCTTGTACACAACCAAGCAAACAGTGCAGCCAGAAAGCATCAAGAGAGTAGGACGGAGACTAAACATATCAGACAATTATCCAGAAGTACAGGGCATTTCATTTAGAACTGTGTTGATGCATAGGAAATGACTTTTAGCAGTGTATTTTGGTTATCTGAAGAAATGTACAAGGATAACACGCATATAGCACTACTGAATTAGATACAAGAAGCAAGGGAAGGGAGTAGGCGAAACCAAAAAAGAGTTCACATAACTTTGAATCTAACTAACCTTTACAGGTATACCGAACTGCGAGCGTATGTTCTCAACAACATTTCTTCTGGCACGGCGCCTGCACAAAAAGGTATCAATCATGAGAGAAACTTATAAGACATGAAAAATGTTTGGCTGCAGTGATAATTGATTTGTTTTCTTGGAAAATAATTTGGACAAATATAGTCTACAACTTGTATATACATGGCAATGCATCAAATGTTAAAATTTAAGTAACACAAGATAACAAATCGAAGTCTTAGAATTCACAACTCAAGCAGAATCTGGACAAGTATGTGAAACCCTTATTTACCTTATTGTAACAAAATAATGATTAAATGTGAAGATCACAATGCCCTTGCGTATCATTTTTCATTGTATCATTAAAACGATTGAAGCTTGCATTCAAAATTATCATAAATATTGTGAACTTATATAATATTGATAAATAAAACTTACAGCAAAAGGTAAATATATTTTTTATTTTGTAGGACAGCCTATTATGATCCTAATTACAGATACAGTACAATCATACAAACCCAAGAGTTTCTCGATCATCCAATATAAGCACCACTTCATAAACTTCCTGAAAATTTTCATTGGAATGTCGAGGTGGCATGGGTAATAGAAAATTTTCAGCAGAACCCTGGTGGTGAAGGGAAAAATTGCATCATGTTCCACTTGAAAAAGAAAAAAGGTACAGTAAAGAGAAGTCAAGTGTACCATTGCACTAAATGATTGCTGTCCAAACATTCCTCGAGATGAAAGAGCATTAGTGGCAGGTCCCTTGCCTGGAAAAAGGAAGGAGAGTTAACTAAAAGTACAGAAGAGAGTAATACTCTGCTTATGGGGTACCATATTATCCGCAAAGAAAGAGGAAATAGCACCTCACACCACATGTTGGTGCTTGTTTTGCACAAAACCACAACATATACTTGTTTTTGCAGAGAACACCATATTTTGCTGTAATACTTGCGCAAAACACATAACCTGTCATTACTAAGCTCTAATAGCCAATTAATTAGTCTGGCCCACTATCACCAAGCCTAACGAGGCCAACCTCACCAAGTCCGCGGCGACCAAGCGCTGAAACCCGACAACCTTGCCGAAACACGTAAGGCGACTAGGCGAGAGAGCACTCGCGGCTTGCCAGTCGCGTCGTACGTGGCGACAGTGAGCCGGTTTGGTCCTTAGGCGCGTCGCCCGTGGCGGGAGCGAGCTCGTCGTGCTCCACCGGCTCAGACCACCCCGTGCGTGTGCTGTGTCGGCCGTGCCGCTTGCCGCGAGCGCACGCTATATATCTGGCGGCATCGTTTTGGACTCACCAATCCCTACTAGTAGAGGTCGCTGCCGCTCTGCATTGTTGCAGAATTGCATGTTCCAGCGGCTTGCCGTCGTGGTGGTACTGCTGGTGAAGCCCCAATCTAAGCGGTGGACATGACGGTGCTTCGCATGCTCGGTCGTCCTCTTGTAGTCATGAGCAGTTGTTACAGACGACGAGGGCGCTGTCGTAGAGCTCGAAACCGCCAACGTGCAGTGGGGATCCGTCTCATCTCCACCGCTGGCCTGTTGCCGATCTACCGCTGTTGCTGGTCACCGGGGACCCTGCCAAGGGTGTCCACCTCTGTCTAATAGACCAGTTCAGCTGACCATGAAGATTGATTTGCTTTTCAAGCAGTTAATGACAAGTTATGTGTTTTGTGCAAGTATTATAACAAAATATGGTGTTCTCTGCAAAAACAAGTGCATGTTGTG
This sequence comes from Avena longiglumis, assembly GCA_030063025.1. Taxonomy (NCBI): domain Eukaryota; kingdom Viridiplantae; phylum Streptophyta; class Magnoliopsida; order Poales; family Poaceae; genus Avena; species Avena longiglumis. The sequence goes on from CP125973.1 coordinate 57,600,581, forward strand.
GTTTTGTGCAAAACAAGCACCAACATGTGGTGTTAGGTGCTATTTCCTCACAAAGAAAGCATACTGATATCAAAGGAACTGGAACTGCATGCTTTCGATTTTGGAGGTCCACTCCTTTCAGAAAAAAATTTAGAACCTGCAAATGAGTAACGAGATATAATTATAGTGTTGCATGGGTACAGTAATATGTTATTTAGAAACTCGGTGACTAGAAAACCTATGAAACCTATCAGAGGATTGTTAGGCTCATGTGGTTCATCAGAATCTGAATCGCTGGGAACAACTTCTTCAGAATGTTGGCCCGAAGGTTCTGCGGTATTCTCTAATCCAGACCGTTCGAGACAATCACGAGCAGTCTTTTCACCTTCTTCTGTTAGCATATACCTACACAAATGCGGTCAGTAAGCCACAAGCTATGCTTGGTATTCTAATATAATGTGTGCGATTAGCAAATAAAGCCACAGCAAGAGAATAAAATGTAAACTGTACAGAGTGAACTTCTGCTCCTAAGAGGGACGAAAGGGAGATTAGCCTGGTTTCTGTAAACTGTACAGAGTGAACTTGCTCCAACCAACAGGGAAAAATAGAGAATCCATAGATCAGTCAACAAGAACACACCAGCGATTAGCCTGGATTCTGGAATACAGTCCAATCCCACTCAGAGCAAACAAAGCATAGGCTGTTGTATCTATGAGCATGACACTAAATTATTGCAAAAGCATAAATCAAATAATCTAGTGCCAACACAGTTAATCTTAAATGCATGACAACCCTACAAACACTCTAATGGAGGAGTTAAGCCATGCATATAAGTGCAATAGCTTATAGCTCTGATACCCTCCATCATTGAGTCTCTTCAATTATCATATTATCATTTAAGAGAGCCCGTCCTAAACAAAATTCATAATTAATAGCTAGCAGTGCTACAATAATAATACATTATAAGACAATAGCGAGTGGCAAAAAAAGTAATAATTCATGACTTCATGTAGGGTCTAATACATGCATATAGAACATGTGGGGTCTATCCCACTAAAAAATCCAATGTTTGTGAACCATACATCCTATATTTCAAATAAACGACAGAAAAAAATTAAAGACATTGAGAAGAGCATAGTACATTACTTTGCAGGGCTACTCCACTTCTCCACCAGCTTTTTACTGATTAATTTGTTTATGCAGCTCCATCCAGTGTACCAGTCATTCTGAGAACTCCCCGGTTTTGCTCTAGTGTTGTTTGGGCTGCTCATAATACAACGGACATAGTTAGTGATGGACTAAGAAACATCATCTGGAATCAGCAACCGCATGATATACTGGATCAATGGAACTGTACCCGATAGCAGATTCTGACAGACCACTGGCTTCAGCGGCATCAATAAGCTCCTGCTTCATCATATAATGTTTCCCTCTTATCATTGCCCTGTAGAATGGGGGTGTTGGGGGGAGGGGAAGTAATTTGTCATTGTTTCCTCTTTCCTTTCATTAAATGTTGTTCTTTATCCTAAGGCAGCTAATTCTTTTGTTGCATGAATAACAAAATTAAGGTAAAATAGACCCACAAAATCATACCTGTAGAGTGTGATCACTATTGCATAAGGAGCGGAGTTCTTCCGTGGCACATATTTCATTTTATTCGCTGTATAAAAAATAGCCTTTAAGGTCAAATAGAATAAACATAGTGTCCTTAACTTCAATTGGTGAAGCAACTGAAGAGGAAGAAGAAAAGGTCAGCCTGATGATGAAAAGTAATGTACGGATTCTCACAAGGCATGAGAGCAAGCATGAAACTGGTACCCTTTTCTCCTGCTGTATTACCTTCATGTGAAGACAAATCTGGGCTAGAACTAGGAAAAGATTCTTTCATGACGTTAAAGACCCAATTTTCAACACCCCTGCAACCGAAGAAGCAAATGATCAAACTAATATAGACAAGGCAATCTGGCAAGCACAAAGAAACATATAGTACTGGATTTATTCCAAACATTAATCTAGCAGTGAAAAGTTCTGGAGGTTTCCATCTCTCATTAAACACGTAAGAGAAAATGCATAACCATATCCCAGATTGTATGATCCAAACTAAAGCCATACTGTTATAGGACTTCTAACTCGCATATGGATCCATTTAGCAATAGCAGGCTTTAAAATAAAAATGGGTATTATCCTAAAAACCTGCAGTAAATCAATGGTGAGATCAATCTGGAACAGCTAAAACTCATGCAGACCAAATGCATGATGAGATCCATACGGAACAGCTCAGATTCCCCAGCCATACAATATCCAACAGACCGAATCCAGATCCATGAATTAACCCACCCAAACCATCGGCATTTCAACATAACAGATCAATCCATTCGTCTCACAACGTTCCTTAGTACAGTAATAGGGATTAGTAATAAGGCGCCGAATAAACCTCTGATCTCCATCTAACGACCCTCATAAGTGCAGCATTTCTGCGAATCGACCGTACACGGACACAGATCGACCAAAACCTAGCGTCACTGTCAATTTTGCCCCAACGGTAACAGAAGAAACAGTTGGAAGCATCGCGTACTTCGTGCGGAGCAGATCGCGGGGGGTGCGGATGGGCTGCTTGGCGGCGCAAACACCGCGATAGGCGGCGGAGAGCTCGACCCCCTGCTTCTCCGACAGACCGCCAGGCTGCTCCGCCATCGAGCGGTGCATCTCGAGGAGCTTGCCCGCGACCTCCTCGTTCTCCGGGAGATGCAGCTTGCGCTTCTTCGGTGCCGACGGCGCCGCCATCTGCGCCGAGGGTGAGGGCGAATGGGATGGGAGGGGATTTTGCCTGTACGAATTAGGATTTGGGGTTCGGGAGTGGGGAGGAAAAGCCCGCCATTCATGATTTTTGGGTTAGGACCTGGGAGGTTTGATTTTGCGATCCACTGAGAGTAAAAATTCGGCGAGTTTTTAGTGTTGGGTCGATTTTTGACCCGAGCCGATCTGCTAAACGAGGCCTGGCCCGTAAATATTTGTTTATGGACATGAGTGCGTGTTGGGTAGGTCGAAACTACTCAGAAATTCCCGTCTCATTCCATGTTTTTTTTTCACCTACAATACTAGAGATTGCGGGTCTTTTCTTAGCCCTTCACGTAATTTAGAGAGAAAGTAATAAAAATAAGTTGTATAATGGGTCATCTCTTATTGTTATCTCTAAGGATTAATTTCAATTAACTAATTATAGTAAGAAATTATGTTGATAAGAGAAGACATAAGTTACAATAAAGAAAAATAGTCTTCTCTTATTTTTAAGGAATGATCCCTTAGCTAAGAGAAGACAACCTTCTCTTTCTTCATTATCTCTCCTCCAACTAAGTGAAAATCCGACGTGGCAACCGTAAGAGAAGGCTGACATTATTGCATTGTACATACCCTTATATCGGGTCGGGTGCGTTGAGCTATGCCCACCTTGTACGAAAAGAGGTCCTCGGCCATGCCCACTTGTGAAGCTCAAATCGAGATTCTCAGGTCAGCTTGGCTGAGTCCATCCTACGACCGTCCTCTATCCCTCTAGGGGTCACGACCCCGCCTCCCTCACGACACGCATTTCCCCTTGCCTCCTCTCTCCCGTCCCCGTCCCCGTCCCAGATTGATTTTCTCTTGTCCCCGTCCAACCGAGCAAGCAATGGCGCGGCTAGCCTCGATTCAACTAGGCGGAGCAAGCAGAGGCGTGGTTGGCCTCGATTCAACTAGGCGGAGCAAGCAGAGGCGCAGCTGACGTCGGGAGAGGCTTGGCCTAGCAGCGGCGGCGGGGATGGCGTCAGTAGGAGGCGCGGATGGCGTCAGTACAAGGCAGCTTCCTGGCAGCGGGGCAAGAGACGCTCGACCTGGCAGTTGACATGGTTATACCCCGCGGGTACACAATATTGGCATACCTAGTCCAGCCCAAGGAAGGCCAACGACAAGATATGCGGCCTGCGAAGATTTCGGGTGGCCCAAGCCCATGACGCCTTCAGATCCTTGGAGAACAAGACTAGAATAGATAGAATTTCAAAGGGGCAAACCCTAATTTGTAACCGACTCGACCTACGTCCGGGACCTGTCTATCTATATAAAGTCTAGGAGGGCACGGCGAGGAGGGTCTCAACTCACCTCATACACTTCATGCCAGATCTCATCTGCGCACCCCTGTAACCTTCGGTTCCGCCGTAATCAAGAGCAGACAAGTAGGAGTAGGGTTTTCCCTCTGGGGCCTAAAACTGGGTAAACCTCGTGTCCCCGTGTTGCTTGTTTGCTAACCGTTCCGCGATCTCCAGCATCCGATCTTCTCCAAAACCTAAGTACATAACAATGGGCATTGACGAGTCAAAACCTCGTCAATTGGCACCGTCTGTAGGAATTGGGGGCGCTGATTATACGATCATGACGGTCCCATCCGGAGCAATCTACAACTCATCGGCGACGGAGAGTCATCTCCTCTTCGGCACCTTTGACTTCACCGCCCAGCCACCATGAGGGATTTCGAGCCCGTAGGCGACGGGCTCGAGATTCTGTTCGGAAGCTTCTGCTTCCAGGTGGGACAAACCGACACCCTCCGCCTCCCAGAGCGGGTGCCACCGCCATCCATCAGGCCCGCTTCGTGGGTCCCACCCATCGGCGTGTTATGCACGTCGACGCTGACAGACGAGTCATATGACAGCAGCAGCTGCAACTCAGATCTATGCGGCCCTCCCTCAAACGAAGGAACCTACGGTTCCAGATCCGAAAGCTGCGGCAGCAGCGACCCAATCCGTGGGCGTTACCAATGCACCGTGGTCATTCAGGGCGAATCGGAACTACCACCAGGTACGAGTGCACCCAACCCACCACCCTATCCACCGCCCAACCCGCAGGCTGGGAACGGAGGAAACGAGGGAAATTCATCCCTCCAGCCCAATGAAGACGACGATAATGCCTACCAGAGAATCAACCTCAACGAGGACAGATGGCGTCAGGCACGCGAAGCCGTGGCGGGCAACATCATCCTACCTGTGAATGATTCACGGGATCTGCTGATGGCATACCACCTCCTCCTCATCGGCGAGCATAACCGACAGGTGAAGCTGATGGAGGATCTTGACAAATGCAAGAAGGCGGCTTTGGAGTCTAGTGCGCGACGAGCTGCGCTCTCCGCCGCTGGCGGCTCTAGCTTGCATGGCAACAACGCCAACAAGCATCGCTCCCGCATGGAGCACATGGACCCAGCCGCATGCCGCGACATCATGAGGACCCTCAACACGTCCTTCATGTCAATGGACGTGAACGACAACGCCATACCGAAGATGCCGCAGGCTGCGATCATGGCAGCCACCACATACCTCGTGTCCCATCCACCTCCGGTGGGTGACCCGAAGAGCGCCATGCACAAGTCCGCGCTAGTCGGACTCGGACTCGTCGGAGTTGCGCTCCACGACGAGGCTCCTGCGGAGCCGAAGAAAAAAGCAGCGGTCAAGTTCACCCGCAGCCCTACACCCTCATCTGAAGAGGATGAGCACGATCTACCTCGACGTCGCAAGAGCCCAAGGCGTCGCAACAGTGAATACGACGCTCGAAATGATCTCTCCCAATGCAAGGTCGATAAGGCACGCGCCAAATGCGCGTGTTCAACAGAATCCGACGAGGATGACGACGGAGAGCTTTGTTCAGCTAGATGCTTCAGTAGATCCGTTTGGCGCACACGGATGCCGAAAAAATTTCAAGCTCCCTTCGAACACTCCGAAGTTCGATGGCACGCAGGACCCAAAATCCTGGCTCGGCGACCACCTCTCATCCGCTGTCGCACAATGAAACAGAACGCCTCTACATTGCCTTCACCGTACCGATGGCGGGCTTCGGATCTGCTCAGCCTATCTTCGGCTCCATCCGGCTGGAAGAAGCTGGCGATTTCATCCTAAACTTCAAGGGCACCAGCAAGAGGCCAGCCTCAATTGAGGCACCTGCACCCAATGTACTGGCAAATCCATTCGCTCGCATATCCTGCGTTGGTCCCACATCAAGAACTCCACCGCGCACATCTCCGAGGAAAGGACAATCGACGCCTTCAAGGACGGTGTCAAGTGTCCGGACTTCAAGGAAGAACTTGGGCGCGTCAAGCCCAAGACGCTCGACCACCTCATGGACATCGCCAATAGGTGGGCAGATGGCGAGGATTCCCTCCACCGAATGCATTCGGATGACGAGGACGACTACGGCCACAGGCGCGAACGCCGCAGCAAACAAAGATCGCGCGTCTATGATGATCGCGACGGAGTCGACATGGTTGCGGCTGGCTACGCCGACCGACGCAACAACGACAACCGCAGTATCGGATACCGTGGAAGCAACTTCCGTGACGGAGGGCGACCCACGCAAACATGTCAACATCGTAGCCACGACGACGAGCCCTCGGCATACGACAAGTTGTCTGGTCCTTGCACCATCCACTTCTACATCGACAAGCAAGATGGCAAAAAGAAGGCCAGCCACATGCTAAAGGACTGACGCGAGTTCCAGAAACTGAGTGAGGGTCTCACCCAAATGCGACGCCAGATCGTGAACCCTGGGTTTGGGCCCGCACCTGCATCAGGTGACATCGCCCACAGAGCTCCTGCACCACCACCCGCTGGACCGTCGAATCCAGCAATCGCACCTGCACCTAATAACGACATAGGAGGATACCCACCGCCAAAAGGATCATTGATGATCTAGAAGGGACGCCCTACCAACGTGGTGCAAAAGAAGACCACCGACAGTCACCGGCCGTGACCGCCCACCGCCATCCTCGAGTACCTCGGCTCGAGTCCCGCATCACGCTCAATCGTTGGATCACCCCGCCATCCTTGCCTGTCATCATGTTGCCTCGAGGATTCGAGATGAGCCGTATCTTCATGGATAGCGGCAGAGGCATCAACCTGATGTTCGCCAGCACCCTCGCAGCGATGCGGATCTCGATGTGCAGCCTGGAACAATCCGACACGACTTTCCACGACATAGTCCCAGGGAAGGGCATATATCCCCTGGGAAATATATGGCTCGACGTCATCTTCGGCCAGACCGAAAACTTCAGGCGCTAGCGGCTAGAGTTCAAATTAGTGGACTGGGCATCGCAGTACCACGTCATCCTCGGGCACGTGGCATTCGCAAGATTTCTGGTAGTACCGCACTATGCGTACCTGCTACTCAAGATGCCAGGGCCTAGGGGCGCCATCACCGTCCAGGGAAGCTTCACCCGATCCGACCATTGCGACAGAGACTACAACAGAGTCTTCGAATCGTTCGGTATGCAGGAGGAACTCACGAGGCTCCGAGAGGTAACAGACAACGGGGCACCCCCAGTCTCCAGGCAAAACGCACCTGACATGTCGTTCGACTCCACAGTCAACACGAAAAAGGTGCAGGTCCACCCAACGGACGCCTGCAAGATGGCGTTGATCGCCAACGACCTCAACCCCACATAGGAAAGCACGCTCGTCGAATTCCTCCATGAGCGTTGGGAAATCTTCGCCTGGTGTCCCGCGGACATGCCAGGAGTTCCTAGGGAATTCGCTAAGCACGCACTCAATGTGTTCCCGATGCAAGGCCGGTCAAGCAGTCGATCCGACGACTGTCCGAACCAAGATTTGAACCCGTTGGAATCAAAGTCAACAGACTGCTCGATGCCAACTTCATCTGAGAAATCAAGGAGCGTGGTGGTCTAACATGCCGGTCCCCAAGAAGGACACGGACATCCTGCGAATGTGCGTAGACTTCACGTCACTCAACATGTACTATCCCAAGGACCACTTCCCTCTGCCGCGGATCGATCAGATCATCGATTCGATTACCGGATGCAAGAAACTCTCCTTCCTCGACGCCTACTCAGGCTACAACCAGATTCGGCTGAAGGTCAAAGATTAGGAGAAAACAGCGTTCATCATGCCGTTTAGAGTGTCCTGCTACAACACCACGCCCTTTGGGCTAAAGAACGCATGCTCCACGTACCAGAGGTGCATGCAGGCGTGCCTGAAAAATCAGATCGGTCGAAACATCAAAGTCTATGTCGACGACATAGTTATCAAGACCAGGGAGGCCAAGACACTAATTGACGATCTCCACGGACGTTTGATAACCTTGATCACTATAAGATCAAGATGAACCCAGAAAAATGCGCCTTCGGCATCCCATCTGGCCAATTACTTGGCTACTTTATCTCCCAGCAGGGAATTGAGGCGAATCCGAAGAAAATCCGGGCCATACTGACCATGGAGAAGCCGAAGAACCTCAAAGGTGTCCAGCAACTATCTGGGCGCATCGCGGCGCTGAGCAGGTTCATCAGTCGCATGGGCGAGAAGGCCTTGACCTTTTATGAGCTGCTACACAAGACGGGCAAGTTTGAGTGGAGACCCGAAGTAGATGACGCATTTGAAGACCTCAAGTGGCTACTCTACACCTCGCTTGTCCTGGTTACACCCAAGGAGCGAGAACCCCTGCTGTTGTACATCGCAACTACGCACCAGGTGGTAAGCACCATACTCGTGGTCGAACGACCCAAATATGGCAAGACCCACGGGGTCCAGCGCCCAATCTACTACCTCAGCAAGGTCCTAACACCAACAAAGCAGAGGTACCCTCACTACCAGAAGCTCACCTACGGCGTATTCATGACGGGTCGTCAGCTGAGTCACTACTTCCAGGAGCACCATATAATGGTCGTTAATGAGGCACCATTGTCCAACATCCTAAACAACCCCGAAGCCACGGGATGCGTAGCCCTATGGGGCATCGATCTATCCCCTCTAGACATAGTCTATGAGCGATGCAAGGCCATCAAATCTCAGGTCCTCCCTGACTTCCTCGTCCACTGGATGGACTCCAGCTGCCGGACACTCCGGACATGACGCAATCGTGGACGATGCGCCAAGCGCTAGGCTGGGCGGCATCGGCATCATCCGACGCCCCTCGAGGCGACAAGATGAAATACGTCCTTCGGAAGAAATTTCGCGCCTCCAACAATGAGGCCGAATACGAAGCCCTCATCCATGGCATGAGGATGACCAAGATATGCGGCGCAACACGCCTAGTCATCTACGGTGACTCGAACTTTGTCGTCCACCAGACGATGAACGAGTGCGACGCTCACAGCGCCAACATGATCGCGTACCGCGCGCTCTACAACTCACTCGAAGGGGGCTTTGACGGCTACGAGCTTCGGCATGTCGGGAGAGAAAGCAACGAGGAAGCCGATAGACTCACCAACATCGGATCCACCTGCGCACGGGTGCCACCAGGTGTGTTCCTCGAACAAATCTGTGTACCCTCCATCAAAAGGAAGTCCCCCAAGGGATCACCCGAAGAAGCGGAACACTTGGGGGCTGCGCCAGCCAAAGGACATGAAGGACCCAAAAAGCTCGACACCGAGGCTGAGCTGGTCAGCCTGATGCAGGTCATGGAGGTTGAAGAGACGTGGACACAACTGTACCTTCGGTACCTGATAAACAAAGAACTGCCTGATGACCTGACAGACGCCCGACGCATATCTCACCGGTCCAAGGCCTTCACCATCATCAACGGCGAGCTATACAAGTGCAACATTTCGGGTATACTCCAACGGTGCGTCACCATTGGTGACGGCAAAACCATCCTTCAAGACATCCACGAGGGCATCTGCGGCCATCATGCAGGCAGTCGCGCCCTAGTCGTCAAAGCTCTGCAAGCTGGATTCTATTGGCCAACAGCCATGAACGACGCTAAGGACATCGTCCGAAGATGCAACGCCTGCCAGAGGTACGCGGACAAGCCGCATGCACCAGGATCAGAGATAAGGCCCATACCATTGGCCTGGCCCTTCGCCCAATGGGGTCTCGATATGATTGGCAAACTGCCCAAACCTTTAAAATGAAGCCACGTCTACCTCTTGGTCGCAGTCGACAAATTCACCAAGTGGATCGAGGCCATGCCCTTCACCAACCAAAGCGACAAAACAGCCGTCAAATTCTTCGAGTCCATAGTCTACAGGTCTGGTGTACCGCACAACATCACTACGGACAATGGATCGAACTTCATCTTGAAGGAATTCCAAGACTTCTGCGAGGGCCTTAGCATCAACATATCATACGCCTCCGTCGCGCACCCGCAGACCAACAGACAGGTCGAAAAGGCTAACGGCCTCATAGGGAGCGGCATCAAGAAATGCTTGCTATGCCCACTCGAAAGGCTCGCAGGAGCCTGGGGGGAGGAGCTACCCTCCGTACTCTGGAGCTTGCGTACAACATCGAACAGCTCAACTGGCTACACACCCTTCTTTATGGTGCACGGAGCCGAAGCCGAATCAACGGCCACACTCGAAGACGACGCCGACACACTCGACGAAGCATGCGACATCGTCGTGGCTCGCTCAGTGGTCTACCAGCAGAGCCTCCGCAACTACCACAACTCTGGCCAGGGGTCTGTTCGGTCCGGTCTTTTCGGTCATCCAAAAATGCTACCCGAATTACCTTCGGTCTTTCTGTATTTGGTCTTCGGTCTTTTCGGTCCGGTCTTCGGTCATGACCATATTATCCAAATAGAGAAAACATGGAAGCATTTTCATAGTCGATAGGTGAAAGAAAATTACAGCATATAAATAACAAGCACAATACAATAGAGATACATGAATATAGCACACACTACAAACTCATAGGGGATGTAAACCATACTGGACGCCTGGAAGAGATAACAAATAACAGATACACGGTTGCTACACCTACACGTGCACATCCATGTAAAGCATGTAAATAACAAGCACACTACAGTACAGATACAAATAACAAGGACAGTACAGTATAGATACATAGTTTTTCTACTGTAACATCCCTAAAATCATGTTTCAAACTTATGCATATCATCCATGAATCCATGATCATATAGAATTCATTTCAAACAAAACAATTCAAAAACAGGAGCATATGAGCTCATTATTTTATGTGATCATCATTTGAAACAAATGCTACTCTTTCTATGAGAGGTTGTTGTTCTTGAAACCAAACTTTGTGCCTTATTGATTTCAGAATGAGTTGCTAGATTGCTAAGGTATAAACCAAAAAAATTCAAAGCAAATACAATTTGAAAACCAATTTCAAGACCAATATGAAACAAGTGCTATGTCACTATTATTTTATTTTTATTCCAAATGACCAAACCAATTCAAAGTGACCACTTGGTTTTATGCCCAAATTTGTGACTGTTGCACACTGCAAAAATCCCAGAAAGTTTTGAATTCAAATAGAGTTTGAACTCATTTGAAAATCATTCCAGAAAATCAAATTAGAAATAGAAAAGGAATAAAGAAAGGGCCGGCGCCAGACTTTGGGCCCAACAGCGAAACCAACCCAGCCAGCCCACCCGGGTCCTCTCTCTCTCACACGCAGACGCACCCGCGGAGTCACTGACGCCAGGACCCCACCTCCCCTCTGTTTATTTCGCTGACAGGTGGACCCGTGACCCCGTCGTCGTCTTCGTCAATCACGCTACCGCGCCACTCACGCCATCGTTACCGCCGCTGCGTTGATTCCCTTGATTCCGCGAGTAACTCCACGCCTCCCGCTATAAGAACCTCTCTCGCGTCATTTCCCCACTTTGCACCCTTCTCGCCACCAGTGCTAGTATTCGCTTGCGCCGCAGACAAAACCAACTCCGACCAATTACGGTAAACCTCGTCGCCTTCCTCCGGGTTCATACGAGCAACCGCAACTTCCTTGCACCTCCCGATCCCTTTGCCCGCTCATTGTGATCGTGAGCTTCGTCTTCGACGCACCATGAGCAACCGACGCGTCTCGAACTCCGCGACCTCTCCCGTAAGTACGGCAGCCTTGCCCTCTGTTTGATACACCTAAGACCCCCAACGTCTTGCGCATCTAACAGTGTCCTCCTCTTGTCTTAGCGCGACGCAGAACCTCGCCAACGTCGACCGGCAGCAGTACCCGACGCGTTCGTGATCTCCGGCGAGGAATCCCCGACGACTCCGAGCGCCCCTTCGCCAGCCAAGGACACGTTGAGCTTCACCTCGTCACGGCGGTTCTGGTGAGCATCCTCTCCCCTCCCCGAGGGACCTAGAACGCCGGCGCCGCCACTAACAGAGCGCTCCGCCGCTCGCCGCCGCGCCAGCGCCCCTCGTCTTTGGTCAAAGCAGCAACGGCCGTTGGATCTGTATCGTAGGGATTAAATTAGATCTGAGCGAAGCGTTTTCTTTGAATCTGGCGCGTTGGATCTAAATTGATCTGACGGCGTGGAAGGGTGATCCTGAGTGAAACGGTATCGTCCAATAGGAAAGAGACGCGTGGCTAGGGTTTGATTTTAAAACAAATTTTGAATCTGATTTCTATCCAATTTTGAATTAGCTATAACTTTTGATTCTCACGTTAGATTTGGCAAATTTTATACCGTTGGAATCAAGAGGACAAGCCCTTTATAAAAATGCAATGTGTTTAATGTTTAGTTTCTATTAAAATGGTTTCTTTTGCAAAAACATATGTAGGGCTTATTTGAGCATATGAATTGTTTAGGAATTAATTTAGAGTTTAAATTATTGTTGTGTGGCAAGTTTTTGACTTGTTTAGGATTCAGTACTATGCACTTGCTTGGTTGAGTTTTGAAAATCACCACTTAGCACTTTGCATGCATGCATATATATTTTTGTTTGTTTGTATATGTTGTGTGTAATTTGTTGCTACCATTCTTTGTGTAGACTTTGGTGCTAGTGATTGTGATTGTGAAGAGTGCTACTCTCCCAACTACCAAGGCAAGTGGTACTTCATGAATAATTCTATCCCTATATTTTATACTAAGCATTAGAAATATTTTGTTAAGTCTCGCATGTTATTATTTTTGCCTATATCCCATGTTGGAAAATCCTAAGTAGTTGTAGAATTGCTAGGAAATTTCCAAGTTAAGTTACTATCTATGTCATGCTTAGCCTAGCTAGTAGCAAACAAGGGTTGGTGAAATATACATGCTATGATGAAAATTGATGGGGATACGCCTACTGGGGTATACTCGTGGACGCTTCGATGGCCCAAGGGCGAGTGGGCTCGCAGCAGCGAGTGGATCAAAGCCCAAGAAGGTATCAGCGATCGAAGTTGAAGGCCCGAGCAGTAGATAGGCCCACGGTCTAGGTTAAACGACATCAAAGTCAGAATCAATCGGTTGAGATATGTAAACCCTAGGGAGGTGAGCCTATATAAACCTCCCTATGGGGTGAGTAGACACACGTTCCTCATACACCCAAGCAACTCGCGCTAGCCGAGTTCGCCCATTGTAAACACCTCCATAATACAATCTAGCAGAGTAGGTCTTTATTCCGGGGCCGAACCTGGGTAAAACCACGTGTCTTGCCCTCATCTCGCACCGCAGATGGTGGCCGCCTTGCCCTCGTTCTACTACCGCCGATTGCGGATTCTGCGTGGCCATTCCTGACGCAGTGGCGCCCACCGTGGGGCTGGCCGGTCCGGCGGTGTTCGCGGCGAGATCCAATCGCCCATCAACGACGTGCGCCACCGCCGTATGATAGCGATCGGCGAGATGCTCCGGATCTTGCCGGCGGCTACGTCCGGCGGCGCGACACACGCCGCGTAATCCCCGCCAATCGGCACGATCGGCCTCTTCGTCGGCCTCACCGACGCCATCACCTCGGAGGACTCGGCTCGCATCCGCGAAGTCGCCACCACGCGATCGGCTCCGAGAGCCAGGTCCGCACGATCCACCGCCGCCCGAGTACAACTCGCCCACAACGTGGCGGGAACTCGCCGCCGCGAAGATGCGGCCCTCACCGACGACGCCGACTGGCGACCCGGCGTCACTCGCCGATCCATAACCGCTGCCTCCGCGAGCTCCATCGCCCGGTCTCCAACGCGGAGATTTGAGGACCCTCCATCCTCGGGATCTTCGACCACCGGTCGGAAAACTCCGCCGACCTCCACGACGGAACCGGCCGCCATGCGCGACCTATAGCCACCGCGCCGATCCGCCGGAGGATCCTTTCTCCACCCCAATCCTCCTAACGCCACGGCAACGGAGGTCGAGAACTCCGCTTTGAAATTGGCGGAGGCGAGACGCATAAGAGCAGGCCGAGCGCGAAAATTTCGCCTCGAGCAAGTGGCGCAGAACATCCACGCTACCACCAGCAGCCGGATCAGTCACGCTGAACCCCACCGTTCAGGGCGCACGAACTTCGACGACGAAAACGACCGCTCGCATGAAAGCGCGCGATCTGCGCGAGAACGCGCCACCGGAGAAGCGCCCCGCCAGATCGACGGCGATGGGTGCCCCACCACCACCCAACCGCACCTCCTGTGGACCAGCCGCGATAGTCGTCTCCTCACGGAGCGAGACGAACGGCCTCCCATCGTTTCTCCACCCGATGGACAACCTCGTGGCCGAGAAGCGGCCGATAGCATCACGGCCACCGCGACGGCGCTTACAAATCGATGCGTCAAGGCCCCGCCAAAGGCCGTGGAGCGAAAGAGCGGGCGCCGACTCGCGAAGCGAGTATACCGGCTCCTCGAAGCAGCGGCCTCAGCGGCCGCCCGGCGGCAAACACCCTCAATTGCCCGCCACGAGCCATCGCGGCTCAACGCCGACCCGTGAACGCGGCACTCTCCTGTGATCGGGCGACCAACGTCGCCGCTAACGGAGAACCCATTGACGCGCACTCACATCATCAACAACCAAAATCGCGCGACGCCAGCCCGACGACTGCGGCACACCTTAACTAACCGCGATGGCGAGCCTATGGGGTCGCCATCGACTAGGGCCTAAGTGCCGGACCAATGATCCGAGAAAGTACCCGCCAAACTTCAAGGCGCCAAAGGAGATAGAAAATACGACTCCTCGCACGACCCCGATGCGGCTTGACACATACCTCATGGCAATGGGGATCGCGGGTCACACTGACCTACTTCGCTCGTTACCTCCCACGATGATGGAGGGACGTCAGGCAATGGATCAACACGCCCCCGTGATGTATCGACTCTGGGAGGAAATGCGAGACGCCGTCGAGCACTTCGAGTGCTCCTACACCGCCACCACCATCGAGGACACGAACGACGCGTCCCAGGGGACCTCATGAGTCGACTCGCAATCGGGTCCAACGGTGGCAAGAGCTCTGGTAACGCGTCGGCATCCACCGACACCGCGATCCATTGCTTCAAGACCTCGTGTCGCCACGAGCCTCTAGTCGCCAAGCTCAAGCGACACGCACACTCGACAACATCCCGACCTCCTCGAGATCGCCAAAGCACGCCGAGGAGGACCCCAACCAAGAAATCGACGACGAGTCGAGGGCAACGCCGAGCGGCAACGACGGCGGACGCCGAACCGAACGCTATAGCGGCACCGCCTCACGAGGCAAGCGCCCGCAACGACGGGCGAGTCGACTTGTCGCTAACGCCGGCACGCACACGCGAGCCCAAGAGCTACCGCTGACGGAGGGCAACGACGCGATGGCGGCAACTACAAGAACAAGCCAAGGTTCGATCCGCGGCCTCCTTAACCAACCATGTGCGTTTCACGGGAAGGAAAGCCCGCCACGCACACCACCGCCGACCGCCACACCCTCGTGGAAATCGAGAAGGCACGGCACGCGGAGGACACCGACAACGACCCGCCAAATGGCGGAAAATTCGCAAAGTAGCCGCTCGCTTCCACACCTTCACGAGCTTCAACACGCAAGCGAGAAGAAGGTCATCGCCGCCGCCAACGCGTGGCCCAAACAGACGCCCCCGTTCCTCAACTGGTCGGAACGACCCATCACCGAGCAAGACCACTCGCCACGCGCGAGTACCGGGACGAGTCTCCTTGGTGGTCAAGCCCAAGGTTGGCGACATCGCTCCCCAAGACGATGGGCGGCGGCGGCTCCATCAACATCCTCTACCTCGACACCTTCAGTGATTTACGGCTCCCGCAATCGATGATCGAGACAACTCACACCACGTTCCACAGCATCATCCCGGTCGGAAGGCGTACCCGATCGGCAAAGTCACGCTACCCGTCACCTTCGCTCCGCAAACTTCGCTTCGAGCGGATCGTCTTCGAGCTGGTGCCCTTCGACAACCCTTACCATCGCTGCGTCACAGGCGCCAGCGTTCGCCAAATTCATGGCGGCGCCCCACGCTGCATACAACGCGATGAAGCTCCCCGGCCGCGGCGTCATCACCATCAACGGCGACCCGACATGGCCGCCAATGCGAGGCCAAAGGAGCCGAACTCGCCGACGTCATCGCGCGGCAGGCTAATCACGCCGACGAAGCTTGCCAACACGCGAGCGGGTCAACAATGACCCACAATACTCAAGAAGCCCAACTCGGAGGGCACAAACACCTCAACCTTTGAGGCCACGACGACACCCGCCGTCGAGGGTCCCAGCGACCCCACCAGACGGCGATCGGGACAGGCATGAGCCCAGATAGGAAGGCGCCATCGAAGTTCCTTCGTGAGAATAGGGACATCTTCGCATGGAAACCCTCCGACATGCACGGTGTCCCTAGGGAGCTCACGAGCACAAACTAAACGCCGACCCCAAAGTGCGACCCGTCAAGCGCCGCCACGGACCTTCAATGAAGAACGCCACGAGCAATCGCCGAGGAAGTGCGGCGTCATTGCCGCTTCATCCGCCAATCAAATACTCCAAGTGGCTGGCAAACCCAGTCTGGTCGAGAAGAAAACGGACTGGAGAATGTGTATCGACTACACAGACCTGAACAGCGCCTTGCCCAAAGGAGATTGCCCTCCCGCGGATCGATCGATAATCGATTCAACCGCGGGTTGAGTCGCTATGTTTCCTCGACGCCTACTCCGGTACAACCAGATCAAAATGGTCACGAGGATGAGGAGAAGACGGCGTTCATCACGCCATTCGAGCATTCGCTACACCGCCATGACCTTCGGCCTCAAGAACGCCGGGGCAACCTACCGGTGCATGCAAGAATGCCTCGCGAGCCAAATTGGCCGCAACATCCACGTCTACATCGACGACGTGGTCGTGAAATCCGCTCACCAAGGAGACCTACTCGCCGACCTAGCGGAGACCTTCGTCATGGAGGTACAAGATAAAGCTCAACCCGAGCAAGTGCACCTTGGTGTACCGCGGCAACTCTTGGGTACGTCGTCTCCAAGCGAGGATCGAGGCAAACCCAATGAAGATCGACACGATCGCGGCTCGGCAAACCCGAGTGCGTGGCGTCGGAAGCTGGCGGGCGTGTGGCGGCTCTCGCCGCTTCATCCCCTTTGGGCGAAAAGCGATGCCCTATACCGCTGATGCAGAATCCCACCTTCGATGGGACAAGGAGACGGACGCTCGCGACCTTAAAAATTGCTACTGCGCCACTACTCGCCTCACGACAAAGAGCCCATCTTTGGTTTACGTCGCGGCGTCCGAAGCGTCGTCGGTCTTGCGTAATGGTTGTCGAACGACGGAGGAAGGAAAGGCGCCGGTCCGGCCGGTGTACTACATCGGCGAGGTCCTCACCGAGTCGCGCCAACGATACCTGATACCAAAAGCTAGTATACGCGGTCTTGAGCTCGGCGGCGCTGCCTTCAGGAGCACGATCACGGTCGTCTCCTCGGCACCACTACAAGACATCATCCGCAATCGCAGGCGATGGGCGGTCGCCAAGTGGCCGTCGAGATCGGCGTCCACAACATTAAATACGAGCCACGAAGGCGATTAAGTCCCGTGCACTAGCGTACTTCATCGCCCGGAGGAGGCCCAGCAGAGAAGCCGCCGTACCTCCATTCTGGAGCTCGCACGACGGGTCCAAGAACGCAGGGCAGTGGGAGGCGGGATAGTCTTGACTTCACCAAAGGCGACAAGCTCCGCTACATCCTCCGCCGAATTCACGCCTGCACCAACAACATGGTGAATACGAGGCCCTACTCCCGCGGCATGAGCAAGGAGATGAGCGTCAATCGCCTCGATGTTACGGAGACTCCGACCTCGTTGCGAGAGTTGCCGCACCGCGACGCCATCTCCCTACCATGGCGACGTATCGCCAAGAGGTGGATAAGTTGGGCCACTTCACCGGCTACTCGCCGAGTGGATCGACAGGCGGAAAACGAGAGGCCGACGCCCTCTCTGTCGGGTCGGCTCGACTCGCACCACCCGGCGTGTTCCTCGACACAATCTCCAAACCATCGGTCTCCCCGAGGAGATCGACATCGAGTCCCACTCCAAACCGAGGCAGCCTTGGCACTCATCACCGAGCAGACGGCGGACCAAGCCCTACATCGCCTACACGGAGACGGCACCTGCCGCAGCGGCAGACAAGCGCCGAATGATTGCTCGCCGATGCAAGTCTTACACCATCATCGCGGCGAGCTACACAAGCGCAGCGTCACCGGCGTGTTCAACGTTGCGTCAACCGTGAAGGGCGCAAAATCCTACACGACATCCACTCGAGCTGCGGCCACAGCCGCGCAGCATCCTGATGCGTACACGGCTTCTGACCATCGCACACGCCGACGCTGTCGATATCGTCAACGATGCGGGGTGCAATCGCCAACCGGCCGCGTACCAAGTTCGGCGCTCAAAACAATCCCCATCACCGCCATTATTGTGGGGCATGGACATGGTAGGCCCATTCAAGAAGGCCCTCTAGCTACACCCACTGGTCGCCGTCGATAAATTCACGGTGGGTGGAGGCCAAGCCGATCCGAAATGCGACGGGAAGCGGCCACTAAGTTCCTCACGAGCTCATATACCGCCACGGTTTCCCAAGACATCATCACGGACAACGGCACAAACTTCGCCAAGGGAGCAATGGCGGTGCGAAGAGCACCACATCGGCTCGACCTCGCGTCGATCGCAGAATCAACGGCCCGGTGAAACCAGCCAACCAGCATCCTCCACGGCACGAAGCGCGACTCCAAGTACCACTCGGCGCACCGGATGCTGGGTCGAAGAGCTACCTCCGTCATCGGGAATCCGCACCTCGGTCAACAGGTCGACGGGATTCACTCCCTTCTTCATGGTCTCTGGCAAGCGGCCATGCCCACCTCGAACACGACTCGCGGGTCGTCCACTATCTGAGGTCAAGCAGGCAGCCGCCAAGATGGGCTCGACCAACTCGACGAAACACGCGACCTCGCCGATCGCGTCTGACCATTTATCGACAAGGGCTCACCGCTACCACAAGCGGGTGAAAACCGCACCTTCCGGGAAGGCGACTGGTGTTACGCCTCATCTAGGACAAGAAGGGCATGCACAAGCTCTCCTCCGTGGGAAGGCCCGTTCGCTATCGGTAGCGTGCTGCAACGGCGCCTACTACCTCATCGACGTCGCGGGGACGGCGAACTCGGCATCAGCGGCCATGGAATGTAAATCTCCTCCGGAAGTTCTACTCCTAGAACCCCACATGTACTCTCCAATCGCTATGAAATAAAAAGCAGTCACCGCAAATTGCTACTCTCCATGCCTTGTGCCACTTTTTCGTAATAAGCGTCATGCTAAAATGCAGTCAACCTTTGATGCGGCGGCCGTACGGCTAAGTAGTGCGATGTAAAACCGAGCCATTTCAGGTCTTGCGTGGTCCACAAAAACGCCAAACCGGAGCCCCATTGAGTCGCTTAGCTCGTGGTTTTGCGAACCAAGACAAGCGCCCTCGCTTCTCACGGCGACCTCGGTCCTCCGCATCCTCGGCATAGCGACTCGAGCGGCTAAGTACCACGCTCGGGGTGAATACCGGTTCATCGCGATCGGTCGAAACGCCAAAGAGAGCATACGGGACTCGCCCGCGATCGACCCTCCGGGCCAGGCGGAGTAGCGCTCACACCTGCTGGGCCAGTCCTCAACCACCCTCGAGTCGCGCCTTGAACTACCAAGTACCACGCTCGGGGACTCGGCCACCGACCCGTTCGCGTCGGGAAAGCGGTAAAGTCTGAGCACTCAAGGAGTCGCCTTGCGATCGGCTCTCCGAGCTCGGGCGGTCGACTAAACTAACAAAACACATGATAACAACAAACATCATATACGAGGTGAACCCACAAAAGGCGGACGCGCTCGGGGACTCATCCAGAATCAATCCAAAACACACAAACAAATAGCAAAATGAACACAACGTTCCATTCAATCGCATATCGCATTGTCTTATATTGCAAAGTATGCCCGCATGGCAGAACTGTTGCTAACACATCTAGGCAAACTATCCTATTCTGCAGGCTTCGACGACGACGCGCGAATCCGGCGCCTCTGGATGAGCGGTGTCGGATTGTGGATACGTCGTCACTCACCCGCCATCGCCGAGCGGAAGGTTGCTCAACCTTGAAGTCACGATGCGGCTCGGGGTCGATCGCGCGACGACCGTTTCTGGTAGGGAAGGAGGTCGCCCATCGCCCGCAGACACGCTCGAGTGCGGCTGCAAGACGTTCACCGCCACTTGAGAACCTCGGATGGATCCACCGCCCGGTCGACGAAGGATACCCACTCGTCACATCGTCGAGGTCGAAATCCTCGGGGAAGTGGGCGAGTCAAGGCTCGGGCCGTCGACGCTCCGCCAAGCGCCGACGCTGGTCATGAACTCACGACCATGGGCGCTTACTCCATCTCCCTCAACAAGGTCCCGGGAATAACCTCCGTGGGCGACATCTCTTGAAGGTAGGCGGCGGATGCACGTCGCCCGGCGCTGCCGAGTCGACGAGCATGCTTACGCACTCCTCGCGTCAAGAGAGATCGCTTCTTCTTGGCTACCAATAACACGACTGCGAGAAGGAGACAATTATGAGCACCACGGAAACCACAAACAATACAACGAAAAGGAAGGGAAGGCGGACTCACCAAGCAGCGGTCGAGTCCGTGATGAAGCTCAAGCGACGTATGATCGCCACGAAGCCCAACAATGAGGCTTCCGACACCTTGCGGTCTTCCTCCGGCGCAATGGCGGCCTTAGCTTCGCCTGTTCGCCGAGCTTGCTTCTTCTTTGCCTCCAGCGATTCGCGCGAGGTCGGCGACCCTATGCTCAAGAAGACTTAACGCAGATCGCCACCAACTCACCAGCGAGGACAAGCTCTGGCGAGCCACCTCCGCTTGACAACAAATTTCAAGCTCCTTGTTTTCTTCTTGGATAGTAGCTCCTTCTCAAAGACCTGTTGTTAGCCAATCGCTCCGCCGACTCGATTGCCGGACTTACACGTCATCAAAGTCACGACGAAATTACTCTGCCCACCCGCTAAAATTTAGCGAGTGCACGGGGACTAGCGATCACGAAAATTACTCGGTGCCCACCGCTAAAATTTAGCGAGTGCGCACTCGGGACCAGCGATCACGAAAATTACTCGGTGCCCACCGCTAAAATTTAAGCGTGCGCTCGGGGCTGGATGAGAAAGTACAAAGCGAAACTATAAGAATCAAGCGCTACTAAGCACCGACGATCCTCGGGGTGGAGGTACCGGATGGTCGCAAGCATGCCATGGAGTTGTATTCGTCGACAGAATAGCACCGGCGTGTGCAGCTCCACGACGTTGGTCGACTTCGGCGTCGTGATCCCACGAGCGAGGCTCGGCGCGGCCCGCTTGCCGTGGCGCCTTGGTTCTGGCGGGGAAGGTAGCGATCGAGGCACCCGCCCCAAAGGAGGTCGCCTCCTCCGGTCTAGGCAAGGAAACGCCATCCTTCAGAGCGGTTGCTTCCACTCTGGTCCGGCCGCGCCTGGTCGGCGAGAGACAATGATGTCGTCGCCCTTGGCCTTCTTGCTACCTTCCGGAGGCGACGACTTTCCACTTTCCTCTTACGGGAAGGATCCTCCTCGCTAGCGGCGAGGGTACCTTAGCCACTCGGGTGGCCCATCTTTTTCACTCGGTCTGCATATCAAATCAAATCAATAAAAGACAATCAAGTACTTATAGAAAATAGAAGGCGAATGCACTCACTTGGCGGCGGAATGAACGCAGCCAGTCTGAAGGCGGCGGTTTTCCAGATTCGGGGCCCGGTGGCGACTAAGCCCCGGCGTCGTGGGCCCAAGACACGGGCGGCTTCTTCGTCGTTGAGGTCGCGGTGGCGCCTGGGACGCTTTCTCGGGGCCTCCTCGCAAATTGGAGCCGCTGCGGAGCCTCCTTGGGCGAGACCGCCGTTCGGACCTCCTTGCGGCGGTTGCCACGTTACGAGCCTTCTAACCCGGAGACCGGCGCGAATGGCGGAGGCATTGAGGCCAGCGGCACTTCGGAGATGGCGCATCTAGCGCGGTTGTCACCGGGGCGCCTTCACCGGGCCGAAGTGAGCATGAGCGCTTTCGTTTGCGGCGGAGGCCATCTTGGGCGTTTTCCTCCTCGGAGGGGGCCTCGCCTCCTTTCCTTCTTCTTCTTCTTGAAGGAGTGGCTGGCGCGAGGTCGTCTCGGGAGCTCGTCGTCGTGGCGCTCGAGGCTCTCGCTTCGATTTCGCGTTGGCGTTGCCGCGGGTCTTCCGGACGATGGGCGATCTCCTCTTCGGACTCATCCTCGTCGTCCTTGTTGCCCGGCGGTGGCGGTCGCTTCTATCACGGCAGATGGCCGGGCTCTCGTCGTCGTGGTGGGAGCCACCCTTCCACCACTTGGAACACTGCGATGAATCTGAAGCGAGTTAGAATTACATGCATCGCTGCGGCGAACAAAAACAAAGAAATTACCGTCGGGACGCTTGGCAGTGTGGGGACCCGGCTGCGCATCCGCAGATATCGCTGGTGATCTTCTTCAGCGCGAGAGGTAGTCCTCCGGCTTCCACTCGTCGAGGCTTCGTCGAGTCTCCCGGATGTCTTGGTACATGTAATGATCGCGTTAGGCGGCGGGAGCCGCCGCCCAAGCCAACAATTGTACAAGTTTATTGCGGGAGCCCTTCTTCTTCGACCACGGATTGCGGAGCATCTCATCGGCGACCATCCGCCGGTCGTCGGGAAGCTTGCCGACTGGAGATGGCGTGGCTCGAGCGGTTGGCGAGTACCGGGATCACCGCCTCGTCCTCCGGTCGCCTCGGTCACGTAGAACCATGACTTTTTCGATCGCTCATTGCTTTGGCGGCGGCATCGGTCGAAGAAGGAAGCTTTGGATTTGAGTTGGAATGTCGGGCCCTGGCAGCTAGCATTGGCCGCCTCCTCTCATGGTGATCCGTCCGTGGAAGATCTTGCCACAAGGAAAGTAGGGCCCAAGTAGCACTCGCAGAACGCCACGAAGATGGCGAGCTGCTTTCGATGGGGGACCTAGATCCGAGGGTGGATCCCGAGTAGGCGCAAAACGCCGGAAGAACAGAGATGGAAACCCCAACCCCGATGATATTTGGTGAAGCGGACAAACTCTCTCTCTGGTCGGGGTCGTTTCTCCGGCTTGGATACGCCAGCAATGGCTCGAGGATTCCGCCTCCTCGAGGCCACCGCCCTTGTGCATTTGGATCGACCCAAGGTTGATTGGAGAGGGCCATGGGCGAAGAGGTTGGTTGGATCGAAAGATTTCGGTCGATTGGATCGCGAGCAAAGGAAGGGAGATGCGACTTTTCGGAAGAAATGGTGGGCGGTTGGCTCTGCGATAGCCTACCATTCCTCTTATATAGCGAGGTTGCCCGCCAAATCGGGGGCCGTTACGCGATGATTACGCCGAAGTTACGTTGAGTTACCTTAACGGCTATTTGACCACGCTGACGGTCAACTCCGACCACTCGGCTCGTTAAGTCACTCGCCGAGACCGCGTCTCGTTGGCTCGACTCGCCCAAGACGCCGACTCGGTTCACCGGATTTTTCCTTTATACAGAGCCCGACGATTCGATCGATGCCAACTTGAAGCCGTATACTCCATCGCCAGCACCCACTCACGCCTAATCAACAGCGGCCTGGGATCACCGATGGGGATACGCCCTCTTAGGGTATACTCGTGGGACGTTCTGGCCCAAGGTCATGAAGAGTGGGCTGTGAGCAAGTGGATCAAAGCTTGACAAGGTATCGAGCGCCCGAAGTTGAAGGCCCAAAGTAGTAGATAGGCCGGTCGGTCTAGGTTAAACGATTCATCAAGGCATGGTAACCGAATCGGTTGAGATATGTAAACCCTAGGGAGGTGAGCCTATATAAACCTCCCTATGGGGTGAGTAGACACACGTTCCCTCATACACCCAAGCAACTCGCCGCCGCCGAGTTCGCCCATTAAACACCTCCATAATACAATCTAGCGGAGTAGGTCTTTACCCTCAAGGCCGAACACAGGTAAAACCTGTGTCTTTGCCCTCATCTCGCACCGCAGATGGCTGGCCGCCCTTGCCCCTCGTTCTACTACTCGCTGCCGATTGCAGCATCTGCCGTGGCCATTCCCACGACAAAAATATTTCTAAGTCTTTGGACTTGTTTTACTTAATAAAACAACTAAGTCAATGAATCACCTGGGTGGAATGGTAATTGCTTGGTGGTTTTTGGTTGAGTGGTTACACAAGGCCCATGGCTATGGTTTACCTTGTGTATCTCACTTGTGGTAAGCCACCCAGGAACAAAGAGATTTTAGAGGCCAAGTGTTAAGAAGCTTCTAGTGCAGCCACTTGGCAATATGGGCTCTGCCTGGATCACATAAGTTGCTAGAACTTAGCCATTTGGACAGTTGGTGGTAGTGGGAATGATAGGTTGGAGCGCGTCCATTTGGTCTAAGGTAAGGCTTCTGAAAGGTCCTGTCTTGGTGAAACCAAGTCTGGTGGGAAAAGTGCACAACCTCTGCAGATGGAAAAATCTAAGTACTTAGCCAAGTCCATGGCAATGGACAACTTGAGCATCAAGGCATGGAAGCTATCAAGAATCTCCTCATCCCAATTTCTAAGTAAAAACTTGTGGGTGAACAAGGGTGAAGGACCCCAATGTCTATTGGTGGTTCCTTGGGAAAAGTTTTGACAAAGAAAAACTTAGTGATTTCAACTAATAGGCAAAACCTATTTTGAGCAAAGCAAGCCAAGCTACACTTAGCCAAATTTGCATATAGTATCTAGTCCACTTAAAATATACTAAGGTATCACTTGCCAATACTATTCCAAAGTATTGACCCACTGTGGCTGTAACTTGTGATGTTGCAGGTTACTCTGATGAGGATTAGGTGTCATGAGTCTACACTCAACATGTTTGCCTGTGGCACATGAAGATGACACTAGTAGAAAACAGGCCATCCGTCCACGCCCCCTCAGAGCACTAGTCCCGGTTGCGCCACCAATCGACTAATCCGCACGTCCCGTTGGAGCGGGCACGGGCCAGGGGGTCCCGCTGGTAGAGGGCATGTCCGGTTGGAGCCACCAACCGGGACTAAAGGTTATGGCCACGCCACGCAGACGCACCTTTAGTCCCGCTTCGGCTCCAACCGACCAAACCTGCCCTCTATAAATGCAATGCCTGCCCCCTTCCTCCACTCTGTTTTTCGAATGGTGTAAGGTGTGAGGGTGTGTGCTAGTTTTTCTCATGCATGCATTGAAGGTGTTTGTTGAAATGTTTGAGTGAAAAATCAGTTGAATTTCTCATAGAACAAAAATATAGAAGGTGTCAAGACGACTTGAGCTTTCTCCTCTTTATTTCGATCGAGGTTAGCAATCCTATCTTTTCTAGGTCATTGATACAATTCATGTGTCGGTGTGAATTGGTTATTTCACTATTTACGATGTCCTGTTTTTGATAAACTTACTTATATGATGCGATGAGCAGTCGGGAATGGATGTACGGTGGCCGGCGTGGTAGCCAGTATATCAAAGGCGTGGATAAATTTATCGATGTAGCTACGGCAAACAAAGAGAATGGATTTATCGTTGTCCATGTGTTCAATGTCGAACAACAAGGAGTACTCTTCCTCGAAAATCATTAGCCACCGATTATGAAAGGTTTCATGCCCAACTATAATTCTTTGGACCAAGCACGGGAAAGAGGGTTATGATGGAAGATGGTGAAGAAGAAGATGATGATAACAACTATCATCATATGTTTCTGAATACGGTGATCTTGCAATGGAAGACAATGGAGAGGAAAAAGGTGAAGAACGGGCATCGGATGAGCGGTGATGAACTTGGTAGGGTCATTTCGATGCAAAGCGAGATTGGAAGCGAAAATGAGAAGTTGAAGTTAGAGGGCATGTTAGAAGATCACAAGAAATTGTTGTACCCAAATTGTGAAGATGGCGGACAAAGCTCGATGCGACCTCGAATTATTGCGATGGAAGGCGAGTGTGGTCTAAGCGACTCCTCATTTGAAAAGATCTTGAAAATAATGAAGCCAAGTTCCCAAAACATAACGAACTTCCCGATAGTACCCTCTGAAGCAAAGAAGACTCTACATCCTCTGGGATTAGATGTGCAAAAGATACATGCATGCATTAATGGCGCATCCTCTACATGTAAGGAGTATGAGAATTTAGATAAATGCCGGTATGCAGCGTTGCGGTATAAGATCGAACGAGATGACCACGGTGATGTTGAGGAGAGCCTCCTAAGAGGGTTCTGCTAAGGTTATGTGGTATGCTCCTATAATACCAAGGTTGAAACGCATGTTCGAAACAAAGAGCATGCCAGTTGTTGCGATGGCACAAAGAAGACCGTAAGAAAGACGGGAGTTGAGACACCTGGCGATGGGTCACAGTGGAGAAAAATCGAGAGAGACTTCCGGACTTTGCGGTGGCGCAAGGAACTTATGGTTTGGTCTAAGTACGGATGGCATGAATCCTTTTGGGGAGCAGAAGGCATCCACAGACCTGCCCGTGACTCTATGTATCTACAACCCGCCTCCTTGGTTGTGCATGAAGCGTAAGTTCATTATGATGCGGTGCTCATCCAAGGCCGAAGCAACCGGCAACGACATTGATGTGTACCTTAGGCCATTAGTTGAAGAACTCTTACGCCAGGGGGCAAACCGGTGTACGTGCATGGGATGAGAACAAGCAGAGCCATTTAATCTACGAGGGTTGTTATCAGAACCATCAATGATTGGCACGCTCTTAGTAACCTTTCGAGATGTACAAACAAAGGATATAAGGCATGCACCCACTGTTTAGATAAGACAGAAGGTACATATTTGCATAAATGCAAGAAGGTTGTGTACCTAGCGAATCGACGATTTCTTCCGACCAATCATCCGTAAGAAAGAAAGGCAAACATTTCAAAGGTGAGGCGATCACCGGAAGAAGCCCGAACTCCCACCGGTGATGATGTATTTGGTATGGTCAAGGACATAGAAGTAATCTTTGGAAAGGGTCCCGGTCAATCGCCCAACGACGCCGCCACAGGACACGCACCCATGTGGAAGAAGAAATCTATATTTTGGGAGTCGCCATATTGGAAAGTCCTGCGTGTCCGCTCTTCAATCGACGTGATGCACGTGACGAAGAATCTCTGCGTGAACACGCTAGGATTCCTAGGCGTGTATGGGAAGACAAAAGATACACACGAAGCACGGAGGACCAACAAATTATGAAAGACCCAAAGAACATGCATACAGATAACAAGGCGGATAAAGGGCGTCACTTAAGTCGTACCGGCTATGCTCTTACCAAAGCAGAGAAGGAAATCTTTTGAAGTCCTTTGATGATCAAGGTGCCGGGCTTCTCATCTAATATAAAGGGATAATAAATATGGCAGAAAAAGTTCCAAAACACGAAGTCTCATGATCACGTGATTATGACGTGATTGCTTCCGATTGCATTGAGGGGCTTCTACGAAAATGTTCGAGTACCCATTGTGAAGTGTGCATTCCTCAATGCAATATCTCGAAGGTAATCAATCCATATTCGCCAAGGTTCTGAAGGATGTGGTACAATGTCTTGTTAGTTTTGAATTGGTGTTCCCACCATCCTTCTTCAATATTATGACGCATCTCTGGTTCATCTAGTGGAAGAGATTGCCATTCTCGGTCCGGTATTTCTGCACAATATGTTCCCCTTTGAGAGGTTCATGGAGTCTTAAAGAAATATGTTCATAACGTACTAGACTGAAGGAAGCATCTCCAAGGGATATGGAGCAGAGGAGGTCATTGAGTTTTGTGTTGACTTTATTCCGACCTTAAGCCGATTGGTGTTTACGACTCGCGGCATGAGGGAAGACTAAGTGGAAAAGGCATATTTGGGAAATAAAGCAACGATATGTAGGGACGAGGATTCTTTCACTAAAGCACACTACAGTTCTACATAATTCCACCTTGGCGACTCCGTATATGGAGGAACACAAGAATATTGTACGCTCAAAACCGGGAAGCTGAATCATGGATTCTGAGATGAACACATGAAGTGCATCGGTGGTTGGATGCGGACACATCTCTTGAATGACACCCTTGTTGGAGATCGGCTATACTTGTTGGCAGCGTCACCATCTTCTCTTGTATTGAATTTCCAAAGTCTGAAATAAATGGGAATACATTCTACGATCGCCCAAGATAAAGAGCACCAACCAAAATAGTGGTGTCCGCTTTGATGCAATAGGCGAGAATGGACAAAAGGACACATATTATGGTTACATAGAGGAGATATGGGAACTAGACTATGGAGTCTCTTTTAAGGTCCCTTTGTTTATTTGCAAATGGGTCAACTGAATGGGGAAGGGTAAAGATAGACCGGTTATGCGGAATGACAGGTGGATCTCAACAATCTTGGTTATAGAGATGAACCATTAGTCCTAGCCAATGATGTGTCTCGGGTTTTCTATGTGAAGGACATGTCCTCCAGACGAAAAAAAGAAAAAATATGCAACGAATACATCATATGATGATCCAAAGCGTCACATAGTTCTTTCGGGAAAAGAAACATCGTGGGAATCGAGGGCAAAATGGACATGTCGGAAGATTATAATAAGTTTGATGAAATTCCGCCCTTCACGGTGGCCGGCCCAAGCATTCCGTTAAGTAAAGAAGATGCTCCATGGTTACGTGCAAGCGGTCATAAGGAATGACATATGCCAAGAAGTTCATGCTCATATTATGTAACTCTAGTTCATGTCTTCGCGGTTTGTGGCGGTAGAAGGATATCTTTCACGGTTTGTGGCCTTTAGTCCCGGTTTTGTAGTCTCGTTTTTAATATTAATAAATGTCTTGAGTGTTAGTCCCATTTGTGCATTTGGACCGGGAGTGCCTCTATGACCCGGTTTCTCGGAGATCTTGGGAGGAGGGGCTCCGTCGGCATCTCCTGGCCTGTGATGGTGTCCCGCTCGAAAACCATCTTGCGACTTGTAACTTCACTAACTAGATCAATACGCCTCGGAGCTAACTAATTTCACATATTAGGTGCCTCTATGACCGATTTCTCGGAGATGCGGAGGGGCTGGCTCGTCACATCTCCTGGCCGGCATGATGGTGTCCTGCTCTCGAAAACCATCTTGCAGCTTGTAACTTCACTAACTAGATCAATACGCCTTGAGCTAACTAATTTCACATATTAGGAGTGCCTCTATGAGTTTCGGAGATCTTGGGAGGCCCAGGCTCAAATCGGCATCTCCACAGGCGGCATGATGGTGTCCCTCTCGAAAACCATCTTGCGACTTGTCACTTCACTAACTAGATCAATACGCCTCCAGCTAACTAATTTCACATATTAGGAGTGCCTCTATGACGATTTCTCGGAGATGGGAGGCCCAGGCTCGTCGGCATCTCCCCAGAAAGCCGTAGTGGTGTCTGCTCTCTAAAACCATCTTGGAGATGCCTCAAACTGGTGGAGGTGGACTCACAAGGATGCATATTTATAGTACAAGCATTTCGGCATAATGTCGACACTCACGACATAATGTCGACTCACTATTATTAGTCTTGACTCATCTTTAGTCGGTTGGTGTCTCCAGGGACTAAATTCATCTTTAGTCGGTTGGTGACACCATCCGGACAAGGTACTAAGCATGCGACATAATGTCGACACTCACCCCTATTATTAGTGTTGTGCTGCCCACTGCCGCAATCCCTTTAGTCCCGGTTTGTGACTACATCGGGACTAAATGTGTCTTAACAATGATCATGTGTGTGTGTGGAGGAAGTTTTCCTTTTATGACGGAAGTTTTCCTTTTTGTCATGGAAAATCCTTTTCCATTTTCGGCGCAAAAACGGTCGTTTTGTGAAGTAACCACCAAAATGCCGTTTGAATGCTACCGTCCTATTTTCCTAAAATACTAGACCACCTTACATGGACTATATCCCATGTACAAATCGGGACTAAATATGAACCCTCTCTTTATATAGGCATTTCCTCTATTTATTAGGTAACACTTAAGACATTTATTAATATTAAAAGGACAAATCGGGACTAGCTAACACTCGGCCTAAAGTCCCTTTAGTCATAATCATGCCTAGTCCTAAGACGCAGCTTGAGGTCTTCATCGTCGTCATCATCATCGTCATCGCCGTCACACGCCACGGGGATCCTCGGCCCATCCATGGCATATACGAGGCCATTCCGGCCTTGGATTCACGGCGGGTGGGAGAGGGTCTCTGAAGGCGATCATGCTTCGCCGAGACGATGTGGGGCTGTGGCGGGTGGACTCGTAGGCGTAAGCAGGATGGTCTCCCCGATGTAGCGCATCACCCGATGATAGTACGGTTCTCCCACCACAGACGACCGACTTCGTTGTTGTTCACGGTGGGCCATCACCCTCGTACTGGCGAGCTCCTTTCCGCCTATTAGCGAAGAAGGCATTCCAGTGTCATAGTTGCCGGGATCCCGGGATCCATCCATTACTCGGCGTGAGCTCGTGGTAGAAGTGGTTTGTGATGGCACTTTGGCGTCGGAACCTTGAGGGACGGGAGGACAGGAACCCTCCAATTTCGGCCAAAGATCCACAGTAAAAGGACAAATGTTTTTGAATTATTTATTTAAATCCAAACACTTTTTATGTTTAAAATTTTTCTAAATTCCAAATTAATATTCAAAAATATAAGTTAATTCATTTTAAAGGTTATATTAATTATTTTTAAAAATAGAATATGTTTTTGAATTATTTATTCAAATCCATACACTTCTTATGTTTAAAGTTTTTCTAAATTCCAAATTGATATCAAAAATATAAGTTAATTCATTTTTAATTGTAAATGGTTCATATTTTAAATGGTTACATTAATTGTTTTTAAAAGCAGAAAATGGTTTTGAATTGTTTATTCAAATCCAAACACTTTTATGTTTAAAGTTTTTCTAAATTCCAAATTAATATTCAAAAATATAAGTTAATTAATTTTAAATGGTTACATTAATTATTTTTTAAAAATAGAAATTGGTTTTGGATTATTTATTCAAATCCATACACTTCTTATGTTTAAAGTTTTTCTAAATTCCAAATTAATATTTAAAAAATATAAGTTATTTCATTATTAATTTTAAATGGTTCGTTGTTTAAATGGTTACATTAATTATTTTTCAAAACAGAAAATGGTTTCGAATTAGTTATTCAAATCAACACTTTTTATGTTTAAAGTTTTCTAAATTCCAAAGTAATTATCATTTAAAAACATTACAAATTTAAACCCCAAAATAAAAATAAAGGCGAACAGAGAAAATAAGCGAAAAATTTGAAAGCAGAATACGTCCGGTTGGAGCCACCAACGGGACGAAAGAGCCTGGCAGCGCCTTCAATCTTTGAAAATTTGGACTATAGGTCCCGGTTGGTGGCTCCAACGGGCGTATCCCTGCTAGTCCCGGTTGGAGCCACAGGACTAAAGGCCCTTTAGTTATAGGCGTGCCTCCTCTTCTTCTTCCGCCCCTCTGCCTCTGCCACGCCATCGCCGCCAGCCGCTTGCCACCGCCGCCTGCGTCTCCTTCTCCGCCTCCCGCCGCTTCTCTGCCTCCCGGCCTTCCCACCGGCGCATGCAGTCTGGCTGTGCCTCCCTGCCCTCTCTCCTCCCTCCAGTGGTGGTGGTCTTCTTTGGCGCCGCTTTGGTGGTCTTTGGCCATGTGCCGTTCCTCATCGATCGTCGCCGCTTCTTGGTCTTTGGCGCCCTTGTGTATGTGCTTCCTCCATCGATCGTCGCGCTCTGGTCTGGCGCCCAAGCCATGTGTGTGTATTCTGGCCGGGCTGGCTCTTTCTTGGGCTTAGCTTCTTCTTGTTGCTGTTCTTTCATGGGAGGTCTGTGGCAGATAGGCTAGGCGAAAGTGGGTCGGTAGTAGATTAGTCTAGTTATTTTTTTGTTGTTTCATTTATTCTTTTACATTTTAGTAAATCTTTTGTATCTTTTATTTATAACTCCAAATGGAGTGATTTTAGTCTTCAAATTTTTCTAAAAATCGAGGATCAACATAGGATCATAATTGCAATCTTTTTACTATTTTGCAAGTAGTGGATTTATAAATCCTTGCATAGTCATTTGTAGGTGCATTTTGGTGATTCAAAAATAGGGCTTCAAAATAGTGTTTTGCAACTCAAACTTTCACGAACATAATGCAATGCTTATGAATGACATGCAAAACTAAATCTAAAATTTGGGATGTGACAAAACTTTTGTTCCAGTTCTTGCCTTGCATTAATTAGCCAAATGTGTCTCTAGGATTTCAGAAATATATTGTCATATAATAAATGGGCTTGGACTATTTCGGCAAAAAATCCAATAGCCAAGCCATATTATGTATATACTAGATTTAGGTTTATTATTAGTTAGGTATTATTAGGTTTATTATTAGTTAGGTATTATTAGGTTTATTAATTAGTTTGGTATTATTGGTCTTATTTCCATGGTCGATCAATGTGGGTAGCCCAGGACCGATTCACATTGCCGATCCGTGGTTTGATAAGGAATCATTAATACCCCTTAGGTGCATGTGGGTTCCCTCTCATATGCATCGGAGGTTTCTCGAACTAGGTTACACCCTCGGAACTCGAATATTGATAACCGTTGATTTTAGCTAGAGTTACCTATCTACTACGGTTTCCTTTTGTAGCTAGGTTTAGGGTTTCTCTTCATTTTTATTATTGTGTATGTATATATCGGGTTTCTCCTTAACTTTCTCCTTTAGCTTTGACTTATTCGTTTTCCACCTATATGCGTAAAATATGGATCCACGTCGAGGCGAAGAAAAGGAAGAGTTGATCCAAGGTGTGATCCGTGGGAAGATAATTTAGGCGTATCAACGTTTACGAACAACTCGGTGAGGGTGATCCTCTTTTACGGAGTAGACAACTTGTTTGAGGTTGAAGGTGTTGCCTTCCTTGAGAAAGCGATGCCTTGTGTAACCGAGAAGGCGGCCTTCGGAGGTGCATGTAATATAAATCAATTCATGAATTAATCATCGCTATCTATATAGAAATAGTAACAACGATCTTTCTTCTTTTAGCCTCCGGATCGAAGGAATCTCTTGAAATGAGCGAGGCCCAACCAAAAAGTTGGAAGACCATGAGAGGTTCGGGATCGAAGATGTCGCTGCGACGGCTCGAAGTTGTCGCAACAAATTTGTGGCACAATGCGAATGTCGTTAGGGACTTAATCCGATCACCATTAGAAATTGGAATAGGCACGCTAATGCGGATGAAGAGGAACATGTTTATTTGTCCCTAACCACGCCAAAGATTTCTTGTGGAAGAGGCTCATGGTTAATTTCAAACTACGAAGATAAATTTGGATCCAAATGCGGAGGATCGATTGAGGACGCCTTACAACATGGGAGAGCCATGGAGGCTAAGGTCGAGTGGGCTTTGAAGAAGATGGCCCGATGTTTCCTGTTGGAAGAAAAGATTGCACCTTGACTATGTCGTGAAAGAGAAGACTCGATTTCAAGAAGACTCGGTTTGGAAGATAAAACCATTACGATTTGAGTTTGTGGAATACAAGACATCGCAAAAAGCTAAGGAAATGTCTGCAAAGAATAATGAATCTCGCTAACAAGAAGTATCACCATACTATGGGGCAAGGTGGCTCTGGTGGCATTCCTAAGTGGGAGAAACTTGGCGAGGCTGCGTGATAAAAATATCACCCAGAGGCAGACGATTGGGTAGAACGTGCAAGGAATTGGTTTCGGGCATGGGGCACGTTGGACTCGGAAGGAGGTGTATATATACCATACGACATAAAGAAGACCCCTTGCCAATCGAGAGGATGAGAAAAGCGATAAAGGCTGTTAAAGATGTGGACTTCATTCCCGATAGAGAATGATGAGCTCACACTCGCCCTTGGAAATAAGGAACATGATGGACGAACACGAGGCACAATAGGCTCCCAATCATGGAGGAAGGTTTCAAAGAGAGGAAGAAATATCGATAGAAGCCGTCGGAGGAGTAAGGGCGGCGGCGGTTGAAGTAGAAAGTCGAGAAAGAGCGAATCGTTTAATTGAAGAAACGATTAAAGCAACAACAAGATGAAATTAACTCACTTAAAGAGCAAAGTACTACGGCGCCCCATCTCGGTGACTGCGCATTCGATGCTACCGGCCATCGAATAATCGAAAAAAGTGTGGCTTCCACGAGGTCCGGTGATGACAATGGCGATGCCGATGATGCCAAGCGATGGCTCTGTTGGCTACCCGTGGATGATATCACGAGAGATGACACTGCTGCGATCTACATGTCAAAGTTGTGAACATATCAATGAAGGTGGCGGTCGGCTATGCCTTACCAATTGGACCCACACCAACTTACCACGGTCGTCCGGTTCGAGGGCTCTGTTGTTGTCGGCGTGGATGAAATCATGCCCACCTTTGAGGTTTTGGATCTTCACTACCTCGCGGTGAAGGGATGATTTGTCTTTGGTGACGCAAAAACGTCACCATTCTATGGAAGGATTGTATCGTGCTTGAAATCACGAAGGCCATCTTCGCCGTCTCACCGTCTCCAATTAGGTCGCCGCCATGGCCGTCTTCGTCGCCTCACCCGGCTCTCGCCTCACCCGTCTCGGTGCGACCATCGCCATGGAGCCATCGCTCTTGTCGTCGAAGCGATCGCCAAAGCGTAAACAAGAGCCTCTTCCAAAAGTACCAGCGGTTCCTCCCAAGAGAGCTTATGGTATCTTGAAGAGGAGGCGGCTCGGTTGATCTTGAAGCAACAGCGTTTTAAGCTAGGCCGGCGAAGAGCGAGTTCTGACACCAAGAAGAAAAAGCCAAAGTGTTGAAAATGCTAAAGACTCTTCATCAACCCGAGCCAAAGCGTCATCGGACTATGGCGTTCTATTCTCAAGTCACATGCGGCACAAAAAGCCTCAAGAAGATCTTGATGCAAGCGAAATCATTGCCCATTTCGGAGAACAAGCAAAACAGACTTGCGCCCTCTCAAGGTGATTTCTCAAACCAATGTGGGTCGAGCAAATATGGGGTCAAGAGCGGTATGATCCGGTAGTTGCACAATCTGGTAAAGCTGCCATTGCTCAAGGTATGAGTATTGCCCGATACTTATCCGATTAGAGTTCTTCCCGTGAGTGAAGTAGCATACAAATACGATCTGGCAAACCTCGTCAAACTGAGGAGGTAAATAATCTTTCAACAAAATGCGAAGATTGCATAAGCTGGTACATACGCCACAAGTCCGGGGCTAACCGGATAGTCTTTGAGGTTACAAAAAGCATCATGGGAAAGAAAGTGATGACATGATATCTATTGAATTTGTTGAGATATTTCAATTATTCAATCAAGGCGCCTTGGACAAATCGCTCATCGATTGCCTATTATGCGTAAGTACTAATTACGTAATTAACTTAGTCTCCACTATCTCACTTTGTTTATTGCATGTATATAATCATCTTGTAATATGCGAATGAAGATTCTCGAATGCGGTGAGAGGACAAATCTATGATATTGGCTTCATTGGCCCATATTGGGTTCATGAAGCTAATCTCAAAATAAGCCCCGAGGATACGGAGGATAATATAGTACCGCGTTAAGGTTTCAAGAAACCAAAGGAAATACTTTTTCCTTACAACTTGAGTGAGTGTTATTGTCTTGTATACACTTTCTATTTACACTCGATGTTAAGTATATAATTGATTAGTTATGCATTCAGCTTCCACTATATTACATTAATCATTCAACTTGACAAAGGCGTGTACTAGTCATGGACTCGAAACATAAACCCCTTGAGGCGTGGAAGGACATGCAGATACTTCTCGGTGATAATTCTAATCATTACTACACTATATCGGCGTTAAGTGAATTTTATGATATCAAGTACTTAATAACTTCTTTATTCGTTTTCTTAGGCAAGGCTTGGAAGCAGTTCACCAAGAAGGCTAGGGTGTTTGGAAAGAGGAGCTTACATTTCAACCACTAGATGTAAGCACCACTAGCTATATCCGCATCTCTTTGATTCTAGTTTTGATACGATTATTATCATGCTTGATTATTATTTTGATTGAACTATGTTCTTGTGAAGTGCGACAGGACCGGGTAACAATCTCTGTGGATACTATGTTTGCGAGTTCATCCGCAGACGTGCGATGAGAAGGGCGAAATTTAGAGCAACTCCGTATGTAAACAATTTCTATAGTTTTATTTTCAAACAAATTGTGTTTAGTTTCATTCATATAGTGACTCCTTTTTAAATCAGATCGAGCGTCTACGGGGCGGTCTTACGCCAAAGGATCGCGTCTGAGCAATTCGGGAGGAATTGGCGGGATTCTTGGATGCGAAGTCCTAGACCGAAGAGTACTATTACATTGTATATAGACAATAGGGATTGTAAAAATAGCAACTCGGTCCGTGTATAGACAAGGGAATACTTTTGTATGTAGTGCATGAACTCGATCCGTCTATTGAATGTAATATTGTCATGATGATCTTGTGTAATATAAGGTTCCTTCATTGATAAGTGCAAAACACTAAATAAACAATAAAACAACCTAAATGAATTCTCTGCGCGGCACAAAAGTGGCGAAAATCTCGCCTTGGCAACCAAATGTGCAAAATGAATTCTGCGCGGCGAAGAAATGAAAAATCTCTGCAGCGGCAGTTATTAGTCCCGGTTAGGTACGAACCGACTATCTCCACCCTCGCTTTGCTAACGCGTGCACCCATTTGTCGGTTGGTGGGGCAACGGGACTAATGGTTACTTTAGTCCGATTGCCCGTCCGGTTGGGCAACCGGGACTAATGGCTCTTACCAACCGGGACGCATGGGCCGTTCTGCACTAGTGTGAAGACTTACATTTATTTACTTATTCAAACTCTTGTATTAGGCATGTGGCCTTGAGTTGTAAAGACTATGTTTATCTCTGGAATGGATGTAATAAATGACCTTTGTATCTGTGTACTTCATCTTAAACTGTGGATGCTAGCAATGATCCAGGGACTAGCATTGCAATCACAGGGATCCTTTTCCTTTATAAAGGAGGGATCTTACAGATGGTATCAAAGCACTGTGTTGCCTGTAGGATTATGACCCTAGGATTGGAAACCACTAAGGAAAAAATTTCAACTTCTACACTTGTCTATTCTTCTCGTAAAACTTTTCTAATCTTCTATCTCATCTCTATTTGTAGATGAACTCCATCAACGAAGCCGTGAGGAAAGGACCACTCATGACAATGACTTTGGAGTGTGAGACAGAATTCCCCAAGTCTCTCAAGGACCTCATGGTTGCATTAGACATACAAGGTGCAGTTGTGTACAAGGGCTTCCCTGTGATGGATGAAGGAGAGGAATACTGGTGGGTACAACTTCACTTGTATAAAAACAAGACAACCATCAGGAAAAAGGATTCTGCATGTTCACCAATTCAGTGGTGCACCCTACATTCTTTGAATCAGCAAAGGATGCAGCTTGGAAGACCATCAAAGAACTTGGTGATAGAGTTAAGTGCAGAATGCTCAACCTCCAAAATGAACTAAGGAAAGAGAAGGAACATACCCAAGAGTTGGAAGCTACCAACTAAACCTTAAGAGGAGACATCATAGACTTAGTGATGGAATCATGTGAGCAAGATAGGCTGATTGCTTCTAGAAACATTGTGTTAGCCAACAGATCCAGTGAGATAGGATTGTAAACGTACTTCATTAGTTGGACCACCACCTATCACCTTATTTTCCAAATGTTGCTTTAAAATAAGATTGAACCTTGGTTGTTGTAATGGTTTCATGTATGCATGAATTGTGTGTTTTGTTTTCCAAGGTTATGTATGTGATGTTTTGCCTTATGTTGTAACTTAAATTGTGTTGTTCTGAATTTTCTATCTTATAAATAGATGCCTATTACCATCAGCACTGTTGAGGAGTTCCAGGTTACCCGCTTTCGTCCTCGTATCGTTGAGCTTACTACTTTGCTCAACCTCCCTCTTCCCACCATCATGGTGCATCCCCTCACCAAGTTTGAGAGGAAGGACCTCTGGGGCTTCAAGGTCAACCAGCCGGCCTTGAGAGCCTACCACGGAGGCCATTGTCTTCAAGCTCATGCACGATGACAGGAGAGGCCTTGAGGTAGTTATGCAGATTTGATAGGGCGTGCGCTAGAGACACTCCCGACAGGTTAGAGGTACCCACTTCCACGTCTTCGGAAGACGTGATGAGGATGGAGAGTCCATCAACTTCGAGGACGATTCGAGGGATGCAACAGAGCCGATAAGCTTGTACCTCCAGGACTTAGAGTCTCTCATTAGGCACGTGGACACAGACAAGACCAATGTCATGCTCAGCAATGATGAGCTCCAGGTGCAGCTTCGCGAGAAGGACAAGCTCTTCGCGGAGCAAGACAAGATAGTCAAGGAAATGGAGGCGAAGTTCGAGACCCAGGACAGGAAATTCAAGAGTCAGGAGAAGTGTTTCCAGGATAGGAACAAGAAGATCCGGGACATGACTGAAGAACTGCAGTCCAAGGACTTCGAGCTCGAGCAGCAGCAGACGGTGATAGAGAGGCTTCGCTCCCAGAAGAGGGCTCTCAAGGCCAAGATAGAGACCTTGACCACTAGCATCGAGGAAAACAAGACCGCGATGGAGAACGCAGGTCTTACCTTTGTCGAGGAGGAGATCGATGCCGATGAGTAGATTAACTACTCGTTTATCTTTTATTATCATACTTGTTGTTTGAGAACTTGTTATTTGACCATCCGACATGTGGATGGCTTGCTACTTGTGTGTTTTACTTTGTGAACTTGTTACTTGTTGTTGAACCTTTATCTTTCTATTGCATGCTTGTGTTTGCTCATGTGATGTAATGTGCATGAAAGCATCTATGAGTATCGCATTCTTATCTCTATTTGAACAAACCACAGATGCCTCCCCGTCGTGCAAACCCCAACCCCAACAACAACAACAACATCACTCCAGAAATGTAACAAATGATGACTGCTCAAACTCAGCTAATGCAGATGATGACGACGTTCATCCAGAACCAAAACAATAACAACAACAACAATAACAACAACAACAACCCTCCGGGCTTTGATATGCTTACCAGATTCTTGAGATTGAGGCCAAAAGTTCTCGTGGGCATGATCCCATGGTGGCCAATGATTGGCTATGCTCAAAACAAGAACTTAGTAACCGTGGGTCATGCGGATGCTGAAAAGGTCGTTGCGACAAATCTGCTGGAAGGACCACCGCCACTTGGTGGGACAACTGAGATTACCACTCCCATAGATGAAGTGACATGGGCTATCTTTGAGGATGGCTTTCACGCTCACATCTCATCCGGGGTGATGAGTCCGAAAAAGAAGAGTTCCACAATCAAGGCGTCACCGCGTGGTGAATATATTGAGGAGTTCAACAATCTGGCGTTATGCACCGGATGAAGTTGACACGATGCTAAGAGAAAGGAAAAATTTCGGAAGGCTTGAATGATGAGTGAATCTGCTTGGTCGTGGCATATGTTCCCACTTATCGGTGCTGTGACAAGGCTGCAATATTGGAGAACAAAATGAAGCAAGTTGAGAGTAGAAAGAGGAAGCACTCCGACAAGCACAGCTCGGGATCATCTCACAAACGATCTCATTATGATGACAGTGGAAGCTCAGGATCCCACAAGCATGGGAAATTCAA
This sequence comes from Avena longiglumis, assembly GCA_030063025.1. Lineage (NCBI taxonomy): Eukaryota > Viridiplantae > Streptophyta > Magnoliopsida > Poales > Poaceae > Avena > Avena longiglumis. Next base: position 57,640,359 of record CP125973.1, read on the forward strand.
CAAGCACCACGACCACAACTGTCATGACAACAAGCATCACCGTAGTCATGATAATGAAAAGTACAATAACCACAAGAGTGGACATAAGAGCCACCACAGTGGTAATGGAAGTGGAAGTGGAAGTCAGCCTGTTAAGAGAGACATCAGTCAGGTTGAATGCTTCAAATGCAAGAAGATGGGGCATTATGCAAATGACTGCCCTGAAAAGGAAGTTGAAGGACCCAACAAGCCTAATCCTTTCCATAAGGGACAAGTGAACCACATCAGTGTGGAGGAGGTCTATGAGGATCCTGATGCTGTTGCTGGTAAGTTCAGACTCAATTCTATTCCAGCATTTGTTCTTTTTGATACTGGAGCATCGCATTCATTCATATCGAAAGCATTTGTTGATAGAAATGGGTTTCCAACTGAAAACATTGGGTGTCCAATAAAAGTTAGTTCTCCGGGTGGAGATATGATAGTAAGTCTTGGATGTCGGGATCTAGTAATAGAGTTTGGAAAGCATAAATTTCAGTGAGTCGATAATCCTAGATTCCCAAGGTGGGCGTAATATTGGGAATGAATTGGATGGCTAAGTATGAAGGAGTACTAGATTGTGCTAATCGTCTTGTTGCACTCACAACCCGGAAAAGAAAGCGGATTAAATTCAAGTCCAACTTTGAATCTAAAGGAAGTAAGCTAAATTCTCTTAAGGGGTTAGCATGGACGGTGTGCCAATTGTGAGTGAGTATCCGGATGTGTTTAGGAAGAATTGCAGAATGCCACCAGATAGAGATGTGGAGTTTCTTATAGATTTGGTACCAGGGTCTGGACCAATAGCAAAGAGACCTTATAAAATGTCAGTTGATGAACTGAAAGAACTCAAGAAACAACTTGGAGAACAGCTACATAAAGGATTTATTCAACCAAGTTCTTCATCTTGGGGAGCCCCAGTTTTGTTCGTGGAGAAGAAAGATAGAAGTTAGAGGTTATGCATAGATTACCGTTCACTCAACGAGGTAACTATCAAGAACAAATACCCTTTGCCTAGAATCAATGACTTGTTCGATCAGCTAGAAGGAGCATGTGTGTTCTCAAAGATTGATCTCAGGTCAGGCTATTTTCAACTCAAGATAAGAGAACAAGACATACCTAAAACAGCTTTCACTACAAGGTATGGATTGTATGAGTATTACCGTAATGCCTTTTGGTTTGACCAATGCTCCAGCATACTTCATGAATATGATGAACAAGGTGTTCATGAAATTCCTTGACAAGTTTGTTGTCGTTTTCATCGATGACATCTTAGTCTACTCCAAGAGCAAAGAAGAGCATGAAGGACATTTGCGTTTGATGCTTGAGAAGTTAAGAGAGCATAAACTTTATGCCAAATTCAGCAAGTGTGAGTTCTGGTTGGATGAAGTTGGTTTTCTAGGTCATGTTATGACAAAGGATGGTGTGATTGATCCTGCTAAGGTTTGTTTGTGTTGAATGGGAATCTCCCAAGTCCGTGAAAGAAGTTCGTAGTTTCCTTGGCTTAGCAGGTTACTATAGAAGGTTCATTGAAAATTTCTCCAAGGTAGCTAAGCCTATGGTGAATTGCTAAAAAAGACAAGAAGTTTGCATGGTCGAAGATTGTGAACTCAGCTTTGGGAATTGAAGAAGAGACTTGTGACACCAGTCTTGTATGCATGATTGGAAAAAGATTTCCAGGTATATTGTGATGCATCTCATCAAGGTTTGGGTGTAGTACTTATGCAAGACGGTAAAGTTGTGGCTTATGCCTCGAGACAACTCAAAACTCATGAAGTGAACTATCCCACTCATGATTTAGAGTTAGCCTCTGTTGTCCATGCACTCAAAACATGGAGACACTATCTTTTGGGAAAACGTTGTGAAGTGTTCACAGATCACAAAAGTTTGAAGTATACCTTCACCCAGAAGGAAATTAATATGAGACAAAGAAGATGGCTAGAACTTATTAAGGACTATGACTTAAGTTTGCAATACCACCCCGGTAAAGCAAATGTTGTAGCAGATGCTCTAAGTCGTAAGGTTTTTGTGAATGGCCTTACCAAAGGAGAATCGCCAGATGATCTGTGTACCCAATTTAGAAAACTCAGATTGGAGATTGTGCCTGAAGGACATCTCATGTCTTTGGATGTTCAACCCACTTTGTTGGACAAGATCAAAGAAGCCCAGAAGACTGATAAAGAAATTGAAGAGATTAAGGAAAAGATTGGCAAGGGAAAAGCCAAAGGGTTCCATGAAGACGAACATGGTACTTTATGGCATGGGAAACGTATCTGTGTTCCACAAGATCCGGAACTGCGAAAACTGATTTTGCAAGAAGCACATAACTCTCCGTATTCCATTCATCCGGGTAACACCAAAATGTACATGGACATGAAAGAAAGATTTTGGTGGAATAATCTCAAGAAGGACATCGCCGAACATATTGCTTTGTGTGATGTATGTAGTAGAGTAAAAGCGGAACACCAGAAACCAGCAGGTTTGCTTCAACCACTACCTATTCCTGATTGGAAGTGGGACAAGATTGGTATGGATTTCATTACCGGATTACCAAGGACCAGGTCAGGATACGATTCTATTTGGGGAGTAGTGGATCGCCTAACTAAAGTGGCTCATTTCATACCCGTGAAGACAACCTATACAACTGCTAAGTTAGCCAGAATCTACATGAGTAGAATTGTGTGTCTACATGGAGTGCCCAAGAGTATTGTGTCTGATAGGGGAACTCAATTCACTTCCCATTTTTGGAGACAATTACATGAGTCATTGGGAACGAGGTTGGAATTCAAGATCTTTTCATCCTCAAACCGATGGACAACAGAAAGGACTAATCGATTCTTGAAGACATGTTGAGGGCATGTGCCTTAGACTATGGAGGTTGGGATGAAAGTCGCCTTACGCAGAATTTTCTTATAACAACAGCTATCAAGCCGACATTGAGATGGCACCGTTTGAGTTTCTCTGAAGAAAGTGTACCACCCATTGTTATGGAATGGTGTGGGAGAAAGAAGTTTATTCGGCCAGATCTTATCAAAGAAGTCAAGAGAAGGTCAAATTGGTTAAGGACAAGTTGAAGATAGCAGTCTGACGGAAAAGCTACGCAGATCCTAAGCGTGAGAAGTCACCCTGAAGTTGGTGATAGAGCTTATCTTAGAGTGTCACCACTTCGTGGAGTGAAGAGATTCGGAGTCAAAGGAAAATTGGCACCAAGGTATGTTGGGCCATTCAAGATTCTGAGTCGCAAAGGAGAAGTTGCCTATGAAATTGAACTCCCAGAATCTTTGTCAGCGGTTCATAATGTGTTTCATGTGAGTCAGCTTAAGAAATGTCATCCAAAAATGGAAGAAACTTCTTTGAAGGATACTATACCTTTGGAGGAGGTTCAACTGGAAAGTGATCTCACTTATGAAGAGAAACCTATCAAGATTCTTGAAACCGCAGAAAAAGTCACAAGGACTAAGACTATCAAGTTTTGCAAAGTGCAGTGGAATCATCATTCCGAAGACGAAGCAACATGGGAAAGAGAAGATGATCTTCGGAAAGACCACCTGTGGCATCCCGCAAAACCACTACTAGAAAATCGCGTTGTTTTTGTGCATTGCATCGTCATCATCATGCATTGTTTGTCTGAAACTATTTTTGAAACGCCTAGTTATGTTTTCTAAATAACCCCCCCGTCTCTATTTCAAATTAAAACATCGGTCTGATCCGGTCTTTTAATTTGTCTAAAGCTATTTACAAAATTTATTTAAAGAAAACCCTAGTCCAAATTTCTAGTCCTAAATTCACCCAATCCTATCCTACCCACCTATCCTAGCTCGCCACCTCACCCCTGGCCCCAATCCCTACCCACCCTGCCACCTCACCAATCCACACCCCTTCCCTCTCTCTCTCTTTCTCACACAGCCCCATCTACCCTCCCTCTCTCTCTCCCCACCGACACCCGGGCCCCACCCCATGCTCCCCCTCACAGCCCATGACCCTCCCACCACCGCCCAGGCCACTCCCGCGGACCTCCTCTCCCGTCTGGACCCCACCCCGGCCCCACCTCCCGCGTGATCCCACCCTCTCGCCCGCGTCTCCCTCCCTCGTCTCTCCTCCCAGCGCGCCCACCCTCTTCCTCGCCTCCCGGCCTTTCATTCTCGCCTCCACCGGCTCGCCCCTTCCTCCTCGCCGCCTCGCCCACCTCCTCCTCCCTCTCCAACCTCCTCCATCGTGGCCTCCTCTCCACCTCCCGCCAAGGCGCCTCCGGCCTTCTCCAACCTCTCGACAGCACCCGCGTGCCGGTCTCCTCCACGCCTCCCTTGCGCCTGCCTCCCTCCTGAGCCCTCGGCGCCCGCCTCCGGCAGTCCCGCCCCCGCCTCCCGTCGCCCGCCTCGGCCCGCCACCCTCTCCACTCGCGTCCGTGAGCCTCGCCTCCCTTCCGCTGCGCACCCTCGCTTCAGGCTTGCCAAGGGCGCCTGCGCCCGCGCCTCGCCTTGACTCGGCGCTCCCCGTCTCTCCCGGAGCCTCCACGCCGGCCCGGCGCTCCTCCTCGGGCTCCCCTCCCGGCCGACCATTCAGCTGCCGTGCCCGACCACGTGGCGGACCATTCACTGCCTCGGTTCCACCGTAGCGTCCTCGGGCATCAAGTCTGTTGTATGCCTCTAATCAAGATCGCGGCGACCCGTGCCTCGCGGGTTCGACGTCCATGTTGTCGACCGATGTTACACTAGAACCCGACGAATCAGCGGGAACACTAACGCCAAGATATCCAAAGGTTCTATCGGCAACCAAGTTTCATCCGTCTCGGCGTCGAAACCCAGCGATGGCGTCACATTCTAAGATCTTCGACACGGAATCAAGACCGAACCCCAAGGTCGTCGACATGGGCGACAAGGTCTACTACATGGATTCAAGACCGAACCCGACGCCAAGTTCTTCCTCCGGACCGATGACCGCCAAGATTGCCACCGGTACGACAAGCGCCGCGGGCAAGTTCTGCATCCCGAACGCCAAGACCGACCCGATTCGCGGACCCGACAAGATCTTCTCGACGGCGAGAGCGACCGCTTGGAACCAAGATCCCCGGCACGTCACGACAAGTTCTCCATCTTGTATCTGAATCCGTCGAACCCTGAACCCTGAGACCGACCCCGAACCCCGGAACCTCAAGTTCGTCGAGGCCCTCTAATGTGTGAACCCCTTCCCGAAACCCTATTTTATAATATAATACAACTTGTCGCATATTAATTGTTCATCTCGCAGGCATATTTGTGTGGTTGGGGGCCTTATGCCGATTCACCATATAATTAAATATGGGGCCCATATGCGGGCAAATCTAGTCTTATATTGGCCTCATTTAGATTTGTGCATCGAACCGTTGTCATATTTTGCCTTGTTAAAACAACATTTAAATTGCGGGGTAGCTAAACAACATGAACCACCTAAATAAATGTCGGGACCCTGGTTCCACTTAATATGACCTAATCGCATCGCACCTTGGCCATGACATACATCATACATGCATCATGCCCGATCTTTTGCCGTAGTATTAAATAGTGCATCCGGTGTTTATTCTAGTGTTTTGCTTCTTCACGGATAAGGCCGTTGAGTTGACGCGAGTGTCGACCCGATCTTCGGATGAACCTTCGGTAATGTTTTCAGGCGAGCATCTCCCCCTTTCTACCTATCTTACTTTTATAGTATTTATTCCCTCCTGTTGATCTATTGCTATCGGTGTTGCGATGCTCTAGTTTCGTACCCGTGATATCCCTTGCAGCCTTATATTGCCTTGGACACATCCTATTACCTGTTGTTTGGTAGATAGCTGGACTTGCGCGTCGTAGTCGCTTGCTCAAGTGTTGTTGCGTGTCGTCCAGTACCACAGTTGTTGGAGTATTGCCACATGTTTGATGTTGGAGATGATCATGGCTTTACTTATCGTTCACTTTAATTCCTGTTTAAACAACTAAAATTGAAGTAAGTAGCGAGGCAATTGGGCAATAGATGTTATTTGGTTGTTAACCGTCCACTTGTGTCCCGTAGGACCCCGAGTACTTGATACCTGTTCCTTGATTTATCGCGCTATCCACATCCGGGAGGACTATGGGACCCCCCTGAGCCAGAGCTTGATTCATTCTTATTTCTTGGGGCCACGAACTAGTTTGAGGTTTTATTTACTATCCTGTACTTATGCCATGTTTTACTATTTTATTACGTTTGTGCGAGGAGCACACTGTACTGTTTAGGTAAGCGGAATGTTTTCGCGGTATCGACAAGCCCAGTCACATTTTCGGGTTCCCAGTCGTTTACAGCCATTGAAGCAAACCTTGAGTCCGTCTTGGAGTCAGCTAGCTTCGTTGCGGGTCTACTCAATGGGGTGGCCCCCTGAAATATTTCTGAATCTTGTGATTGCTTTGTCGTGAAGGCCTCGTTGGGTTTTGATTTGGTTTTTCCGAGGTTGATCGAGTGTGTGTTGCTATTTGTACACCCCGGTAAAACTTTTTGAAAGCCGTGTCCGGTTATGGACGACTTGGAGCCTGATATCTCGATCATAGACAACTATAACTAAAGTAGTGCTATAAATTTGACTAAGTAACCGACTAGTAATCCTTCACTATAATGGAATGGCTAAATAAAGCGCCCACAATTGCTTGTTTGGGTTTGTCGCTCGACCATTGTACGACTAGTAAATATTACAACTTCTAGCGGAATGGCTAAATAAAAGTACCAACAAGCTTGGGTTTTGGGTTATCCCATGTTAATTGTATCGACTAGTAAGTGTCGCAACTACAGCGGAATGGTTAACTAAAATTGCCCACGCTTATTATATCGGGATGATTATCTATACTTGACTAGTAATTCTCGCAGCGATATCGAATAAATAAAGCGCCAACCTGTGTGAGTTCCTCGGTTGACTTCCTCGTTTGGTCTCGAGAAACACCGATGGGTTTGTGCGAGGTAGAATCGGTTGGTTCGGATAGGTCTTTCTTATCCCTCTCGATAGCCTTGGGTTGTATCGAGTCTCTATAGGTTGTTTAGTGCATCTTTGCACGCCGCTTGATCCACCATACCTATGTGGCGAGGACCGGCAATTCTAGCCTCGGTGTCTTGGCCTCGATCTTGGCTCCTCTTTCCTTTTTCCTTTGTCGGCACCTTTTGTTTAGCGGTTTGAGATCGGCGTTAGCGAGGTTACCCTTCCGCTTGGCGGCGGTTATGGACGCCATTGGTTATTCTTGGGGCTCTTAGCCCCATTTGCATCTTGTCCGTGGCCGGACGCTCTTTCATTTTCAAGGTGATTTGGATCTTTGTCTTGTATATCTGTATTCTTGACTCATGGAGTCGTGTTGTATATATATCTGCATGGGTCCCATCGAGGACTGTTGTGTAATGTTATTACCGTTTTCCACCCGCATAAAGTGCTGGTGGGCACCTTTGAATCGTTTCTATCACGGGTTTGGCGGGTTTCACTAAAACTTGCATAGGGCCGATCGAGGGTGTTCTGAGTGGTATCGAGCTCAGCGGTTATACCCCTTGAAGTCCAAATCAGGATAACCTAGCTAACGGTAGTAGAGTGTCAATACTATTTTGCAAAATCGGTTGGATAGTTACGATTAGGTGCGATTTTACTCCTTACCCTACGCTATTCTCCTCTTACCTCTGTGTTTTGAATCCTCTCTTCTCTCTCTTGAGTCCGGATTTCTCGTGGTTGGGTTCCATCGTACCTTGAGGTTTCGCTTCCTCCTTTAGTATGGTGTTGCTACATCTGGTCTTCATGCTATCAGGAATCCTTAAATCGGTGGACTTCTCTTTGTTCCTTCTTGTGCCTTGGTGCTTCGACGGCGACAACATCCTTCACGCGAGATCCGATCAGTCTGCATCACTCCTTTGTTCCTGAACCTCGATTGTCGAGATCTTCAGTCTGATTCCGAGAATGGTTGCATGTTTTTCTACTGATTGTGCAGAATAATAGTTTGGGTGCGTGATGGATTGGCCCCCATACTGACTACCCCTTCTATTCGCTTTTGTACATTGAAGTGGATGAGAATGCATCGGTTCCCTCTTTCCATCGAAGCTAGAGGTGGCTTTATTTGTTGATACCGCTACCTTCGATCTTTTGATTCCGGAGTGTTTCCCTCGACGGTCACGGACAACGACCCTTTTGTTGGTGGTGTCGCCGATTTCAAGATGGAGAATGAACCATTGTTAGTGGTGTCGCGAAGATCTACACGAAGCGAGGAGATTCAGATCGCCGCCCTTCGTCCCCGTACCAGGAGGCGGATCTCGAGGGCGAGATCCATTGTTAGTGGTGTCGAATTGTGGCATCCCGCAAAACCACTACTAGAAAATTGCGTTGTTTTTGTGCATTGCATCGTCATCATCATGCATTGTTTATCTGAAAATATTTTTGAAACGCCTAGTTATGTTTTCTAAATAACCCCCCCGTCTCTATTTCAAATTAAAACATCGGTCTGATCCGGTCTTTTAATTTGTCTAAAGCTATTTACAAAATTTATTTAAAGAAAACCCTAGTCTAAATTTCTAGTCCTAAATTCACCCAATCCTATCCTACCCACCTATCCTAGCTCGCCACCTCACCCCTGGCCCCAATCCCTACCCACCCTGCCACCTCACCAATCCACACCCCTTTCCTCTCTCTCTCTCTCACCACATCTACTCCTCTCTCTCTCTCCCCACCGTGCTCACTCCCACCTTGCCCACTGACCGCCTGTGCCCAGCTCCCCACGTGACCTCCTCCCTCTCCCCGTCTGGACCCCCGCCTCCCGTGACCCACCCTCTCGCCGCGTCTCCCTCCCTCCTCTCCTCTCCCCTAACGCCCTTCCCTCTTCCTTGCCTCCCACTTGTGCCTCCCTCGCCTCCATGGCCTCGCGCCTTCCTCCCCGCTCACGCCACCTCCTCCTCTCTCCAACCTCCCCACCGGCCTCCTCAGCGCCTCCCAGGCCGGCGTGCCTCAAGCCTTCTCCAACCTCCGGCCACCCCGCGTGCCGGTCTCCTCCGCGCCTCCCTGCCTCTTGCCCGGCGCGCGCTTTCAGAACCCGCCTCCGCCTCGGCCGGTCCCGCCCATCTCCAGCGTCGGCCCTCCTCGCCCCGCCACCACCTCCTCCACTGCTCGCGATGGGGCCGCCTGCCTCGCCTCCGCCCAGCTCCCGGCTTGCGCTCGGGCTTGCCCGGCCCGGGCGCCTGCGGCCTGCGCCTCGCGCTTCGCCGTCTCTCGCCTCTCCCGGCTGGCCTCCGTCCTGCTTGCCTTGCTCCTCTCGGGCCCTCCGCTACCGGGCCGCTGCACCGGCCTTGTGCTGGTCGCCGACCACCGGCGGCCCTTCTGCCTCGCCCCTCGGTTCCACCAGTAGCGTCCTCGGGCATCAAGTCTTTGTTGTATGCCTCTAATCAAGATCGGCGACCCGTGCCTCATGAGTTCGGCGTCCATGTTATCGCCCGTGACCGATGTTACACTAGAACCCGGCAATGACGGCGGAGGCGCACTCAACGCCAAGATATCCAAAGGTTCTATCGGCAACCAAGTTCGTCATCCGTCTCGACGTCGAAACCCGCAGGCGATGGCGTCACATTCTAAGATCTTCGACACGGAACCGAAGACCGCCGAACCCCAAGGTCGTCGACATGGAACTGACAAGGTCTACTACCAGGATGGGTTTGTCTGAGGGTAGAATCAGGTTGGTTCCGGATAGGTCTTTCTTATCCCTCTCTGATAGCCGCCAGTTGTATCGAGTCTCTATAGGTTGTTTAGTGCATGTTCTTGCGCTTGATCCACCATACCTATGTGGCGAGGACCGCCGAATTCTAGCCTCGCTGTCTTGGCCTCGATCGGCGCTCCTCTTTTTCCTTTGCCCTTTGTCGGCACCCCTTTTGTTTAAGCGGTTTTGAGATCGGCGTCGTTAGCGGGTTACCCTTCCGGCAGCAGGCGGGTTATGGGCGCCATTGGTTATTCTTGAGGCTCTTAGCCCCATTTGCATCTTGTCGTGGCCGGACGCTCTTTCATTTTCAAGGTGATTTGGATCTTTGTCTGTATATCGTATTCTTGACTCATGGAGTCGTGTTGTATATATCTGCTACATTGGGTCCCATCGAGGCTGTTGTGTAATGTTATTACCGTTTTCCACCATGCGAAAGTGCTGGTGGGCACCTTTGAATCGTTTCTATGCGGGTTTGGGGTTTCGCTAAAACTTGCATAGGGCGATCGAGTGTTACACCACCTCACCTATTTGTTAGCTAATAATCCGAATCTCGAGGGCGAGATTCACCTTAAGGGGGTTAGATTTGTAACATCCCTAAAATCATGTTTCAAACTCATGCATATCATCCATGCATCCATGATCATATAGAATTCATTTCAAACAAAACAATTCAAAAACAGGAGCATATGAGCTCATTATTTTATGTGATCATCATTTGAAACAAATGCTACTCTTTCTATGAGAGGTTGTTGTTCTTGAAACCAAACCTTGTGCCTTATTGCTTTCAGAATGAGTTGCTAGATTGCTAAGGTATAAACCAAAATATTTCAAAGCAAATACAATTTGAAAACCAATTTCAAAACCAATATGAAACAAGTGCTATGTCACTGTTATGTTATTTTTATTCCAAATGACCAAACCAATTTAAAGTGACCACTTGGTTTTATGCCAAAATTTGTGACTGTTGCACACTGCAAAAATCCCAGAAAGTTTTGAATTCAAATAGAGTTTGAAATAATTTGAAAATCATTCCAGAAAATCAAATTAGAAATAGAAAAGGAATAAAGAAAAAAGGGCGGCGCGGACTTTGGGCCCAACAAAGAAACCAAATTGACCCCACGGGTCCTCTCTCTCACACGCAGAGCCTTTGGCAGACGGCCTTGAGACCCCACCTCCCTCTGTTTATTTGTGGTGGACCGTGACCCCGTCGTCGTCTTCGTCGATCACAGCGCTGCCGCTCACGCCGCCATTACCATGCGATCCTGCCGCGTTGATTCCTGATTCGCGAGTAACTCCACGCCCGCTCGGCTATAAGAACCTCTCCCCTCGCGGTCATTTCCCTACCTGCACACTTTCGCCACCGGTGCCAAGATTCGCTCTTGCGCCGCCGCAGACAAAACCAACTCCGGCGACCAATTCTGGTAAACCTCGTGCGCCCCTTCCTCTCTGGTTCATACGAGTAACTTCGCAACTTCCTTGCGCACCTCCTGATCCCCTTTACCCGTCTGTTTGGGATCCAGTGCTTCGTCTTCGACGAGCACCGTGAGCAACCGACGCCGTCTCGAACTCCGGCGACCTCTCTCCGTAAGTACCAGCCGCCCCTTGCCCTCTGTTTGATACGCCTAAGACCCCCAACGTCTTGCGCATCTAACGGTGTCCTCCTCTTGTCTTAGCGCGACGCAGAACCTCGCCAACGTCGGTACGCCCGTGCAGACAGCGTTCGCGAACTCCGGCGAGGAATCCCCGACGACTCCGAGCGCCCCTTCGCCAGCCAAGGACACGTTGAGCTTCACCTCGTCACGGCGGTTCTGGTGAGCATCCTCTCCCCTCCCCGGGCGACCTAGAACACCGGCGCCGCCCGCAGAAGCGCTCACTTGGCCGCCGCCATTGCCAAATCTTTGGTCAGCGGAACCTCTGTTGGATCTGTATCGTCGGGATTAAATTAGACCTGAGCGAAGCGTTTTCTTTGAATCTGGCACGTTGGATCTAACTTGATCTGACGGTGCGGAAGGGTGATCCTGAGTGAAACGGTATCGTCCAATAGGAAAGAGACGCGTGGCTAGGGTTTGATTTTAAAATAGATTTTGAATCTGATTTATATCCAATTTTGAATTAGCTGTAACTTTTGATTCCCACGTTAGATTTTGGCAAATTTTATACCGTTGGAATCAAGAGGACAAGCCCTTTCTAAAAATGCAATGTGTTTAATGTTTAGTTTTTGTTAAAATGGTTTCTTTTGCAAAAACATGTGTAGGGCTTATTTGAGCATATGAATTGTTTCGGAATTAATTTAGAGTTTAAATTATTGTTGTGTGGCAAGTTTTGACTTGTTTAGGATTCAGTACTATGCACTTGCTTGGTTGAGTTTTGAAAATCACCACTTAGCACTTTGCATGCATGCATATATATTTTTGTTTGTTTGTATATGTTGTGTGTAATTTGTTGCTACCATTCTTTGTGTAGACTTTGGTGCTAGTGATTGTGATTGTGAAGAGTGCTACTCTCCCAACTACCAAGGCAAGTGGTACTTCATGAATAATTCTATCCCTATATTTTATACTAAGCATTAGAAATATTTTGCTAAGTCTCGCATGTTATTATTTTTGCCTATATGCCATGTTGGGAAATCCTAAGTAGTTGTAGAATTGCTAGGAAATTTCTAAGTTAAGTTACTATCTATGTCATGCTTAGCCTAGCTAGTAGCAAACAAGGGTTGGTGAAATATACATGCTATGATGAAAATATTTCTAAGTCTTTGGACTTGTTTTACTTAATAAAACAACTAAGTCAATGAATCACCTGGGTGGAATGGTAATTGCTTGGTGGTTTTTGGTTGAGTGGTTACACAAGGCCCATGGCTATGGTTTACCTTGTGTATCTCACTTGTGGTATGCCACCCAGGAACAAAGAGATTTTAGAGGCCAAGTGTTGAGAAGCTTCTAGTGCAGCCACTTGGCAATATGGGCTCTGCCTGGATCACATAAGTTGCTAGAACTTAGCCATTTGGACAGTTTGTGGTAGTGGGAATGATAGGTTGGAGCGCGTCCATTTGGTCTAAGGGAAGGCTTACGAAGGTCTGTCTTGGTGAAACCAAGTCTGGTGGGGAAAGTGCACAACCTCTGCAGATGGAAAAATCTAAGTACTTAGCCAAGTCCATGGCAATGGACAATTTGAGCATCAAGGCATGGAAGCTATCAAGAATCTCCTCATCCCAATTTCTAAGTAAAAACTTGTGGGTGAACAAGGGTGAAGGACCCCCAATGTCTATTGGTGGTTCCTTGGTAAAAGTTTTGACAAAGAAAAACTTAGTGATTTCAACTAATAGGCAAAACCTATTTTGAGCAAAGCAAGCCAAGCTACACTTAGCCAAATTTGCATATAGTATCTAGTCCACTTAAAATATACTAAGGTATCACTTGCCAATACTATTCCAAAGTATTGACCCATTGTGGCTGTAACTTGTGATGTTGCAGGTTACTCTGATGAGGATTAGGTGTCATGAGTCTACACTCAACATGTTTGCCTGTGGCACATGAAGATGAAGACTTACATTTATTTACTTATTCAAACTCTTGTATTAGGCCTGTGGCCTTGAGTTGTAAAGACTATGTTTATCTCTGGAATGGATGTAATAAATGACCTTTGTATATGTGTACTTCATCTTAAACTATGGATGCTAGCAATGATCCAGGGACTAGCATTGCAATCACAGGTATCCTTTTCCTTTATAAAGGAGGGATCTTACATCTACGTGCATATCCATGTAAACCATGCTGGACGTTCACATTTTGTTGGGCTTGCTTGACTTGTTCATGTCCGGGGATGTAGCAGCCACTACTAGAAAAACGCCTATTCGTGGCGCACATGAAAAGGCCTTATGCTAGCAAGTGCGCCACGACTCGCCTTCTGACTATCTCAGAGCCGTGGCGACTGCATCGCGCCACGAAGTTTAGATCTGGCGTGGCGCATGCCGTCGCCACGAAGTTTGGCAGTGCATGCAGCGTATGAACGATAACCGTGGCGCACTAGGTCTTTGGCGCCGGATATAAATTTCAAAATTCAAAAAAAGCGAGATCTGGATCTCCTCGCTGCTGCCGTCGTAGCGTGCAGAGTCGCCGTCGTCGTCTCCTGCTCGTAAATCGCAAGGAGGAGGAGGAGGAGAATAGGAGGAAGAGGTGGAGAAGAGGAGGAGGAGGAGGAGGAGGAGGAGGAGAAGGAGGAAGAGGAGGAGGAGAAGGAGGAAGAGGAGGAGGAGGAAGGAGGAGGAGAAGAAGGAGGAGAAGAAGAAGGAGGAGGAGGAGGAGGAGAAGAGGCAGTCGTTGCACCGTCGCGAGGAGGAGGAGAGAAGGAGGCCGTTGCACCGCGTAGCCGTTGTCCTGCGAGGAGGAGAAGGAGGTCGACGTCGTGCCATCCTGCAAGAAGAGGAGAAGGAGGAGAGGGAGAAGGAGAAGGAAGAAGGAAGAAGGAGAAGGGAGGAAGAGGAAAGGGAAGGAAAAGTGGAAAGGGAAAGGGAGAGGAAGAGGGAAAGGGAGGGAGGAGGAGGGGCGGGGTGGGGATTCAAATTTGAATCCGCCAAGCTTATCCGTGGCGCACTAGGTGTAGGTCTACTGGATAAGTCGCCTATTTTTTGCAGGAAAAACGGTTTTTGACCATAACTTTTTACTCTTTTCGAATTTTGAAAATCTAAAAATCGCTAAACGACCTTAGGTTGTTGCGGATCACGAAATCTCGTTCTCGTCATTTTGGTATATTATACGATTTTTTCGATATCGTATGCAAAAGTTACTACCTTTTACCGGTGGCATAACTTTTTTTTGCAAATAAAGTCAAAACTCATGTTTGTTAATTTTACTAGATGCTATACCACATTACCTACCTAAATATGAAAGGATTTAATTTTTGAAGTGTTTATCATTTTATTTTATTTTTGCAAACCCTAAAAGGCGATCCACGGGGGTGGAGTTGGTGCATGCCACTACATACATGGCGCACATGCCATAGTGCGCCAAGTTGTAAGAACTTCATGGCGACTATGCCATGTGCGCCTTGATGCTTGTGGATGGTTCACGCCGAGGCGTGCGCTTAGGCGTAGCGCACTTCCATGCGCCACAGATGACACTAACAACCGTGGCGCACATGACTATAGTGCTTCTGAGATGTTTGGCGTCGCGGCCAGGCCTGGGCCACACATCAGTGGCGCACTAGTCATGTTCTACTAGTTACTAGTAGAGGCCTTGTGTGAGCCACGCTGTTTAGCCGTGGGGCACTTCAACCATGTGAGCCACGGATGTGCTGATTACCTATAGCTGTTTTCCTAGTAGTGAGCAACTGAACTTTCGGCCTTGCGCTTTCCTTTACCCTTTTTGCCAAGTTCTTCTAGCAACTCTGCACATGAAGCATGCATATAAGTAACAACTTATATTTCCTTTTTAAAAAACCTCTGATTGTATCAGCTATGCCCATTTAAAAAGGAACTACACTGTCTATCTGACCATATCAAAGGAACTGCATTGTCAATATAAAAAAAGGAAGACAACAGTCTATCTGATTGTATCAAAGCAACAGAAATATATGAAGGAACATGGATAGAATATTTCTCATGTAGTAGGCTATTATCAACAAAAATATATTCAAGAGCAATGGACACAAGTCTGATTGTAGCAGCAAGAAAACTTACCTTTTTCTAGCTCTTCTATTGCCTCCAAGTTCTCCTTGATGTCGACGGGATCAGTGGACCATCTCAGCCAGTCTTGTGTACAAACTAAAGCTTGTACCATATATGAGGTAAGAGAGGTCCTAAAATCATCAAGTATACGTCCACTGGTGCTAAAGGTAGACTCCGAAGCCACCGTTGAGATGGGAATAGCCAAGACATCATGAGAAATCTTCGCCAAGGTTGGAAACCTTGATGAGTTCACACTCCACCATGCTAGGATGTCAAGTTTTGTGTCAGGATCTTCACAATATTCAGCAAGGTACTTATCTAGCTCATATTTACTAGCACCATTTGCACTGTTACTTTGCCTCAATCTATTTGCAATTAATTGCTTCATCAAACTTCCTCCTCCTTCTATTAGTGCTTCATTAGTAGATGGTGTCGTTGCGGCAGCAGGAGAGAAGGATTTAAGCCTATATTCTTCGAACAACCGACGAACACATTTGTTAATAGCAGCCCAAACTTTCTCTCCCATCTCAAGACCATAAATTTCCTCGGTAACCATCTTGGTATAATCAGATAGTTTATACCTTGGGTCAAGAGCTGCAGCAACAAATATGAGTAAGTTGATATTTTCCTTCTCCTTCTCGGCGACGTTCTTCCCTTTCCCTATTTCACTTATAGTTAGTCTGGTTTCATCCTCCTCATGCCACAACCCCCAATATTTATCAAACTTTTCTTTCATCTGCTTTCCCATAGAAGATTGCAAAGGATCTGTACAAGCCATCCACTCCTTAATTAATATGAGGACCTCACCAATCTCAAACAAGAAGTTGTGGACGTGACATGGAGTGAGGCAAACACACGACAAGTCAGTTTATAAAAATGACAAAGGAAATCAGCCAACTTCTTGGCATTTTCCCAATCATGGTCATCTGGATATACAAACCCTCCTTTCTATTCAGCCAAGTCCAAGGCATACAATGCATCTTCGTCTCAATACCTTGTAAACACCTTAGCATATATGATGGCAGCCTTGAGCATAACATAAGTTGAGTTCCACCTAGTGCATACATCTAAGTTCAAGAATGCCTTGCTTTCAACTTGCGTGTATAACTGTTTAGAAATGAAACAGGGAGTTACAGATTTCTTACCTTGGGGGTCAGAGAAGTGGCAGCGGGCGGCGCCCAGGGGTTGGAGAAGCGTGGGAACAAGACCGGAGATCGCTATCTTCATCACCTCGTCCGGCTACTGGATATGTCGCCGCGTCAGGGTACTGGAGAGGTGGGAGATGTGGTGGGGAAGTTGGGGACTCGGTGGAGGTACGCTTGGGCTTTGGGTAGGTCTCCTGGCGGCGGGCGACAGGGTGGTAGCTCCTGGCTGGCTCGCTCGTCGCTGGTCGCTGTTGTGGCCTGTGTGGCGGCGGATCTAGGTCAAGAAGACATGGGGAGGGATGAGGGACGGGAGAATGAGAGGGTCAGGCCTCTCCTGGGCTTCTCTAGACATATTCTATTCGATAGGAGCCATGCGGTACTAAAAGTTTCGGTCTATTCAGTCGAATCGGTCACGTCTGGTAATACCCGAACAGACCGTAATTATTTCGGTCATTTGATTCTCAGGACCGAGGACATACCCAAAGACCGAAATACTTGCTATTTTAGTTCGGTCCCGGTTTTTTCGGTTTCGGTCTTCGGTCTCGGTTTTTTGTGCCCGGCCAGAACCACAGCCGTCGGCTGCGTCCAAGGTCCTTCGTCGAAGGAGACCTCGTCCTACAACTCAAGCAAGAGCGGCTGAAGAAGCTCGAGTCACCCTAGGAAGGACCCTATATCGTCACCGAAGTCATCCCAGGTGGCGCCTACCATCTCATGGACGTCAAGTCAGGAGTCGAATATTTCAACCCATGGAATGTTGCACAACTGCGACACTTCTACCCCTAGCTACCTCTTTACTTTTAATAAGGCTACTCGGCCGAACAATGTATCTCCTTTTTATACTATGAATAAAAGCTAAGTCCCTAGGTCAAAATTTCTTTTTCCTTGCATTACTTTTCATAACACGCTTGGGGGCTACGCCTCTGTTGGAGATATGCCCAAGAGGCAATAATAAAGTGGTTATTATCATATCTTCACACTTATGATAAATGTTTACATACCATGCTAAAATTGTATTAACCGGAAACATTAATACTTGTGTGATTTGTAAACTAAAATAAGAGTCCCTAGTAAAGCCTCTTGTTAAACTAGCTTGTTGGTTAATATATGATCATGGTTTCCTGATCATGAACATTGAGATGTTATTAACAACAGGATCATATCATTAGGAGAATGATGTGATGGACATACTCCTATAGATAAGCGTAGCATAAAGATCAAAGTCATTTCAATAGTTCAATTGCTATATGCTTTCTGATACATAGTAACCTAATTCCTTCGACCATGAGATCATGCATATCACCTTTACCGTATGGATGCTTTGATGACATCAAACACCACACCGTAACAGGGTGGCTATAAAGGTGGCAATGAGTGTTCGGAAAGTATTGGTTGAAACACATGGATCAAGAGTGGGATTTGTCCATCCACATGACGGATAGATATACTCTGGGCCCTCTCGGTGGAATGTCATCCAATTGGCTTGCAAGCATGTGACTTGGTCAAGGGATCACATATCAGGAACGAGAAAAGAGTACTTATCGGTAACGAGGTTGAACTAGGTATGCAGAGATACCGACGATCATAACCTCGGATAAGTAAACTATCGTGAGACAAAGGGAAATTGGTATCGTATGTAAGTGGTTCATTCGATCGCAAAGTAATCGTAGAAATATGTGGGAGCCATATGAATTTCAGATTCCTCTATTGGTTATTGTTGGAGAAGTGTCTCGATCATGTCCGCATAATTCACGAACCGTAGGAGACACACTTAAGGATTGACGTTGTTTGAGTAGTTATGGTATTATGAGAAAGAGACCGAATGTTGTTCGAGTCTCGGATGGGATCCGGATATCACGAGGTGATCCGGAATGGTCGAGAATAAGATTCATATAAGGAAAGTCCGTTTTGAGTTCGGGAATGATTAGGTGTTTTCATCGGGAATGTTACGGAAGGTTCGGATTGTCCGGCACTAGGGGGAGGTACATGGATGTGTCATTACATATTGGAATGATTGCATCATGTACTAAGTGTTCTTGCTGTCCCAAATAAAGGATTAAATTGAATCCTAAAACAGAAAAGTCAAATGTCAGTTTGAAAGTCAAACGGCTAAAACAAGAAACGTGGAAACAAGAAAGAGGAGTTGGAAACCGACTTGAGGGAGGAGTCTCCTCCCAAGCCGGCGCCACCAAGGCCGACTTGGGAGGACTCCTCCCTGGCCGCCTCCCACCCATAAAGGAGGCGGGCTCCTCCTAGACACACAACTTTCTACCTCTAAATCTCGGTTTAGAGCCGTTTTGGTTTAGAGCTTCTAATTGCTTTAGCCTACGGTTTAGAGCCTTCTAATTGGTTTAGAGCCTTCTAATTGGTGTGTCTAATTACTAGACCACTAATAGCCTCTCTCATAAGCTCCACCATACTACCCGGCTTAAGGCGAAGCCTCAGGATCTCCTCTACTTAGGTACCACGTTGTCTGCCGGAATCGCGAGGAGAGTGCTACAACCTCCATTTTCTTTGGAACAAGGGAGAGGAAGGTCTTCGTCGAGCGTGTGACGCATTGCGGGCCAGCTTAGGAACGTGGCGCGGAAGGATCGTCTACGATCTTGAGATCGGAAGAGTACGACTACATCACCCGAGAATCTGCTCTCGTTAACCACTTTGGAATCTTCGAGGGTAAGTTATTCCATCGACTCGTTGCTACAATCTAGTAGATAGATCTTGGCTTGTTTGTTTGTATGCGATAGAAAATTTTTGTTTTCCATGCTACGAACCCCTTCATTATCGAGCCGTGTCTATATGTAGATCTGTTGCAGCAGTAGAAACACAATGGTCATTGTGGGCGTTGATGCTTTATTGTCGATTGCTTCTTGTGTACTTTGTATCTTGCGGTATGTTGGGATGAAGCGGCGGGCTAACCTTACATGACATCGTTCATGAGACTTGCTCCACGCTTGACATGCAACTTGTATTGCATAAGTGGCTTTATGGGTGCTGTTTCTCCTAGCATAGTTAAGATCCAATTTACAACGGGTGATTGACAATACTAGTATCAATGTTGTGGTTCATGTTCGTAAGTTAGAACGACACTTATTGAAAGCCCCAAACCACGTAAAACATGCAAAGAAAGTAGAGGTCTAACTTTGTTTTGCAGGTGTCTTGATGATGTGATATGGCCATGATTGTGATTATATTTGATGTATGCAATGTTCCTTATTGTAAGTTGACAACGGCGAGCCATATGGTTGTCTTTAATTTATGTTAAGACCCGCATGTCTATTCAAAGTAGTTGTAATAGTTGAAGCCGTGGGCGACAACCATGGTGAAGCGTCATTGACCTTGATGCAATGCGGTGATGATGGAGATCATGTTCGTGTTTGAAGATGGAGATCGGAAGCACAAAGAAGAAAGGCCATATCATATCACATATTATGAATTGCATGTGATGTTAATCCTTTATGCATCTTGTATTGCTTAGTAGGCAGCGGTAGCATTATAAGATGATCCCTCATGCACATGAATTTCAAATCATAAAGTGTTCACCCTTAGTTAGCACCGTTGCTAAAGCTTGTTGTTTCAAGCACCACGTGATGATCGGGTGTGTTAGATTACGCAAGTGT
The DNA here is from genome assembly GCA_030063025.1 of Avena longiglumis. Taxonomy (NCBI): domain Eukaryota; kingdom Viridiplantae; phylum Streptophyta; class Magnoliopsida; order Poales; family Poaceae; genus Avena; species Avena longiglumis. The sequence continues at coordinate 57,660,490 of CP125973.1, forward strand.
ATACAACGTGAGCAAGCCAGTTGCTCATGCGAAACTAAGGTTTGATCTTGACGAGCCTAGCATGTACAGACATGGCCTCACGAACACGGATTACCGAAAGGTAGAGCATGAGTCATATAGTAGATATGATGAACATGTTGATTGTTCGCCATTGAAGCTACATCAACTCTCGTGATGATCGGTTTTGATGTGGTGGATTTGGTTCGTGTGATCACTAAAACAATGTGAGGATATTGTTTTGAGTGGGAGTTCACCTAGATTAATTTAATTATTAATTAGAACTCAATTTATCATAAACTAAATCAAAGTGAATTTGCATAGTTGTTGTAGTCATTGGCATCCGTTTACCACCTTACGCTTAGTTATAATTGAGATGATAGAACTATAGAATTCTGGCTAGTTACTTTACTTACTGGTATCGTATTGTTTTGAAGTGTTAATCTAAAGTTTAAAAGTCCTATTGCAAACTTTCAGTAAGTTCCGGTTACTCCATGAAGTTTAATAATTGGTATTAAAACAAGAGTGACAATTCCAAAGTGTTAGTATATGAGTATCATGTTTGTCTCCATGATTCTTGATATTCAAAAGATTATCTTAATATCAAGGTTATCTAGGATCTGAAAGAGTTGTTTCAGAAACCATGATGTGTGGAAGATATTGTGATATCTGAAACAAAGTTTTGGTTGCAACATGATAGAGTATAATATGGCAAAAGTCATGTTCTCATATTTGATGAGAATTTGCAAAAGGTTGGAGACACTTGTTGTCCTGATCCTCCAAAAGGTTTTGGATAGCAACATTATACTCATAATTCATCGTTATAAGCTAAAAGTAGCTTGATCATGGACGATTCCATGTTAAGGGTGAATATTTGATGTAGGTAAAATGTTTACTACACCAAGAGATTACTAAAGAAAGGAATTTGAAAGAACACCAAACATTTGATGATGGTGATCTACTTCAAAGTGCAAGTCCAAAGACATTGGTATTTAACTATACACGCTTTGGACTATATGTCATATGTATGACTCCACTGTTGATGTTGATAGATTCTTTCAAACAGAATAGGAAATACTGAAAGAGAATCTCATAAATATATGGCAGAAAGGAAAAGACTAGAATTGTTCGGTTTAAGTATATAGATGATATACATGTTATGGCTATATTCTTTGCTTATTAAACAATGTGGTTCTTAAGTATTTAATACTGAATTTGTTGGTATGAATCGTCATACGAAACAACAGAATTCATGAACTACAATGGCCTAAGTAACTAGCAAAAGAATATGTGATGATGTTCATCGAGAACAAATAAAGGGTTATTGTGTTGCTCGTTAAACATCAAAGCTTGCCTTCAAGATTTGTTTTATCAGGTATTATGAGAACAAAAGGGTTGTTCAAATAATTGCGTAATCCATAAAATATGGATGATTCACAAAATCTCGTTGGAGAAATCACATCCATAAAACTAGTGCTAAAATGTCGAAAGACAAATTGATTGAAAGGTCACTTAGGAAGTGACATCGCCGCTTAAATTATATTGGAAGAACACATGAAGAAACTCCATGTGGATGGAATTTTGGAGTCTTTTGATTTTGATCACATGGCTTGTGAAACTTTCCTAGAGATAATTAAAACTTCGCTCATAGGCCAAAAGGAACGAATGACTAGCTTATTGGAAATTGTACATATTGTTGTATAAAGACCATCATGTGTAGTCAAAAGCGATGGATTTCAACTTCATATGCTTTCTCCGAGAATTTGAGTGAATATATGAATATTTACTTAATAAGGATAAAGTATGAAACACTTGAAAAGTTCAAAGACTTTCAAGATGAAGTGCAAAATCATAGTAACAAGAATATAAATAGTTTATGATAAAGATCATAAAGGGAGATATTTGAGTTACAGAGTTTAGCATAATACCTAAGATTTAAGGAATTGTTCTCCATAAGGGTATGGGGCGTTCGAGGTATGTAATTAAACCTTGTTTGACATGGTAAGATCAAAGGTATAATTCATAAAAACTGCCATTATATTTTAAAGATTAAAAGCTTTAGAGATTACCGTTTTTCCACTTAAAAGAGCTCCATCATAATCCGTTGAAATGACACCATATAAAGTTATGGTTTGGGATAAAACCCAAGTTGTCCTTTCTTAAACATTGGTATGCTTTGCATAAGAAAGATGTTTTGCAACCAAAGTCGGATAAACATGTCTTTGTATGTTATTTCGAATAACTGTTAAGTATTCCTCCATAACACCAGAGACAAAAGTGTTTGTCACTTAAAACGTCAAGTTTCTTTGAGAAGGAATTTTTCGTGAAAAGTTAAGTGGGAGGACAATAGAACTTTGATAAGGTTAAAAGAACCTTAGCTATATGTGCAGAGTTGCGCAGCGCCGAAAAGTGTTCCGAAGGCAGCAACAAAGCTCATGGCTCACGTGCCTCAAAGGTTGTGGTCACGGAGATCTAAGTTCCTATTGAAACAAGTAGATCGGGTAAACAATCAAATACCAAGATTTGAGGGTTGAATCATTATTTGAGAATAATGAACCGACTACATGCAAAGAAGCGATGATGGGCCCTGACTCCGTAAAATGGCTTGAAGCCATAAAATCCGTGATAGTTCCATACACGAGAAAATCAAGTTTTGAACTTGAAGGACCCTCGAGAAAGGTGTAAGACCTTACAGTTGTGTTTGGATCTATAAAGAAATAGACATGGATGTTTCACATCTATGAAATAGTCGACATGTTGGGAAAGAGTTCACAAAATGTTCAAAGGTTGACTATGACAAGATTTGATCTTTCATAGTGATATTTAGACGGATTAATGTAGCAACCACTACATATAATTTGTTATATGGTAGTTGAATGAACAAAACAAGTTCTTCTAATAGAATCGTTACCTAGGACATGTGCATAACACGGTCCATAGGGTTTTGTTAATTCAAAGGATGCTAAAAGCATATGCAAACTTCAATGGTTAAAGTGAGCATCATGAGTTGGAATCTTCACTATGATGAAACTGTTAAAGGAGTTTAAAAGTTCATTAGAGACAATGAAGATGCTTGCATTTGCAAGAAATTAAGTGGGAGCGCTAAGACATGTTTCTAATACATTATGTGGAAGACATATTGTTGATTGGAAATAATGTATCTTTTATTAACACATATTAAGAATTTCATCCCGATGAAAGACTTAGGCAAAACCTAAATATTTGGCATCAATAGACGCTAATATGGTTGTGCCAGAAGTACATAGACAAGATATTGAATGAGTTCAATATAGAAACTACAAGAGAGGTTCTTGTCGCACAGAAAGGATTGAATAAATTCAATGTTGATGATATGTTCAAGTGTATTGACATTTGGTAAAGTGAAACAAATAATCAAGTATAGATTGATACTTGATGTATAAAATCACAAGGAGTATTTATATCATACTGTGATATGTACAAATCCAGATATGTCCTATGCTCTAAATGTTGTGAGCATATACCAGAATGATTAGTAAGATGATCATTGGACAATAGTAAGGATATTCTTATGATCTTTTGGAAGAACTAAGAGTATAATATTTGTAGAAGTGACAAATAGATGGTTAGTTCATTGTAAAAGTACTACATTGATACTAGCTTTGTCACAAAGTACAAATTAAGTTTATCTCAATCTAAACTAAGGGTGGCGCAATATAATGGAAGGTGAGTTCCATAATGGATTTGGATGAGTTCCAAAGTTAAGACATTGTGACAGATACTACAACAAAAGGCCAAGTATATAACTGCTATTTTAGCAGCAAAAGAGGGCATTTGTGTCAAGTAGTTTGTTATCAAACTAGGTGTAGTTCAAAATGGATAATACTATGAAGATATGTTGTGACAATATTATCAACATGTTTTAACCCCAAAGAGCTAAAGGTCACACCGAAAGACCAAATTTATACAAAGCCATCTCATTAGAGAATGAGTGATGCGTAGAGACGCAAAGACATGCAATTACACACGGACCTGGAAGTGTCAGATCCGGAGATCAGTTGACCACTAGCAATCGTGTACATATAACACCGGAAAGCCATAGGTGTTATATACACAAAGGTTTGAAACTAGATTATTGACTCTAGTGCAAGTGGGAGACTGTTGGAGATATGCCCAAGAGGCAATAATAAAGTGGTTATTATCATATCTTCACACTTATGATAAATGTTTACATACCATGCTAAAATTGTATTAACCTAAACATTAATACTTGTGTGATTTGTAAACTAAAATAAGAGTCCCTAGTAAAGCCTCTTGTTAAACTAGCTTGTTGGTTAATATATGATCATGGTTTCCTGATCATGAACATTGAGATGTTATTAACAACAGGATCATATCATTAGGAGAATGATGTGATGGACATACTCCTATAGATAAGCGTAGCATAAAGATCAAAGTCATTTCAATAGTTCAATTGCTATATGCTTTCTGATACATAGTAACCTAATTCCTTCGACCATGAGATCATGCATATCACCTTTACCGTATGGATGCTTTGATGACATCAAACACCACACCGTAACAGGGTGGCTATAAAGGTGGCAATGAGTGTTCGGAAAGTATTGGTTGAAACACATGGATCAAGAGGGATTTGTCCATCCACATGATGTAGATATACTGGGCCCTCTTGGAATGTCATCCAATTGGCTTGCAAGCATGTGACTTGGTCACAAGGATCACATATCACGGAACGATAAAAGAGTACTTATCGGTTGCGAGGTTGAACTAGGTATGCGTAGATACCGACGATCATAACCTCGGATAAGTAAACTATCGTGAGACAAAGGGAAATTGGTATCGTATGTAAGTGGTTCATTCGATCGCAAAGTAATCGAGAAATATGTGGAGCCATATGAATTTCCAGATTCCTCTATTGGTTATTGTTCGGAGAAGTGTCTCGATCATGTCCGCATAATTCACGAACCGTAGGGAGACACACTTAAGGATTGACGTTGTTTGAGTAGTTATGGTATTATGAGAAAGAGACCGAATGTTGTTCGAGTCTCGATGGGATCCGGATATCACGAGGTGATCCGGAATGGTCCAGAATAAGATTCATATAAGGAAAGTCCTGCTTGGAGTTCGGAATGATTAGGTGTTTTCATCGGAATGTTCGGAAGGTTCGGATTGTCCCAAGACTGGGAGGGTACATGGATGTGTCATTACATATTGGAATGATTGCATCATGTACTAAGTGTTCTTGCTGTCCCAAATAAAGGATTAAATTGAATCCTAAAAGAAAAGTCAAATGTCCGGTTTGAAAGTCAAACGCTAAAACAAGAAACCTGGGAAACAAGAAAGAGGAGTTGAACCGACTTGAGGGAGGAGTCTCCTCCCCAAGCCACGGCCACCCAAGGCCGACTTGGGAGGGACTCCTCCCCGGCCGCCTCCCACCATAAAAGGAGGCAGGGCTCCTCCTAGACACACAACTTTCTACCTCTAAATCTCCGGTTTAGAGCCGTTTTGGTTTAGAGCTTCTAATTGCTTTAGCCTACGGTTTAGAGCCTTCTAATTGGTTTAGAGCCTTCTAATTGGTGTGTCTAATTACTAGACCACTAATAGCCTCTCTCATAAGCTCCACCATACTCAAGACCGCTTAAGGCGAAGCCTGGGATCTCCCCTCTACTTGGGTACCACGTTGTCTTCAGCCGGAATCGCGAGGAGAGTGCTACAACCTCCGCTCTTTTGGAACAAGGGAGAGGAAGGTCTTCACGAGTACGAACGTGTGACCGATCAAGGGAGCGCTTTGGAACGCGCCGGGAAGGATCGTCTACACGATCTTGAGATCGGAAAGAGTACGACTACATCACCCACGAGAATCTGCTCTCGTTAACCGCTTTGGAATCTTCGAGGGTAAGTTATTCCATCGACTCGTTGCTACAATCTAGTAGATAGATCTTGGCTTGTTTGTTTGTATGCGATAGAAATTTTTTGTTTTCCATGCTACGAACCCCTTCAGCCTCACCTCACGACTTCGTCGACTGAGAACAATGCATACAACCTGAGTAGCTAACCACGTCAGGATAACGAACAGGACATGCACATAACAAGACACAACGTGCTAATACAAATAAACTTCACAAAGGGCACAACAAGCCCATTCGAATACATACAAATTTTACATTAATTTGTTTTCTTTATAGGACATACCTATTCTGGAGTATCACACTCGCCTCGTTGCTCGAACAGATCAATGATCTCTTCGGCATACTGCCTAACAACCGCATAATGGGGGCGCATATCCCAAAGACTACCATCTGGCCGAAGGGTTGGCCTAGTCGCCACCATTGCGAGATCGACATCACAACGATGCAGCCGAACAAGTGAAAGAGCGGCCTTCACCCAAGCGACTAGCTGACGCTGCACCAACTCCTTGACGTGGCTGACGTTCCGAAATTTCGCCAGCAGACCCCAAAGGTCGGAAGGTGCCTCATCCAAGGGAAACATTGCGGTGACCTAGCATACCACTGCATGTGTAGTACACTATAGTCGTTGACATGACATTCACAGAACACCATTCCGTAAATATCACATCCCTCAGAGTGGTACAACAGAAACATTGCGGGTCCACATTACAAAAGTACACACATTATTATTATTATAGTACCGGAAGTTCAAGACTTCCAAAATATCCAACTTACAAACCAAAATATGAAGTGTTCAACAAAAATTTAAGAGTAACAACTCCGACTAGGAGTGGGGCTCAACAGCTTATTCTATAGAGTTCATGTTGCTCGGCTCCGTTAGTTACTACTAACTAGACCCTTAAGTGGACTCGTTCTCATTGACACCGTAGCAGATCTCGTAGTCCACGCCTTCAAATCCTCCGGATAGATCAGGTTCCTCGTAGAATACGTCTTCCTGGCATTCGGCTGCATACATTGGCACGTCTTCGGAATCCTCAGAGTCTAAGCAAGGGATCAAAGGAAAGAATGAGTAACAGCGTTACCCAACAAGTTCATTATATGCAAGGTGGGAAGTTTGATGCTCTAACTACCACCTCGTATTATAAATCCTTGGCACTATGAAGTTTTTGTAAATCTTTCTTTAAAGGTTGATTTTATTCCGAAAAACTATGACAATCAGCCTTCACAGGTTGACCAGAACTTTCATGGAGTTCATTTCCTGCCACGTTTGTAGCTCCTTCCTGGAACATGGAGTAACAAATTACAGTTCTTACACTCTATAGAGGTGCATTACTTTACCCATGAGAGATCAACTCCTTGTTGCATAATCGGACGTACTTTCCCGTCCACAATTCCATGATGTGGGGCCCAGTAGTTGGTCCAAGCCAATCACTGCCCCCTTCGTGACCCCGCATGCCTCCTTGGTGTACACCATGCCCACATAATGAATTACGGCAATGGTTTGTACAAACCTTTAGATGCCAGAACTATCGTGGGACGATGAGGGTTCCCACCCATATACTGCATATCCTCTATGAATTACCAATTAATATGCACGCTACAAGGATAACAGCCACGACCTGCACATCCGGCTTCATGCGAGAGGAAGAAGATACAGCTGACTTCTCTGTACCATTCCAAATCTCATGGCTAACCGTAATATACAACGCTAGAATCACTAATGTCAGGGGTTATTAAGTCCCTACTTATTCATCATTGTTGCAAATAGAACCCTAAGTTCTATTGCTCCATTATATCACCACTTAGGATGATATCTATGATTTCTTTATTTATGAAAATAATATTCTTCTTTCTTTTATAGCATATATGATAACACACAATTTGCAAATACTTTGATAAAGACTCTTCAAAGGACATGAGCAAGTGATGAACTTGCCTTGTGATGACAAGGTAGTGAAGTCTGATGCTTGCACTGGACCTTGAGCTTTTAGTTCTACAAAACATCATTATTGCCCGGTAAGGACAATATTTAAAGAAGCAAAATGATTATGCAAGTAATGTAATGCATTATTTAAATTTATATGCATTTACCCCAAAAAGTTCCATTTTGAGTAATAAAGGATTTATAAATATTTCTTTTTAATATTTATAACATATATTGAGTTCTTTTATTTTATTTCCCTTTATTTGACTTTTATTGATTTAATAATTCTTTTAGGAATTATTAGTTATACATTAATTTTATTACTATATATTTATTTAGTATTTTTCAAAAATACTTTAATATTAATAAATAATGAAAGTGATTTTTATTTATTTTTATGACCTATCAATAATTTTGTAAAATTCCATAAGGAAAATTTAAATTACAAAATTCTTATCAAAAATGAATGTCCAAAATTTGATATCTTATTTTATTTGGATAGAGTGGATTATTGTGAATCCAAAAATATTTTAGTTATAATTTTTGGACTTTTATTTTATTTTCTATATTTTTATTTAGGTTAGGGGCATTTTGGTCTTTTCTAATTGATCAAAAGATTTATTAAATAACTTGGGCTGGCCCCTTGGGCTTATTGGGCCAAGGTGGCCCAATAGGGCAGGGTCAAATAACTACCCCAAAGGGTTTTGGCCCACCCAGCCCACTCTGCCTCCTCTCTCTCCCTCGACCTTATCTCTTCCTCCCGTGACTCGCCCCCGTGGCCGGCGATGCCGCCATCGTCGATTCTCGCAGTCGTCGTCTGTTCTTGACGCCGCCGTGGTGCGGGATGGGATTGTCGACGATGCACTTTCGTCCTATCCACTTGGATTTGACTCCAGGGCTTCCCCGTGGTCAGTTCCACCCCTTTCCCGAACCCTAGGGTTCGGAAAAGTTGCTGTCGCCGCCGCCGCGATCCCGCCTGTGGTGGTGTCTTTGTCTCGTCTTGCCACCGCCGTGCGGTAAAGTGCTGCGCCCTCACAGGTGCTCCTCGTGCATGGCGGTTCGGGCCCCTCCGCTTCCTCTTCGATTCATCGAGGACCCTGTAAGTGGTCTCTGTGGTGTTTGTCCATGCTACTGCCTTGATTCTTTTTGGTGTGTAGCTAGTGGCTTCTCATGTTGAGTGATTATGTGCTGATTGGGTTCATCTCTAGATTAGGGTTCATAACCCCTTTGTTGATCATATCTATGATGCTTTTAGATCTAGTGTTGATCATATTTGATCATGGGAAATGATTGCCTGCTGTGGTTAAGGATTGATAGTAGCTTTGATGATACTAGTTGCCTGTCAGATTTGTCCTAGTGGTAATCCACCATAATCCATGTTAGTTGTTTCAATAAAATCCTTGATTGGATTATGTTGTTGGTCTGAGAGTTTACTCTACTATCAAATAACTCATACTAACAGTAGTTTTCTCTCAGTGGTTGCGTACTACAATTATAATATGGGTTTGTTTGAGATGATACACTCTGAATCAAATCATTATATGTAATGATTTTCTGTGGATGTGTAGATTCATTTTAATGTTGATTCCTGGCACTTAGCTGTAGGGGTTCGTAGCATGGAAAACAAAAATTTTCTATCGCATACAAACAAACAAGCCAAGATCTATCTACTAGATTGTAGCAACGAGTCGATGGAATAACTTACCCTCGAAGATTCCAAAGCGGTTAACGAGAGCAGATTCTCGTGGGTGATGTAGTCGCATTTCTTCCGATCTCAAGATCGTGTGACGATCCTTCCCGGCCACGCTCCCGCCCGGTCACATCGCGGTACTGATTTAAGACCTTCCTCTCCCTTGTTCCAGCAGGCGTGAGGTTGTAGCACTCTCCTCGCGATTCCGCAAAGACAACTGGCGTGGTACCTGGAAGTAGAGGGGAAATCTCAGCAGGCTTCAAGCTTTAAGCATATGGTGGAGCTTATGAGAGAGGCTATTAGTGGTCTAGTAATTAGACACACCAATTAGAAGGCTCTAAACCAATTAGAAGGCTCTAAACCATCGGGCTAAAGCAATTAGAAGCTCTAAACCAAAACGGCTCTAAACCGATTTAGAAGTAGAAAGTTGTGTGTCTAGAGGGGAGCCACCCTCCTTTTATGGGTGGGAGGCGCGGCCGGGAGGGGAGTCCCTCCCCAAGTCGGCCTTGGGTGCTGCCGGCTTGAGGAGACTCTCCTCAAGTCGGTTTCCAACTCCTCTTTCTTGTTTCCCACAGTTTCTTGTTTTAGCCGCTTGACTTTCAAACCGACATTTGACTTTTCTGCTTTTAGGATTCAATTTAATCCTTTATTTGGGACAGTAAGAAGAACACTTAGTACATGATGCAATCATTCCAATATGTAATGACACATCCATGTACCCTCTTCCAGTGCCGGGACAATCCGAACCTTCCGTAACATTCCCGATGAAAACACCTAATCATTCCCGAACTCCTAAACGGGACTTTCCTTATATGAATCTTATTCTCGGACCATTCGGATCACCGTGATATCCCGGATCCCATCCGAGACTCCGAACAACATTCGGTCTCTTTCTCATAATACCATAACTACTCAAACAACGTCAAATCCTTAAGTGTGTCTCCCTACGGTTCGTGAATTATGCGGAATGATCGAGACACTTCTCCGAACAATAACCAATAGAGAATCGGAAATTCATATGGTTCTATATATTTCTACGATTACTTATGATCGAATGAACCACTTACATACGATACCAATTTCCTTTGTCTCACGATATATGTTACTTATCCGAGGTTATGATCGGTATCTCCGCATACCTAGTTCAACCTCATTCTTGATAAGTACTCTTTTCTCCTAATTGGATGACATTCAGTATATCTATCCGTCATGTGGATGGACAAATCCCACTCTTGATCCATGTGTCTCAACCAATACTTTCCGAACACTCAATGCCACCTTTATAACCACCCGATACGGTGTGGTGTTTGATGTCATCAAAGCATCCATCGGTAAAGGTGATATGCATGATCTCATGGTCGAAGGAATTAGGTTACTATGTATCGAAAGCATATAGCAATTGAACTATTGAAATGACTTGATCTTTATGCTACGCTTATTTATAGGAGTATGTCCATCACATCATTCTCCTAATGATATGATCCTGTTAATAACATCTCTATGTTCATGATCGTGAAACCATGATCATATATTAACCAACAAGCTAGTTTAACAAGAGGCTATACTAGGGACTCTTATTTTAGTTTACAAATCACACAAGTATTAATGTTTCCGGTTAATACAATTATAGCATGGTATGTAAACATTTATCATAAGTGTGAAGATATGATAATAACCACTTTATTATTGCCTCTTGGGCATATCTCCAACAGTCTCCCACTTGCACTAGAGTCAATAATCTAGTTTCAAACCTTTGTGTATTCAACACCTATGGCTTTCCGGTGTTGTATGTACACGATTGCTAGTGGTCAACTGATCTTCGGATCTTGACACTTCCAGGTCCGTGTGTAATTGCATGTCTTTGCGTCTCTACGCATTCTCTAATGAGATGGCTTTGTATGAATTTGGTCATTCGGTGTGACCTTTAGTTCTTTGGGGTTAAAACATGTTGATAATATTGTCGCACAATATATCTTCATAGTATTATCCCTCTGTGAACTACACCTAGTTTGATAACAAACTACTTGACACAATGCCCTCTTTGTCGCTATAATAGCAGTATATACTTAGCCTTTTGTTGTAGTATCTGTCACAATGTCTTAACTTTGGAACTCATCCAAATCCATTATGGAACTCACATTCCATTATATTGTGCCACCCTTAGTTTAGATTGAGATAAACTTAATTTGTACTTTGTGACAAAGCTAGTATCAATGTAGTACTTTTACAATGAACTAACCATCTATTTGTCACTTCTACAAATATTATACTCTTAGTTCTTCCAAAAGATCATAAGAATATCCTTACTATTGTCCAATGATCATCTTATGAATCATTACGTATATGCTCACAACATTTAGAGCATAGGACATATCGATTTGTACATATCACAAGATGATATGATTGATATAAATACTCTTTGTGATTTCATACATCAAGTATCAATCTATACTTGATTATTTGTTTCACTTTACCAAATGTCAATACACTTGAATATATCATCAACATTGAACTTATTCAATCCTTTCTCGTGTGACAAGAACCTCTCTTGTAGTTTCTATATTGAACTCATTCAATATCTTGTCTATGTACTGCACAACCATATTAGCGTCTATTGATGCCAAATATTTGGGTTTTCCTAAGTCTTTCAGGATGAAATTCTTAATATGTGTTAATAAAAGAAACATCTTTTCTAATCAACAATATGTCCTCCACATAATGTATTAGAAATATGTCTTAGCGCCCCACTTAATTTCTTGCAAATGCAAGCATCTTCATTGTCTCTAATGAACTTTTAAAACTCCTTTAACAGTTTCATCATAGTGAAGATTCCAACTCGCCACGCTTACTTCAACCATTGAAGTTTGCATATGTTTTTAGCATCCCTTGAATTTAACAAAACCCTTTGGACCGCGTCATGCACACGTCCTAGGTAACAATTCTATTAGAAGAACATGTTTTGTTTATTCAACTACCATATAACAAAATTTATATGTAGTGGTTGCTACATTAATCCGTCTAGACTAAACATCGCTATGAAAGATCAACTCTTGTCATATACAACCTTTGAACATTGTTGTGAACTCTTTCCAACATGTCGACTATTTCATAGATGTGAAACATCCATGTCTATTTCTTTATAGATCCAAACACAACCTGTAAGGTCTTACACCTTTCTCGAGGGTCCTTCAAGTTCAAAACTTGATTTCTCGTATGGAACTATCACGGATTTTATGGCTTCAAGCCATTTGACTTGAGTCAGGGCCCATCATCGCTTCTTTGGATGTAGTCGGTTCATTATTCTCAAATAATGATTCAACCCTCAAATCTTGGTATTTGATTGTTTACCCGATCTACTTGTTTCAATAGGAACTTAGATCTTCGTGACCACAACCTTTGAGGTACGTGAGCCATGAGCTTTGTTGCTGCCTTCGGAACACTTTTCGGCGCTGCGCAACTCTTCACATATAGCTAAGGTTCTTTTAACCTTATCAAAGTTCTATTGTCCTCCCACTTAACTTTTCACGAAAAATTCCTTCAAAGAAACTTGACGCTTTTATGACAAACACTTTTGTCTCGGTGTTATGGAGGAATACTTAATGCTTATTCAAATAACATACAAAGACAGTTTATCCGACTTTGGTTGCAAAACATCTTTCTTATGCAAAGCATACCAATGTTTAAGAAAGGACAACTTGGGTTTTATCCCAAACCATAACTTTATATGGTGTCATTTCAACGGATTATGATGGAGCTCTTTTCGGAAAACGGTAATCTCTAAAGCTTTTAATCTTTAAAATATAATGGCAGTTTTATGAATTATACCTTTGATCTTACCATGTCAAACAAGGTTTAATTACATACCTCGAACGCCCATACCCTTATGGTGTTTCGGAAATGCAAATCCACGGAACAATTCCTTAAATCTTAGGTATTATGCTAAACTCTGTAACTCAAATATATCCCTTTATGATCTTTATCATAAACTATTTATATTCTTGTTACTATGATTTTGCACTTCATCTTGAAAGTCTTTGAACTTTTCAAGTGTTTCATACTTTATCCTTATTAAGTAAATATTCAAATATTCACTCAAATTCTCGGAGAAAGCATATGAAGTTGAAATCCATCGCTTTTGACTACACATGATGGTCTTTATACAACAATATGTACAATTTCCAATAAGCTAGTCATTCGTTCCCTTTTGGCCTATGAACGAAGTTTTAATTATCTCTAGGAAAGTTTCACAAGCGTCATGTGATCAAAAATCAAAAGACTCCAAAATTCCATCCACATGGAGTTTCTTCATGTGTTCTTTCCAATATAATTTAAACGGCGATGTCACTTCCTAAGTGACCTTTCAATCAATTTGTCTTTCGACATTTTTAGCACTAGTTTTATGGATGTGATTTCTCCAACGAGATTTTGTGAATCATCCATCTTTTATGGATTACGGCAATTATTTGAACAACCCTTTTGTTCTCATAATACCTGATAAAACAAATCTTGAAGGCAAGCTTTGATGTTTAACGAGCAACACAATAACCCTTTATTTGTTCTCGATGAACATCATCACATATTCTTTTGCTAGTTACTTAGGCCATTGTAGTTCATGAATTCTGTTGTTTCGTATGACGATTCATACCAACAAATTCAGTATTAAATACTTAAGAACCACATTGTTTAATAAGCAAAGAATATAGCCATAACATGTATATCATCTATATACTTAAACTGAACAATTCTAGTCTTTTCTTTTCTGCCATATATTTATGAGATTCTCTTTCAGTATTTCCTATTCTGTTTGAAAGAATCTATCAACATCAACAGTGGAGTCATACATATGACATATAGTCCAAAGCGTGTATAGTTAAATACCAATGTCTTTGGACTTGCACTTTGAAGTAGATCACCATCATCAAATGTTTGGTGTTCTTTCAAATTCCTTTCTTTAGTAATCTCTTGGTGTAGTAAACATTTTACCTACATCAAATATTCACCCTTAACATGGAATCGTCCATGATCAAGCTACTTTTAGCTTATAACGATGAATTATGAGTATAATGTTGCTATCCAAAACCTTTTGGAGGATCAGGACAACGAGTGTCTCCAACCTTTTGCAAATTCTCATCAAATATGAGAACATGACTTTTGCCATATTATACTCTATCATGTTGCAACTAAACTTTGTTTTAGATATCACAATATCTTCCACACATCATGGTTTCTGAAATAACTCTTCGGATCCTAGATAACCTTGATATTAAGAGAATTCTTTGAATATCAAGAATCATGGAGACAAACATGATACTCATATACTAACTTTTGGAATTGTCACTCTTGATTTAATACCAATTATTAAACTTCATGGAGTAACCGGAACTTACTGAAAGTTTGCAATAGGACTTTTAAACTTTATATTAACACTTCAAAACAATACGATACCATTACAGTAAAGTAAATTAACGAATTATATAGTTCTATCATCTCAATTATAACTAAGCGCATGGTAAACGGATGCCAATGACTACAACAACTATGCAAATTCACTTTGATTTAGTTTATGATAAATTGAGTTCTAATTAATAATCAAATTAATCTAGGTGAACTCCCACTCAAAACAATATCCTCACATTGTTTTAGTGATCACACGAACCAAATCCACCACATCAAAACCGATCATCACGAGAGTTGATATAGCTTCAATGGCGAACAATCGACATGTTCATCATATCTACTATATGACTCATGCTCTACCTTTCGGTAATCCGTGTTCACGAGGCCATGTCCGTACATGCTAGGCTCACAAGATCAAACCTTAGTTTACGCATGAGCAAATGCTTGCTCACGTTGTATACACTTGCGTAATCTAGCACACCCGATCATCACGTGGTGTTTCAAACAACAAGCTTTAGCAGCGGTGCTAACTAAGGGTGAACACTTTATGATTTGAAATTCATGTGCATGAGGGATCATCTTATAATGCTACCGCTGCCTACTAAGCAATACAAGATGCATAAAGGATTAACATCACATGCAATTCATAATATGTGATATGATATGGCCTTTTCTTCTTTGTGCTTCCGATCTCCATCTTCTAGCACGAACATGATCTCCATCATCATCGGCATTGCATCAAGGTCAATGACGCTTCTCCATGGTTGTCGCCCACCGGCTTCAACTATTACAACTACTTTGAATAGACACGTGGTCTTAACATAAATTAAAGACAACCATATGGCTTCACGGTTGCCAACTTACAATAAGGAACATTGCATACATCAAATATAATCACAATCATGGCCATATCACATCATCGCACACCGCAAAACAAAGTTAGACCTCTACTTTCTTTGCATGTTTTACGTGGTTTGGGGCTTTCAATAAGTGTCGTTCTAACTTACGAACATGAACCACAACATTGATACTAGCATTGTTGATTACCCGTTGTAAATTGGATCTTAACTATGCTAGGAGAAAGCACATAAAGCCACTTATGCAATACAAGTTGCATGTCAAGCGTGGAGCAAGTCTCATGAACGATGTCATGTAAGGTTAGCGGCCGCTTCATCCCAACATACCGCAAGATGCAAAGTACACAAGAAGCAATCGACAATAAAGCATCAACGCCCACAATGACCATTGTGTTCTACTCGCAACAGATCTACATATAGACACGGCTCGATACCCTTGTAGGGGTTCGTAGCATGGAAAACAAAAATTTTCTATCGCATACAAACAAACAAGCCAAGATCTATCTACTAGATTGTAGCAACGAGTCGATGGAATAACTTACCTCGAAGATTCCAAAGCGGTTAACGAGCGATTCTCGTGGGTGATGTAGTCGTACTCTTCCGATCTCAAGATCGTAGACGATCCTTCGGCCACGTTCGGCAGCGCTCAATGATCGGTCACACGTTGTACTGGCGAAGACCTTCCTCTCCTTGTTCCAGCAGGCCGGAGGTTGTAGCACTTCCTCGCGATTCCAAGAAGACAACGGCGTGGTACCTAAGTAGAGGGAAATCTCAGGCTTCGTCTTAAGCTGCAAGTGCAGTATGGTGGAGCTTATGAGAGAGGCTATTAGTGGTCTAGTAATTAGACACACCAATTAGAAGGCTCTAAACCAATTAGAAGGCTCTAAACCTGGCTAAAGCAATTAGAAGCTCTAAACCAAAACGGCTCTAAACCGGAGATTTAGAAGTAGAAAGTTGTGTGTCTAGGAGGAGCCTGCCTCCTTTTTGGGTGGGGCGGCCAGGAGGGAGTCCTCCCCAAGTCGGCCTTGGTGGCGCTTGGGGAGGAGACTCCTCCCTCAAGTCGGTTTCAACTCCTCTTTCTTGTTTCCACGTTTCTTGTTTTAGCCGTTTGACTTTCAAACTGGACATTTGACTTTTCTGTTTTAGGATTCAATTTAATCCTTTATTTGGGACAGCAAGAACACTTAGTACATGATGCAATCATTCCAATATGTAATGACACATCCATGTACCCCTCCCCCCCCGGAGTGCCGGACAATCCGGAACCTTCCAGAACATTCCCGATGAAAACACCGGAATCATTCCCGAACTCCGAAACGGACTTTCCTTATATGAATCTTATTCTCCGGACCATTCCGGATCACCTCGTGATATCCGGATCCCATCCGAGACTCCGAACAACATTCGGTCTCTTTCTCATAATACCATAACTACTCAAACAACGTCGAATCCTTAAGTGTGTCTCCCTACGGTTCGTGAATTATGCGGACATGATCGAGACACTTCTCAACAATAACCAATAGAGGAATCTGGAAATTCATATGGCTCCCATATATTTCTACGATTACTTTATGATCGAATGAACCACTTACATACGATACCAATTTCCCTTTGTCTCACGATATGTTACTTATCCGAGGTTATGATCGCTAGATCTCCGCATACCTAGTTCAACCTCATTCTTGATAAGTACTCTTTCTCGTTCGTGATATGTGATCCCTTGTGACCAAGTCACATGCTTGCAAGCTAATTGGATGACATTCCACCGAGGGCCCAGTATATCTATCCGTCATGTGGATGGACAAATCCCACTCTTGATCCATGTGTCTCAACCAATACTTTCGAACACTCAATGCCACCTTTATAACCACCCGATTCGGTGTGGTGTTTGATGTCATCAAAGCATCCATCCGGTAAAGGTGATATGCATGATCTCATGGTCGAAGGAATTAGGTTACTATGTATCGTAAAAGCATATAGCAATTGAACTATTGAAATGACTTGATCTTTATGCTACGCTTATTTATAGGAGTATGTCCATCACATCATTCTCCTAATGATATGATCCTGTTGTTAATAACATCTCTATGTTCATGATCAGGAAACCATGATCATATATTAACCAACAAGCTAGTTTAACAAGAGGCTATACTAGGGACTCTTATTTTAGTTTACAAATCACACAAGTATTAATGTTTCCGGTTAATACAATTATAGCATGGTATGTAAACATTTATCATAAGTGTGAAGATATGATAATAACCACTTTATTATTGCCTCTTGGGCATATCTCCAACATTAGCTTCAGGAAAATGATATATATTTGGTTGTCCCTTCTATGTGTGGATTCTGAACAAGGATTGGTTTTGGTTCATATACAACCTGTCCTTGTGATACCAATATGATTTGGCACACAAGTGATTGAGTCTTATTTCTGGGCTTAGCTTGATTTTGCTTGTGATTAAAACTGATAAGATGATATGAAAGCTTTTATTATCTTTTCTGCCTATGATGTTGGTCTGAGGCTCTAGGATGTGATTCCTAGTTAGTTGGGCAATAGTTTGTTTGAATCTTGTAGATTTAGAGGTGCTACTCTCTCTTTGAGAGATGTGCCCTGATTTGGTAAGATCAAATGAAAATGATTTAAGTTGCAAAAATAACACTAAACCCAGTGATGTTGGTCTAAGGGTTTAGTGCTTGTGGTGGAGCTTGATTTCTTATCCTTATACTTGAAATCTCTAGGATAGATTCACCCCTCTTGGGTGCTTATTGAGAGATCATTACATAAAGCAACACATGCTTTTGTTTAGATATTCTGATGAAAGCATGTGATGGTTTTATGAGACTCGCCACAAGATTTGATGTTGGTGTAGTATATTGATGATGATCTTGATCTTGATCTGCTTTTGCTGGCTCCTGAGCTTGCTCTTGAGCTTGCCTGCTCCTCCTAGCTCCTGGGCTTGACCTTGCTATCCACCAGATCCATTCCCCTCCTTATGTCACCATCCTGGTGATGTTTGGGTTGATCTGGTTAGTTGGTTGGTTTGGTTGCTGTTCTTGGTTTAACTGTTGTTCACCCTGGTTGTGTTGGTGTGTTGTGTAGTGGAATGATGCACTAGTGTGCTCCTCCACGGCTGTGCTGTGGTTTTGTGACATCTAGCTGTGCTTGTGAGGTCGACAGCACACCCTTTTGCATGTTGTGTGTGTGCAGCTTGTGTGCCTGCTATGCACATGTGGATAGGTTCAGAATTTTTGAACTTACAATTACCAAACTACTTTTACCCTGACTGGTGAAATGGTCCCTTTTGGCTGTCATTTGCATTCTGGCTTTGAATTTATGAAAGATGAAATCTTTCATATCGGTGAAACTTGCCCCTTTTATCATTTCTCAATGATGAGATTGTCAAGTGCACCTCACTGACATGTCTGAGAGAAACATTCTACCACTAATCTTATTTGTTTCCTATTTAATCTTTGCTTGCAGGTACAAAGATAAAGATGAAGATTTAGTGTAGTTTTAGTTATAGGATAGTTAGTAGATATATATAAATGTAATTTTCTTAATCTTTTGTAATTTATCCTTTATAATACTTGTAATCTTTATTTGGCTCCTCTGTAATAAAGATTATATATTTATTAATAAAGAATATTTTATTCTTTACTCTTGTGTGTGAATTGTGAAGTTTGGAATAACTTAAGTAAGTTGTTCTTTGTAATTTGTTTATGAATAAGAAATGAACTTCATATACCATATTGCTTTTGAATAAGATTTAAGTTATAAAACTTTTCTCTTAATTAATTTAAAATTCAAATCTTATATCCAAATCATTTTAATTATTATTCAAACATTCAAATTTAAAATTCAAATTCATTTTTAAGACACACACCATTCCTTTAAGATCATGTAAAAGTTTATAGCAATCCTCCTTTAAGACTAAACCTACTCTCAAAGTAAGAAAGAAACATTGATCACTCAAGGTTTTTTTATTTGGCAAAAAATTTACCCGCATTTTCACAAATGAATGAATGCAACAATACCTATTCGAAAATCTACCCTTCGTTAGGTCCTAAATACTGGGATGTTACAGACTTCCCCCCTTAAATTAAACTTCTTCCCGAGGTTTATGGAGATGTACCTGAATAGTTCTGGATAAGCTTTTCTTAAATCCTCTTCCTTCTCCCATGTGGCTTCTCTCTCAGGGTGATGTTCCCATTGTACCTTGCAATATTTGATTGCCCTGTTCCTCAATCTTTTCCAGTTTTCTTCCAGAATCTTGCAGAGTTTTTCAATATAAGTTAGGTATGCTTGTAGTTCTATCTCTTGATGTGTTATTGCATCATCAGGAACCTTCAAACATTTGCGAAGTTGTGACACGTGGAAAACATTATGCACTTGAGCCAATCTTGATGGTAACTCTAAAGCATAAGCTATAGTTCTGTTTTGACTTAGTATCTTGAATGGTCCAATATATCTTGGACTCAGTTTCCCTTTAACTCCGAATCTTTTTACTCCTTTCATTGGACTTACTTTCAAATAGACCATATCTCCCACTTATAGATGCCATGATCTTCGGCTTTGATCCGCATAACTTTTCTGCCTGCTCTGGGCTATTTTCAATCTATCCCTGATCTTATCAGTGATGTCCTGTCTCTCCTTGATATAATCTGGTGCAAATTCTTTGCTGCTTCCAGGTTCATACCAACATATTGGTGATCTACACTTTCTTCCATACAGAACCTCATATGGAGATGCCTTCAGACTACTCTGATAGCTATTATTGTAAGAAAATTCTGCCAATGGTAGGTGATCTTCCCATGTTCCTCCAAAATCTAGTGCACAGGCTCTCAACATGTCTTCTAGTATTTGATTTGTTCTTTCAGTTTGACCTCCTGTTTCAGGATGATATGTCGTGCTGAAATCTAATTTTGAACCAAGTGCTTCATGCAATTGCTTCCAAAATTCTGAGGTAAACAGTGATCCCCTATCAGTTACGATCTTCTTGGGTACTCCATGCTTACTTACTATCTCTTTAATATATACTTCCACTAACTTCTCAGCATTATCCTTTTGATTCACTGGAATAAAATGTGCACTCTTAGTGAGTCGGTCCACAATTATCCATATCATATCCTTCCTTTTTGGTGTCATAGGTAATCCTGTGATAAAATCCATGCCTATTTCCTCCCATTTCCATTCAGGAATTTCTAAGGGTTGTAATGGTCCTGCTAGACTTTGATGTTCAGCTTTCACCCTTTGCCAAGTATGGCATTCAGATACATATTTATCAATATCTTTTTTCATGTTATTCCACCAGAATAGTTCTTTCAAATCCATATACATCTTGGTACTCCCTGGATGTATAGAATAGGGTGTATCATGTGCTTCTTTGAGTATGACATTTCTGATCTCAGTCACATCTGGAACACATAGACGATCTTGAAACCATAACGATCCATAATATCCAAGGCAAAAATACTGATTTTTGCCCTTGAGATATCCTCCGAATTTCTTCAGCAATAAAAAGATCTTTTTCTTGATGTCTAAAAATTTCTTGTTTAAGATCACTGTCCTGCTCTGCAACTACCTGCATAGTTGCTAATCCTCCAAGAACCTCTGTTCTGATGAATTGAAGTTCTAACCTTTCCAAGTCCATTTGTAACTCTTTTGGTAACTCTCTATTGATTGGCCGAATATCTGCACTCTTTCTGCTTAAAGCATCTGCTACAACATTTGCTTTCCCTAGGGTGTAATTGATTGTTAAATCATAATCCTTGATTAATTCCAACCAACGCTTTTGCCTCATGTTCAATTCCTTTTGAGTGAAGAAGTACTTGAGACTTTTATGGTTAGTGTATAACTCACATCTGGCTCCATAAAGAAAATGCCTCCATCCTTCAGTGCAAAGACTACTGCTGCTAACTCTAAATCATGAGTTGGATAGTTGACTTCATGTCATTTCAATTGTCTTGAACCATAAGCAATCACTTTCCGATCTTGCATTAATACACAACCCAAACCTTCTTTAGATGCATCAAAATATACAGTGAAATCCTTCCCTGTTTCAGGAACTGCTAAGATTGGAGTTGTGGTTAATCTAGTCTTTAACTCTTGAAAACTTGCTTCACACTTCTCATCCCACTTGAATGGTGTATTCTTCCTTAATAATTTGGTCATTGGTCCGGCTATTTTGGAGAAACCTTCAATGAATCTCCGATAATAACCAGCCATTCCTAAGAAACCTCGAATTTGCTTCACATTGGTCGGTGCAGTCCACTCTAGTACCGACTGAACTTTGGATGGATTCAGAGCAATCCCATCCTTACTGATCACATGACTGAGTAATTCTACCTCATCTAACCAGAACTCACACATACTGAACTTAGCATAAAGCTTATGTTCTCTTAAAGTCTGCAATGCTATTCTCAAATGGTCAGCATGCTCTTCCTTATCCTTGGAATATATCAGAATATCATAAATAAATACGATGACAAACTTATCCAGATATGGCATGAAAATCTTGTTCATCAGATTCATGAATATTGCCGGTGCATTAGTCAAACCAAATGGTACCACCAGATACTCATGGTGTCCATATCTTGAGACAAATGTTGTTTTTGGAACATCTTCCGGCTTGATTTTTATTTGATGGTATCCAGATCTTAAATCGATCTTTGAAAATACTCCAGCTCCTTTCACTTGATCAAACAAATCTTGAATTCTTGGTAAAGTATACTTATTCTTGATCGTCACGTTGTTCAGATTTCTATAATCACCACACATCCTTCTTCCACCATCCCTCTTATCCACAAAGATTAGTGGTGTTCCCCATGGAGATACACTTTCCTGTATAAATCCTTTTCTTGCTAACTCATCAATTTTCTCATTGAGTTCTTTCAACTCTTTGGGTCCCATTTTATAGGGTGCTTGAGCTATTGGTGTTGTACCAGGTATTAAGTCAATTGTGAACTCTATCTCCGCAGGTGGCATTCACGGTAATTCATTGGAAAAACATCTTGGAATTCATTAACTACAGGAATCTCTTCTAATTTAACTTCTTTCATTGAATTCAACTGCAGATCCACCATGATATGACTGTGTTTATCTGCTTGGTAAACTATGCTTGATCCACTTGGAGTTTTGATTGAGACAGTCTTCTCCTCACAATTTATCTGAGCTCCGTGTTCCATCATCCAATCCATCCCTAGTACTACTGCAATTCCCTTCAAAGGAATCACATAAAGGTCTGCGAAATATGTACAACCACAGATCGAGATAACCTGATCTTGTTTTATGTGGCATACAATCACATTCCCTCCTGCCGTAATTACGGCCATAGGACTTTCTAACGTTGCCCTTCTAATCCCGAACTTATCACAAAATTCTTCAAAAATGAATGAAGTAGTTGCACCAGTATCAAATAGAACTTTGCCCAGATTGGTAAGGATATTGAGCGTACCTATCACTTCATGCTCCGAATTATTCACCTCCTCAAGAGTTGCACAGTTCAGTTTTCCGGTTGGTCGGTTTCTCTTGGCATTGTTTCCCCCTTTATTGGGTTGTCCATTTCCTCCACTAGCTTGTCCTCCTCTCTTGGTAGGCCATCCTCCAGGTGGTTTTCTTGGACAAGCTGGCTTGATATGCCCCTTCTAGCCACAACCGTAACAGATTACTACAGGCTTTTTGCACTCCCTCTAGAAATGCCCTGGAATTCCACAATTGTTACAGATAACATTCCTTCTCGGATTAGATTGATTTCCACCACTGCCCTTGTTATTGTTATTGTTATTGTTATTGTTGCCATAATTCCTATTCCGAGGTTTGAACTCCAGGTTAGGTTTTGGTTTGCTTGCCTGAATTCATTTAGTTTCCTTCTTGGCTCTCTTTCTCCGATCCTCTTGGACATTCTTGTAATCATCTTCAAAAGTAATGGCTGCATCTAACAACTACTGATAAGTTTGCTTATTGGCTAACCTTAGCTGCATCCTCACAAACGGATTTAATCCACATAGGAAACGCTTCTTCCGCTTCTCTTCAGTGTTAACATCCTCCTCAGCATAACGAGACAGTTGGCTAAACTCCCGGATGTACTTCATGACACTAGTATATCCTTGCTGAAGCTCCTCAAATTCTCTCCGCTTCAATTCCATCACACTCTCCAGAACATGATATTCACGTAATCTCTGCTTGAACTCCTCCCAGGTAAACTCCCTTCCTGGTTGTTGCATGGCTAACTGATTTTCCCACGAAGATGCTGCAGGTCCAGTCAGCAGATGAGTTGCATACCTCAATTTTTCCTCATCACTGCAACCTACAGTTTTCAGCTTCCGCTCTGTATCTGCTAGCCAGTCTTCTGCATCCATTAGTTCAGGAGCTGATGCAAAAGGTAACGGTCTTGCATTCTGGAAATCAGATAAACTCACTCCTCCTCCGTCAGGTGCCCTCTGATTTGCTCGCCCAAGCAACTCCTCCATGAACTTGTTCTGGTTCTCTTGCATCATTTGCATGCATTGCATAAAGTTCTGCTCCATTAACGACCTCATTGGTGGTGGTGGTGGTAATGCTCCTTGATTTGCTGTATCAGCATCGGCCTTTTCCTTGGCCTCACGCTCCATCCGCTGCTGCCCAGTTTCCATTTCTACACCCGTATCCATGACCCCCTAGTCCTGCAACATAAAGCGAATACTCATAATTGCATCATGCACATGTGTTCTGAGCTCGACTTTACGCATAGAACTAGTCACACAATGAAGATCCAAAGAAAATCCAAATATGCATTTCACATATTATACATATTATCATTGTGATACAAGGTTCTTACAACATATACCATATAGGTATAGTCACAAACTACTGTATTCATCTCACTACCTTATTCCTTAAAGTACAATACACAGTACTTGACACTATTGACTACTTGTCTCTTTCTAATAGTAACTACGCTCATCGTACATGCCGAATGTCCAACCGTGATGACGTGTTGTCCGTCGCACAGTTTGTGGAACAAATGGCCTTCCAGAAGGAACATACTCTGTATCTGAAGTATCAGGGCTTGAGTCATTACTCAACCTGAGCGCATTGACTCCCTCCAGCTCAGCTGAAAAGTCTTCAGAAACATATTCAACATTATCTCCAGCCTGTATCTCCTGAGCTTCATCTCTAGAGTTGTCAACAGGATACACAGATCCTGCTGCTCCCCAGGTGCTCTCGTGAACAAGATAATTGAACACTAGATAATGTATATTCCCTAGGATTTGAGAAGATGTTGATGATTCAAACACTCTCTCCTCAGGATCTTCTTCTTCATCATGCTCATCTATTGACATGGTATTTCTACTTCTATGATTAGGATTCATTCTTGCACCCATCCAACTAGATTGTCCAACATTTCTGTCAGAACCATCTGTGGACATCTGGTGTTCATGATATCCATTATATGATCCCATCCTCCAACCATCTGAATCCTCAATAGTAAGTTCTGAGTCAGAACCATACTCTGAGCCCTATGGTACTGCATACCGCATATCTATAGTAGGATCATGTGTAGGTTCAGGTCTTGGTGAATATGGATATGGTATAAAAGATTCCGGATCTATCGGTATATCCTTAAAGATAGGTGTTGTACTACTACCTGCTTCTTTCTCCAGCTGGAATGCTAACTGCTTCCTTCTTTCTGGATCAGTTAGATCCTCTAACATATCATTTTTGTCTTCAACAATCACTTGATGAGTCATATAAAAAGATGCAACGAGTGTTTGGTATCTATCCATAAACTTGGAAGCTAACTTAGGATGCTTCTTAACCAAAGTAAGATGATCCGGTATAGGCTCCGAGTCTATAGAATCATGAGGTATCACAGAAAATGTGCTACCTTCTAGATCCTTGGTTTTATGCTCCCGGATATTTGCTATTGCCTCTACAACAGCGACATGATAGGCTGCTAAATGACTCCTACCTTCTCCTATGGGTAGAACATGATATAATCCAAGCTTCTCTGGAAGTTGGATACTCACACGATACTTGGATAACATCCGACCATCTAGGTAAGTGATAGTGTTCACTGGAATTCTAGTTGGACAATTAAAGAGCTTTAAAAGTCGACGGTTGGTCCAGAACGCCATCCTTGATAATCATCAAGAGTCTCCTCTTTCCTTACCAAAGTCTGTTTTGGAAACATTGGTGCCATATCTCTGTATATCAGAAAAATAATTTTGATTAGTATCCAATGACATATTGCATCATAACAAAGAATTATCGCACTAAAATATATAACGGAATATTCTCATTTGAATACCCATTATATTACTTTTAGAGAATTCTTTATCGTTGCTAGCTTTCCTACAGGTAATACCCTTTACTAGGTTTCCAGCCTAAGGTCAAAGCAATTGCTCTGATACCAACTGTGGTGACCCAGCATACCACTGCATGTGTAGTACACTATAGTCGTTGACATGACATTCACAGAACACCGTTCCGTAAATATCACATCCCTCAGAGTGGTACAACAGAAACATTGCGGGTCCACATTACAAAAGTACACACATTATTATTATTACAGTACCGGAAATTCAAGACTTCCAAAAGATCCAACTTACAAACCAAAATATGAAGTGTTCAACGAAAATTTAAGAGTAACAACTCCGACTAGGAGTGGGGCTCAACAACTTATTCTATAGAGTTCATGCTGCTCGGCTCCGTTAGTTACTACTAACTAGACCCTTAAGTGGACTCGTTCTCATCGACACCGTAGCGGATCTCGTAGTCCACGCCTTCAACTCCTCCGGATAGATCAGGTTCCTCGTAGAATACGTCTTCTTGGCATTCGGCTGCATACATTGGCACGTCTTCGGAATCCTCAGAGTCTAAGCAAGGGATCAAAGGAAAGAATGAGTAACAGCGTTACCCAACAAGTTGATTATATGCAAGGTGGGAAGTTTGATCCTCTAACTACCACCTCGGATTATAAATCCTTGGCACTATGCAGTTTTTGTAAATATTTCTTTAAAGGTTGATTTTATTCCGAAAAACTATGACAATCAGCCTTCACAGGTTGACCAGAACATTCATGGAATTACGTTCGCCGCTTCAGAGTCCTTCCCTAGCGGTAACAGTAAATACAGTTCTTACACTCTGTAGAGGTGCGTTACTTTACCCATGAGAGATCAACTCCTTGTTGCACTTTCCATTTTCCATCCCACCATGATGTGGGGCCTAGTAGTTGGTCCAAGCCAATCGCCCTTCTTCTTCAAGATGCCTCCTTGGTGTACACCATGCCCACATAATGAATTACGACAATGGTTTGTACAAACCGTTAGATGCCGAACTATCGTGGACGATGAGGGTTCACACCATCATATCCTCTTAATTACCAATCAATATGCACGCTACGAGGATAATGACCACGACACATCCGGCTCATGAGAGGAAGAAGATACATCTGACTTCTCTGTCCCATTCCAAATCACATGGCTAACACGTAATATACGGCGCTAGAATCACTGATGTCAGGGGTTATTAAGTCCCTACTTATTCATCATTGTTGCAAATAGAACCCTAAGTTCTATTGCTCCATTATATCACCACTTAGGATGATATCTATGATTTCTTTATTTATGAAAATAATAATTTTCTTTCTTTTATAGCATATATGATAACACACAATTTGCAAATACTTTGATAAAGACTCTTCAAAGGACATGAGCAAGTGATGAACTTGCCTTGTGATGACAAGGTAGTGAAGTCTGATGCTTGCACTGGATCTTGAGCTTTTAGTTCTACAAAAACATCATTATTGCCCGGTAAGGACAATATTTAAAGAAGCAAAATGATTATGCAAGTAATGTAATGCATTATTTAAATTTATATGCATTTAGCCAAAAAGTTCCTTTTTGAGTAATAAAGGATTTATAAATATTTCTTTTTAATATTTATAACATATATTGAGTTCTTTTATTTTATTTCCCTTTATTTGACTTTTATTAATTTAATAATTCTTTTAGGAATTATTAATTATACATCAATTTTATTACAAAATATTTATTCAGTATTTTTCAAAAATACTTTAATATTAATAAATAATGAAAGTGATTTTTATTTATTTTTATCACCTTTCAATAATTTTGTAAAATTCCATAAGGAAAATTTAAATTACAAAATTCTTATAAAAAATTGAATGTCCAAAATTTGATATCTTATTTTATTTGGACAGAGTGGATTATTGTGAAGCCAAAAATATTTTTGTTATAATTTTTGGACTTTTATTTTATTTTCTATAATTTTATTTAGGTCAGGGGCATTTTGGTCTTTTCTAATTGAAATTTATTAAATAACTTGGGCTGGCCTAGGGATGCAGAAGTGGGACAATTGGGACAAGTGGGATATCACTTTTAGACTACTAGACCAATTCAAAACTAAGTGGGACAAGTGGGATAAGCTAGATTTAACATATCCCGCTTATCCCACTTATCCCACCTAAATTAGAGTTAGTCTAATAGTCTAAAAGTGGTATCCCACTTGTCCCAATTGCCCCACCTCTGCATCCCTAGGCTGGCCCCTTGGGCTTATTGGGCCAAGGTGGCCCAATAGGGCAGGGTCAA
This sequence comes from Avena longiglumis, assembly GCA_030063025.1. NCBI lineage: Eukaryota > Viridiplantae > Streptophyta > Magnoliopsida > Poales > Poaceae > Avena > Avena longiglumis. The sequence goes on from CP125973.1 coordinate 57,688,855, forward strand.
ATAGCTACCCCGAAGGGTTTTGGCCCACCCAGCCCACTTTGCCTCCTCTCTTTCTCCCTCGACCTTATCTCTTCCTCCCCTGACTTGCCCATGCCCGGGCGATGCCGCCATCACGATTCTCGTTGTCGGCCGCTTCGCCACCGTGGTACTGGGGTTGGGGATTCGACGGCGCTCTTTCGTCCTATCCACTTGGATTTGACTCCAGGGATTCCTCGTGGTTAGTTCCATTCATCTCCGAACCCTAGGTTCGGAAAGTTCTTTCACCGCCGCGATCCCGCTCTTGGTGGTGTCTTGATCTCGTGCTTGTCATGCCGCGCCGAGGCAGATGCAGGTTGCTCGCCTAGGCGCCTCTGCTGTCATGTTAAATCGCCCTCTGCCCTCTTGATTCATCGTGAGGACCTCGGGTAAGTGGTCTTTGTGGTGTTTGTCCATGCTACTGCCTTGATTCTTTTTGGTGTGTAGCTAGTGGCTTCTCATGTTGAGTGATTATGTGCTGATTGGGTTCATCTCTGGATTAGGGTTCATCACTGTATTAGGGTTCATAACCCCTCTGTTGATCATATCTATGATGCTTTTAGATCTAGTGTTGATCATATTTGATCATGGGAAATGATTGCCTGTTGTGGTTAAGGATTGATAGTAGCTTTGATGATACTAGTTTGCTGTCAGATTTGTCCTAGTGGTAATCCACCATAATCCATGTTAGTTGTTTCAATAAAATCCTTGATTGGATTATGTTGTTGGTCTGAGAGTTTACTCTACTGTCAGATTACTCATACTGACAGTAGTATTCTCTCAGTGATTGCTTACTGCAATTATAATATGGGTTTGTTTGAGATGATACACTCTGAATCAAATCATTATATGTAATGATTTTTTGTGGATGTATAGATTCATTTTAATGTTGATTCCTGGCACTTAGCTTCAGGAAAATGATATATATTTGGTTGTCCCTTCTATGTGTGTATTCTGAACAAGGATTGGTTTTGGTTCATATACAACCTGTCCTTGTGATACCAATATGATTTGGCACACAAGTGATTGAGTCTTATTTCTGGGCTTAGCTTGATTTTGCTTGTGATTAAAACTAATAAGATGATATGAAAGCTTTTATTATCTTTTCTGCCTATGCTGTTGGTCTGAGGCTCTAGGATGTGATTCCTAGTTAGTTGGGCAATAGTTTGTTTGAATCTTGTAGATTTAGAGGCGCTACTCTCTCTTTGAGAGATGTGCCCTGATATGGTAAGATCAAATGAAAATGATTTAAGTTGCAAAAATAACACTAAACCCAGTGATGCTGGTCTGAGGGTTTAGTGCTTGTGGTGGAGCTTGATTTCTTATCCTTATACTTGAAATCTCTAGGATAGATTCACCCCTCTTGGGTGCTTATTGAGAGATCATTACATAAAGCAACACATGCTTTTGTTTAGATATTCTGATGAAAGCATGTGATGGTTTTATGAGACTCACCACAAGATTTGATGTTGGTGTAGTATATTGATGATGATCTTGATCTTGATTTTGGTCTTGATCTTGATCTGCTTTTGTTGGCTTCTGAGCTTGCTCTTGAGCTTGCCTGCTCCTCCTAGCTCCTGGGCTTGACCTTGCTATCCACTAGATCCATTCCCCTCCTTATGTCACCATCCTGGTGATGTTTGGGTTGATCTGGTTGGTTGGTTTGGTTGCTGTTCTTTGTTTAACTGTTGTTCACCCTAGCTGTGCTGGTGTGTTGTGTAGTGGAATAATGCACTAGTGTGCTCCTCCACGGCTGTGCCGTGGTTTTGTGATATCTAGCTGTGCTTGTGAGGTCGACAACACACCCTTTTGCATGTTGTGTGTGCAGCTTGTGTGCCTGCTATGCACATGTGGATAGGTTCAGAATTTTTGAACTTACAATTACCAAACTACTTTTACCCTGGCTGGTGAAATGGTCCCTTTTGGCTATCATTTGCATTTTGGCTTTGAATTTATGAAAGATGAAATCTTTCATATTGGTGAAACTTTCCCCTTTTATCATTTCTCAGTGATGAGATTGTCAAGTGCACCTCACTGACATATCTAAGAGAAACATTCTAACACTAATCTTATTTGTTTCCTATTTAATCTTTGCTTGTAGGTACAAAGATAAAGATGAAGATTTAGTGTAGTATTAGTTATAGGATAGTTAGTAGATATATATAAATGTAATTTTCTTAATCTTTTGTAATTTATCCTTTATAATACTTGTAATATTTATTTGGTTCCTTTGTAATAAAGATTATATATTTATTAATAAAGAATATTTTATTCTTTACTCTTGTGTGTGAATTGTCAAGTTTGGAATAACTTCAGTAAGTTGTTCTTTGTAATTTGTTTATGAATAAGAAATGAACTTCATATACCATATTGCTTTTGAATAAGATTTAAGTTATAAAACTTTTCTCTTAATTAATTTAAAATTCAAATCTTATATCCAAATCATTTTAATTATTATTCAAATATTCAAATTTAAAATTCAAATTCATTTTTAAGACACACACCATTCCTTTAAGATGATGCCAAAGTTTATAGCAATCCTCCTTTAAGACTAAACCTACTCTCAAAGTAAGAAAGAAACATTGATCACTCAAGGTTTTTTTATTTGGCAAAAATTTTACCCGCATTTTCACAAATGAATGCATGCAACAATACCTATTCAAAAATCTACCCTTCGTTAGGTCCTGAATACTGGGATATTACAAAAATGGCGGCCCAAGTGGACGCCAGGGAAATCCTCTCCTGCCTCAGCACCCGAGAAACCTGGTGCACGCGATCTTGCACCGTCGCAAGGACGATGGCCCGATCACGGTCCATCCAGAAGAAGCCGCCAGCCTCTAAGTCTTGTTGGGTCAGGCAATTAATCCGAACCGCAACACGCTCCTTCTCTTCCCTCGGAACGAGATTGACGCCTGCACCAAGCACAAGAACAAGATGACACACAAGAAAAGCGTATCCGAAAAGAACAACAGTTCGCGACGACTCACATTGCAGTTGCTCGCTTGTGGCATCCCGCAAAAACCACTACTAGAAAATCGCGTTGATTTTGTGCATTGCATCATCATGACCGCATGCTCATGTCATCATGCCACATTGCATTTGAGCATCGTCATCATCTTGCATGTGCTTGCATAAAACTATTTTCGGGAAAACCTAATTTGTTTTCTAAACGCCCGTCTTTATTCAAACGCAAAACCCGGGTCTCCGGATTATTTTGTTTTGTCTGCTATCGGTTTGCAAACGGTCCGTTTAAAACAAATAAAATATTAAATTATTTTAATGGGGGCAGCCAAACCGGGCCGAACCGACCCAGTCGGCCACCCCCAGTGCAAAAACGGTCCACCTATATTCTTTTCCTACCTAGTCCTAGTCTACCCAAACCCCCTCCACCTCACCCTCACCAATGCCCTCTCGCCACCTCACCTCTCCTCTCTCCACCACCCAATCCCCCCCTGCCACATCAGCCACCCCACTCCCTCCCTCTTCCACCTCACCCAGACCGACCCACCACCACCCCACCGACCTGGCCCACCTGCCAGGCCGCGCCCACCACTTCCTCACCCACTCACCGCGTCAGCCCCACCCCACCCTCCTGGCTGGTTCCGCCTGGAACCACCTTCCCCGCGTGGACCCCGCTCCCCTAGGCCCCACCACGCGCCCCACCGACCCCCACCTCCTCTCTCGCACGCTCCCTCCCCGTCTTCTTCCTCCTCTCCCCTCTGTGGCCGCCCCACTGTCCCAGTAACCGCGTGGCCGCTTCGCCTCGGCCTGGCGACCGAGCCGCCTCTCTCGGCCTCCTCCCGCTGAGAGCCTGCTCACTTCCGCCTCCGCTAAGGCCGGCTCCACTCACGGCCAACCGCCTCCGCCTCCGAGCGCTGCCCGAGCCACCGCCTCTGGCCTCCTCCGTCCTCCTCCGCCGCCAACCTCGCTGGCCCCCATACCGCCTCTGACCAGATCCCGACCATGGCCCTGAAGGCCTGCCGCCAGCTGCCTGACGCTGCCGAGCTCCACAGCTCCTCGCCGCCTTTCTTCGCCTTCACCAGGCGCCTGGCCTCCCCGCCGCTGGCTGCTCGCCGAGCTCCTCCTTCCGCCTATGCGTGGCCCCTGCCTCCATGGCGGTAGAAGACTTCAGGCATGCATAAGCTCCTCTTGTTCTCGCCTCAGCCTTCCTCGATCCCGGTCTCGTGAAGTTGATTCGTCGTCACGATCCCCATCCAGTCGCCTCGAAGGCTATAGAAGAGATATGGAACGAGGCTCGGCTGAACCTGTCGCCGTGACAGCCGCACTAAGTTCCGGATCTGCGCCATCGGGTGAACTCGAACTCCGGCCCAGAATCCGAAGGTGTCGAGAGTCAAGATCCCGTCGATCGTAGAACCGAACATCAAGATCTCCATCTTGACTCCAAGGACTTCCTCACGGACATCGAGCGCCAGCTCGCCCATGGATTCCGGAAGCTTGTTCCGCGTCCAAGACCCCGATCATGGATCTGCATCTGCTCAAGACCGATCCCGAACCCGCACGCCAAGATCTACTTCACGGATCCGAAGACCCCGGTGCGACAAGTACTTCATCCCGAACGCCATGACCGTCGACCTGACCGAAGACCACGGATGCGACAAGACCTACCCCCGTTGTTCGAGAATGTTACGCCAAGATCGAACCCCAGATCCGGACCCTGAGACCGACCCCGAACCCCGTCGAACCCTAACCAAGATCTCCGACCCCGATGTGTGACTCTTTTTCTCGAGCCCTATTTTATAAATGCTAAATATGAAACTTGTTGCATATTAAATCATTCATCTCGCATGCATATTTGTGTGGTTGGGGACCTTATGCCGATTCACATGATAATTAAATATGGGTCCCATATGCGGGCAAATCTAGTCTTATATTGGCCTCATTTAAATTTGTGTAGCGAACCGGTAACTTATCTTGCCTTGTTAATACAACATTTAATTTGCAGGGTAGATAAATAACTCGAACCATATAATTAATTGTCGGGACCCCGGTTCCACTTAATATTGCCCAATTGCATCGCATATTTGCCATGTCATACATCATACATGCATCATGCCGATCTTTTGCCGTAGTATTAAATATTGCATCCGGTGTTTATTCTAGTGTTTTGCTTCTTCGCGAATAAGGCCGTTGAGTTGATGTGAGCTTCGCCCCGATCTTCGGTTGAACCTTCGACAATGTTTTCAGGCGAGCATCTCCCCCTTTCTACCTATCTTACTTTTATAGTATTTATTCCCTCCTGTTGATCTATTGCTATCTGTGTTGCGATGCTCTAGTTTCCGCATTCCGTGATATCCCCGCAGCCATATATTGCCTTGGACACATCCTATTACCTGTTGTTTGGTAGATAGTTGGACTTATGGCGTCGTAGCCGCTTGCTCAAGTCTTGCGGTCGCCAATTGCCACAGATTGTTGGTGTATTGCCCTGCTTTGGTGTTGGAGATGATCTCGGCTTTACTTTTCGCTCACTTTAATTACTGTTTAACAACTAAAATTGAAGTAAGTAAGCAGGCATCGGTGGGTGATAGATAATATTTGGTTTCCGAGCCCACTTGTGTCCCGTAGGACCCGAAAGTGCTTGATACTGCTCCTTGATTTATCGCTATCCACATACGGGGAATTATGAGACCCCTCGAGCGAGCTTGATTCATTCTTATTTTGGGGCCACAAACTAGTTTGAGGTTTTATTACTATCCTGTACTTATGCCATGCTATCGCTTTATTTACGATTGCGAGGAGCACACTGCATCGCTTAGGATAGTGGCACGATTTCGCTGGTGTCGACAAGCCCAGCTTTTGGGTTCCCGATCGTTCGAGCCGTCCCACAACCTTGAGTCCGTCTCAAGCCGTCCGCTTCATTATGGTCTACTTTAAGGTGGCCCCAAATATTTCGAATCTGTGATTGCTTTGTCGTGAAGGCCTCGTTGGGTTTTGATTTGGTTTTTCCGAGGTTGATCGAGTGTGTGTTGCTATTGGTACCCCGCCGTAAAACTTTTCAAAGCCGTGTCATGTTATGGACGACTTGGAGCACAGTATCTCAACCATAGACAACTATAACTAAAGTAGTGCTATACACCTGACTTTATAACGACTAGTAATCAGCTTCACTATAATGGAATGGCTAATTAAAACTGCCCACAATTGCTTGTTTGGGTTGTCGCTTGCGACCATTGTATTTGACTAGTAAGTATTGCAACTATAACTGAATGGCTAAATAAAAGTACCTACAACTGCTGGGTTTTTGGGTTATCTCATGCTATTTGTATCTGATTAGTAAGTGTTGCAACTATAATGGAATGGTTAACTAAAATTGCCCACTGCTTATTTTACCAGGATGACTATCTATATTTGACTAGTAATTGCTGCAACGATAACTGAATAAATAAAACTGCCAACTGTGTGAGTTCCTCGGTTGACTTCCTCGTTTGGTCTCGAGGGGGAAATACCAGGATGGGTTTGTTTGGTGGTAGTATCAAGTTGGGTCCGAATAGGTCTTTCTTACCCTCTCTGATTGCCGCCAGCTGTATCGAGTCTCTATAGGTTGTTTAGTGCATGCTGCCGCTGCCGCTTCAGTCCACCATACCTATGTAGGCGAGGACCGCCGAATTCTAGTCTCGCTGCTTGGCCTCGATCGACGCCCTCTTTTTCCTTTGCCCTTTGTCGGCACCTTTGTTTAAGCAGGTTTTGAGATCGACGTCGTTAGTAGGGTTACCCTTCCGGCTTGGCCTGGGCAGGGTTATGGACGCCATTGGTTATTCTTCAGGGCTCTTAGCCCCATTTGCATCTTGTCCGTAGTCGGACGCTCTATCGTTTTCAAGGTGATTTGGATCTTTGTATATTATATCTGTATTCTTGACTCTTCGAGTCGCTGTTGTATATATCTGTTCTATGGGTCCCATCGAGGACTGTTGTGTAATGTTATTACTTCGTTTTCCACCCGCACGAAAGTGCCTGGTGGGCACCTTTGAATCGTTTCTATGCGGGTTTGGCGGGTTTCGCTAAAACTTGCATAGGGTCGATTCTGAGGGTGTTACATCGCTCATCTGACGCAACTCCCCCATCAAAAAATCCTCCCTAGCAATGGCTCGCCCAGCTTTCGACTTACACACATCCGCGTGGCCTCAAACGCCAAGGATATCCTTCTCCAAGATGCGGACGCGGTAGTGGAGAAAAACAAGCTGCGACGCATCATCTAGAGATGGTCGCGACTCAGAGACATTTGAAGTATCAACGGGAGTCTCACCCGAAGGACCCTAAAGGCAAACAAGTAAGGGCATGAACATCACAAACATCTCTGGCGATAGCTTGAAACATAATTTATATACATCAAAGGCCACCTCGTGGCATAAAGAGATATTGTTCATCAACAAAAGCTTACATTACAAAAGGCAAAGGACAAACTATCCTAACTACAACACTCGAGCCTAGGCACCAACATACAGAGTGGCCTCAGAGCTGATCACCGCTCTTGGCCTCTCCTCCGCCGCTTCGACGACACGCGCCTGTAAGATCAATAAGTTTCGGCCTGTAACGCTTACAACGAGAGGCAAAGAGGACGAATGCTACCTCCGAGCCATCTGCAGCCGTCGGCATCTGGGAAGTAATGTGCGGCAGGTCCAGCTCCACTCCGGATGCCATCACCATCGCCAACCCCATGGAGGCGCTGATGCCCTTCTACTTGCGCTTGTACGCAGCCAAAGCGTCCTCCGCCAGAGCATCCACCAGAGCGTCGACATCCTCAAGAGCAGCGCCCTTGGAGACGAACTCCATGTAGAAATGCCGGAGAACTTCCTTGGCCTTTGCCAAGGAACCAGCAGCAATACCGCAACGATATTCGATTGCTGCGGTGGCATCATCTAGAGCATCTCCATGCTCCAGCGCACCATGATCGAACGTGATGCCTGAAGCGTCTGAGATAAACAAAGAAGAAAAATACCCAAATAAGAACAAGACAAGGAGCAGCCGAAAAAATACAAGACCAAGACAAGTAAAGGAAGTTCACTGGAGAAGGCTTTGGCTGCAACCATCAGCCTATCCGCCATCTCCTTCGCGAGTGCCGCAATGACAAGCCTTCTCGTAGAGGCGCCCCGGCCTCGCATCATCGGCAACCTCCTTCGCAGCGCCTTCTTCGCAACATCCGAGCTTTTTTTCCGCTCGACCGAGGCTCTTTTCGAGAGCGTCCAGCCGACGAAGAGCAACGTTATTTTCATCTGCAAACACCAAGAAACATATGAGCAACACAAACGTCACCGATGTGACAGACGAACTAAACAAGAATGGGAAACGTGTGTACCTCGAAGCTGCTGCATGCTGGCCTCCAGCGCCAGATGCTGCTGGATAAGAAGGTTAGCGCTATGCACAAAGGGCTGCAAGAAGAAACATAAGCAAAAAATTAAGAAAACATCAGAAAGGGCTTGGGGCTACGCCCTGCAAGAGCAAAATTGACCAACAGGTCATCCGAAAAAGAACTCGGGGGCTTCCCCTACAAGATAAAGGTGCAAACTACTTACGTGTTTAGGCGTGGACTCCAAAGTTCCGCGTGCGGTCTTCTGAGTAACAACTACCCGAGCCTCTCGGTTGGAGAGGATCGGCTCATCATCCTTAGAGTTGTCCACCACCTGAGAGGGAGTAGCTGTCAGCTTCGACTCCCCTACGGCCTCTTGAGTGCCCTCACTAAGAGAACCCTCCGAGGAGTGGCTGCAAGGAAAATACTGATCAAGACAACAAATTACATTACACATAAAAGTGACAGAACAAAACACAAACGAAACAACTTACGAGTCAATATCTGACAAGTTGAAGACAAGCGTCGTCTTCTCCTTCTTCTTCTACTTGGCCGGCGGCTGCGGCGCCATCGCCCGAAGCGGCACAACGGGAAAAGGTGCAGAAGAAGCACCTTCATCCTCACCATGCTGCTCCAAGAAGGAAGGACCCTGGGGAGTCGGCGGAGTCGACGCATCCGAAGACTCGCTCCAGGTGTGCTTTTGGGTATGCCCCTCACTCGGCTCGGGGGCTTCCTGAGTTGGAGATTGCGCCGGAGGAAGTTCGGACTCAGAATCCACAACCTCATTGTCTGGCGCAATCGGAAATTTTCCAGGCAGCAGGGGCATCACCCAGCTACCTTGCGGTCCTGCAAACCAAATAAGTCAAAAGATTGTGATTAGTCACAATAGTCATAGGTAAACAACACTCGAAAGAAAGCGCAACGCGCATGACGCAATTCTACACCTGAGGGACTGCATTCGAAGCACTGAAGGGGGCGGTCAAGGACTTCCCCGGGAGGTCCTCATTGGCCTTGAACTTCAGCAGGGGCCGAAGGGCTCTATCGAGATCTCCCTTGGACAGCTCCTCGGGTGCGACCATTGTCGGGTCATTGCGCCGCTGTAGAGAAACATCGGATGCGCCCTCGCTTGGAGTGGCTGCACCTGATGTTTGAGGAAGGTGTGGATGATGTCCACACCATTGACCTCTTTCTCAGCAACCATCTGGAGCGCCTCCACACGACGGTAGAGCTCCTCCACTTCTACTACTTCGCCCTCCAGGATGGGATTTTTCCAGGATCTCTTTGGAACAATTTCCTGGGAGGAGTCGAAGGGTGCGAGGCCAAAATCTTGTCCGTCCACCTTGGCGTCGCGGATGTAAAACCATTTCTTCCGCCAGTACTGGACGGACTCGCACATCGAAAAGGAAAATGACGGAAGATCGAATGGAGATGATGCAGCCGCCGAGCGGATAGCCCCCCCCGGTGCCAGACTGCCTCTTCACGGAATAGAGCTTCCGGAAGAGGCCAAAGTGCGACTCGATACCGAGCTAGCACACTCAGAAAGTGATAAAGCAAGCGATGTGGAGGAGAGAATTGGGAGAGAGATGGTGAAGCTGGATCCCGTAAAAGAAAAGAAGTCCGCGAAGAAAATCGTGGACATGAAGCGAAAGTCCACGAAGAACGAAGGCGACGAACATCACCCAAAACCCTACGGGTGGACGGGGGATTACCTCATCACCAGGAAGCTTCACGTCCTCCTTGTTCTACGGGATCAACCCCGCGTTGCGCATCTTGCGCAGGCTCCATCTGCCATCGGTGATGCGAGCGGCAGCGGAAACCTTCTTGCTGCCGGTGGCAACGCTCGAGCCAGCACCAGTGGCGACCTTCCTGGACTTGCCCATCGCACGGCGGCGAGTGCGGCGGTGAGCGCGGAGAAAGGAAGAAGGAAATGAGCGGAGAACTTCCAGTTCACACAACAAGAGAGGCAGTGCTCGTGAAAATGGAGGCAATGGTGAGAAAGCAAATGGCAAAGGGTAAAACAGATTCACTGTTTACCCATGATATTAAAATACGAAGACGACGAACACGAACCATTCATCCAGAAGCCCTAGCGCGCAAACCAGATCCAACCGTACACGTGTCAGCACAACAACGAACCGTCACCAGCACGCCATCCACTACGTACGAAAACCGAGGAGATGCCGTAATTCTTGCCACGTCGCGCATGACTAGTCAACTCCAAGTCAGGATGTGGGACCCACATTCGTCCTGTCACGTCATTGATACGTTGGAAACGTATCTATAATTTTTTATGCTCCATGCTTGTTTAGTATCTACTTTGATTTACTTATCCACACTTTGAGGTGCTTTTTACATGTTTTCTGATACTAACCTATTAACAAGTTGCAACAATGCGAGATGCCTGTTTTCTGCTGTTTTTGGTTTCAGAAAAGTTAGTAAAGAAATATTCTCGGAATTGGACGGGACGAAGGACAAAGTCAATAACTTTCCGTGGGGAACAAGAAGTCTAGAGGAGAGACGAGGAGGCCGGCCAGGGGGGCCAGACCCACCCTAGGCGCGGGTGGGCCCTACCCCGCGCCTGGGTAGGGTTTGCCCGCCCTGGCGGCCGCCTCGGTCTCCCCCTTCGCCTATAAGAAGCCCCCGATGCAGAAACTCTCAGGACCCGATCAGAAATCCACGAAACCGTCTTTAGCCGCCGCCACCATTGTGACTAGATCGGGGGGATCTGAAGCTCTTCCCGTCACCCTTCCGGAGGGGAGATCATCCCAGAGGCCTTCTCTCCGGTATGATTCATGAGTAGTTCCACCTTGGACTATGTGTCCATGTAGTAGCTAGATGGTTGTATCTCCTCCTTTGTGCTTTCATGTATAGATCTTGTGAGCTCCGTTCATGATCAAGATCTAATCTATTTGTAATCATGCATGTTGTGTTTGCGGGGATCCGATGGATATTGAGATTATTATGTTAGTTTGATTAATGGTTCTATCTTTATGATTCTATCATGTCTGTGTTGTTTGTGATCTTTCATGCTCTCCGTTGCTAGTGGTTATCTTGGCCAAGTAGTTGCTAGTGACTCCAAGAGGGAGTATTTATGCTCGATAGTGGGTTCATGCCTCTAGTTTCCAAGGGAAATGACAAAAATCTCTTCGGTTGTAGATGTGTTGTTGCTACTAGGGAGAAAACAAGGGTCTCTTGTTCATGGAACATGTGGACTGTTTACCTTACACACTTTGCTTAAAGCAGTTGTCTATTGCTTGCAACTTAATACCGGAGGGGGTTCGGATGATAACCTGAAGGTGGACTTCTAGTCATAGATGCGGTTGGATTACGGTCTATGTATATTGTTGTATTTCCCAATCAACCTCATAGGATATTTCTGGCTAGTAATTGCATTGTTATGCCTTGCTCAGTTCCTGTCAATTGCCCCGCTGTAATTTGTTTACCCTTCATGCCATGTTGTTTATCTAAGGAGAGCACCTCTAGTGAACTAATCTTTACCATTGATACATCTTCCATTTTTACTTGTTTACTTGCTGCAAACCATTACCTTCCACACCGTACGTTTAATCCTTTGTTACAGTAAACCGGTGAGCTTGACAACCTCACTGATTCGTTGGGGCAAAGTCTTGAGTTTGTGTTGTGGAGGTCTCCATGTTGTTTGCAACACCTGTGTGACGTTTTCTTCCTCCTTCTGGTTCGATAACCTCGGTCTCTACTAAGGGAAGACTTGCTGCTTGCTGCTTCACACCTTGCTCTTGGGGTTTCCAACGAAGCGCTTCCACGTCAAACACCAGGCGCCATCAAGCTTTCTGGTGCCATTACTGGGGAATTTACTTCAACCTCTTTCACCTCGTCAAGCGCTATCAGTCATCTGTGGCCGTAGATGGTTGAGATCATCGATCGTCAGCACTAACGTCATCAAAACCAATCTAGCAACGGCTGGAAATCTTCGGCTAAAAAATCAAGTACTTACTAGAATCTACGATTTAAACAACTACTCGAGGGCTACTCCTATCAGGAGCGCTAGCCGCGCACCTGAGACATGATTAAGGTACTACACTTCTCAACAATCTTCAAGTCCCACGTCGAGTCTACGACTCCACTAAGGACTCGGGGTCTACTCCCATAGGGAGGATTGATCAAACATCCGAAAAAATGTGTCCTTCAGACCTTAAGCTAAAAAAAAACTTAACTAAAGTCTCTGCTCGAGTCTATGACTCGAACAGACACTCGGGGGCTACTCCTATAGGGAGCGCTGGTCACACATCCTATGAATTATTCGACTGTGATCCTTCGGATCAAAATACAAACATTTTCTGGCAACTTTGTCCAAACAAACGCTAAGTGAGAAACATTCTCCTTGGCCACCCGAAACACCTCCGCGGTACATTTTGGATGTTGTGTCTACGATGCAAAGATAAGACCTACAGATATCATCTGATGTTCTGGTAACGCACATGACTGCGCTCTGCCAGTAAAAAACCGTGTCAACATGCACGATGAAAAATCCTGACGAACACGATGGGTACATCACTTGAAAACCTCTAGGATTCGACCCCTATAAGATCTCAACGACCTGAGTCAAATCACGCCAGCATTCGTTCCGGATTCGAGTCCGGGGACTTGAGTCTGAAGAAGGTCGTGTTGTTTTGTCCTATGACAGTTAACTGGCCCTGATCCGTCAGGAGAGTCAGGCACACGCATCAACAATCCCTACGAACTAAGTTATTTTCTCTTACAAACAGGTCCAACTGCACCCGAAAAACTGGAGAGTCCTTAGCCTACGATTCGACTGAACACTCGGGGGCTACTGACATGGTTATACCCCGCGGATACACAACATTGGCATACCTAGTCCAGCCCAAGGAAGGCCCACGACAAGATATGCAGCCTGCGGAGATTTCTGGTGGCCCAAGCCCATGACGCCTTCGGATCCTTGTAGAACAAGACTAGAATAGATAGAATTTCAAAGGGGCAAACCCTAATATGTTACCGACTCGACCTACGCCCGGGACCTGCCTATCTATATAAAGGCTAGGAGGGCACGGCGAGGAGGGTCTCAACTCACCTCATACACACCTCACGCCAGATCTCATGTGTGCACCCCTGTAACCTTCGGTTCCGCCGTAATCAAGAACAGACAAGCAAGAGTAGGGTTTTCCCTCCGGGGGCCTGAACCTGGATAAACCTCGTGTCCCCGTGTTGCTTGTTTGCTAACCGTTCCGCGATCTCCAGCATCCCCATCTTCTCCAAAACCCAAGTCCATAACAATGGGCATTGACGAGTCGAAACCTCGTCAACAGTAGCGGCTCCTCTCGCTGGCGGCGGAAGCTCCTCTCACCGGCGGTGGCACCCAACCCGAGCCCGGTCTCACCGGTCGAACTGGGTATAATCCACGTTCCGGTCTGCTGATCCCACCTCTCATTATCACGATCTACGTCTTTGCATGTCATATTTAAAAAAAAAATGTTATATAACTTCCAATTTTCGCCTTCCGCGGACACATGAGTATACGTCTAAGAGGACCATACGGACTTCGGGTGGGTTCGTAGTCCTCTAAACAATCGGTATCGAATTTTTGTTTGTCAAAGTTTGAAAGAAGGGGGGTCGAAGCAAAAGTGTTGTTCTATGCACCTCCAATCTTCGAGGACATTGGAATTCAAGCAACATCTTTTGATAGCCTAGAATTTTCTTTTTTGCCCTAGAAATGCTAATATGGTAGCTCATGTTTTAGCTAAGGAGTGTGCACTACTCAATCTTATATTTAGTTTGAGGAGCCACCGATTCTTATTCTTCCCTTTTTGGTGAACAATGTGCGTGTGCTTTAAATTAATAAACGTGTGCAGTAGTCCTCCTACTTGATCAAAAAAAAGGTGTGCAGTAGAGTCCTACAACTTAATAAAAAAAAGCACAGCCACGAAAGGAGAAAAGAACGGCTAATATATAGTTTGTGGAGATTTGACCAATTCATGACTGGTTTCAATTCTTCAGTTACAGATTTGCGGCCAAGCTTTCAGATTTCAGCGCACGGAAACTACCATCGGCGCTCGACATTGACACCCTTCGTCTACAAGTGTACTGTGTACACCTCATGTCTTGTGGACACCTGAGCAAAACAAGGCCGAGACAAACACATGATCCAAACAACTAAGCTATGGCTGACATGAGTAAGTAAAGAGGAAGGAGAACTACACTTGTAGATTCCAACCGACATACACACACACAGAGACTAAGACTGTTATGCCTCATTCTGTTTAGAAGGTGCTATCTATATACCAAGCAGTCTTTGAGGAACCTAAAGCACTACTCCCTCCGTTTCAAAATATAAGATGTTTTAGGTTTGTAAAGAAAATAAATCTAGACTTCTTTTAGTAGGTAGATTCACCCCAAAGTTGAGTGAACCTACATACTAAAACAAGTCTAAATTCATTTTCTTTACAAACCTAAAACATCTTATATTTTAAAACGGAGGGAGTACCTCCTAAATGAGCAATTGACCATACCATACCCGGCTGGAACCAAACCCAAACATTTGATACCTTCCCTACTTTGTAGAATAAGGATATACTCCCTCCGTTTCAAAATATAAGATGTTTTAGTTTTGTAAAGCAAATATATCTAGACTTATTTTAGTGTCTAGATTCACTTTAAACAAGAGTGAACCTACATACTAAAACAAGTCTAGATACATTTTTTTCACAAATCTAAAACATCTTATATTTTGAAACGGAGGGAGTACAAACAAGAACTAATCCCAGCGAAAAGGCAGAATAAATGGGGTTGTTAAGTAATACTACTCCTAGACCCCCTAGTAGAAGAACAAATCCCCCAAATAGCATAAGAATCTCATGTATTGGTCCAGGTAAATCCATTATGGATAAAAAGAAATTAATAGTATAAATTTTTCATGAACTCACTAAAACTAAAGGATTCAAGAAAGGCAAAAGGGATTAAAGATGATAATACACATGAGCAGTAGTGCACCTACATTACACGATAATTCCATATTGTCCAGCATGGAATTCTACAGCGTAGGTGTAATGTTAGTGGGACGTGAGCTGCTAAGCCCTTTGTTCAAGTGCTACTATTACATGTTCTGATACTTTCAGTTTAGGAGGCAACAGGCACACAAAAAGAACCCCTCCTGTTTTTGCCTTCTGCACATGAAAGTCTCGCGTTTGGGCTCAATATCATCGCGACGGTGACCATAAGTCTGGTTAAACCGTTAGGGAGGTACGGAGTAGGTAAGAAGAGCTCATCCTTCAGACCAGAAAAAGGGCTCAATATCATTGCGACGGTGACCATAAGTCTGGTTAAACCGTTAGGGAGGTAGGTAAGAAGAGCTCATCCTTCAGACCAGAAAAACTTGAAGATGGCTTCGCTAGCACCTGCTTTAACCAAGTCAGTCTTGTTCATCAGCATCTTCTCTTGGGCACGCCTATCACCATCCTTAAACAACATGAGAATAAAATTTTAGTTCACAGAGGTGTTGTGAAGTGTCCTGTGAGAGACAAAGATTGCTCACATTTGTTCTGACTTCTGAGTATAAATTTGAGTGTTGTAAATGAAAATAACATTGGGTAAGTTGAAAGAGAAACATGACTCACAAGCATGGAGTACGCCTGAGCAAGGGAGAGGACGGTTGGGTAGAGACGTGTAACAGCAAGAGCAGCTTCTTCTGTCACTAGGTGCACCTGCTTTGTATGCAAAATTAATGAGCAAACTATGGCCCGGAATTGATAACTTTCTAGTTTTGGGGAAGCTGGTTGTTGTCAACCCATTACCTGCATAAGTTGAAGGGCGAACACATCGCTCACAGTGACCTTCTTCAGGTCAGAACATCTTTTCACAAACTCGTCATAGGTCAGGCAAAGTCGAGAGGAATCAGCACCAGCAGAGAAGTGTGTGCTGTAGTAATCAATTATCGAGCGTGTGAGGTGGCCATATTTCTTTTCAGTATCAGCATACCCAGTTGTTCTCTGGACATCAAATCCTTCAAGAATCGCAGTGGTGAAGCAGCTGAAATAAAAGGCACGGAGCAGTTAAAATGGCATAGGACTGACATCCTGAATGTAAAAGGTACTAATATGCAGGGATAACACGATCACGTAGATTTCATGAGCAGTGTACATACGCTGTTTTAACGCTTTCGGGTGCATCTACAGTGTTTGGATCACCTTCAACCATATATATTAGTTTCCTTAGCCCACATTTCTGCAAAGGTATAACAAAAGGAAGTGTCATGTCGCTAAAATAAAAACTATAAAGTAACTTAGTAACCCTGAAAATCCAAACATATGGAGAAGAAATTCAGTTTTTTGGGGAAGAGATCCAGACTCTACAGGTTCGAGCTTATTGTCTTCTAATAACAGTAGTCCTACCTAATATGAGTATGCTTACAAATAAGTATAACAAAAAAAATTCCTCCGTTGAGATTAGACTCAAGCCACATCAAATCATTGGGCATAGCATGTGGGCATAAAACATGGCAGGTCAAAAGACGCAATCAACACGTTGCGTCTGAAATAAACATTATACCCAATACAAGTTACACAAAATTTGTTGTCTAACTGTTTAGAGATGCCTCCATAACTGTGCTTCCTAACAGGCTCATGACCATGACTATCAATTTAATTGCAATATAGGCATTGGCTCATGACCAAAACAATGTTTTGCGTTGCCACAACTACTGATTAGGATTATCAAAAGAAAACAATGATCTAGGACGTAGAATTTCTGATCACTATCAGTGAGAAACTGGAAGCATGAACAGATAGGGAAGTAAACATGAAGGTTTATAATAGTAACAACAAAGTTCAAATCTGGTCCAGATGGTACCTTCAGCCTTAGTTTTTGATCTTTGTATCTGTTGTCTATAATTGAGCCAACTAAATCATCCACATTTTTCCTTTCAACGATGAAATCAAGAACATAGTCTGTGTCAAGTCCTCTACGGCGAGCAATCCAAAGTGCATCCCCAACAGGCAAGCGTTTCATCTGGATGACATTATTCAAACAGAAGGATCAACACCACTTTCTTTGACACATCATACAAACAGTTCAATCTAGCATAGCATCTTTGTTAGATTATTTTATGCTATCCCCTTGTACACAAGCAAACAAACAGTGAAGCCTGCAAGCATCAAGGCTGCGTGATGGCAACCAAACATCATACAATTAATCCACTAGCACATGGCATCTAATTTAGAGTCGTGCTAATGCATAGGAATGACTTGCAGCGTATTTTGGTTATCCAGTGAAACATACAAGGAAACGAGTGCTAGTGAATTAGATACAAGAAGAAAGGAAAGGAAGAGCAGTCCAAAACAAAGATGTGTTCACATTAATCTGAAACAAACTAACCTCTACAGCTACATGAAACTGTGAGTGAATGTTATTAACAACATTTCTTCTGTTACGGAGCCTGCATAAAAAAGTAGCAATCATGAGAGAACTGAATTATGATGCATAGATGGATGGTTAAATTGAACATGAAAATGGATGTGTGCAATGATAATCAATTTGTTTCCTTGGAAAACAACTTGTATATATTCAAACTATGCAGAATCAAAACCTATAGTACATAAATGTGAATGCATCAAACGTTATCAGAAAAAGGTAACCTAAGAAACACAAGATAACAAATCAAATAGTCTTAGAACTCATGAGTACAGAACCTGGACAAGTATGTGAAAACCCTTATCTATATTTTGTGAGGAACGAATGCCCTTGTGAATCATTGGAAAAGTGATAACATGGCCTGATGCTGCCATTCTGCCAATATTCAGTTGCTTACCAGCCTCAAAAGATGGGGAGGGGGTGTAGTTGTATATTTTTTACCTTCTCGTATCATATTCAGAAATTAAAATTTGGAGAATGCCACAAAGGGACATACAACTTTGATTTGGTAAAACAGGCTAGTTATGATCCTGCTTAAAGATTAGACAGAACTAAGATATAAAATAACTCATGACTAAGATCGATCATACAAACCCAAGAGTTTCTCGATCATCTAATATCAGCACCACTTCATAAACGTCCAGAAAATTTTCATTGGAATGACGAGGTGGCATAGCTAGTAGAGAATTTTCAGCAGAACTCTGGTGGTAGAAAAAGAGGGAAATGTGTTATGTTCTGTTTAGAAAGAAGGGTACAGAAAGGGGAAGTCAAGTGTACCATGGTACTAAACAATTGCTGTCCAAACATTCCTCGAGATGGAAGAGGAGAATTAGTAGCAAGTCCCCTGCCTAAAAAACAAGAATTTACTGAAAAGACTATTAGAGAGTAATATCTTGCTTATAGATTATCTGCAAAGAAACATACCGATACAGACAGAACTCGAACTGCCTCCTTTTGATTTTCGAACTCCACTCCTTTCAGTAAAATTTTCAGAACCTGCAATGAGCAACCGGAATTAATTATAGGTCATTTGGAAACTCACGCATGGATAGAAAATCAGTGAATACCTATCAGAGGATTGCTCCTTTCATATTGTTCATCAGAATCTGAATCACTGGAAACTTCTTCAGAATGATGGTTCGAAGGTCCTGCAGGATCATCTAACCATGCAAGAAAACCACAAGCAGTCTCTTTACCTTTTTCTGTTAGCTCATACCTACATCAAATTAATAAAGTAGGCCCCATGCTTAGTATCTGAACAGAATATGTGTGCATGGAAAATAAAGCCCCAACTAGATGCAATGTAAATTGCCTGAAGTGCATACAAGCTCAAACAGCAAACTATCGAATGCAGATTTTCTGCTAGCATGTGTATGACTTTATCGTGGCACTTATCAGAACTACACCGACCAACAAGGGAAAAACAGAAATAGAAATGCTTCTTGGTAATTTTTATTTACTAGAGAATCCATATACCAATCAATAAAAACACACCAGAGAAAAGCCCACTTTTAGGAATCTAGTCCATCCACACTCAGAGCAAAACAGGTGAATGGGTATAGAAATGTGGCACTTATCAGAACTACTCCGACCAACAAAGGAAAAAACTGAAATAGAAATGTTTCTTGGTAATTTTTATTTTCTAGAGAATCCATATACCAATCAACAAAAACACACCAGAGATTAGCCCGCTTTTAGGAATCTAGTCCATCCACACTCAGAGCAATACAGGTGAATGGGTTTAGTATCTTGTGAGTGTTGCGATAACATAAATGAGATAAACTTGTGGAAACAAATTTTTACTTGAATACACGAGAACTCTATGAACCCTCTAATGAGAGGAGTCAAGTTCATGCATGCACTAGTTTATAGTCTGGTATCACCAAATCTTTCAGTCCGTTAAATACCATTTTATCATTCAAGTATTCAACAAAGCTCTGGCTAAACAAAAAATTACAACTAAAACTTAGCAGTGCTGCAATAGTACATAATAGCATGTGATGGAGGTCGTAATACTTTTGAGGTCTAATACATGCATACAAAATGTACGGGGTCGATCCCTCTAAAAGATCAAATTCCTTTAAACAAACAACATAAAAGTTATGATAAACAGGGCAATGAGCCTAGTACATTACTTTGCAGGGTTACTCCACTTTGTAACCAGTTTATTATTTATTAACGTCTTCATGCCGCTCCATCCAGTGTACCTGTCCTTGCAGGAATTCACCTGTTTTGATTTATAGTTGTTTGGGCTGCTCATAATACCACGGACATAGTTAGTGATGTACTAAAATATCAGCTGAAATAAGAAACTGTGCGATATATAGAATTACTGGAACTGTACCCTATTCCATCTCGTGACAAACCACTGGCTTCAGCGGCATCAATAAGCTCCTTTTTCATCATAAAATCCTTTCCTTTCATCATTTCCCTAGGGGCAAAAGAAACTGTCAAAGTCTACTCTCGCTCATTGAGGTGCCTTGTCCTACTTCCCCTGATTAAATGGTGCTCTTTTTTCTAATAATGCTACTACTCTTGTCGTATGAGTACAAAATTCAGGTAAAGTATACCTGTAGAGAGTGATCACTATTGCGTATGGAGCTGTATTTATCCCTGGCACATAAGGTTTTGTTCGTTTTCGTTTCTTACCTGTAGAAAAATACACTGCTCTTTAAGATCCGATGGAATAAACTTGTTTTTCATTAAATTCACTTTTGAGAGAACTGAAGGAGGAAGAAGAAACGCCAGCCTTGTGATAGAACAGGATTTCAGAGGACACGTGAGCAATCATGGAAACTATTACCCGTTTCTCCTGGTGACAAATCTAGGCTTGGCCGTGGAAAGGAGTCTTCCATGATATGAATGACCCAATCTCCAACGCCCCTGACAAAAAAAAAAGAGAACCCATGAAGCAACGCCAGTGGTCAAACATTCAAGCTTATTCAGTTTCGTAAGTCCTGATGCAATTCAACATTGATCTAGTAATTAGAACTTCAGGCCATTTCCATGTCTCAACTCAACACAAAGAAGAAAAAACAGAAGTACAGAATTCTGTATGGATCCCATTTCAGCATACACCTGCACCAAATCAACGGTTGCAGTAGAGCAACTGAACTACAAACCAAAAATCATGCAAGCCGAAGCATAGCTCAGATCAAATCCCCCAAGCCACATAACATCCACCAAATATTATTCAGATCCATGAGTTAAGGCACCAATCCATAGTAACATGACGCCCCCGAAACAGAGACCTCTGACTTGTGTCTGACTACGCCACAGAAGAGCGACATCGCCGCCCGATCCAGAGCTCAGGACCCAGAAAACCTAGTCCTGTACGAGCGACATCGTTGCAAACTCTCATCTCAACAGCATGAGTGAGAACGGTCGAGAGGTGAAGAAACGCGCACTTACTTGATACGGGACAGGTCACGGGGTGTCCGGAAGGGCAGCTTGGCGAGGCGGACGCCGCGGTAGGCGGCGGAGAGCGCCTGGCCCTGGTGCTCCGACAGACCTCCCGGCTGCTCCGCCATTGAGCTGTGCTTCTCGAGGAGCCTGGCCGCGAGCTCCTCGTTCTCCGGGAGCTGCACCTTGCGCTTCTTCGGCACCGACGGCGGCGCCATTTGCGTCGACGGCGATAGAGGCGAATGGGACGGGAAGGGGATTCTGCGTGCGGGGTGGAGTGGGGGCTAGGAAGAGCCCGCCATTGATGATGATTTGAAGGTTTTGGTTTTGCGATCCACAGTGTCTGCGAAGTGAAATAAATTACTGAGCGGGTCATGTCTGGTCGTCACCACTCACCACGTCGGTAACAGTGAAAGGCTGTGTTGGATGGGACGAGACCTTCGTAGATGTGCAGAGTAGGAGTAACCCAGCCCTCTAATAAGCCATGTAGGCTAGCATGAAAAAATGAAAAACAAATTGGTACTACTTCTTCTCTATTAAACTAGATGTATAAATTTACTTAAATTTTGATAAACTTAAGACATTTATTTACTATATAAATTTATTTAAATTTAAAAAAACTTAAGACATGTATTTTAGACTGAGGAGTAGATACTAGTGTCAACGCCTTAGCGTTGTACTCCCTCCATTAGGGATTATAAGGTCCGAGAGTTTTTTTTTAAAATATTAGGAATTATAAGTTTTCTCTTATTCATTAGTCTCTCTCCTCCAATAAATGTTCTCTTTTTTCTCTATTTTCTCTCATGCATGTGTAACTATTGGTGCATATAGTAATTAAGAGGATGAGTTATTGATTTTCTTAATTTTATTAAAGTGGTCCATAAGCCTTATAATCTTTAACAGAGGGAGTACTTGTTTTATCCGTAAGCTGGTTTACCCGGCATTTTCTCTGGCTTGTCCTAATGGCCGTTGAGAGCATTATTAATTTAACACCGGGCAGAAGCCTCTTATAAGAAAGAAAAGGATTTTGAATGCAACACCGCTTGGGAAAAGGAAAATTTGGCTGCTCTAGAAAGCCAAATTGGATGGTCCGGTTTTATTCCGAGAAGGATTTAAAAACTCAATTATTTCCACGAAAATTTACAAACAAGGTCTTGACAAAGAACAAAGACATCACATGACAACAAAAGAAAGAAAGACGCACAGCCTATAAAAGTCAAAGTCTTCATTTGCCGATGCGCTCGATGACAAACTCGATGAGCAGTGTCGAGCCAGAACTAGTGAAAATAGAAAAACCGACAGAGGAGAGGCCATCGTCCACCTGAAAAGGACAATCGTCGTCGAGCTACCGTCCGTCCGTTTTTTTAAACAGAGCTGCCTCGGTTGATGCATACACCATTTTATTAAAAGCAAACCATTCAAAGTTTACATTTTAAGGATCAAATTTAATTTAAAAATATGGCACAACCGCCGAACATAACCAACATAAGACAACTACACATCCTGTAGTTGACTAATATGTTGCCATCCGGATCGACCGAAGATGTGTCATGTGATCGTCACCAAACAATTGCACCCAATAACCATAGTATCCCGCTAGTCGAGCGGAAGAAGAAGCGCCCATAACTACACCAAGTGTGCCACCATAACCTACAAAAAATTGAAAGATCTTTTGTTGTTAAAAATGAAGTCATTCCTACATCTCCATATGGACCAGTAAGGCTGATACACCGACGCGAATTCTAGCCTTGTCGAATTTATCTACACCATTTAGCCAGTTTTCAAACATATTGATGATATTAGCCGGAGTAGGTAAATCATAAGTAATGTAAACAACACGCCAAATAAGCTTAGCAAAAAGACATGAGATAAAAAAAATGTTGCTCCATCGTCTCTTGTGCCCCACAGAAACAATATTTTGTACAACCTTTCCAATTACTTTTTGCTAAGTTATCTTTAGTCAAAAGAACTTTATTATTCAGGAACCACATAAAAAATTATTTTTAGTAGGAGTTTGAGTTTCCATAAGTATTTTCGAAGAAAAGGAGTATGATCATTTATTAGATCCTCGTACATTGATTTGACCGAAAAAACCCAGATGTTGATAATTTTCATATGAACTTATCCGGAACATTAGTTAAGTTGACCATCATAAATTTTTCACATAAGTGCAACCAAGATGTTCACTTGTTTCCAATTAAAGATCGTCTAAAAGTAATGTTGAGAGATGCGTTATTTAATACATTTGCAACATAAACATTTTTACGTTGTGAAATGTTATACAATGATGGATATTGCTGACCTAACGAGGTGTCACCTAACCACGTATCTTCCTAGAACCTGGTAGTAGAGCCATCACCAACTACAAAACGGCCAAGAAAAAATCTTCCTTAACTCTCATAAGCCCTTTCCAAAAGAGAGAATATGTTGGTTTTCCTTGAACTTCAGAAAGTGTTTTAGATCTGAGATACTTGTTATGCAGTAACTCCTACCACACCCCCTCCTCGGAAAGCAACTTATAAAGTCATTTGCTTAATAAGCACTTATTTTTTAGTTCAAGTACCACGTGTTAGACGTGTACGTATAAGACACGTCTACCGGCCGTATAGTTTTCAAATTGTAATCTCTAGCTAGCTTGGCAATCAAGTCTTATTGTACTATTTATAATCCCAGCCGTGGGACAAATCAATTAAGTGCAACAATTATATTTGCCTTCATGGTATCAGATTAGGGTTTACGATCCTCTCCCTCCATGGCGCCACAAGATCCCTCCGCCTCCGATCTCGCGGCGGTTGCTGCCGAGGCCGCCGCCAAGGCCTCTCTCTGGGCACTCGCCGCCGCGCTCACAAGCATTCGCGCCGCTGTTTCGGTCACCCTCGAGCTCTCCACGTCAAACTACCTCCAATGGCGTGCCATGTTCACCGACGCAGCTGAGAAGTACGCCCTCGAGGATCATCTTCTCGAGGAAGAGTGCCCCGCCAATCCCACACCACAGT
The DNA here is from genome assembly GCA_030063025.1 of Avena longiglumis. Lineage (NCBI taxonomy): Eukaryota > Viridiplantae > Streptophyta > Magnoliopsida > Poales > Poaceae > Avena > Avena longiglumis. The sequence goes on from CP125973.1 coordinate 57,712,969, forward strand.
GGCTTCGGAACGACGCCATCGTTCGATCATGGCTCAATGGCGCCGTTGCACCCGAGCTTCTGGCCATGGTTGTCGACACCACCACATCGCTGCCTGCCCACGCCTTATGGACGCGTCTCTCCAACATCTATCACGACAACTCTGAGACGCGGTCCTCCTACCTTGAGCAAGAATTCCATGGTCTCAAACAGGGCCCCATGACCGTGGCGGATTACTTCCGCAAGCAGAAGATCCTCGCCAATGAGCTCAACATGTTGGGCACGACCATCACCGACAAGCGCCTTGTCCAGAACACGCTTCGCGAGCTCGGGTCTAAACTTGCGTACATGCGCACGCTGACCCTCAAGCAGCGCCTCCTACCGTCGTTCCTCGACGTGCGCTCATCGCTTCTCCTCAAGGAGCTCACACTCCAGCAGTCCGACGAGTCATCCTCCTCGGCTCCATCCGCCTTCTTCGCTCGACGTGCTCCAACGCCTTCACCACCGCGTGGTCCAGCAGACAATAATGCACCACCACGCCGCCCTGATGCGTGCCGTAATTTCCAGCGAGGAAGCTGGCGCTTCGGCGCGCGGTGCCGCTACCTCCACTCGGCGCCTCCCCAGCAGCAAGGCGGCATCCAACCCAACACACCCGGAAAGGGTCCCCAGGCTCCCTGGCCGTCAATGCAGAACCCTTGGGCAGGATCCATTCAGATGTGGCCCGGGCAGCCCCAGCGCCCACCGTTCCTTGGCTCGCCTCAGGCTCATCACGGCGTGGTGTCGCCTCCGAGTTTGTGGCCCTATGCTGCTTCCCCGACTATGCCATGGCCACCTGGGACACCTCAACCTCACATGCCGTGGATGCAAGGAGCACCAGGACCGTTGCGGATCACTCCACCGCCTGCACCGACATACACTGCTCCATCTCCGTCCTTCGACCAAGGTTCCCTCATGCAGGCTTTCAACACCATGTCCCTGACGCCACCGTCATCGAATGCGTGGTTCATGGATTCAGGCGCTTCCGCTCACATGAGCGGCAACCAGGGTAACGTCTCTCACATCCTCCCCTCTCACTCCCCTTATCCACATGTCATCGTCGGCAATGGTCATACCCTTCCAATCACCAGCGTTGGTCACACAACTATCTCTACACCTAATCAGTCTTTTCAACTTAACAATGTCTTAGTTACCCCCAACCTCATCAGAAATCTTCTCTTTGTCCGCAAGTTCACCACTAATAATTTTGTTTCTATTGAGTTTGATCCGTTCAGTCTTTCTGTGAAGGACCTCCGCACCAAGAACGAGATCATCAGGTGCAATAGTGTTGGCGACCTCTACCCCTTCTGGTGGCCGTCTTCTCCTGCGCACGCCCTCTCCACCACTACATCATCGTCAACATTATGGCATCGTCGTCTAGGATATCTCAATAGTCAAGATTTGTCGCACCTAGCAAGTGCATTTTCTTTTTCGTGTAATAAGAATAACATCGATGATCATTTATGTCATGCTTGTCAATTAGGGAAACATGTTCGACTACCCTTTGATAGTTCATCTACTCAAACCACTCGCCCCTTTCAACTAATTTGTGGACTTCTCCTCTCTCTAGTGTGTCTGGCTACAAATACTATCTAGTTGTGTTAGATGATTTCTCTTACTATCTTTGGACTATTTTGCGCGTCAAATCTGATACTTTCTCCACCCTAAAAAATTTCTTTGCTTATGTCTCTACACAATTTAACACAACTATTCAGTCCTTGCAATGTGACAATGGCCGTGAATTTGACAACAATGCAGCTCGTGTTTTTCTCTCATCCTTAGGCACCACGCTTCGTCTATCTTTCCCATACACATCTCCCCAGAACGGCAAAGCCGAACGTGTCATTCGTTCCATGAACAACATGGTGCGTTCACTTCTTTTCCAAGCAAGCATGCCTCCGGTCTATTGGGTTGAAGCTCTTCACACTGCCACCTTTCTCTTCAACCTTCAACCCACCAAAACCCTTCAGCAGCGTACACCACACGAAGTTCTCCTAGGTCTCCCACTTCCATTAGACCAGCTCCGTGTTTTTGGTTGTCTATGTTATCCTAACATCTCCGCCACAACACCTCACAAACTAGCTCCTCGCACAACCGCTTGCGTCTTCCTAGGGTACTCCTCTAATCACCGTGGCTATTGATGTCTTGACCTTACCACTCACAAAATTATCATATCTCGCCATGTCATCTGTGACGAAAATTCGTTCCCTTTCTCCAAAACTGTAACACCCCCATCCTTCCGCTGCCTATTACCCCTCCTATACCTCCTACACAGCCTCACGCCCCTCAACCCGAGCCACACACACCGCCTACACCTCCACCTACACCTCCTACACCTCGTGTGGTCCTGGCGCCCGTCGGTCCTCCTCTGGTTGATAACACTCATTCGATGTATACTCGTGGAAAACACGGTATGGTGCCAAAGCCTGCTGATCGCCTTACTCTCCTTGCTGATGTTCCCAGTCCCCTTCCTAAGAGCTACCGCAGTGCTCTAAAAGATGATCACTGGCATTCTGCTATGGTCGATGAATTCACTGCCCTAAAAAACAATCAGACATGAGATCTTGTCCCCCGTCCTCCTGGAGCTAATGTTTGTATCTGGCAAGTGGATATTTCGGCATAAGCTCAAGCCGGATGGTTCTTTGGATCGGTATAAAGCACGCTGGGTCCTCCGTGGCTTCACTCAGCGTGTCGGCGTCGACTACTGAGAGACTTTCAGCCCGGTTGTCAAACCAGCTACTGTTCGGACCGTACTCTCCATTGCTATCTCTCAAGTCTGGTCTGTTCATCAGCTCAACATCAACAATGCCTTCCTACATGGTACTCTCGCCGAGACAGTATACTATGCGCAGCCGTCAGGTTTCATCGACGTCTCCAAGCCCGACCACGTGTGCCGCCTAAATAAGTCGCATGCATGGTACAACCGTTTCGCTGATCATCTTCTTCGACTCGGTTTTGTTGGTTCCCGCGCAGATCCATCGCTCTTCATATACACCCGCAACACGGAGACTGTCTACCTGCTTTTATATGTTGACGACATAGTACTCACGGCTTCATCCGAGCAGCTCCTTCGGCAAACCATCATGGCTCTTGAGCGCGAGTTCTCCCTCAAGGATCTTGGTGCACTACACTATTTTCTAGGAGTTGTTGTTACTCGCTCCTCTGATGGCATGTTCCTCTCACAGCGACAGTACATCCTCGACGTCCTCGAGTGTGCAGGTATGAGCGAGTGCAACCCTTGCTCCACTCCTATCGATACACGGTCTAAGCTTGGCGCTGATGGCGATGTCGTTGCTGACCCATCCACCTATCGGAGCCTGGTGGGAGCCCTCCAATACTTGTCATTCAACAGACCGGATGTCACCTATGCCGTTCAACAGGTATGCTTATACATGTACGATCCCCGTGAGCCGCACCTCAATGCGGTTAAGCGGATTCTCCGGTATCTTCACGGCACCATCGACTATGGACTACAACTACATCGATCGTCGCCGACATCGCTTACTGCATACGCTGATGCTGACTGGGCTGGCTGCCCCGACACACGTAAGTCCACCTCAGGCTACGGAGTATTCCTTGGCGACAATCTGATCTCTTGGTCCTCTAAACGCCAGCAAATTGTGTGTCGATCGAGTGTGGAAGCAGAATACCGAGGAGTTTCCAACGCCGTTGCCGAGGCATGCTGGTTACGTCAGCTCCTGTCCGAGCTACATCGCCCCCTTTATTGAGCTACAGTGGTCTACTGTGACAACATATATGCGGTCTATCTATCGACGAACCCGGTTCAACATCAACGTACCAAGCATGTGGATATTGATCTTCATTTTTTCCGCGGGAGAGTTGCTTTTGGAGATGTTCGTGGTCTTCATGTCCCAACATCTTCACAGTATGCAGATATCTTCACCAAAGGGTTGCCATCGACGGTCTTCACCGAGTTCCTCTCCAGTCTGAACGTCCGCCCTGCTCCCGCTCCGACTGCGGGAGGGGGGGGGGGGTGAATTTGTGGATCAATTTGCTTTCAATTCACTTGATTTGGGTAAAGATCCACATCCATATTAATTAAGGAACTCTGATTTCGCTTTCAAAAGCGTAAACAGATAGAGATTTATGCCTCTCACCCTCCTCCTACGGGTCGAATTGCTCTCCTCGCCTTTCTAAAAATGCGATTCATAGCGTCATGAACACCTAGAATTAGGGTACCAGTACTCATTTTCACCTGTTAAGGCATGTATCACCACATTTCTCTTTGTTTAAGGAAATCCCGCAAAAGCATTTAGAAAAGCACGACTAACATTAAGAAGTGGGATTTCCATACCCATCACCGGATTCTCGGAGGGGGGTGTTAGACATGTACGTATAGGACATGTCTACCGGCCGTATAGTTTCCAAATTGTAATCTCTAGCTAGCTTGGCAACCAAGTCTCCTTGTACTATTTATAATCCTAGCCGTGGGACAAATCAATTAAGTGCAACAATTATATTTGCCTTCACCACGAACCCCAAACCTCCTTGATCCTTCGGTCTACATATTATATTCCATTTAATCAATCTATATTTTTCGTTTGGTCTCATCACTTTGCCAAAAAAATCTCGACCTATAGAAATCAAGTCGTTTTCTTACTTCCTTTGGATTTTTCAAGAAAGAAAACATGAACACATGTAGGCTTGATAAAATAGAATTGATAAGGACCAAGCGAGCTCCATATGATAAAAGCTTGCCTTTCCAGCAACCCAGTTTTTCTTCACAACGGGTTTCAACTGGATATCAATCTGAATTTTTAAGTTTTCTATAGTGTATAGGTACCCAAGGTATATAAAAGGTAAAGAACCAGATTCACATCCAAAGATTTGTTTATACTGATGTTCTTCATCTTTAGACTTTCCAAAATAGAAAATTTCGCTCTTATGGTAATTTATATTAAGAACAAATAATTGAACATGCACAAAATAAGCATCATATTCACTGCCTTCTGCAGGTCATGTTCCATAAACAGAATGGTATCGTCCGCATATTTGCAGAATCGAAACCCCTACCTCAACCAAATAAGTAATGAGGCTCCCAACTTAACCATCCTTCTCTGCTCTTGTAATAAGAATAGCCAACGTATCCACAATAATGTTGAAAAGCAGAGGAGATAATGGATCCCCTTGCCTACCCTTTTCTGGTTTGAAAAAAATATCCAATATCCTTATTAACTTTGACTCCAACACCCCCTCCTTTCACAGAATGCTCGATCAGTCAACACCATTCAGGTACAAAACTTTTCATACGCAAAGTCGGTTGAAGAAAAGACTATTTGACTTCATCATAAGCCTTTTTAAAGTATATTTTAAAGAGAACATCATCCATCTTCTTCATGTGAAGCTCATGGATATTCGCATGCAAGACAACCACCCCCTCGTATGTGTCAGCCAGGCATTTCGTGGGGCTCGACGGAGGTGGGAGGGGCAGGGACGGGAGATCGAGCGTGGCGGCGGAAGGAATGGCGCGGCTGAAACTTCCCTCTCGCCAACATAATCGGAGGATATGGTTCGCGTCCAAGTAAAACTGGGTTTTCTCGGTTTTGCGGAGGTGTTTTCTCGGGGGGGGGGGTCCTAATTTTTTTTTGATTTGGTCGATTTTGAGGCGTCTGTTCTGGTCCTTTTTCTCATGAGAAACCGAAAAGTGACGGTTATTTTTTTGGTTCCGTCCTTTTACCATGTCTGCTAGAGATGCTCTAAGAGTAGATTCTGAACTGAGCACAAGTATGGACCTACCTACACATCTTGATTTACAGCAGACCAGAGCGTCAGGGTTATACCTGAGACGGATTATAGACGATGACAGAGCACCTGGGTTGAGCCATCCCGCGGGCAAGCGAGACCACCACCGGTCTATGACCACGCTGTTGGCACAGAAGACGAGAGGTATATATGCTCCAGGGGCGCATCCCATGCTGGAGAAGCCATGTCGGCAGATGGGGCGCCGCCGGGACAGAAACCCCAGGTTCGGATAACAGAAGCCACGGCCATGGCTAGCTGCAATGTGTTAGCAAGAAAACCTTAGTGAAAAGGTTGTGCGTGTCGTGAGGCTGTGTCGGACGTCACATGCCAGAAAGAAGAGGGGAAGAAATTTCTATCGTGGTGAATGGAGAGGGAAGCGGAAGATACAGATAATAGGAGAAGCTGGGAACTAAAAGGACAGCATTATTAAGCTGATATGGCAAAAAGTGGCTAGAGAGTGTTGAGCTTAAAGCTGACGCTGTAGTGTAGTTCTTCAGTTAACTGTTGGTTTCGTCAGTTACTGTAGCGTTTCATCCGTTCTCAAAATAACTGTCATGACCATTATCCTGTTCACAAGCTGACTGAGTGACCATGTTCATGAGATGACTGAGTAGATCACGGTAGAAATAGGCGGTTATGGCTGAGCTTCATTGTTCAACGATGACATAGAGCAACCCATATGCTAGTTAACTAAATTATGCTAAATTACACTGTACTCTGGTTTTTTCTTGAAGATAAACCGACAGAGAGCAACCCTGCTGAGTTGACTTGAAGTACAGCAGCACACAGACTGTTCTTGATGCAGTTTGTCATGTATAGCTTGGTCAAATATCAACAGTCTGACATGGAAAAGTGCCAAGTTAAATGAATGAGCATCCAACTAAAAAAAATTATACGACAAGTTGGGCATTTGTGCTCCACGAAACATCCATCAGGTCATAACACATATCTAAAAGTTAAGTACTACTTCGGAGGATAATAAGTGTGATCATCACTAAGCAAAAGATAAACCTATAGACCACCAGTTCCAATTTCTATAATCAAATAAAAAAATATCAATGAATCAAAACACAAAGCTTTTGCGTTTTCGTGAAAAATACAATATTCCGGCAGTAACTTGAGCAACAAAATAGAAAAATGCAGAACAAGTTGGCGTATCATGCAGGGTAAACAACGAGAAAGGAGAGCGGATGCAGAAGATGCTCCGGGCTTGTGGATACTGTCATACCAAGACCATAAAAGATGCCATAATATTTACTTCAGTACAATATAACTGCTATTTTTTGTAAGGCAGTCTGAAACACCGAACAACGCACTTGCCGAATTGATCAATTACTCCCAAAAGATGAAAACGAGTGCTAAGAAATATTCAGACACTGGAATTGGCATGTTCAGTTTCAGAGGTTCTTCACAAGCATAGCAGCAGGAAATTCAGCTTTTAGATTGCGCTGCAGTTTAAAACTAGACCGCCCAGGACTAGACAACCAACTTGTTTAGTTTTTGGGACCGACTGAACCACCAGAAATTCGACTAGCGCACCGCATGGAAGCCTCGTGCAGAAATTTTCAAAGCCATGGGAACAAGCCCAAAGGCTTGCAGATCATCTGTTTTGTGTTACGAATGACCTGACTGTTTACTATGTACCGTTCGCGGCTGCAATCTGCAAATGATCATTTCATACCAAAAGATTTTTCCAAAGAAATTAGACATGTATCTGACATTCGCTCTTGCACTATACTATGTTTGGTCCTAGATACATTATTATCAGTGGCGGACCCAGGAATGGACAAAGGAGGGGGCTAACTTATGACATGTCTAAATTTTTGGTAGATAATAAAAAAAGTACGATAAAATAGTTCATAATAAATTACACAAAGGATAGTGGTCTCCAAATAACTCTTAAAATAATGAAAGAACATGGTCAAATGGATTCTCGCAAGATAAATACCAAGAAAAGGTCTGATCCACCACACTATATCATCATCAGTCCTGATCATCATGAACACTTGAGAGTTAAGATTTCATAAGCACCGTAGGCACCTGCATATAAAGTAGTATATATATTATAAATGGATATGAAAGATTACATGAAGGGTAAAGTACTAACAATAGAACGTACCACTAAGATCTAACAATGGTTTTTGGCAATTGACATTTGCGGTTCTTGTAACCTTGAAATGTCTTCAAAATGACACCATCTTCAACACTAGAAAACATTTCCCTCTCTATATAGCACACCATGCTATCATTCATCCATTCATCATTCATTTTATTTCTCAACTCATTCTTGATGATATTCATAGCAGAGAAAGCTCTTTCAACTGTTGCCGTTGCCACGGGCAAAATCAAAGCAAGTTCAATCAGACGATACACCAACGGGTAGCATGTGTGCCTATCACTTTGAACCATCTTCACCGCAAGATTTCCAAGATCATTACAACTTGAGAAATCTTCATCACTTCTCACATCAATAATGAAGGTTTCAAGTTGTGTTTTCAGAACTACACAATCATATTCGGAGAAGTCTAAAGCATATATCTTAGCAAGCTCAAGTAGTTTTTCTTGATCAAAGTTAGCAAAAGAATTCTTTGGATCAAGGCAAGCAATACATCTCAACAATTGTGTCGATCTTTCAGCAAACCGATTGTTCAACTCAACTAGAATTTGATCAATCACAACAATAAAGATATTATGATGAAAATGATGATAGTAGCTTACTAATTTTGCTCCACGGCCTCTTGAGCGACCCCTGATTGGTATTGTATCTTCCATATTTGGCACAAGTATGTTTCTTTTTGCACAAAAGGCCTTTGCTTCATCAAAAAGCTCATCCCAACCATTCTCCCTCATGTCATTCATATTCTTCAACACAGCCCCAATCAACCCTATAGCACGAACAATATTTTGATTCTTCCTTTGCAAACACTGTGACAATTCTTGAGTTTTCCCAAGAACTTTGATCATAAGATGCAAGACAAGTATAAATTCAAAGTTCTCCATTCTTCCTTTGCAAACACTGTGACAATTTATTATGTTTTATGCATGTAAATAGTCAGTAGCATGCAACTTCTACCTCTTATTTCTTCTATGAACATTCCATCACGAAATTATGAAATACTAGTACACAAATGTGACACTGCTGGGCAGTTCGTCGTACGGTTAACAGCCAATGGTGGCTTTGTAGTGGCTGCTAGTTTGCTCGTGCCCTTTTGATGTAATTGAGATCGTGGCTCCGCAGAAGCTGCGCACGCCAATTTAACATCTCGTGCCTAAAAGGCATTTTGTTTGGTTGCTTACGTTCAGATTTCTGCGTCGATGCAGAAGCCAAACCTAAGTTTGCTTGCTTGTTTTCTTCGTTTTTGGCAAACTATTAATTAGTCGTCTGGTTAGTTGCATTCTACCTGATAGTCTTACCTCCTTGGCGGTGTGGTGAGCTTATCCATCACAAGAACACGACACACATGAAAGTTTAGAAAATTCCAATTTAGAGAACTCCTAGCTTAGTACTGAATTGACATAATCTAAACAGTCACGGATTTGTGATGTATCACGAGTTCACAAACAACTGCCCGTGACGCAGCACAAAGTCATCACAAATTGAGGGGTTATAACTAAATACCACCTTCCAAAATATACACACCTGGCATCAGTTTACATCAAGCCTAGCTACTAGAAAATATACATCATAGTCATCACCATCGGCACCGCTACCAACATCTCCTCCAACACCACACTCGGCTGCTCAAAGGTAGTGCTTGTTCAGGAAGGCCATGAACCTTCTCATCCTACGTTCATGGGTTATAGAAAGATACTTACTCGCATGTGCCTTCTTCTCCATGAGGTGGAAAAGAGCACGGTGTAAAGCATTCGGAGAGATGGGTGCAGTAGGAATACGAGCACTGAAGATGACCTTCATCTGAGCATAGTTGTCAATAGGCTTTTTTTTACGCCGAACAGTGGGTTTCCCCACTATAGATTTTTATAAATTTTATAAAAGGAGTCTTATGTACAAACTAAAATGTTAAATCTAAGCTGAGGCCATAAACCTCTGAACTAAAGCTAGGTTAGAACTATACAAAATTGTTCACCGAAGTTGTGATGCCAGAATATGATTTGCGCTTGGCTTTGTAGACAAGGAGAGTCATCTCATCCTTGATTTTTTTTGCATCTGTATATATATTGGGAGTGACTCCTTTGAAAATATGATCATACCTAGTAGTCTAGATGGCCCAGGCAATCAACATGATAATCTCCATAGCAAAAGGATGATTAATGATAGCTTTCAGGCTAGCCATGACTTGATTGGGAATCGAATAAAAAAGTTCACCGCTGGATATCCAAATCAGGTACATAGGAGGGAACCCAAGTTGGACATAAATATTGCCAACACATTAAAGAAAATGTGCATTGAAAGAACAAATAGTTCCTAGTCTTGAGAACATTTTCATTGCACATGGGTACAAGTGTAATCATCCATAAAGAAATTCTTTCACTGGAGTAAATCCTTAGTATTTAGTCTGTTATGCAGGAGCAACCAGAAGAACGCCTTGTGCTTCTCTTGATAGCAAGTCTACCAAATCCAATTGAATGCTGGCAACACATTATCCTCTTGTGCCATTAACGCTTTATAAGCAGTTGAGACCTTGAACACCATATGATTGTTAAAAGAAACTCAACTATCATGATCTTGTTGTGGCTATAGGGCCTGAAGGAGAGAAACCAATTCATGAAACTCAGCCAAAGCTTCAAAGGATAGATGCAGATGGAAAAGATTAGCTGGATCTGTTGTATTCACAGCTGTGTGTACTGAGATGTGTTTATCCTTCACAAATGATAATAAGAATGGTCATTTATGTTGCAAAATATCCTGCTCATTCGATTTATTTTTCCATAAAATAATGGATACTCCATTGGCAAGATTGCAATCACTGAGGGATTTGTAGGTAGGGAGAGCTTTCAAGCAATCTCTCCACCAAAAATATACATCTCTAGTCCGAAGATGGGGTAAGAAATTCTGGTAATAAAGTTCACATGCAAGTATGATCCAACGAACATTGGCTTGTTGTAGAATTTACTAAGGTGCTTCATTAAGAGACAATCATTTTGAACTGATAATTTAAGAACTCCAGCCCCCTTGATTTTTGGGCCTACAAACCAAGTCCCAAGCAACCAAGGGTAGGTTCTTTTTAGTTGAATACTTGTCTTTCGAGAGACAATGTCTATTATATTTGTCACATTCCACAAGAACCCACTGATATACTTTCAAAGTACTCAAGAAGAATATGTGCAAAGAGGACATGACTGAATTAACAGGTCTGAGTTTACTGCCATAATTCAGAAGATGGAACAAGCAGGAAGTCTCCTCTGAATACTCATGATACTGGGCATAAAGTTCTCCTTTTTAGGCTTGATTGTACTGCCCTAGATAAGTAAATGGAAAATTGACAAGTTGACATTGCGAAGCTCCAATATAAATATGCATGTTATCAGTGCGAATGTGCACATGAATGAGAGTAGACTTTGCATAATTAACTTTCAGCCTAGATGCGTGCCCAAAAGTGCGTAGTATAGACTTGAGGTGTAGAAGGTATTGCTCATTGGCTTGCATGATAACTAAAGTATCATCGACATACTGAACTATGGGAAAGGCAATAGAGCTTTGCAATGGAATTGTCCTGATAATATGCCCTTAAACCATGGACTCATTGACTAGGGTTTAGACCACGTGGGCAAGTAACAAAGAGAAGGGGAGACAGAGGACCCCCCTTCCTAAATCCTCTACTGCATTTAAACTGAGAGCCAAGAATTCCATTTAGCAAGACAGAAGAAGTGGTAGAGATTAAGAGGTCCTTAATCCATGAACACCACCTGGGCCTAAACCATTATGCCAAAATGCAAACATAATGAAAGAATGATACACTTTGTCAAAATACTTTTCAAAGTCAAGCTTCAGGATGGCAGTTGCAATTTTTGTGTTTATGACAATGATGATATATTCATATGACCAGGCAAGATAGTCATGAATGGTTCTAGATTTAATGAACCCATATTTATTGTTAATAAAAGGGTAGCATATATACATTTTGGCATAGTTTTCAATTACAAATACCTGTATAAATAACATTATAACATTTCTCTTCAAGCATAATCTTATTATAGTGATACAACTTTACATATATTACAAGTGTCACTACTTTTTGGCAGATCAGTGCGAAAAGGCACTTTAAATATTCTAGAATGCAACTTGTGATATTTAAGTGAAAGAAGGAGGGATAGCATCTGGGACCATCTTGCATCACAAGATATGAAGCGCAGGGGGAAAAGTGCAACAAGAAATGTCACCCGACCTGAGCAGAAGAAGCACGCGAACCAAGACGGATACATAGCCGCGCAATCCACAGAAGAAAGAGAGAGAGAGACCCACACACAAAGAGAGAGGAAGAGATGTGGAGGAGGTTAGGGGAGATCTGAATCTCGATCTGAATCCCTGCCACCTCATCGACTCGATGATCCATTGCTGAATTTGTCGACTCGTGGACAAACGCGACAATCCGAAGGCGAACAAGAGGACCAGCTTGTAGTGAGCATCCGACTCTTCCCTTATCCCCTGATCTATCTCTGGTCCTTGCCGATTTGTGTGTATTCCTGAAGTGTTGTAAGATGCTAGTGAAATCCATGAACTAACGCTGCGATTCTTCCTTTATTCCTTGTAATACCTTTGCTTCACCCTTGGATATGAGCTTATGAAATTGAGTAATATGCCTTTATCTTCGGTTACTCCTCTGTGTTGTTTATTTTGGATTGCTGGATCAGGTGATTTGGTCGTTCACCAGCAACTTGACCACCAGGATCTGCCTCTTCCCTATCTTAGAAATTTCGGTTCTAGTCTGTTAAGTGCACACCATATATTAAATAACAGTTTCCCATTGAATTCTGTTTTGATCCGTCTATAGTTCAATAGTTTATCATGTACTTAAATCCCTGTGGAAAGAACGATATGGAAGATATTGTTGGAGATATGACCTAGAGGCAATAATAAAAGTGGTTATTATTATATCTTTGTGTTTATGATAAATGTTTAATTCATGCTATAATAGTATTAACCGGAAACATTAATACCTGTGTGATTTGTAAACTAAATTATAGTCCCTAGTAAAGCCTCTTTGTAATACTAGCTTGTTGGTTGATAGATGATCGTGGTTTCCCGGTCATGAACATTGAGATGTTGTTAACAACAAGATCATATCATTAGGAGAATGGTATGATGGACATACTCCTATAGATAAGAGTAGCATTAAGATCAAGTCATTTCAATAGTTCATTTGCTATAAGCTTTCTGATACATAGTAACCTAATTCCTTCGACCATGAGATCATGCTAATCACCATCATCGGAAGGATGCTTTAATGACATCAAACACCACACCGTAACTGGGTGGCTATAAAGATGGCATTGAGTATTCAGAAAGTATGTGAGGCACATGGATCAAGAGTGGGATTTGTCCATCCATATGATGGATAGATATACTCTGGGCCCTCTCAGTGGAATGTCATCCAATTGGCTTGCAAGCATGTGACTGGCTCACAAGGGATCACATATCACGGGAACAAGAAAAGAGTACTTATCGGTAACAAGGTTGAACTAGGTATGCAGAGATACCGACGATCAAAACCTCGGATAAGTAAACTATCGTGAGACAAAGGGAAATTGGTATCGTATGTAAGTGGTTCATTCGATCGCAAAGTAATCATAGAAATATGTGGGAGCTATATGAATTTCCAGATTCCTCTATTGGTTATTGATCGGAGAAGTGTCTCGGTCATGTCCGCATAATTCACGAACCGTAGGGAGACACACTTAAGGATTCGATGTTGTTTAGTAGATATGGAATGTAAGTAAGGATACCGAATGTTGTTCGGAGTCTCGGATGGGATCCGGGATATCACGAGGAGATCTGGAATGGTCCGGAGAATAAGATTCATATAAGGAAAGTCCGATTCCGGAGTTCGGGAAAGATTCCGATGTTTTCATCGGAGAGATTCTAGAAGGTTCACCGGACCGGAAGGGGAATGGACCATGAATGTGTCATGGGTAAGTGGAATGATTGGATCATATCCTAGGTCACTTGGTTTGGGCATTTGCAAGAGAGAATTAAAGCTCTAAATCAAAAGTCAAACGGGAGGTTTGAAAAGTCAAACTGGAACAATGGTTTCCTAGTGGAAGAAGGAAAGAGTCCTTTCTATCCAACTTGGGTTTGGGTTTGGATTCAAACCCTCCCCTCCCAAGGCTGCCCCCCTCTCATAAGGGGAGGGCTGCCCCAAACACAGAAGAGCCAGCCCTCCACCCGTGCCGCGTCGCCGCCTAGCGCCGTTGCTGCCTCGCGCTGTCGCCGCCTCGTCGCCGCTGCCTCGCGCCATCGCTGCCTCGTCGCCGCCGCCCTAGCCGCCGCCGACACCTCCTCCTCCTCCCGGCCTTCTAAACCCTAGATCACCGGGAAACCCTAGATCCACCATAACTCGCACCAGCTTAGGCGAAGCCCTGCGGGAGCTTCCCTCTACTTCCGACACCACGTCGTCGTGCTGCCGGAATCGCGAGGGGATAACTACAACCTCCGCTGCCTGCTGGAACAAGGGAGAGGAAGGTCTTCACCGAGTACCGAACATGTGACCGACTGCGGAAGCGCTGCCGAAACGCAGCGCCGAAAGGATTACGCGATCTTGAGATCGGCAAGTGTACGACTATATCACCCACGAGAATCCACTCTCGTTAACCGCTTTGGAATCCTCGAGGGTGATTGCTCCTATCGACTCGTTGCTACAATCTAGTAGATAGATCTTGGCTTATTTGTGTGCATGCGGTAGAATTTTTTTGTTTTCCATGCTACGAACCCCTACAGCTATATTATGCCTTCATCAATTTTGCGCCATTGCCGAGGATTTAATATAGGCGTAAACTTCAAAATTGTAGACTGAACCGCTGCCTTACAATGGATTTTGTGTAAGTTTGTGTTTCTTGTCCCTTCGGCTTATAAGGACACTAACCCTCTCATAGACTTAGTTGTGGTGTGAGTGCAGAGTTCCTATTCTTGACCAAATTGCAGGAATTGGTGGATGAGTGGCAGTGAAGATTTGCCTCTAGCTGATTTTGATCCTGAGATTGAAAGGACCCTTTTCAAGATAAGAAGAGATTTTAAGCAGAGAGCAACTGAAGGTATTGACAAGATGGATGAACCAAAATCGCTGAGGGAGTTGTGGATACCAAATGATCAGACCCACATTGCAGAAATGAATCCACCAGTGATTCAAGCTAATAATTTCGAGCTTAAAGCGGCATTGATCACTATGGTGCAACATAATGCATATGGAGGTTCACCTATGGAGTATCCCCATGAACATATCATAAATTTCTTCGAGTACTGTTATACACTGAAGTGCAGTGGGGTAGCATATGATGTGATAATAATGCAGTTGTTCCCCTTTTACCTGAAGAATGGAGAAAATCAGTGGCTGCACTCATTGCCATTTCATTTGAGGGACACTTGGGAACATTTACTGTAGACTTTCTTTGAGAAATATTTCCCTCGTATCAGAGCTTCAGATCTCATAGATAAAATCACAAGGTTTTCTCAGTTTGAGGGTGAAAGTCTCTATGATGCATGGCAGAGATAGTAGGGTCTAATCAGAATGTGCCTAAACCATGGTCAAGAGAAATGGCTGATAATGCAGACCTTCTATAAAGGACTCACAACACAGACCAGATCTTATGTTGATTTAGCAGCAGGAGGAGGAATAATGAACAAGACACTGGATGAATCATTTGAGCTTATTGAGAGCATGACATGTCATAATTTCTCTTGAAAAATGAGAGAGCAAACCATTCTCAGCCAGGAATGTACAACATAAGTCCAAGTAATTCTGTGGCAGCACAACTAGAAATCTTGAACAAGCAGATGACCAACATTCTTGCAAGCAACAAGAACCCAGTAAATGAACAAGTCGATTACTGCAATAATACCATGTGTGAAGTTTGTGGAAACCCATGTCATTCAGCAGCCGAGTGCAAAATACATTTTGTTGATAAATCTCAAATTTCAGAAGTAAGTTATGCACAAAAAAGTCCATATTCACAAACTTACAATCCAAACTGGAAAAATCACCCAAATTTGTCCTATAAGGGAAATTCTTATGGAAACAACTGACATCCATCAAGTAGTGCAAATTCAAGGCCCCAGTCATATCCTCAGCCAAGTTATGAGTCTAGACTAGCAGATACTACTAGTGGTTCACCAATAGTCGAGAGTGAAGCTGCTAAAGAGAGACAAGAAATGAAAGAGCAAATGAGCAAAATGAGTTCAAATATTGCCAACCTGACAAACATGGTTAAAACAATTCAAGAAATGTTTCAAGCTCTTCTTGTTTCCCAAAAAAACAGAATACAACTACTCGTTTGAATTCACAACCTGAAACCAATCCAAAGCAGTGTGGTGCCATAACTACAAGTAACACGGTAACCACCATGTCAGGGAGAACTACAGTCGACCAGCCTCTTTATGTAACACCCCCTAGAAGAATGGAGGCAGTTGTAACTTCTTCGATTCCGGTGCCTGTGATAGAGAAGATGAAGGAAAAAGTCAATGAGCATGAGAAGGAACTGGGAAATGAGAAAGAACTTGAAAATAAAGAGGAATCACCTCAAGTGAGGCTACCATTTCCTATAAGGCTAGAAAAACCAAAGGAGGACAAACAGTTTTCTAAATTTCTTGAAGCAATAAAATATGTACATATAACTATACCAATTCTTGATGTAGTGATGCGTGTCCCTTTATATGCAAAATTCTTTAAAGAGTTGATTACCAAGAAAATGTCTGGAAAATGTAGAAGTGGTAACTTTAACCAAGGATTGCAGTGCAATTATTAAAAATCAGATGCCAATGAAGCTAGATGATCCAGGAAGCTTTTGTGTTCCCTGTGTCATTGGGGATAAGAAATTTAAAGCATTATGTGACCTAGGGTCGAGTGTTAGTGTAATTCCTTATTAATTCTTCAATGCCATGCTTTTGGGATCTCTAGATAAGACTAATATGACACCATGAATTGCTAATGGAACATTCAGAGAACCAAATGGCATATTGCTGGATGTACCAGTGATAGTTGAGAAGTTCTCCTACGTAGTAGATTTTTTTGTCTTGGAAATGGAAGATAACATTGAGTCTGTCATTTTGGTCCGATCACTTCTAGCAACTGTAGGGGCACTAATTAATGTCCAAGGGGCAAATCTCACTCTGAGACTTGGGTCTAAGAAAGTCACATTCAATATAAGCAATGCCATTGGTCTACCAGAATTAAGTGAAAGACATGAAACAATCAATTCAATTGCACACCGTGTCAAGGAAATATACACTCCTAGTATTCATCCTTCTTTAAGCATTAATGAAGTTGAAAGGCAGCAACAGAATACTGAACAGTGCCACTATGCTGTATATCAAATTGCCGATGACAAAGAAAGGAAGTGTGTAGATGAAAAAGAAGATAAAACAAGCAGAGATGAGATTAAACCATTGCCAAATCATTTGAAATATGCTTATCTGGGAAAAGAAGAGCAGTTCCTAGTCATAATCAGTAATAAATTGAGTGTGCAATAGGAAGAATCACTAAACATATTGCTAAGTAAATACTAATCGGTGATTGGTTACTCCATTTTGGATACGAAAGGTATAAGCTCAGAAGTTAGTATGCGCAGAATTTATCTAGAGAAAACTGTTTGCCCACCAGAGAACACCAAAGAAGACTGAATACTCATCTACATGAAGTAGTCAAGAAGGAAATTCTTAGATTATTGGATGCTAATATCATCTACCCAATTTCTGACAATGAATGGGTGAGTCCAATTCACATGGTACCTAAAAAGGTGCAATCACAGTAGAAACAAATGAGAATGGGGAAGAAGTACCAAAAAGGCTAGTGACTAGTTGGAGAATGACAACTAACTTCAGAAAACTGAATAATGCAACAAGGAAAGATCATTTTTATCTTCCTTTCATTGACCAAATTTAAGAGAGATTAGCCAGACACAAATATTTCTACTAGTTAGATGGTTATTCAGGGTTTCTGCAAATTCCTATTCATCCACAAGACCAAGACAAAACCACTTTTACATGTCCATATGGCACGTTTGCCTACATAAGGCTACCCTTTGGATTGTGTAATGCACCTGGCACATTTTAGAGATGTGTAATGTCAATATTCTCTGACTATATTAAAAAAAATCATGGAAGTATTTATGGATGACTTCATAGTCTATAGCTCAGACTTCTCTAACTGTATGGAAAACATTGAATCAGTACTGAAGATATGCCTAGATCACAAGATTATGCTTAATTGGGAGAAGTGTCATTTCCTGGTGCAGGAGGGCATAGTACTTGGACATCAAATTTCAGAAAGAGGAATTGAGGTTGATAAGGCAAAAGTTGAAGTTATTGGAAGATTACCACCACCAGTAAATGTCAAAGGAGTCAGAAGTTGAAGCCCTTAACCAAGCTGCTGGGCAATGATGTGCCATTTAAATTTGATAAAGAATGCACTAAAAGAAGCTGTGACCATAGCCACCATATTGGATCAAACCCTTTGAGATGATGTGTGATGCAAGTGACTTTGCAGTTGGAGCAGTTCTTGGGCAGAGAATTAATAAAGCATTGCATGTTGTGTATTATGCCAGCAGAACTCAGGATAGTGCTCAGTATAATTATACAACAACAGAAAAGGAACTTCTTGCTATGGTGTTTGCATTTGATAAGTTTAGGCACTACCTGGTGGGATATAAGTGTGTGGTGTATACTGATCATGCGTCCATCAGGTACTTACTCGCAAAGAAATATGCCAAGCCCAGACTAATCATATGGGTGCTTATTTTGCAAGAGTTTCACGTTGAGATAAAATACAGAAAAGGGGTAGAAAACCCTGTGGCTAATTATTTATCAAGAATTTAGGTTGAAAAGGAAATATTAGTTAATGATGCATTGCCTGGTGAGCAATTGATGGGCATCAATACTAATGTCCCTTGGTATGCTGATCTGGTGAATTACCTTGTGGGAAATGTTATTCCACCAGAATATTCTTACCAGCAAAAGAAGAAGTTACTGCATGAAGTAAAGACATACTACTGGGATGAGCCATTTGTACAAGCAGTGTGCAGATGGTATTATCAGAAGATGTCTGCCAGCAGAAGAGATTAAGTCTGTAATTTATCACTTTCACTCTGGTCCTTATGGAGGACATGCAAGCACTGCTAAAACAAAAGCAAAAGTGCTGCAAGCAGGATTATACTGGCCAAACTATAGGGGTTCGTAGCATGGAAAACAAAAAATTTCTATCGCATGAACACACACAAGCCAAGATTTATCTACTAGATTGTAGCAATGACTCGATAGAGTACTAACCCTCGAAGATCCAAAGCGGTTAACGAGAGCAGGTTATTGTGGGTGATGTAGTCGTTCACTTGCCGATCTCAAGATCGTATAGATGATCCTTCTGGCGCCGTGTTCTGGCAGCGCTTCCGCAGTCGATCACACGTACGATACTTGATGAACACCTTCCTCTCCCTTGTTCCAGTAGGCAACGGAGGTTGTAGCTCTCTCCTTGCGATTCCTGCAGCACGACAGCGTGGTGCCGGAAGTAGAGGGGAGATCCCACAGGGCTTCACCTAAGCCGGAGCGAGTATGGTGGAGTAGAGGGATCCCTGGCGATCTATGGTATATAGGGCCGAGGTTTAGAGGTAGCCCTTTTATAGATGGGGAGGCGATAAGGGGGAGGGAATCCTCCCCCAAGTCCACTTCATGTGGCCGGCGGCAAGGAGAGGGAGGATTCCTCCCTTAGGTAGGATTCCTTCCCTCCCTCTACTTGGAAACCAATGTTCCAGTTTGACTTTTTCAAACTCGCTTTTTGACTTTCAAACTAGAGTTTGATTTCTCTATTCCAAGTGTCCAGCCAAGTGACCTAGGACATGATGCAACCATTACACTTTGTTATGATACACCCATGTACCCTTACGCTTCCGGTTCGGTGGACCTTCCAGAACATTCCGGTGAAAACACCAAAACCATTCCCGAACTCTGGAATTGGACTTTCCTTATATGAATCTTATTCTCCGGACCATTCCTGATCTCCTCGTGATGTCCCGGATCCCATCTGAGACTCCGAAATACATTCAGTCTCTTTACTCACTTTCCATATCTACTAAACAACATCTAATCCTTAAGTGTGTCTCCCTACGGTTCGTGAATTATGCTGACATGATCGAGACTCTTCTACGATCAATAACCAATAGAGGAATCTGGAAATTCATATGGCTCCCACATATTTCTACGATTAATTCGTGATCGAATGAACCATTTACATACGATACCAATTTCCCTTTGTCTCGTGATACTTTACTTATCCGAGGTTTGATCGTTGGTATCTCTGCATACCTAGTTCAACCTCGTTACAGATAAGTACTCTTTACTCGTTCCTGTGATATGTGATCCCTTGTGAGCTAGTAACATGCTTGCAATCCAATTGGATGACATTCCACCGAGAGGGCCCATAGTATATCTATCTGTCATATGGATGGACAAATCCCACGCTTGATCCATGTGCCTCAACACATACTTTCTGAATACTCAATGCCACCTTTATAACCACCCAATTATGAAGTGGTGTTTGATGTCATCAAAGCATCCATCCGGTGATGGTGATTAACATGATCTCATGGTCAAAGGATTTAAGTTACTATGTATTTGAAATCTTATAGCAAGTGAACTATTTGAATAACTTGATATTATGCTACGCTTAACTATAGGAGTATGTCCATCACATCATTCTCATAATGATATGACCTTGTTGTTAATAACATCTCAATTTTCATGATCAGGAAACCATGATCATATACTAACCAACAAGCTAGTTTAACAAGAGGCTTTACTAGAGGTTCTTTTATGTTTACAAATCACACAAGTATTAATGTTTACGGTTCATACAATTATAGCATGAATGTAAACATTTATCATAAACATAAATATATGATAATAACAACTTTATTATTGCCTCTTGGGCATATCTTCAACACAATCATGTTCAATGATGTTTTCAATTTTGTCAAGAGCTGTGATGCTTGTCAGAGAATATGAAAAATGAGTAAGAGGCATGAGATGCCTCAAGTTGGAATTTTAGAAGTTGAGTTGTTTGATGTATGGGTAATTGACTACATTGGTCCATTACCCTCCTCAAATGGATTCAAGCACATATTAGTAGTTGTTGAGTATGTGTTCAAGTGGGTTAAAGCAGTACAGCAACTAATGCAGATGCAAAGTGAGTATGCAAGCTCTTTAAGCAAGTGATTTTCCCAAGATTTGGAGTGCCCAGAGTGGCAATAAGTGATGGAGGAATGCATTTCAATAATTCTCATCTAGAAAACCTAATAGCAAAATATGGAGTAAAAAGCCACAGAGTAACCACTCCCTATCACCCACAAGCAAATGGGCAAGTGGAGCTATCCAATAGAGAAATCAAGTAGATTTTGGACAAAGTTGTTTCCAAATCAAGAACTGGTTGGTCATTAAAGCTGTCAGATTCATTATGGGCATACAACACAGCATATAAAACACCTATTGGTATGTCTCCATTCAGGCTAGTGTATGGAAAAGTCTGTCACCTTCCTGTTGAGCTTGATCACATAGCAAGCTGGGAAATCAAGAAGGTGAACATGGACATTGATGAAGTAGGAAAGCAGAGGAAATTGTAGTTGTGTGAGTTGGAATAAATTAGGAATGATGCATATGAAAGCTCAAGGCTCTATAAAGAGAAGAAGAAAAACATACATGACATGCATATCCTAAGGAGGGAATTCAAGGCTGGAGATCAAGTTCTTGTCTACGACTCCAAATTCAAGCTAATGCAAGAAGGAGTCAAGCTAATGACTATAAACAAGCGTTGCTCAGGAGGCAACCTGAGGATAAATTAATAGGATTATTAGGAAATTTTGTTTTATGTTCCTTTTTTTCTTTGATTTTCATATTCAAATAAAAGTACACAAGTGGAGCAACATGAAGAAGGACACCAGGACAGAGAAGGGGATACTAAGTAGAAGGAGATCCTATTTTCACTAGGTGAACATGTTTCAATTTTTGCTCTGAACATTTGTTATATATACACACAAGCATATGATACTCTTACTTATACTTTGCACCTGTTCTTTGGGAAGCTTTAATTAAAAAAATTGGACTAGCATGCCAAGCTCAATTCTAGGTTATATAATTATCTGGTGTATAATCTGATTATGATGTATGCAGTGTTGTGCTTCACAACATGAATTAATATATCTGTCAAACACAATATCTTTTGAAGAGTTGGAAACACTTCGTTTGAGATAATTTTGTGACTCACAATTTTGCCTCAACATCGACTATCCCTGAATTCAGCTGGGTCATGTGGTCTCTAGATTGGATGCCTAGGATGTAGGGAAGTGATAGTGGTAGTCTAGTAGCTCTCAAGCTAACAATAAACCGATTCTGAACCAATTTGGACCCATGTGATCCCTGGATCGGATGTCTGACCTTGGTTAGGAATGCTAACATGTTCTCTTTCACTAACTTATAATCCGATGAAATGATTTTACTAACATTCTTGTGCTTAGCTGAGTGTGGTGATCTCTGGATTGGACACTTGGTATGAGAGATGGAAATTAACCTTGCTAATACCCCTGTGCTTAGCTGAGTGTGGTGATCTCTGGATTGGACACTTGGTATGAGAGGTGGGGACTGACAAATCCTTGTGATAAATCTTTTTTCTGGCCAATTTTAGTAGAGAAACTGTTTAAAGCCTGGCTGAAAATCCATCTGACGAAAGCAAAGAAGTGGCCAATTTATGTGTATAAATGTCTAACAACAACAAAATGAAAAATGTATTATCACCTTGTTTCTTTTCATTTTGTCAACCCACTAACATGCTGTCTCAAATGTTTTTGCAACTAGTCTTCTAGAGGTCGCTGTAAAACCCTTTGTCACAGTCCTTCCTCAAACCAGTCGATTCCTTCTACTTCAATTACTTGCATTTGATGAATCTATTAATTACTATTGCTAAGCACAACACAACATGGATAATAATCTTATTATACACCACATTCTTATATCTTCCTGAATTATGTTCTAATCATGTCTCGGTTCATCACTATTATTACTCTCAACTTTACTTGAGGACAAGCAAAGATTTAAGTGTGGAGGTATGATAAAAGGGCAGCATATATACATTTTGGCATAGTTTTCAATTACAAATACATGTATAAATACCATTATACCATTTCTCTTCAAGCATAATCTCATTATAGTGATACAACTTTACATATATTACAAGTGTCACTACTTTTTGGTAGATCAATGCGAAAAGGTACTTTAAATGTTCTACAATGCAGCTTGTGGAATTTAAGTGAAAGAAGGAGGGATAGCATTTGGGACCATATTGCATCACAAGATATGAAGCACAGGGGAAAAGTGCATAAAGAAACGTCACCCAACCTGAGAAGAAGAAGCACGTGAACCAAGACGGATACACATACGTGCAATCCACGGAAGAAACAGAGAGAGAGGGAGACACACAGAGAGAGGAAGAGATGTGGAAGAGGTCACGGGAGATCTGAATCTCGATCTAAATCCCTGCCCACCTCATTGACTCGATGATCCATTGCTGAATTTGTCGACTCGTGGACAAACGCGGCAATCCGAAGGTGAACAAGTGGACCAGCTTGTAGTGAGCATCCGACTCCTCCCTTATCCCCTGATCTATCTCTATTCCTTGCCAATTTGTGTGTATTCCTGAAGTGTTGTAAGACGCCAGTGGAATCTGTTAACTAATGCTGCGATTCTTCCTTTATCCTTTGTAATACCTCTACTTCACCCTTGGATATGAGCTTATGCAATTGAGTAATCTACCTTTATCTTTAGTTACTCCTTTGTGTTGTTTATTTCGGGTTGCTGGATTAGGTGATTTGGTCATTCACCAACAACTTGATCTCCAGGATATGCCTCTTCCCTGTCTTAGAAATTTTGGTTGTAGTTTGTTAAGTGCACACCGTATATTAAATAACAGTTTCCCATTGAATTATGTTTTGATCCTGCTATAGTTCGATAGTGTAGCCTCTACTTAAATCCCTGTGGAAAGAACGATATGGAAGCTATATTATGCCTTCATCAATTGTCATGAATGAGTTCCATGATTATAGTCTGTAATATGTTTGCCATAAGTTTGGTGAGTAATTTCAGAGTGGAATTAAGTAGTGAGATAGGCCTAAAATAATGAATAGTGCGTGCATATTTTTTGCAGAAGTGTAATAAAACAACTGTTAATACTCTCTAAGCAGAGGCTACCTTGATGGAACTAGTCACAAAGATCACATAAATCCTTTTTGATTATGGTTCAACATTCCTTTAGAAATTCTGCATTAAATCCATTAGAACTAGGTAATTTGTTGGCCGGGAAATCAGCCACAACAACATCTATTTCGTCATGAGAGAAAGGTTATTCTAATAAAGCAAGATTGGTATTAGAATGGAGTATTGAACTAAGATTTGGTATACATAGACATTCTGGTTTTCACCAATCTCTCTTTATATGACTCCAAGAGTAGGGCAGCTTTGCCATCATGCTCACTAATTATATTGCCATTATGATCATTCATAGAAGCTATGTGGTTACTTCTTTTCTTATTAGAGGCCATGGAGTGAAAGAATCTAGAATTTTCATTACCCAAGGTAACCCCTTTAATTTCCCACCTATGCTTCCAATAGGTTAGCTACTATCTAAGAAGGCCAGCCAAATGTTCCTTCATAGCATTTTTAAATCATCTCTCAGTACCAGTCAAATCTCTAAAGTTTTCAATAGCATCAATGGGTGGGATAAGAGAATTTAAGTCATCTATATCAGTTTGGATGGCAGTCATAGAATTTGAACACTTTTTAAGTTCATTCCTCAAGATTTTAAACTTGGATAAAAATTTATTTGTTGTATCTACATAACGAATGGATTGGGTCCAAGTAGATTCAACCAGTAGTAGCAAAAATCCATTCATGTACACCCACCTATTCTCAAAACTGAAAATATTGGCTCCTAGAATTGTGGTCTAAATAGAGATGACACATGGCACGTGATCAGAAGTAGTCATAGCTAAATGCATTGCCATTGTGTTGGGAAAGTGGTGGTCCAAGCCACTTATGAGAAAAACCAATCTAGACTCTGTAGAAGTGGTGTGTCTTGCATGCTACTGCAGGTAAAATATTGTTGATCATCTCGATCTCCTTCGGCTAAGCCTACATGAGAACACAATTAATTAAAACGTACAATTCATGTGTGATCTTTAGAACTACTCAATATACTGATGCAGGTGCAAATTTGTCCAACCTTGATGTTATCATAGTAATGCTCATCTTCCATCGTGAGAGCTGACATCTACACAACCCAACACATGTTCTCAAGCCTTTTGATCTGCAACACCTAAACCCACCAAACTCTACAATGCCTCATATGGTTGTATACCTTACTTGGGGTAACTATCTAGCCATAGAACCTGGAGACATCGTCTGCAATAGCTCGCAGGTCCAGCTCTCTGAATCCCCGATGAACTGAACCCCCTTTCCCAACCAACTGACAAACCCTGTTCAGAATGAGGGTCGACAGAGATGATTACCATGTCATGGTGATCTTCCTTCGGCATACCTTATCAGGCATGGGTACACATCGAAGAGGTATGATTGTGGTTGCAGTTAAATTAGACGAGCTCACCTTCTCCTACGATAGAAATTGAACAACCACGTCCAGGATTGCGTTGTGTTCTTAAGGCGATGTCAAGAAAAACAGAAATGCACAACTGTTCTTACTTAGCTGCTATCATGTATATGCATGAGAACTCTTCCTAGTACCAAATATCACGTTTATACATGGAAGACACAAGAAAGAAGCTCAGTCGACGAACCTACTGTTGGAAATTGGCCCAATATGCGACGCCGTTCGTCGAGTACTTTCCGACGACAGCCGACGCGTAGCAGTAGCGGCAACTCTGATCAACTTTCGGCAAGATCGTACACAAGGACAAGTCGCCGAGATACACGTACGTACTAATAAGCTGTCCTTAACTAGAATCGACCAACTAGTAGAGCTGGCTCACGAAACACACATACGCACACGGAAACGATCGGTTATTGCCACAGGAGCATATCGCTCCTGTCTCTAGTATTTTTATTGCTTCTGTCTCTCACGGGTTGTTTTTACACGGGCCTTACACACGTATATATAGCAGATTTTGTATAGCTAACCTAGTAGGATTAGGACATCTAATTCCTACTCTATTCGGCTACCCTTGTCTACTCGGATACGTACCCCTGTACTACGACGTGCTTATTTCTAACAATCACCCCCTAAGCACGACGTGCTCTCTTCTACACCGACCTGGATTCCAAATACGCCAGCTACTTCGCGTAGGCGTTACTGTTGGCTTTACTTTCGCCACTTCAACCATCATTTTCGACAGTGCTTTCGTCGTCTCTTGTGGCACCCATGTCGCCGTCTTTGCTCTTGTCGGCTTCTCCATGGCTTCACGCCGACAGTCCTTTTTGTCCGCGCCCTTCTCCATGCCTTCACGCCGACTATCCTTTTTGTCCGCGCCTTGAGACATTATACTTGGTTCGATGAAGTACTTTCTCATCGATGACTCGCATATTTGATCTACCGCTTGCCGGTGCTCTTGGATGCAATAGAACAAATATGTAGGAGGTAGATCAAATTGGTTTTCTTCTAGCTTCTCTATACCACGTGAAAGGCCTCTCGATGGATCTGCACCCCCTATTGTTGGCTCTCCTTTATCTATCTGGCCACCAGTCCACACTCTTGGACCATCGCCTTCTGGCCTTGCTGGCCTGTTTGCTGGGCTCACTTCAGCTCCCCCTCCTCCTCTAATTTTTGGGCAAACAAGTGCAGGTATTGCTGCGCATGCATCTGTACACCCTTCCAGTTCCGTATCTTCTGGCCACAGACTAGCCTTTTCTTCAAACTCTTTGTCTTCTGGGAGAATCCCTAGTGCTTCTGGCCTGGTGTCCACGCTTGGAGCTGCCCCTAGGCCTGCAATGTCTTCTGGGCCCGAACTTGCTGACAAGGATAAGCTCGATTGATCCATATTTTCTTCATACTCAAGATCCCACGTGACGTGAAAAGTTAAATATTCCGTTTCGTTGTAGCCCCAATTCCATGACTTGTCTTCCTCAAAGATTACGTCTCCCTTAAAAACCACCTTATTGGTATAAGGATTGCACAAGCGGTATGTCTTTGAGCCTTCATAGCCTGTCATGATCATTGGAATACGTTGCTCCGCCAATTCCGTCTTTACATGCGCCACACATCCAAAAGTACGAAGATGATCAACCGAGGGCTTCCATCCGTACCATGCTTCGTACGGTGTTGTACCAACTCCACTCTCGGTAGATTCCATGTTCAGCAAATACACAGCCGTATTGACTGCCTCACCCCAGAATTTTCCTGGCAAGCTTTTACTCTTCATCATGCTCCGCGCCATGGTCAACACGGTTTGATGCAGCTCACCCCCTCATCAATGCGTAGGGCTCTTATCTTTGCCTCCACCTTGAACTCTTCGGCCTCCTTGATCTTCTCGAATGCTTGTTGAGCTTGATCCTTACTTTTCAGCAACACAATCCACATGTATTTACTATGATCATCCACCACAAGCATGAAGAACTTATTGCCAGACGGAGTTGCGGGTGAGATTCCAACGCATAGATCGCCATGAACAAGTTCCGAGGCTTCACTTGCCTCAAACTTGGCTTCACATGGGAACGCGGCACTCTGTTCCTCATGATGCACACACGGTAGATCGTGATCCACTTGCGCCACAATCTCCATAGCCGGTGATGGAGGATCCTCCTCATCCTTCAACTCCATTTCGAGCATCAAGATCATCGGTCCATCATCTCCTTCCTGGGCGATGAGAGCCCTCTCCTTTTCCTTTGGTGCTTTCCGGCAATCAGCCTTGAAGTGACCGAGCTCGCCGCAGTTATGACACCTTACTTTCTTTATGTCAAACTTCCTCCGCGGCGGGGCGTCATCTTCATCCTCCTGCCTTGATATACTTTTCGCTGGGCGTTGTTTCTCCTCGCCGCTCGTGGAGCCTCCTTGCTTTTCTTTTGAAAGAGTCATCCATTGCTGCTTTGTGAGCATCAGGTGCTCAACCTGTTCTGGATCACCGAAGCTGATCCGGATTCTCTCATCGTGTGCCTTGAATCTTCCGACGAGATCCTCAACCGTCAATGTATTAAGGTCGAGACATTGTTCGATCGATGTAACGATCTGCATGTAGCGCGCCGGCGCCGCACGCAGGAACCTTCTGACGTTCTTGATCTCATCCAATTTCTCGCCATATCCCCTGATTGCGTTGACAAGGGTAACGAAACGGGCGGCAAACTGATCAACCGTCTCGCTCTCCTCCATCTTCAGATCTTCATAGCTTTTTGTCAAAGTTTGAAGATGCGCTTCCTTCACGCCGGCATGACCTTGGTGCAAGATCTTGATCGTCTCCCATGCATCCTTCGCCGATTTCTTTCCGACGAGGTGCTGCATCACGTGCTTCGGCACGACGGAATAGAGCGCCGTTAACGCTTGGCGATCCTTCCGTGCCAGCGCCCCTTGACGCATCGTTGCCTCCTGGATCGACGGCCTCCCAAACCTCCCGAGCCTCCATGGCCACCTCCATGTTGAGTTCCCATAGCCCGTAGTCCTTGCGATCGAGGCGGATACAAAGCCGCCCACCGTCTCATCACCGTGCCGATGCCGAGTTGTCGCCAAACTTCACCATCGCCATGACCTCCTAGTACTTTCAGCAGATCACGGACGACGACCTTGGCTCTGATACCAATTGTTGGAAATTTGCCCAATATGCGACGCCGTTCGTCGAGTACTTTCCGACGACAGCCGACGCGTAGCAGTAGCGGCAACTCTGATCAACTTCCGGCAAGATCGTACACAAGGACAAGTCACCGAGATACACGTACGTACTAATAAGCTGCCCTTAACTAGAATTGATCAACTAGTAGAGTTGGCTCACGAAACACACATACGCACACGGAAACGATCGGTTATTGCCACAGGAGCATATCGCTCCTGTCTCTAGTATTTTTATTGCTTCTGTCTCTCACGGGTTGTTTTTACACGGGCCTTACACACGTATATATAGCAGATTTTGTATAGCTAACCTAGTAGGATTAGGACATCTAATTCCTACTCTATTCGGCTATCCTTGTCTACTCGGATACGTACCCCTGTACTACGACGTGCTTATTTCTAACACCTACCACTTCCAAAAAAAATCCCCTACACTACATCATGAAATTCTACCATATATATAACCTCCAGATCAACTAGGAGCGACCACATGCTAACATATCTAATAGGAGCAACCATAGGCTAGAAGATCTACATTTTCACAACATGGTTAGATTTCTCTTGCAGCAATCTCAACATCATATGATGAAGTCAACATGTTGGAGAAGCAGACGAAGAAGACTTGCCGCGCAAGATCTCGACTGATCGGAGTAGGCATCCCTTACCTGCTTGTTGGTGAAGAAGAGGATTTGGAGGGACAACTCGAAAAGGTGGAAATGGTGGTGCAGGATTTGACGGTGAGGCGTAGCGGTGTAAATTGTTGGTGTGAATTGGCATGAGGTGAACCAATTTATCCTCCTAGATTTTCTCGCATGCGGGCGAGCTCCCGCCATCACTCCCTCACATGGGCGTGTGCATCCTTTTCCCAGCGAGCGCGAGAAAAAAGTTGGTTCTATGGAAACAGCTAATTTGAGCGTTCCTTCAGAGCCAGACCGATGAGTGTTTTAAGACCAGTGCGGTATAAAGATTCCTTTTCACATGGGGAACCAAACATACTTATTTCTTCCGGCCAGGGGCCTAGAAATGCCTCCCTAGTCAACCAAACATGCCCAAAATTTTATGATGGTGTAGGGCCTTGGAATATGCCACACGTCAGCATAACGATTCTAGGTTTGACATAACATCGGGTAAATATTTCACACACTACCTTGTTTCTCGGAGTCTAGAATTTTTTCGAATGAGGCCAGGAAATCCACTCGCGCTAGTAGAAAAAGGGACTTTAACCCCGGTTGGGAACGGACTGACTACGAAATCGGGACTAGAGGTCCCGTCCTTTAGTCTCGATTGTTCACAAACCGGTACTAAAGGCCCTCCACATGGCTGCGGTCTCGTGCTGGGCTAGAGGACTCTTTAGTTCCGGTTGGTGTTTTTAATTTTTTTTGAATTTTTTTCTGGATTTCAAAGTTTTGGATTTTTGAATTGTTTGTCAATTTAATCTCTAATCACTCATATTCTCATATCAAAGTGCATACTCGTGGTAAAACTTCTCGATTGGTCACCCATCCTTACACTGCTTCACCATCAGCACACTTAACTTTTAAGTTCCTTCCAAATTAGATTTAGGACTGTGCTCATAACTTCATGATAATAGTATGCTATCAATTCTGTTAACTCTTAGACTTTAATAACACATGATTTTAGTTTTTTAATTCCAAATAATTTTAAAAAATAAGCAACAATGATTAAGTAATAATAAGCAACAATGAATTCCAAATAATCTTTATGCATAATTCAATTACTAATTTTAAAACTCAAAATTTTCAAAAAAATAAAAACTCTAAAAAAACTAAAAAAAGAAAAATTCCAAATAATATAAAAACTCCAAAATAAGTAAAAACTAAAATAAACAAAAAAAGAAATATACCGCCCCCGGATCTGTATTTCAAAAGCGGATTGAGCGCTGCAAGAAATAGAATTATGCATAGATTGACTTGTAAAGAAAGACGAATCGAACAAAAGAAAAAGAAAAACTCTCTTATTTCTATGCTCGATTCAATCTCTACTCATCTGCTTTTAGTTTTACTTTCTGTATACGAAGTGAAATAAGGCCGAAGGGCTATGTGTACTACTGGAGATTAAGCCTTTCCAGCTCTTAGGTTTCCTTTTGAGTCTACACCGTCTGAAATACCAAACCCTAAATCTTGCTAGTTCTGTTCGTGTGTTTTACGTGAGCGCGCTTCACTATTTATAAAAAACACTATTTCGAAAAAAAACACACTAACTTGATCATAAAAGAAAGTGAAACGTTCACAGATTTCAAAAATTATCATTTTTTCCTCGCAAAACCTAAAATCTTCCTGCTTTCATATTTACTTTTGAAATTCTGAAAATCTGTCATTTATGCAAACGACCATAGGCAGTTGAAATTAGATGTAACTTTTCGCATAGATACTTTTTCATATATTACACAATTTTTTGAGTTTATATGCAAAAGTTATAGCCGTTTAATTCGAAACAACCTTTTTTGCAAAAAAAAAATCAAAAATCAAAATTTAAAATTTCCCCTAAAAGTTGGTTGTGTGAGGTACATGTATGTCAGAGGATTTTAAAATTTGAAATTTTTATCATATTTATTTATTTTTTAGACGTTTTTTTGAAGAGGGAGGGGGGGGGGGGGGAGGCATGAGAGGTCCAGAACCAACACGACCAGGACTAAAGCTCAGGTTAGCTTCGAACGGAAGAACTATTTTCTACTAGTGTTGGTTGACCATTTTCTATCCTTTCGCTTCGTGGTTTCAGACCATTCTGTTTGTTAATAACCACATACATGGGACGGTCCGAGAGTATCACGATGGGGAACCCGACAACTGTGTACATGATATTTAAAAAACCAAAATTCTATTTAAATGTTTTAGAAAACTGAAATAATTCATTGCATGTTTATGTCATCTTTCTACTTACTCGTGCATTTTTTTAATGAAAAAATACGGTTGTTCGTGACCTACATAAAAAGATAAAAATAATACTTTGTTATATTGTGAATAGTATAAGTCCACTCCCTATATGGTGAACAATACAACTTGACATATTTATAGTTTAATATTTGAGCTTGAGACTTGTCATACACGCACATAGTATCTAAACACATGATTTATGATGTATTTGTATTATTTATTTTACTATCTTTTTTGGTTGAATCATTAAAAGCGGGTCCCTAGGCACCCGAGAGCCAAAAATTCATGTCCGAAGGTCCCGTTTCTTTTCTGCCTGGTTTTGTTGTGCGCTACGATTCCTGTTGACATTCAATCTAGTAGTGGATTTTTACCAAGTTTCCAAGCAGGGCCTATAGCTTTTGTAATTTGTGCATTTAAAGTTTCTGATATAAGCTACAAAACCAATTGTTATAACCTATTTATATTGTGTTAACAACTGATCTTATTCCAAGATTGTGCGGTGCTTGGTAGACTTGGTGTATCTAATGGATATGTACTGTGTGATAGAGTATGGAGCTAAGTCATTCCTTCAATTGAAGAGAAAAGAGAAAGAAACACTCTTACATGCTCGTTAGGAACATTACCATGGGGGTGCATTCAAGCACATTAAATAATTTGAATCACAAATAATACCCCCTCTATTCCACAATATAAATCAAATACATGATCATGAATAAAAAGAATAAACAAGTAATGCCAACAAGTGAGAATCAAAACACAATTTGAGGACAACCCACTTGTTGGCACTTCACAAACTCTAGAATTCTCATTAGTTAGGGTATGTAGACAGGTGGTGTTTGTAATACAACTTATAGACAATATTATACAACAGTTTGTCTATAAGATATCTATTTTTAACCATAGCTATGTGTGAGTACAAGTTATAGACACCACTCATACAACAACAAGATTATCGTATGTAAGCTGTCTATAAGATTTCTACAGGTTGTCTAAAACTTTATAGATAGCCCCACTCTATCTCCTCTCCACATCATGAAAACCATTTGTAACCTCTCGTTGCAGATAGCTGACTCATCACTATTGTACATGCCCTTACAACCAAACTAGACCTATTGTACTCCATGAATCCCCGGTAGGATATTTGTTATACTCTACCTAATAAAGGCTTATATCAACATGTTTAAAGATACTAAAAGAAACAAAACAAACGCAATCACACAAACATACATCTAAGTGGCACAAACTATTATGAATATGAATATAGTTTTTAAGTATTACTATGCTAAGCCTATGTCAAAACATCCCGAAATAAATTTAAGCAAAAATAACATTTTCTTTCATAAAACAGAGTTCTAATCTCACACTGTTATATTTGTAGCGATCAAAGTTTTGATTACATAATTGTTAAATTGTATATATAGTGATGTTGGTATAAGTGCAAATAACACGCTATATCAGTGAGTTAAATGATCTCTAAAGAAGTAACAATATTTAGTATAGATTATTGTTAGATATTAGTTTTGATCTGTCACGTGTAGACTGGCCTTGGAATAAATGTACTTTCTTTGTTTCTGACATCTCAATTGCGTCGTATAAACCCGACTCTTCAACCAGATCATCCACAATATTGTGGTCGGATAATACCTGTGCATCTGACCAAATAGGGTCTGCATTCTGCAAAATCGGTGGCCTGTGTGGTTATAGTTCTAGTTATGATAGTGATGATATAGTGACCAAATACCATGTATCTGACACTATGTATTTCGGTTCTATCACGGGGAAACAGCATTCTGTCAATTCTTCCGCCTCTATCGTTTTTAGGTAAACTTCCCTTAAACTCACATATATTCCTTCATTTCATTCTCTGGCAAAATGATGTTGGGATGGTCCATGCCATTTACTAATGTTTGCCCTCTCACATAGTTCATCAAACTTTTCTTAACAAATATACTAAGACATTGCCCAAATTAATGGATATAGACGGCGTTTTTTTTTGGCTTGGGCAGGATGGACTATCTTTCATTTCACAACTTCACTCTCAGGGGTTATCTCTAAGAGTGTTCTATCATTGCCTGAAAGGTTCTAAAAAAGGTCGTGACATTTTTGTTCTTGGTAACATTGTGGCACTAGGAGTAGTATATATTCCAATTTTTTTGACGCAGTTTCTTTCCTGGCATAACTTCGAGTGTACAATGTTAAAGTTCAGAATTTGACATCGCTCTCTTGTTTTTGGTTCTACTCTCCTTTTATTCCCTTTTATTCCCCCCCATAAATAAACATGAGTTTCACTTATTTCATAGGAAAACAATAATACAATATATATCTTTTTTTTAATCTCTGAAATGTGGGTTCTACCATTTTAGAACTTTCTGAGGTCTTCATACCAACCATCTTTTGTGTGTTTTTATTCTTAATGAAATATAGATCTTCTTACAGTTTGAATCTGGAGAGCATTGCTGTTAATGGTAAAAAAGGTACCCTTTCATTCTTCCTTGTTTACAACATCAAATTCATAAGGATCACACGGAACGACAGTCGCAGGCCCATCGACGAACACGTTCGATATGCTCGACCGAACAGGGCCCCCGATTTTGGGCAGTTTCCTAGTACTCCGTTGGACGTCGCGGCCCAGGCCCAGCACTCCAGGACGGCCTCGCGTCGCCTCGCGTCGGAGCAGATGGTGAGATCGACGGATCGTTCCTTCTTCCTTGCGTGACTCGCGTCGTTGTTCCCAACTCCCGACCTCTCTTCCCAAGATCGTCGCCGGCCTATTCGCTCACCGCTAGCCGCCGGCTAGCCAATCACCGATCAGCGCATCAGTGTCAGCGAGTCCCGGCCTTCCCGGTAGCGCATGCGCCTCAACGAAGCAGCTGTGAGCAGGAGACGAGAACGCCTGATTGGAGCCAGACTACAACATTGCAAAGCAAAATCGGTAAGAAACTAAAGATCTGTTGGCAGGAGACTTTGAATACATATGGAACTAGTAGAAAATAATTTACTCAGTATTCACACTTCCATACTTCCATATGGAACTAGTAGTAAATAATTGATGTCTTTTATAGTGCATATTAGTTGACCTAAGTTTTTTTAGATTTATATGTATCTAGTTAATTATCTAGTCTAGATGCATCCGTATCTAGACAAAGTTGAGTCAACTAATATGGGTCGGAGGAAATATTAATTTTTAAATTTCTAACTGAGACAGGCAAATCATGATAAGGACAAAGTGTCAATCAGGTTACAAGAGGAAGAAAAGATAGAGATTAGAAGCGGCGGCTCATTCTTAAAAGAGCGCCCTAGATAAATTTGTCGTGAAAGAGTCTCAGATAAATTCTGAAAATCAAACTAGATACTGTGTTGACCACGGCCGTGGTGATAATGTGGTAGAAGTTGAGTCTTGTACTTCAGAATTTGATGAAGGCGACGACGATGTTAATATTGGCGATGAACTATAATGCTATGATTGAAGATTTTATTTCAAGAAATACCCGGGGGATGATGCTTTTTGGTAGATCATGATGTTCGTTTTATTTCTTTGATGCTATATTTATTATTTTAGAATGAATACTTGATATTTTTTGGACATTGTATGGCATAGCACATTCGGAAGTTATATAATATAAATTAAACGTGTAATTTTATTATACTAGTTCTTGAATATGTACAAAATTAAGACCCCATTTTTATAAGTCGCACCGGGGCCCCCAAATCCTGAAGACGGGGCCTGGACAGTCGTTTGACTCGGGAACAACACTTGCATATATTGTAGATGGAGCCGATGGTCCATTGGTTAGTGCGGTGAGTTCATATGGATTATATTACTACATTCTTCTTCTTTCGAACAACCAATATGTGAGCGGCCTATGTTACATAAATTTGTTTAGTAGCATCATTCACTCCACGGATATTCCAATTCAAAATGCACCAAGTTTGACTACCAAAGGACGACTGATTGATAGATAGAGTTCGACTGACACGATGCATGAAAGCAGAGTCCTAATGTAAACCAAAATGTTCAAAAAGAACTTTTATTCAGACGCGAGCAGGGAAGATCTGTGAGTTCCTCCGGGTCAACGAGGCACTCTTCCACTCCCATACGTTCCATCTCTGAGATTTGCAGAATGGACGGAGGCACCGCCCTAGGAACAGAGGAGGACCTGCGACGAGTGGGCTGGTTTGGGATCTCATACAGATACCCATCTTGTTATTGCGAGTGCAGCGGCGAACCTTAAAGTCAGCCTTTGGCGTAGAAAATTTGCAAGGACGCCCACGGGTACAAGTTGGAGCAGTGGGACCAGCAGTATCCGATTGAGCAGATGTGAGACACACGTTTGAAACTGAGGAACCCTCCAAGGAATACACTTTTCAGATTGATGTGGGTCACTTGCGTGGATGCAAAGCTTGCTTAACCAAAAACATGAGGTTTCATTCTCTTGTCCATCACATTAAGTAGTATGGACATGTTCTCAATGTACTTTATTTGTTTCTCATATCTCAGTTGCGTTGTACAGATCTGACTCTTCAAAAACACCGTGCACAATATCGTGCTCGGATAATACTTGTGCAGCTGCCCAAATAGGGTTTGGGGTCTGCAAAACCGGCGGCATGTGTGGTTATAGTTTTACTTATGATGGGGACAGTGGGGAAGGACGGTTCAAAAGTTTGGTAGGACAAATTCATATATATGTATCACATTTTAACTAAAACCATGGGCGTGGGGAGGGGGGCAGATGCCCCTCCCCAATATTAAATATCGAATAAAAATCATGTTTGTCGGTTATTCAAGTATTCCAACCAATATATGATCATACACCACAAAATAAAAGCTTCAAATATAAGATAATTAGCAACTTATATAATAGAAGTAGAACATGCATGTAGTTTTTTTTCCAAAAAAGATGTAGGGTGGCCGCCCTAGCTTGCCCTAAGGGGAGTTGCGCCCCTAGCTAGAGCGCATGCTAATCAACAGGAAGTTGCTGACGGACCTCAGGGAGAGGGACATGGAAAGGCACTCGAGGATGGGCGTCATGAACCTCCCTGTGAGGACACCATCACTCTGTTCTTCGATGGGTGGGTTGGCTACTTACCCATCTCAACTTTATAGGCTTTGTTACTTATTTTTTAACCAAATCTTGAAAAACTTGCAGAATCTACTGTACCCGTTTGAAATTGAGGAAACCCTCCAAGAAATACACTTTCCAGTTTGACACTGGCATCTCTGTGACATGGATCGCTTGCATGGGATGCAAAGCTTGCTTGACAAAAAATGTGAGCTTTCATTCTCTTGTGCATAGCACTAAATAGTACATACATGTTCTCAATGTACTTTATTTATTTATTAGATCTCAATTGCGTTGTACAAACCCGATTCTTCAACAACATTATCAAAAATATCGTGCTCGAATAATACCTGTGTAGCTTCCCAAATAGGGTATGCAGTCTGTAAAACCGCTGGGATGTGTGCTTATAGTTTAACTTGTGATGGTGATAGTGGCGAATTCAAAATTTTGGTAGGACACTGTTTAACTAAAACCATAGGGGTGGGGGGCAGATGCCCCTCCCCTATATTTGTATTGAATAAAAATCACGTTTATCGGGTATTCAAGGATTCCAATCAACACCTGATCATACAACACAAAATAAAAGTTATAAATACAAGATAAAAGCAACTTTATGTAAATACAAGTAGAACCTATGAACCTACCGACAATAAAGCTTTAATGCCTTCGAAAAGTCCTAGGCAATGGCAAAGTTGTAGGTTTTTAAATCTTTCTTCATTTAACCAAGATCATTACTTATGCATATCCCTCGCTCGATATAGAAAACTCATAGGAACATATATATGTATTAAGTTCATTATCTTACTATTTATGATATTTGACAACTTTTATTATATTCTTTGGACTAACATATTAATAATTCCAAGGGTTCACTAGTTTTCTATTTACATTATGATGCGTAGTAATTGCATGGATATTAGCAGAATTCTAAAGTAGCATGCAATGAAATTCGGAGTTTCCCAAAATGTGCCCTTCCAGGACCAGTTCTTATAGATCGGCAAAAGGCTTCAGGAAGATGATGCCAAATGAAAAAGAACCAACATAAAAGTTGTAGGATTTGTTCAAAGATTTCATTTGCCTATTTAAACGTCCAAATCCAAGTTCCTATGTGATCAGAAAGTTCATTAGTCCGTTTTAATGAGCAGAAAATAGCAAAAATTGTATACAACAAAAAAACCATATATATATGTGTAGATTTTTTTTGGCAAAAAACAAGATAGGGCGGTTGCTCTAGCTTTCCCTAAGAGTAGATCCGTCCCTTGATGCAGTGGCGGTGCCAGGACCAAAAGTCTGTGTTGTCAAACTCATCTTATATGTGTATATTCTCAAATTTTTACATATTCTTTTGTGATTTTTCTCATGTACATGAAGGATTGACAAGAATCCTGTGTAGTCAAAGAAATCCCCTGGCTACGCCACTGCCTGGATGGTGATGATATAGTTTACTTTACTTGCTGCATATTTACAAATAATTCCTATTTTGTTTTCTTGATGGTTATTATCATTACTCTCCAATTGTTATTCAATCAAAAGATCGGGAGAAAACAACTTTCACTTGCCCATATGTTACTTATGCTTATGGGTTGATGATGCATTTTGGATTATGTAATGCATCTGCAACATGTCCTAAAAATCTTTGATAGCTTTATTGAGAAGATAATTAATGGAAGTTCTCATGGATGATTTCGTTGTTTACGATACTTCATTTGAAAATTATCTTTAAATTATTAACAAGGTTTTGTAGCAATGTAACCAAAATACTTGGTTTTTAACTGGGAACGCCGCAGATTCATGGCAAAGTAAGGTATAGTTTCTGGTCACAAAGTAAGGTAAAGATCTTCATGTTATTTGCGGGTATTACTACGTGAATCAAGATGCTAATAATAATCATTGTTGCGGAATGAATTCCATACATATCTGTAAATATCTGAACCCATAGGGTCACACACTTAAGACGTTTACAACATTTAGAACATGAGTGTGATTACGATAATTGAATGAAGTAATCTTGAAAGAAAGTTTTGGAGTGTCTTGGAATTGTTTTGTACATGTTATGGAAGACATCGGGAATATTTTAGGAAGGTTCCGAAATTAATTTTAATGAGTTCGGATTTTTTCTGGAATGCTTTAGAATAAATATTCATAATTTAAAAGTAATTATTTTGGTGGTGGCCCCATGAACCAGAGTGGCCGCATGGGCCCCACCGGACCGCGATAGGAAGGGAAAGCTCTGTCCGAGTCGGACATGGCCTCCCCTTGGCCGACGGTGGAGGGGGATGTGGTAGGGGAGGGACGAGTTCACCCGGGACTCGTACTCCCTCCTTAGGCGTGTTGGAGGAAGAGGTAGAGCGAGAAGTGTTCCGTGTTGGAACCCAACTCCCTCTCTCTCAATGTGTGTAGAGGGAGGAAATGGGAGTTATTTTGGGACTCGTATTTTCCTACTCCTACTCCCTCTCTCGGAGATAGGGGTGGCTACACATATATACGGGGCAGGGCAAGGGCACGAATACAATATTTTGGAGAGCCAAACCCTGCCCAAGCCACCACCGCCACCGACCCACCGTCCCAAGCAGCCATGTTGGCCACCGCCACCTTGGCATCCTAGAGATCGTCTTCCTCCTATTCCTCATGTTGTCATCATCGTTGCATGGATCTCGTCTTCATTAACAATCCGGAGTACTCGTCTTCTAACTCCGTCTATATCTAATCTAGCCGGACGAAGAAGTGTTGTCAGATCTTCATCGACACATCCCCGCTTCGTCCTTGAGCTTGATATCACTTTGACGCGGTGTCGTTGACGTTGCACGTGTGGATACTGGTGGAGGTGCGGCACTTTGACCACTTGATTGTTAGAGTCGTCCGTGGGATAATACATCTCCTCGCGACTCACTAAGACCTATTTAGGGGATTGATGCACGACCAACCTCGTCATCGACAAACTTCTACTAGTTCGATCTTTGAGGGTATGATCTGTTACCTTCTCCCTCACATTGGATCTTGGTTATGCGCTAGAATTTTTTGTTTTGTGTAGCGTGTTCCCTAACTGTGGTATCAGGGTGATCTATGCGTAGGCACATGTACGGATAGAGGAACCGGAGAATTCTGACATTATTGATTTTTTTTCTTGCTACCCAATTGTCGCAATTTTGATCTTGGCGGTATTGCATGATTAGCAGCACGAACAAACTTTACGATCTATGATCGAGAACGTTTTGTGAAGTGTACTTCGGGTACACAAAACAACTTTGTTAGGTGTCAGTTTTTCTGCAATAGTTAAGAGAGATATTTTGCACATTGGGCTTTTGTGGATTTGGTGAAGTCCACACGGGAGCCACACATATAGACGAAGTCTAGTGAAGGTATTGTACTATTTATAGTGCAATAGGGACACATCCCGAATAAGTTAAAAGGCAAACAATTGATCATGATGCTTACTTACCACGTAGGCAAAGGACGGTTCTCTATGCAACCATAGTGTCCCGTAATCTAGCAAACCGTGTTAGAGGCATCTAACTTGTTTTCGCTCGAAATAGGCTTTCGCCCCGCTTTATAACTAAAGCCATACGGCCAAACTGATACAAAGTGATGAGAAGTTCCTCTTACAAGCAGATCAAAGATAAACTACGAAGCCTAAGAAGCATCTAACTTGCCACCAAAGTCGACGAGGTTAAGGAGACCGGAGCTCCACGACAACGCCTCCAAGAAGGTAACGACGTCCCAAGCGTCGCCGCCGCCGAGACCACATGGGTCTAGGGTTTTCACCCAGAGCCCTAATGGGGTGAGAGTAGCCACAACAACGCCCCCAAGAGGGTCACGATACCCGCAGGCGTCGCCGTTGTCGGCGCCGAAGCGCCAGGATTTCGCCCGAAAAAACTCTCGCCACATTCGGTCCCCCGAACCTCCACCACTCTTCGAGCCGAGCTTCCAAAACATGATCTGGGTGCTGCCACCACCAGGAGCCCCCGATACCCACTCCTTGCCACCCGCATGGTCCAAATAGATGAGCCATCACCACCACAACGCCGCCCTGCCGTCAAGACGCCCGTGCAGTCCACCTTCCGGGTCCGCTGCCCCGACATCCGTGGTCTCGCGCCCGACTATTGAGAATCCTCGTGTGGCCTGCGAGATGGATGGGGTAGAGATGTGTCGTGGGAATGGTCACGGCAGACGCTGCAATCGGCAGCGAATAGTAGAACGAGGGGCAAGGGCGGCCAGCCATCTGCGGTGCGAGATGAGGGCAAAGACACAGGGTTTACCCAGGTTCGGCCCCCCGGAGGGTAAAGACCTACTCCTGCTAGATTGTATTAGGGAGGTGTTACAATGGGCGAGCTCGGCGGCTAGGCGGCGAGTCGCTTAGGTGTACGAGGGAGCGTCCCTCTACTCACCCCATAGGGAGGTTTATATAGGCTCACCTCCCCTAGGGTTTACATATCTCAACCGATTGATTCTGACTTGATGGTCGTTTAACCTAGTCCGATTGGGCCTATCTACTACTTTGGGCCTTGACTTCCGATCGCTTCGGTACCTTGCTGGGCTTCAATCCACTCGGTTCTGCAGGCCCACTCGCCACCTCGGGCGGCCGGAACGTCTGCCGAGTATACCCAGTGGCGTATCCCCATCAGTAGTCCCTGAGGCCGTCGTCGATTGGGCGTAAGTGGCTGCTGGCAGTCGGAGTATACGGCTTCAGAGTAGGCATCCAGTCGAATCGTCGGCGGGCTCCTATATGAAGAAGAAAATCCGGTGAACCAAGTCGAGTCTTGGGCGAGTCGAGTCGGCGGAACGCGGTCGTGGTGATTGACCTAGCGAGCCGAGTGGCTGGAGTTGGACCGTCAGGCGTGGTCAAACTAGCCGTTGGGGTAATCCAACGGTAACTTTCGGCGTAATCATCGCGATGTAACGGCCCCGATTTGGCGGGTAACTCCGCTATATAAGAGGAATGGCAGCAATCAGAGCCAACTGCCCACCACTTCTTCCGAGTGCGCGCATTTTCCTTCCTTTGCTCCACGATCCAATCGACCCGAAATCCTCCGATCTCCAACCAACCTCTCGGCTATGACCCTTCCCACCGAACCATGGGGCAGGTCCAAGTGCACGCAGTAGCGGTGGCCTCTTTCGAGGAGGTGGAATCCTGCGGGCGGTGTTGGCGTATCCCTTGAGAAACGACCCCAAACCCGCGAGAGAATTAAATTCTGTTCACCAGTCATCTCGGCGGGGCTAGGGTTTCCACGTCTTTGTTCTTGGCGTTTTTGCGCCTACTACGGGATCCGACCTTGATCGGGTCCCCACAGATTGAGCAGCTCGCCATCTTCGTGGCGTTCTGCGAAGTGCTACTTGGGCTGCCGGCCCTACTTTCCCTTGTGGCAAGATCTTCCATGGACGGATCGGCGAGGAGGCAATGACCCAATGCTAGCCGCAGCGTTCGACTCAAGTCCAAAGCTTCTTTCTTTGATCGATGCTACCCGCCAAGGCAGCGGCGGGAAGAAGTCATGGTTCTACGTGGCGGCGACCCGGAGGGCGGTGGCGATCCGGTACTCGGCCAATCGTTCCGAGCGCCATCTCCAAGTCGGCAAGCTCCCGACGACCAGCGGATGGTCGTTGGAGATGCTCCAGGCCATCCGTGGTGCGAAAAAGAAGGGCCTTGACGATAAACTTGTACAATTGCTTGGCGACGGCTCGCTCCACTCGCCCAGCGACCACTACATGTATCAAGACACGGGCGGGGAGACTCGGCGAAGGCCTGCCTCGACGAATGGAAGCGGAGGATTATCTCCAGCGTTGAAGAAGATCACCCAGCGTGTGCACGGATGCACAGGGGTCGCTTCACCGCTGAAGCGTCCGGCCCAACGGTAATTTCTTTACCTTGTTCGCGATCGCGTGCGATCGCGGTAATTCGATTCTGTTTGTATTCATCGCAGCTATTCCAAGTGGTGGAAGGTGGCTCCACCTTCGATGATGAGAGCCGGGGCCATCCGCCCGGGACATAGGCGAATCGCCACCCGCGAGGGGCGAGGACGACGAGGACGAGTCCGAAGGGAAATCGCCCTGGTCCAAAAACCCGCAGCGTCGGTAGCGAAATCAGCGGCGAAGCCTCGAGCGTCATGATGACGACGACGAGCTCCCAGAAACCACCTCGCGCCGCCAGGCCACTCCTTCGAAGAAGAAGAAGAAGGAAAAGGAAGCGAGGGCCCCCCCGAAGAGGAAAACGAAGCCGTCGAGGATGGCCTCGCCGCCGCACTCGACGAGCAGCTCCGATGCTCCCAGCTCGGCCGGTGACGGCGCGCCCCCAGCGACAACCGCGCTAGACACGCCGACCGTGGAAGTGCCGCTGGCCTCGATGCCTCCGCCATTCGCGCCGGTCTCTGGGCTAGGGAAGGCTCCGGCTGCGGCGACTTCGCCTCGCAGGGAGGTTCCGATTGTGGCGGCTTCGCCCCGCAAGGAGGCTCCGGCTGTAGCGGCTCCAATTCGCGAGGAAGCCCCCGCCGAGGGTGTCCCAGAGGCGCCAGCCGCGGCCTCAACGACGAAGAAGCCGTCCGTGTCTTGGGCACGCGACGTCCTGGGGCTCGATCGCCCGGGGGCCCCGAACTGGAAAAACCGGCCGGCCTTCGCACAGGGCTACGTTTCATCCCAGTCGCCAAGTGAGTGCGTTCGGCCTTCCCTATTTTCCATAACTATTTCGATTGTCTTTATTGATTCGACTGATGTGCAGGACGGAGTGAAAAGGATGGGCCACGACCGCGGCGGTACCCTCGCCGCTAGCGAGGAGGATCCTTCCGTAAGAGGAAGCGGACGAGGTTGTCGCCTCAACGGATGGTAAGAAGGCCAAGGCGGCGACATACATCGCTGTTTCGGCGACACGGTCACGCCCGGCGGACCAGTGGAGGCAGCGCGTCTCTGAAGGCGTTTCCTTGCTCGAGCGGAGGCGACTTCCTTTGGAGCGGGTGCCTCTCGCTACCTTCCGCCGTGACCAAGGCGGCCACGGCGGGCTGCGCCGAGCCTCGCTCGGGACCGCCCGATCTGAAGTCGACCAGCACCGTGGCTGCGCCAGCGTTTTCGCGTCCGTGGACGCGATACAACTCCATGGCATGCTTGGCGCAGCCATCCAGGTACATCCAGTCCCCGAGGATCAGGTCGGTGCTTTGCAGCGGCTTGATTCTTATAATTTATCGTCTTTTATTTTCGTATCCAGTCCCCGAGTGCGCACGCGCTAAATTTTAGCGGGGTGGGCACTTAGGAATTTCTTGATCGCCAGTCCCCGAGTGCGCACTCACTGAATTTCAGCGGGTGGGCACTTAGGAATTTCTTGATCGCCAGTCCCCGAGTGCGCACTCGCTAAATTTCAGCGGGTGGGCACTTAGGAATTTCTTGATCGCCAGTCCCCGAGTGCGCACTCGCTAAATTTCAGCGGGTGGGCACTTAGGAAGTTCGTTTTCTTGACTTTTTGATGATATGCGGTCTGCGGCTTGAGTCGGCGGACCGATTGGCATGAAACAGCGTCTTGAAGGAGCTAGCCACCATCCAGAGGCGAACAAAGAGCTTCAGTTGTTGCTAAGGCAGAGGAAGCTCGCCAGAGCTTGTCCCGCTGGTGAGTTGGTGGCGCGCGATCTGCTCTGGTCTTCTGAGCAATGGTCGCCGACCTCGAGCACGAACTGCGGAGGCGAGAAGAAGCGAGCTCGGCGGACGGGCGAGCTAAGGCCGCCATTGCGGCCGCGGAGGAGGATCGCAAGGTGTCGGAAGTCCTTATTGCTGGGCTTCAGGACGACCACACGTCGCTTCAGTGCTTCATCACGGGACTCGCCCGCCCGTTGCTTGGTGAGTGCATCTTCCCTTTCTGTTAGTTGTGGTTTTTGTGGTGTCC
This sequence comes from Avena longiglumis, assembly GCA_030063025.1. Taxonomy (NCBI): domain Eukaryota; kingdom Viridiplantae; phylum Streptophyta; class Magnoliopsida; order Poales; family Poaceae; genus Avena; species Avena longiglumis. Next base: position 57,757,522 of record CP125973.1, read on the forward strand.
GTCGTACTCATCATTGTCTCCTTCTCGCAGGTCGCATTATTGATAGCCAAGAAGAAGCGAGCTCGCTCGACGCGAGTCGCGTAAGCATGCTCGTCGACTTCGGCGTATTGTCGGCGGCGATGCATCGCGCCTACCTTCAAGAAATGTCGCCCACGGAGGTTATTCCCAGCGACCTCGTTGAGGTGTGGGAATATTTGGAGAAGGCGCCATGATCGTTGAGTTCATGACGCAGTCGGCGTTTGGCGTGGGCGTCGACAACCTTGAGCCTTGGACTCGCCCACTTCCCGAAGATTTCGATGTTGACGATGTGACGAGTGGGTATCCATCGCCGATCGGCGGTGGATCTGTCCGAGGTTCTCAAGTTGCGAGCGTGCCGCCACGCATCGGGCGTGCCGGCGATGGGCGACCTCCTTCCTACCAGAAACGGTCGTCGCGCGAACGACCCGAGCCGCCGCATCGTGACTTCAAGGTCGAGCAGCCTTTTAGCGGCGATGGCGGGTGAATCGACGACGTATCCATCAAACCCGTACACCGTTCATCCGTAATCGCCGGATCTTTGGCGAGTCGCCATCGGCTGCGCAGAGTAGGGTAGTTTGCCTTGAAGTGTTAGCAGCGATTACACGCGGCATATTTTGTAACGTAAGACAATGCAATATGCGATTGAATGGGACGTCGTATCTATTTTGCTATTTGTTTGTGTGCTTTGGATTGATTTTGGACGAGTCCCCGAGCGCGTCCGCCCTTTTGTGGGGGTTACCTCGTATATGATGTGTGTTGTTATCATGTGTTTTGTTGATTTGGTCGACTCGCCCGAGCTCGGAGAGCCAGCGCAAGGCGACTCCTTGAGTGCTCTGTGCTTTACCGCTTTTTTCCGACGCGAATGGGGTCGGTGGCGAGTCCCCGGCGTGGTACTTGGTAGTTCTAGGCACGACTCGAGGGTTGTTGAGGACTTAGCGTTGGTGAGCGCCACTCTGCCTCGCCCGTGGGGTCGAGGCGTGGCAGTCTGGGCATGCTCTCTTACTTGGCGTTTTCACGACCGATCGCGACGAACCGTATTCAGTCCCCAGCGTGGTACTTAGCCGTTCGAGTCGCTATGCCGAGGATGCGGAGGACCAAGGTCGTGAGAAGCAAGGCGATTGTCTTGGCTCAGAAACCGTCGAGCTAGGCGACTCAATGGGGCTCGGTTGGCGTTTTTTCTGGACGATGCAAGACTGAAGTGATTCGGTGCTCTTACACTGCACTACTTAGCCGTGCGATCGCTGTACCAAAGGTTGACTTCGCATTTTAGCGCATCGCTGTTATTACGAAAAGCAGTGGCACAAGTCATGGAGAGTAGGCGCAATTTGCGTAACCGCTTTTTATTTCATAGCGACCGGAGAGTACATGTGTGGGGTTCTAGGAGTAGAACTTCCGGAGAAGGTTTACATTCCATGGTCGCTGACGCCGAGCTCGCCGTCCCAGCGGACGTCGATGAGGTAGTAGGCGTCTGCCGAAGCACGCTACCGATAGCGAACAGGCCTCCCACGGAGGAGAGCTTGTGCCCCTCTTGTCTGGATGAGGCGTAACACCAGGTCGCCTTCACGGAAGGTGCGGGTTTTCACCGTCCGTGGTAGCGGCGGAGTCCTTACGGTAGATGGCGGTGCGTGACCGAGCGAGGTCGCGTTTCGTCGAGCTGGTCGAGCCCATCTTGGCGGGCCAGCCTGCTTATGCCTTCAGATAATGGACGACCCGCGGCAGTCGTGTTCGAGGTCGGTGGGCATGACCGCTTCGCCAGTAGACCATGAAGAAGGGAGTGAATCCGATCCGTTAATCGAGGTGCGGATTCCCGGATGACGGAGGAAACTCTTCGACCCAGCACCCAGTGCGCTCGAGTGGTACTTTGAGTCGCGGCCAGGCCGTGGAGGATGCTTTGGTTGGCTCGTTCACCGGCCGTTGGATTCGGGTGGGCGACGCGAGATCGAGCGGATGTGGTGCTCTTCGCAGATTCGCCATTGCTCCTTGGCGAAGTTTGTGCCGTTGTCCGTGATGATACTATTTGGGAACCCGTAGCGATATATGAGCTCGTAGGAATTTAGTGGCGGTCTTCCGTTGCATTTCGATCGGCTTGGCCTCCACCCACTTGGTGAATTTGTCGATGGCGACTAGCAAGTGGGTGTAGCCGAGGGGCTTTCTTGAAGGGCCTATGTCCATGCCCCATACGACGAATGGCCAAGTGATGGGGATCGTTTTGCGCCGAGCTCGACGCGCCCGATTGGCGTGCCGGCACCCGCGCATCGCTGACGATGTCGGCAGCGACGCAGCGCGGTGGGCGAGAAGCCGTGTCGCATAGCCTTGGCGACCAGGGAAGCGGCGGCGGCGTGCCGATCACCGAGTGAATGTCGTGGAGGATTTTGCGTCCTTCACCGGTTGGACGAACGTTGGAACACGCCGTGACGCCGCGCTTGTGTAGCTCGCCGTCGATGATGGTGTAAGACTTGCATCGGCGGCGATCATTCGAGCGTCGTCTGCGTCCGCCGGCAGGTGCGGCTTCGGGTAGCGATGTAGGGCTTGGTCGGTTCGCTCGGTGATGAGTGCGACCAAGGCTGCCTCTGGTTGAGTGGGACTCGATGTCTATCTCCCTCGGGAGAGACTGATGGTTTGGAGATTGTGTCGAGGAACACGCGGTGATGCGAGTCGAGCCGACCGATGCGAGAGAGGGCGGCCTCGCTTTCTCTGTCGATCCACTCGACAGTAGCCGTGAAGTGGCCGCCAACTTGTCCACCTCTTGGCGACGCCGCCATGGTAGGGAGATGGCGTCGCGGTGCGGCGACTTGCCCACGACAGGTCGGAATCTCCGTAGCATCAAGGCGATTGACGTTCATCTCCTTGGCGGCTCGCATGCAGTGGATTAGGGCCTCGTATTCAGCCATGTTGTTGGTGCAGGCGTGAATTCGAGGAGGATGTAGCGGAGCTTGTCGCCCTTTGGTGAAGTCAACACTATCGCCCTGCACCGTCCGCGTTCTGGAGCCGTCTGGCGCAGCGAGCTCCAGAATGGAGGTACGGCTTTCTTCCGCTGCCGGGCCTCCTCGATCGGCTATGAAGTGCGCGATGTCTGCGACTTAATCGCCTTCGTGGCTCGTATTTAATGTTGTGGACGCCGATCTCGACGGCCCACTTGGCGACCGTCCGGCCGCCGCTGTTGCGGATGATGTCTTGCGGGTCGAGGAGACGACCGTGACCGGTGCTCTGAAGTAGTGCGGCGCCACGAGCCTCAAGACCGCGTATACTACCTTTTGGTATCATGGGTACGCTGGCGCGACTTCGGTGAGGACCTCGCTGATGTAGTACACCGGCCCGAACCGGCGCCTTTCCTTCCTGGTCGTTCGACGACCATCACAAAGATCGACGACGCGCCGGACGCCGCGACGTAAACCAGCATAGGTTCTTTGTCATGGGCGGCGAGTAGTGGTGCGAGTAGCACTTTTTGACGTCGGGAGCGTCGTCCGCCTCCTTGTCCCACCGGGAGGTGGGGTTCTTGCGCATCAGCGGTATAGGGGCATCGCTTTCGCCAGCGGGGGATGAAGCGATCGAGAGCCGCTTCGCCCGCCAGCTCGACGCCACGCGAGCACTCGGTTTGCCGAGCCGCGATCGTGTCGATCTTTGTTGGGTTCGCCTCGATCCCTCGTTTGGAGACGACGTACCAAGAGTTGTTCGCGGTACACCAAGGTGCACTTGCTCGGGTTGAGCTTTATCTTGTACCTTCGCAGATTGGCGAAGGTTTCGCCAGTCACGGTAGGTCGCCTTGGCGAGCGGATTTCATGACCACGTCGTCGATGTAGACGTGGATGTTGCGGCCAATTTGGCTCGCGAGGCATTCGTGCATGCACCGCTGGTAGGTTGCCCCGGCGTTCTTGAGGACGAAGGTCATGGCGGTGTAGCAGAAGGCTCAATGGCGTGATGAACGCCGCCTCTTCCTCGTCTTCGACAACCATTTTGATCTGGTTGTACCGGAGTAGGCGTCGAGGAAACATAGCGACTCGAACCGCGGTTGAATCGATTATCGATCGATCCATGGAGGACGAACTCCTTTGGGCGGCGCCGCCGTTTGTGTAGTCGATACACATTCTCCAGGTCCCGTTTTTCTTCTCGACCAGGACTGGGTTTGCCAGCCACTTGGAGTATTTGATTGGCCGGATGAAGCCGACAGCGAGTAAACGCTGCACTTCCTCGGCGATTGCTCGGCAGCGTGACTTTGCCGATCGGATACGCCTTCCGACCGGGGACGATGCCGTGGAACGTGGTGTGGGTTGTCTCGATCATCGACTGCGGGAGCCGCAACCGCCTGAAGGTGTCGAGGTAGAGGATGTTGATGGAGCTGCCGCCGTCCATCAGTGTCTTGGGGAGCCAGTAGTCGCCAACCTTGGGCTTGACCACCAAGGCGACTCGCCCCGGTACTGGCGTGGCGAGTGGTCTTGCGGCTCGGTGATGGGTTGTTCCGACCAGTTCAGAACCGGGGACGTCTGTTGGGCCACCGCATTGACGCATTTACGGCGGGCGATGACCTTCTTCTCGCCGTGTTGAAGCCTGTGAAGGTGTGGAGCGAGCCGCTACTTTGCCGAATTTTCCGCCATTTGGCGGTCGTTGACGGTGTCCTCCGCGCTGCGTTTTCTCGATTTCCACGAGGGTGTGGCGGTCGGCGGTGGTGTGCGTTATGGGCTTCCCTTCCTGCTATGGAACGCACATGGTTGGTTAAGGAGGGCCGCGGATCGAACCTTGGCTTGTTCTTGTAATTGCCGCCATCGCGCTGTTCTCCGTCGCGGCGGTAGCTCTTGGCTCGCCTGTGTGCCCGGCGTTGGCGGCAAGTCGACTTCGCCCGTCGCGGGCGCTTACCCGAGGCGGTGCATTGAAGCGTAGGTCGGCGTCATTGCCGCCCGCCGCCTGTCGCGGCGTTGCCTCCTGACTGCCGCCGCTTCCTGGTTTGGATCTTCCTCGGCGCATCGTTTGGCGATCTCGAGGAGGTCGGGGATGTTGTCGAGTGTGCGGGATTGTCGCTTGAGCTTGGCGACTAGAGGCTCATAGAGGCACGAGGTCTTGAAGCAATGGATCGCGGTGTCCGGGTGGATGCCGACCGCGTTGTACCAAAGCTCTTGCCACCGTTGGACCCAGTTATGGTCGACTCACGGGTCCCCGGACGACTGCCTGGTCCTCAATGGTGGTGGCGCGGGTGTAGGAGCACTGGCGTTCGACCAGGCGTCACGCATTTCCTCCGTGAGTCGACATCGTCACGGGGAGAGTGTTGATCCATCGCGCACGCCCCTCCATCATCGATTGGGAGGTAACGGGCGCGAGTAGGTCGATGTGACCCGCGATCCCCATTGCCATGAGGTATGTGTCGAGCCGATCGCGGGTCGACGAGAGTCGTATTTTCTATCTCCTTTGGCGCCTTGAAGTTTGGCGGGTACTTCTCGCCTCGGATCATTGGTCCGGGCACTTAGGCCCAAGTCGATCGAAGCGACCCCATAGGCTCGCCATCGCGCGATTAGTTAGGTGTGCCGAAGTCGTTTGGCGGCTTGTAAGCGCCAGCTTTGGTTGATGATGTGGGTGCGGGCGTCGATGGGTTGTCCGTTAGCGGCGACGGTTGGTCGCCGCCCGGGTCACAGGGAGAGGCGCGTTCTGGTCGGTGTTGGAGCTGCGGTGGCTCGTGGCGGCAATTGAGGGTGTTTGCCGCCACCGGCGGCCGGAGGCCGCCCGCTTCGAGGAACGCGAGTATACTCGACCTGCGAGTCGGCGCCACTTTTGCTGCTCCACGGCCTTCGCAAGCAGTGGCCGCGCATCGGATCTGTAGGCGCCGCCGATGGCCGTGATGCTATCGGCCGCCGCCGCCACGAGGTTGTCCATCGGCGTGGAGAACGGTGGGAGGCCGTTGCGTCTCGCCCCGCGAGGAGACAACTATCCGCGGCTGGTCCTCGAGGGGTGCGGTTGGGTGGTGGGGCACCCATCGCCGATCTGGCGGGCCGGGCGCTTCCTCCTGGTGGCGCGTTCGCAGATCGCGCCGGCTATGCGCGGGCGGTCGTTATCGTCGGGTTCAGGCACGCCTGAACGGTGGGGTTCAAACGTGACCTGATCCGCTTTGGTGGTAGCGTGATAGCCGCGCCACCGCCGAGGCGAATTTTTCGCACCGCTTCCTTGCGTACGCCCGCCGATTTCAAGCGGAGTTCCTCGACCTCCGCTGCCGTGGCGTTAGGAGGGATTGGGTGGAGAAAGGATCCTCCGGCGATCGGTGCCGGTGGGCATGTAAGCTGGCGGCGTGGCGCTCCATCGCGGAGGTCGGCGGAGTTCTCCACCCGAGTCGAATTCAAGATCCCGAGGATGGAGGGTCCTCAAGTCTCCCGCTGGAGACACGAGATGGAGCCCGGATGAGGCCGCGGTGATGGATCCGCGTGACGCTGGGTCGCCGAGTCGGCGTCGTCGGTGAGGGCCGCATCTTCGCGCTGAATTCCCGCCACGTTCTTTGTGGGCGAAGTTGTACGGAGGCAAGGCGGTGGATCGTGGCGAACCTGGCTCGGAGAGCCGATCGGGCGGCGATCGCGGATGCGAGCCGAGTCCTCCGAGACGGCGACGCCGGTGAGGCCGACGAAGAGGCCGATCGCCGATTGGCGGATCACGCTGTCGCGTGACGGTCGCGCCGGACGTAGCCGCCGCAAGATCTGGAGCATCTCGCCGATCGCTATCATGCGCCGTGGCGGCCGCCTCGTTGATGGGCAGATTGATCTCGCCGCAGAACACCGCCAGACCGCCAGGCCCCACGGGCGCCACCGCCGTGGAATGGTCACGCAGACGCTGAAATCGGCAGAATAGTAGAACGAGGGGCAAGGGCGGCCAGCCATCTACGGAAGTAGATGAGGGCAAAGACACAGTGGTTTACCCAGTTCGCCCCGAGGGTAAAGACCTACCTGCTAGATTGTATTAGGGAGGTGTTACAATGGGCGAGCTCGGCGGCTAGGGCGGCGAAGTCGCTTAGGTGTACGAGGAGCGTCCTCTACTCACCCCATAGGAGGTTTATATAGGCTCACCTCCCTAGGGTTTACATATCTCAACCGATTCTGCCTTGAGTCGTTTAACCTAGTCCGACCGGGCCTATCTACCGCCTCGGGCCTTGACTTCCGCTCAGTACCTTCTCAGCTTCCACCGCCGCTCAGAGGCCCACTCGCCAGCCCTCGGGCCAGTCGGAAACGTCCTGCTGAGTATACCCCAGTAGGCGTATCCCCATCAAGATGGTTGGAAAAGGAGGGCGGCATCAACACAGCCACCCGGAGGAGATCGTCCTCCACAGGCGTAGGCCGTTGCTGACCGGACGCGGCCGCAGGGGCACACCCAGCCCTCTGGCCCGGCCAGGCCCAAATTGGATCTGTAAAGCCCCCGCCGCCACGCTGCTTCAAGAAGGCCGCAACATCTTCTACCCTCCTGATCGTCCCGCCCCACCGTACCACCTCTAGAGAGTGCCGCCGCCGTGTTAGGCCTGCTTTAGACCCAGATCAGGCCCGATGGGCCTAGATCTGGGCCAGCCAGAGGCCACTGTGCAGCCACGCTGCCCCGCCGGTGGCCACCATAACCACCACGAAGACGCCGCGCTGCCGAGCCCGAGCCGCCCGCCGGACCGACGCACAGGCAGGGGACGCCTCCTGACGAGGTTTAATCTCATCAATGCCCATTGTTATAGACTTGGGTATTGGAGAAGATGGGGATGCTAGAGATTGTGGAACGGTTAGCAAACAAGCAACACGGGGACACAAGGTTTACCTGTGTGTTCAGCCCTGAGGGAAAAAACCCTACAGCTTGTCTCATTGCTGATTATGGCGGAACCGAAGGTTACAGAGGTGCGCAGATGCAATCTGGCGTGGGGGTGTGTATGCGAAAGTATCAAGGTGCCCTCCTCGTCGTGCCCTCCTAGCCTTTATATAGAGTTAGGCAGGTCCAAGGCACAGATCGAGTCGGTTACAGGTTTTAGGGTTTACCCCTTTGAATTTCCTATCTACTCTAGCCTTGCTCTCCAAGGATCCGAATGCGTCATGGGCCTTGGCCACCCGAAAGTCTTCATGGGCCGGCGTATATTTGCCGTGGGCCTTCCTTGGGCTAGACCAGGTATGCTGAGATCATGTACCCACGGGGTATAACCATGTCACATCCCGCTGCTGCCAGCCATCCACCACCACCATCCAGGCCCGCAGCCGACACCGAAGTCATGCCACCGCATATCCACACCACCACCTCCTCGCGCCATCACCGTCGCCGTAGACTAGCTCGCCCCCGCCACCGGGAACCATCACCAAGTCTGCGCCGCCGCCATGGGGGGTTTCCCGTGCCACCCCAGAGCCCAGGCGGGGAAGGAGGGAGAGCCTCGCCACCGCCAGCGCGGCGCGGTCTTTGCCCGGCCATGCCCTCCGACAACGGCGAGGGAGGGGAGAGAGGGGAGGGAGGAGAGCGGGATGGTTTTTGCAGGGAAGTGATGTGGTATAGCTGAAGTTTGCAATGTGATGTATGGGATGTGTTATGTTGCAATCTCTTAGGGAGTGAGTGGCCGGAGCCGTGATGATTGTCATAATATTATTGTAATAGCCATAGTTGTTTTTTACTTTGTTATCTAGAGTAGAAATAGTTGTAAAAGCAAGGTGACGAGGGTTCGACTCGTCAATGTCCATTATTATGGACTTGGGTTTTGGAGAAGGAGGGGAAGATGGAGATCGCGGAACGGCTAATAGATTCGCAACACGGGGACACGAGGTTTACCTAGGTTCAGACCCCAGAGGGAAAACCCTACTCCTGCTTGTGTGTTCTTAATTGATGGCGATGCCAATGATTATAAGGGTGCGCACATGCAATCTGGCGTGAGGTGTGTCCTAGGGTATGAGGTGCGATCTATATCCGTAGGTTTGTTTCCTATTGTGGCGGTGGAGAGGTTAGGTCTGTCTATTGCGGGTTTATGGCGTAGCGTTCCCTCCTCGTTGGACCCTCCTAGCCTTTATATATGGGGAGGCTAGGTCTCAGGCACCAATACGAGTAGGTTATAAGTTAGATTTAAACTCTAGTTTTGAGATTTTCTTGTCTTGTGCGATGGGCGTCGATGTCTTTGTAGGCTTCGTACTATCCAAATAGTCATAGGCGTCATGGACCTTGGCAGGTCGTCGAGTGGGCCTTCCGTTGAGCTGGACTGGGTAGGCTAACATCGTGTACCCGTAAGGCATATCCATGTCAGTAGCCCCCAAGTGTTCAGTCGAATCACAAATTCGACTAGACACTCTTAAGTCTTTCGAGTGCTTATCATCCGAACATGTTTAGGGTTAGTACGCTGGTTCATATGGATAGTTGATACGCGTGCCTTACTCTCCCGACGGATCGAAGCCAGTTAACTGTGTTTGGATAAAACAACGTTATCTACTCAGATTCGAGTCTCCAGACTCGAATCCGAAAAATTGCTAGAATAATTCGACCCGTGGAGGTCTTACATGAGTCGAATTCCAATATTTTAAGTTAGGTACCCAACGCATCCGTCTGGACTTTTCATCGTGCCTGTTGGCCCAGTATATTAACGGCAGAGCGCAATCGGCCGCATTACTAGGCCATCAGATTATATCTGTAGGTCTTATCATTGCATCATAGATACAACATCCAAAAATTTATCGCCACGGAGGCGTTTCGGATGACTAAGGATACATTATCTCTCTTAGCATTATTTTGGGCAGAGTTGCCGATTATTACGTAAGTCATGTTTTACTGGAGTCGTGAAGGATCCGAAGGGTCACATCCAATTGATTCATTGGGTGCGTGACCAGCACTCCCCATGGGAGTAGCCCCCGAGTGTCTGTTTGAGTCGTAGACTCGAGCAGAGACTTATAGTCGTTGGTTGCACAGACACATCGATCCGGAAGTGCTTCAGATGATCTTGCAAATGCCATCAATGCCGACGCTTTTTTGAGTGCGCAACCAGCGCTCCCTATGGGAGTAGCCCTCGAGTGTTTGGCGGAGTCGTAGACTCGGGCAGAGATTCGAGTCTTGTATCGAACAGTTGTAGTCGACAATCTCGTGGGCGTACCGCTGACCTGGATGTACATCGGGTGTGCGACCAGTGCTCCTATTAGGAGTAGCCCCCGAGTGTCTAGTCGATTCATAGATTCAAGTGGAGACTGATGCAAAGAGAAACTACTGACCCGAAAGTGCATCGAGTCATCGTCTCATGCATAAGGAGCCAAGAAGTCGGAGTCGACGTAGCGGAGTCATGCAACGTTTTAACCGGATGAGTCGACCATGCAGATGGATTCGACACAATCGCTTCTGTCGGGTGCGCGACCAGCATCGTGCCTGTCGGGTATGTGGTCAGCGTCGCGTTTGTCAAGTGCGTGGCCAGTGTCGCGTCTTTGTAGCATCAAGAGATGCAACCATCCGAGGAGTGACTCGACTCGTATTTTGGGTGTATGGCGTAGCCAGTTGTTTTTCCGACTCCTGTGGAGGACCCAATAGAATAGCTCGACGCAGTCGACATCCTTGTGAGCTGCAGAAAATACAAAGAATTGTGAAGCACTTTGTATCTTGTAAAGAATAGTTGCCTGTCGGCTTGTAAAATAAAATTCGGGTGCCAATCGAGTCGATACTTTTGCACTGTTTGCTAGGCATTTTCGCTAGCCTGATTACCCTTAGTCTCAGTACCTTTCCGAGGCACTCGGAGTTTAAGGATTCAACGGTTAGGCAGAATCAGCTACTCGGGCTGTCGCGTATGAGGTGCTCGAGTGCGTGGAGTCGACGACACATTAGGTTACTCGAAGAGGGCGCAACCCCCTGAGTGTATCGAGTGCGATTAAAATAAGAAATAAATCAACTTTAAGTAGAGAACTTAGCTTTGTTGGTTGTCGTGGCAAAGTTGACGCGGTAGAGGGTCACGCGGCGGACGTAGTCGACGCGGCGGACCGTAGTCATAGCGGCGACGGGTTCCTGGGGTCGATGGCGACAGCGAGTTTTGCATCCGAAGATTGTTGCAATCGAAGACCACACTTGGTCGTCTCATCTGAACAACGCAGCAGGTCACCATATTCGAAGAATGCAGCGGGTCATCGTATCCAAAGACCGTGGCAGGTCGTCGAAGTCGAAGAAGCCCCCGGGTCTAATCAATGTTGTGATACAGCTTAGTGTCTTTAGGTTGCATGATATGGTCCTTGTGCATCATAGAATTTAAACCAAACTACTGAATTTAGTTTAAATGTTATATCTTTCATGTACTCATTGACACTCAGTGAACAAGGAAAATCTTAATGCAAGTATATGGTCCATAATTCATTGTATCAAATGTTGATGCCAAAATATATGCTTCAAAGAATCCGAAGTAACTCTCACTTATGTGAGGCTTATACATTAGGGATACTCCTATATTTTACATTGAAGCCATTACTTCCTCCTGTTTCTCTGCAAGGATGTGTATATGGTGCTCCGATACGCCTTGAACTTATTTTTTCCATAGGCAACTTACTTTAGTGACAACTTTTTTTTTGGTTAGGTGCAATTGAGCTGCCCTGCTGGGCAACGAGATTATTGGTAGCCCACTATTATTTTTGTTTGTCCTCCATTTTTGTGCATTTGTCCTAATAAATAGATTTCTGCTTTGACAATGAGTTATAACTCTTTGGTTGATATGAAACCTAAGAAATTTAGAATTATCATTTGCCTCGATGGTTACAAATACTATAGCCACACATACATGTATGAAAAAAGGAAGTGAAGACTATATTCCGTCTCTGAAAATACACTGTTATGATCCAGTTGCATCCTATATGTTGAATCCATCAAGTATGAAGGCTAAACAAAGCATGCCATATTTATTTTCAGAAACTTTATCATGTGGTTATGCACGTGTTTCACTACAACTATATATCCAGGTATTCCCTTCCAATTATATCTAACTGTCTTCTAGCCAGTTAGTTCCCACTTCTTTTGCACTTGGTGAAAATCACTATGACTGCATTACCCATTGGGGCCTTGCCTATCGTATTGCTATGAGCACACTGTCTTCAAGATGTTGCCATGTATGCTCTATTTTGGTGCAGACTAGCATTATTATATTCTAGGTTCTCTTTCCATCATTGTTGTACTGTTGTTAAAGTGGCATGCGATTGTTTCTTTCCGTTGACAACAAAAAATATTATCTACATAAAACATTTTGGGCCATCGAGCATTTATGTGTTCCATCATTTATATATCCATATGTGGTTGTGAACCCATTCGTGTAAGCTAGCTTCTTCTGGTCAGTTAATATATCATTAGCATGAGAATAGTTATTTTCATATTTGTAGAGGCCTTTTTGTATTGCTTAGCTATGTATAAATTAGTTTGGTTGATTGTTTCTCTGCCTCTTGCTTCTTTAGGACATTATTGGCTTACTAAATATCTTACTTCTAGACTAAAGATAAGCTATTGCTCCAAGGATGGAGGATGACTTCACTCTTTTCATATCTTATACTACTATTTAGTAATTGTCTAGCAACTGGTGGTCTTTGTGGTGTTGTTAAATAAAAATTACAATAGTGTGGTTATATTGATGTTTGAGCTGTAACACATATGGGTTCGGTAATGCTTGCATCATATTCCACTTGACATACACCATTGTAGACCGAAAACTTTAGAAATCTGATGGCAGGGGAGCATGAGTGAGCCAGGCTCAAATTATAGATAACTTCAGAAATAAAATAAGCAAAAAAAAACAAAGATATTAGGTACTAAGAAGGCTGCCATTCATATGATATGTTTCTTCTTTGAATACATAATGCCCTTGCCTAAATATTTAGCCTTGTGTGCATTTATAATGTTTGAATTATGTTGGCTGCACTTGCTTTGAAATGTTTATCTAATAATGTTCAATAGCGTGTATATGACCATGATACCTACATAACTGGCCAAGCCAGATGAGTTTTGTCTGCCTATTTTGCAAAATTATTTTTGTTTCCATGCCGTCTCCTCATATAGGACAAAACTTCCGTGGACAACCTACTTCATCATGTCACATACCATTTTATAATGAAAGACAACAACTATGCAGAACTGAAGGATGACTCTCATGAGTGCATACTTTGTAAGGAAAATAATAATAAGAACAGACTCTGACCCTAGATATCATGGAAAGAGAGTGCTCGGTGATGGCATCTATGGATGCTCATTCAACTTTGCTTTTGTCATTGTTATACCGATATTTGCTTATATGTTTGCTTAACGCTATGCATATTTCAGGGGGGGGGGGGGGGGGTTTGTCGTTTACTGATGCTCATTCAAGATTGCTTTTTTCATTGTTATACAAAATGTAAATCAATTCAAATTTTATGGGGTCATGCGCAAAGATGCACCCCTAAATCTAGTGATGATAGATAGATCCACACATAGGGCATATGGGCATATATTGGAACAAAGCCAATAAATGGAATCCATATGACAAGGTGTGGTAGAATATAAACAAGATCAAGTGGACAATATTGGGATGGATCCACACATGATATATGAGCATGAATTAAATACAATCAAATATAAATAGAACTCATATATCCATGCATGGTAGAAAATAGAGCAACATCATTATGACAAGATATATTAGCATGTTAGTAATATAATGAAATTTAAAATATATGCCCCCCCTCCCAACTAAGGATGACAATTTTACCCATGGGTACGGGTACCCGCGGGTACCGTACCCGCATGGGTAGGGTATGGGCACACTTTTATACCCATGGGTAATACACATACCCTGTCTGTTAAGTCATGGGTACGGGCATGAGTATAGACTTGTACCCATGGTATACCCATACCCTGTCCATTTAAACTAACATGTCAAACTTACCTATAGAGTTTCAACCTATGCGGCTGAGAAGCCTAGAGACGAGTATGAGATTGCGACTTTTAAACTTCAATTTGATACTTTCATGTACTCGTCTACTATTAGTAAGTAGAGATTATTGTATTTTTAAATATGATATTGATGAGAGTAAAATTTTGAATAACTTGTGTACTATTGGATATACACGTCGGGTACCCAATGGATACAGGTACCCGCCGGTATGGGTATGGGTATGGGTAAAGTTTTATACACACGAGTATGGGTATGGGTAAGCTTTTGTACCCATTGACTATACGGGTATGGGTATGGTATTACTCTACCCTGTCCATACCCAGCCCATTGCCATCCTTACCCCAACTCAATTTGATCATTTAGAAATTATAAAATAGAAAGACTCAAAATCCAAATGACATCATGGTTCCAACACAAGTGGCACCAACTAGAGATAAAATAGAGGAATGATAACATAGAGAGAGGCAAATAGCAAGATCCAATATAATTTAGCAAGAACCAAATACAAGTGAAAAATTGAATGTAACAATTTAATTATATGTTTCATACAATGTGACATGATAAACATGATGCATAAAAATAAAATAACAAGCAATTTTCTAGTTGAGGTTTTCCCGGGATGCCACACGGAATTAATAGCGACCAGGGAGCGTTCGTATGACGAGCGGGGCATTAATTGATCTCCTGAGACCAAGGTCACAGCGAAACAGGTAAGAGACCGGAAGGCGTCGGGGACAGTGGAGCGGCCAGGTTGGTATCGTAGGTGGCGGAAATGCTTTTTTTCTGCCAGAGATAGCACCATTGAAAACACGCTAATTCGGGGACGACGAGACGCATGGACATGCACACACGTGCGCCATGGGCCTGGGGTGAAATTTTGCCACATTCCCACGGTCCGTGTAAACTTATACCCAGCCACACGTGTAAGCTTTAAGTGGGTCCCACACGTGCCAAACCTTATGCCACCAACGGTCAAAGACCTTGACTCGACGGAAACACACCGTCGTGAGGCTGGGCTAGAGGGAGGAGGGCAGAAGTGAGGAGTATTTCGAGTGATGGGCAAAACAGAGTAGTACATGCTTCAGTAGGCCACATAAATAGTTATTCCTTTTTATTTTTTAAATACCTAAAGTGGGTCTTTTTGTGAAGGATGTGCAAAGAATATGGTGCAAAATGGGACCACACTAATTTTTTACTCAAATTAGATCACATTTGATGGACAATTCCTAACTTCTATGAATTTCAAACTTTGTAGCTACTTTTATCCATTTAAACTTCCTACCGATTTCATAAAAGTAGGTTAAATTTAAACTATAGATACATGATAGTTTGCTCTAATTTTTTTCAACAATCATTTTTAGATACACAAGTACTCATTACATGGGAGATCCAATTAGACTTTAGCAAGATTTAACCCCTTGGTATAAATATTCATGCCGATAACTTTCACTACATTTTCAAAGGTTCAGAAGAAATTTAAAAATTATAAAACTTGCGCATTTGGTCCTTCTATATGTATTAATTGCAAATAAAAAGATAAACATGGATTTTGACATAATTTTTGTTTGCCGAGTGTAACAGCAGGCAAAGTTTTTTTTGCCGAGTATATTTATATTTTGTTTGCCAGTGTAACACTAGGCAAAGTTTGTTATGTGCCGAGTATATTTACACTTTCTTTGTTGAGTGTAACACCTGGCAAAGTTTATGATTTGCCGATTATATTTTTTTGCCGAGTGTAACACTCGTAAAGTTTCTATTCAGTACACACATTTTTGCCTTGCTAACTTCCGACAAAAATACACCCGACAAACAACTAGATACACTGCAAACATGATTTTTCCGTAATTCCCTGCATAGTAGACAAGTTAAATTCCACATAAACTGAACCCAAATTCTATGGTGGCAATACCATGATCGCCACCAAATAACAAGATTTGTGTGTCCTTGACCTGGGAAATTCCATGCCTCTTTCATACTACCATCTTTTCGACAAATGTGCTCTCCAAGATTAACGTTTATGGAAGTCTCGATTTGGTCCATCAATCAGCCATTAAACATTCCTTCCATGTCCATCAAAACAAGATTGTAACCAGGCATTAAACGCTAGGAGTATTGTTTTCCTTGAATGCCGATTAGAACAAGATTGCTACCCAAGATCAACGATTCTCATATCTTACCAAATCGAAAACGCATATACGCAGTACCATTCCAGCCCTATATAATAAACACAGGGTCCTGATGAGGCAAAAGCAACGTTCCGTCCCATCCTCAGAGCTGCTACATACCCCAGGTGCTCCCCCATGGCTTCCAAGGTCCGCAGTGCCGCTGCATCCATCTTGATGATTCTGGCACTCCTCCTTGTTTCCTCCGGTAAGCTGTTTCTAAAAACTATTGTCGGTTTAGGTTTTATCTTAAATCAAACTTATCTAGTATTTTTCATCAGATCAATCATGATATATATGTTCATAGTCCATTATACCATCTCATACATTTTTTTCTAAAAACTACAAGATTGGCTTGAGACAAACATTACATTTTTCTAACAATTGTACACATATGTTTTTAACATAATAAATCTTATTTGATCACACAGATGCAGCCGCTAATAACGGTAAATGCGCGTCGTACCCGTCACCGCAACGGAACTGCTCCAGCATCGCCGCGTGCCTTGATGTGTGCAAAATAGGAGGTTACCAAGGAGGATACTGCTCACTCTACAAGACCTGCTACTGTTTTAACTGCACGAGTCAAGAGCCCATCAAGCATTCTACAGAGTCAATCTCAGTAGACGAAAGAAACTTTAGCTTGAATGCATGATTTGGGCATCACATGTTAGAAGTAGTACTAATAATTATTAGATGATGGACCTTCAGTTTGTGTGGTTAATAATAAGTTCCTTTGCTTGCAAAAGGGTTTTAATCCTTCAATTCGAAGTTTATAGACTTCTTTTAACTTCTGGACCATCTTTTCCATATCTACATTTGATTTACTGTTTGTTTGAGTTGATTTACCAGGCCCAAATTCAGCGGAATTTATCGATTAGACCTTTACTATACATATCAGTCACAAAGGCACATGTATCACATCTTGGTGACTCCTATGTCATCATTGTAATTCTTCAAGTAGTGGGGCATATCAGTATTTTTTTAATGAATGACAAACATACAGAGGAGGTACCAACTAGTTTTTGATGGCCTATTATATTGTCATGTTATCTTGCGACGATATGAATTAATTCATTAAGTTACTCACCTTGCTCAAGGGGTCTAACAAGTCAGCTTTGCATCTGCAGAGAAATAGACCTGCATTGTCAGATTTGTTAAATGCTAAAATGCTTTTGGGAAAAAACTGACATACACTGAGGAATCAGATTAAAAATATGTTACCAAGGGTGCCACGCCCATGAGGATCCTCATCATTGAATGCCTGGACAATTGCCTACAAATCTGATTAGGTGCAACTGACAGGGTTGAGTTTGTTGCAAGTTTCATGCAAACACTCTTTTTCATTTTTGACTACCTTATATAAAACTTATCCTAATGTGGGATGTGTTAGAAGTAGCAGTTTTACTTATCACATAGGATTTCTCTCCAGTAAAATGTACTTGAACAGAAATGAGTTTCATGTCAAAGAACTGAGTGGTCTTTACATGCCCTGTCTACTTTTTTTTTCAAGGATAATTGTCCTGTCTAATTTTTACATTAATGTATAGTGATCCACTCATGAATGTAATTGCTTTCTCCATTGCAACGGTTGTCTGAATATTTGCAAGGAGGTGGGATTAGAAACTGAAGAAAAGTTCCTTCAAAAACCAGCCCCAGTACCTAATCTGCACCCGAACTGTCCCGCCACCGCCAAGCTGCCACCGTCAGCAACCACACTGCTGCCGGAATCAGGAACAAGAATAGGAGATTTTACAAGAGAACCGAACCCTACCTTGCTTCAGATCCATAAGACACCGAGGATTTTGCTTGCTCTTGATAGGAAAAACTATGGATTCATAGAATAAGTACAGAAAATTCAGTTCAACTCGCTACTTCATCCACTTTCAGAGGGATGATTCTCAGAGGTTCTAGAGTTTACAGAGGAAGTGAGCTACGCCAGCCGGAACACGGTGGCTAGGGTTTAACACAATAATATAGAGTTGCGGTTTACAAGCTCAAATCCGAGCTAAATAGCCTTGGCAAGTCGAGACCAACGACGGAGCAGCTAGAGCTAAAGTTATCTGACTGAAAAGTGAGCTTGTCGGAATTCAATTACAGCCAAGGGAAAGAGTCAGACTTGCGGGAACAGAAGTGGACTTGGATTCTTCCATGTGCATGCCATTTCTCTCGGATGAAATTAAGGAGATGTCTTCAAACTGGTACTGTCTATCTCCTTCAGCTTCTTCGTCTACCTCATCAACATCAGGTTTCTTATGGTTACCAGCACCACCACCTGTAGCCACCATGTTTCGAACAGACTGCGGATGGTAGTTGCTTAAATTAAGCCACTACACCAGTACAGCTGAATAAATCCAGGAAAAAAAGCGTGCAACTTAAAAGAAGGGGCTCGGCTAATGAAGTTCATGCACATCACTAAAAAAAGATCGAATGAAAAGGAAAAAATTCCGGTTTGGTACAGGCTGGGTTTTCATATGTCACATCCCGGTTTAAGTTTGCTTCCCGCTGCTAAATAAACCAAGAACAGCATACCTTAGCAAGGCCAGCTGGTTTAAGTTTGCATCCCTCTGCTAAACACAGACAGATCGAACCACCTAAGCCCAGAAGAAAGCAAGGCAAAAAAAAAAAAAACAAGTACTTGCAACAAGCGAAGGAAAAACAGACACAAATAGAGCAAAAACAGAGGAAAGTAGAGCAAAAACAGAGGACACGATAGAGCAAAAACAGACGAAAGTAGGTTTTTTGTCTTCACAAATTGCATTGACACTCTGATCAGCAGTACCCCCAGGCCGTGCTCTACAGGGCACCGAACACAAACACACACATCAGATTCAGTAGTGCTGATCTAATTAAGCCATGCCTGCACTACATGAAAGCATAACGGCATAACAGCAAAAATAAACTCCCAGCCAAACCTCCCTACCGGCTCCAGCAAAACATATTACAGAAGAGAAAGCTCTACACAGCTGAAGCTAAAAGCTATTGCTCCAAACTAGTAAGAAGCTATTGCACAGATCATCACAATAAGGTTGGTGGTACCAAATAAATATATATATATCCCGACCATCACAGTTGCACCAGATCTGCTATTCTCAACCAACCACTCACACTACAGAACTAAGAAGCTATTACACAGATTATCACAATAAACTTGGTGTGCCAACAATTATATATCTCTTGATAAAATCACAGATCACCCCTACTAAAGTGCACAATTACTCTCGTAATAATTAACAGGCCTAATAATTGATTTAAATGTCAACAACCCGGATGGTTGCATACTCCCCAATTCAACTCCCCGACTAGCTCAACTTCTCCTCACTTCTACTACTACTACTACTACTACCATCTTGTTATCACAGTAGAAGGCTGCCCAGCCATATAGCAGCCACCCCAGCAGCTATCAGGCCGCCGCTGTAGTATGTCGATGTGCCACTCACATCAATCGGGATGGTCAGGTTGAATGAGGAGCCTGACAGAAGGAAATGCGCAGTTAATTGCCATCAAGAATTTCTAATTCTGCAGTGTTCTCAAATGAAAAGCAATATCTGTAACCAGAGAGGGGTTAGAACTTACAATTGTAGTCCGTCCAGCCCACCTGCTTTTTCTCCAAGTCATACACAATTAGCTTATCATGTACAACAATATCTGTACCCAGCCAGAGAGACCAATTAGTTAGTAAGAACAAATTTCAAAAAGAAAGTTAAAACCATTCAGTGGCTGATACAGTAAGATGACTAACCTCCGAGTAGAGTGATTCCTTGGGCATCCTGGATTCTCTGGCTACTCTGCCAGCCAATACACCACAAAACATCTTTTCCCTGTAAACCGCAATACGATATTTTAATACTTGGGACAAGTTCCCTAGAAATATTAACCACATATGCATCTGCGAAGAAACACAAAAAGGGCACCATAAAAAGGCTCTTTGACTTACAGTAGTACCCTGCTGCAAAAGATATTGCGATGGCTTCACTGTCATTGCAGCACCGCCCTTAAAATACAGCGTCACTGTTGGAAATACCAAGTCAATGCTAGCAGAGAAGTAAAAAAATGTTAGTACTTGATATTCTTAAGGATATGAGCTGTTGATTTCATTCTGAGAAAAAGGAAAACCTGCTAGAAGACAGAAAACACCTGTCCTGCCTGTCCCGCTTCTCGTTCAACTTGGTGTCCAAAGCACGTACAGATGGAGAGATCGCTGCAGCTATCTGCAAATAGCTAAATGTGAATTAATAGTACCTATATACCTAATAATGGCATACTAAAAAGTGAAGCAATGTAGCCTGGTCGTATATTGGTTGTTCAAAAGAAGAAGAATGAATTGTGATCTGATCCTATAAACTCACCGCGCTAACCAATGGAACATAGGCTCCGTCTACAAGATAGGCTAGTGTTGTTCCTGAGTCCAGAATTGTTCCTTGTGAATTTGATGTTGCAAACAAGGAAGAATCAATGGGTAGCTTTTGTCCATTAACAGCAATGCCCTCCAGATTCAAATTGTAAGAAGCCCTACATTTCATTAAGAATATTAGCACAAAAAAAGGGGTTAGTATGATAAATTAAGAAACCCCCGAAATGGTAGAACCCACAATTCAGAGATTAAAAACGCTAGATATATTTTATTATTGTTGGCTTCTCAACATGTTTCTTTAGGGAACAAAATAAAGGGAAATAAAAGGAGAGCACGAACACAAACTAAAAAGAACTCTACCTTGTGGGGTAGGAGCCCAAGCATCTATTATATACTATAAGCAATATAAGGAACTCTATTGGAAACACAAGGTTAATCCATGTCATCATAATTATCTAGACAGTTTGATCTGTAATTAATAGTTGAGATTTAAAGAGAGATAGAAACAGAATTATTCGCGTAAACAGGGCTAACACGTTACATCATGCACACATGCATGTTACATCATATACGATACATTGTACTCGGGAAAACTTTACTCAAACAAAAGAAATTCACGTCCGCTGCTCTCTGTACAAAGGACGCTAAGAAAAAACAAACCATAATCCTCTATGTGACAAAAAAAAATAGCGCCGCCGCTTGTGTGCTGCCATGGCGTTGCATAGTTCAGAGGGAGGCAACAGAAAAAGGGCACGACTCAAAGGAAAGGCCGATTCATACGCAAGGTAAGATCCATTGCCGGACTGCGATCCCTACCTCAGGTAGATAGGTACTCTAGATAGGTATTACTCCGGTGCAATCCATGTCTCAGGTATATCCAGTGCTTAGAAAGTCTTCTTTTAGATCACTGGTGGAGATGTTATATCTGTATAATCCGGCTGGAAGTACAACTAACTAATCAATCGATACCATCCCATCATGCTCCTTACGTGAGATCCCCTAGCTAGGAATATGCTTGAATGGTTTAAACTGTTTCTTCGACTATCAAACAACCAATTTTGTTCAGTCATCTTAGTCTCATTTTTTTATAAGTATTCTTAATTTAATCTAACATATTTTCAAAGCACTTGAAATCATTCATCGTTCTTTTTCAATTTCTCAGTGCTGATTGGAGGCAAGGATTACGAGTCGCTCAACAAGTCGCGACTTGTCTACCAGTCGCAACTTCGATGTCAACAACCTGGAGCGACTCAACAAGTTGAGGTTGTCGGTCGACAAGTTGACTAGTCATTGACTATTCACGACAAGTCTATGATTGTGAGTCAATCGACAAGTTTGCTGGTATGCTGCCAAGTGATGCTGTCTTGATGTTCCTTGCTTGCTGGTATGCTGCCATGTATGTTTCATTATTCATAGCACAAATATGATTGGTTTTTATTTTATTGTAGGTTGCTGGCTCGAGGAGAAGTGGAGGCCCTGCCCACTGGACACAATTGTCACAGTACCAGGTTCCTCTTGACTCCCCAATGCCATCAAAATATATTGTCAACTTGTTAATATACTACTATCAGTAGACTAGTTGCTTAGTATTTTTTAGTAGTTAAAGCTCGACTACGTATCGACTAGTCTAGCACGACTAGTCTCCTTAGCGACAAGTTGCGACTCGTCGACTTGTAATCCTTAATTGGAGGGTTTAAGTTGGACATGTGATAACTATTTATTCTCATGAACGTGAGGTTGAGATATTTTTAACCCCTCCGATCCATAATAACTGTTGCTGATTTAGGAGTAGAAAAAGTAAATACACGTGCATGTATGTTACTATGTGACACTTTTCTCAAATAATTAATACTACAACGACCATAGTCGTTTCAAATGTTTTTAAACAACGAACCACAGAAGCACGTGGGTAAACGCCACTGTTCTTTTTTTTGTGAATGACTTGTATTACTCAAACTTCAGAA
This sequence comes from Avena longiglumis, assembly GCA_030063025.1. NCBI lineage: Eukaryota > Viridiplantae > Streptophyta > Magnoliopsida > Poales > Poaceae > Avena > Avena longiglumis. The sequence continues at coordinate 57,779,857 of CP125973.1, forward strand.
ATTACAACAATAAACACTGAACCACATAATTTTTTTATGACATAGGTCACCAATGCAATTATGCGAGCATGAAAGTGAAGACAGATAACGAAAGTGGTCCAGAAATATGTATTATATGATGCCTTCGGAGCATGGTTTTTGAGTCGCGACTCAAAAATGAGTCACCGAGCCTGCGACTCAGTGAATAGTCGACGAAGGTCGCTGTATAGTTGCCATAAGTCGCTGTATAGACGTGAGTCGCCGTGATTTTGAGGAAACGACTTGGCGACTATACAGCGACTCAAAAACCATGCTTCGGAGTCTGTTTTTATTTAAGAACAGAAAAAAAGTGATTTGATTGAATACGGTTCGGTTCAAAGGAGTCCACTCTCATGTATGATGCAGAAAGTTATTCCAAGATGATTAATCAAATTAGTTACCATGTTACGTGTATGTTCAAAGGGAACCACATAGAGTGTGTCAAGGTATTACGTGTATGTTCAAAGGGAACCACATAGAGCGTGGCAAGTAAAATACTATGAGAACAAATAAATGCTCTAAATTTACTTATAGTTACTGCATATAATAGAATAACTAAAAGGTAAATTTATTGCTAATCAGAGTATAACTTGTAAACCAAAAAAACATTTAGTAAAATTTCTTACTCAAATTTGTATGTACCACCTTTTCCAATAATTCATTTTACTAATTGATTAAAAGAGTAGGATAGATGAATGATAAACCAAAGATTGATAGGTGGTTTCTATTGCGCTTGGATTACATCATTTGGTCTACATGGTCAGATACTTTACACATCTATTATTTTAGTTAAGCAGTGACTTCTCTCGTCACATAATCAAGCAATTTTGTGATCTATCTATGATATAAATCAGAATCGGGTTGAACTGTTAAAAGACAACCGTACATTGGGTGGTTAGTTGGTTGGGTATATCTCAATTCCATCTCAAGGATTGTACCCCAGGTGATATTATCCTTAGAGTCAGAGGTGACATTGCAATCGATATCTATGCACCAATGTTGACTATCAATCTCGATGTTCGCAACTTCAGTTTTTAATAGCAACTGTCCGCGACTTCAGTTTTTAATAGGTACTGCTTGAGTGTGACACTATGGTGGTGTGCGTATGCATGTGTTTGTGTGTATGCTATACTCATGTTTTAACCTTGATGGCATGGTCACTCGTAAACTGTTTGCACACGATTTTTGTCAAAACAAATATAGCTACAGAGCGCAAAATGTTCTATTGGTGAATGCATGGTGGTCTATAATTAGGAGTGTCATTGCACAAGATAGAACGATGATACGTGATGCTTCTACAATAGCAGCATTTGTCACAAGAACTTAGTCATATGATTTCAGCTTGACATTTTCGTGCTCACAACATAGGTATGCACCTATTTTTAATCCAAATAGAGCAGAACACATATTATTAAAAGAGCTGCAAAAATGCTGTGAATCTACATTCTTCGGGATTTTCCTATCAACCAATTCAATTTGAAATGAAAGTTTCCTATAAGCCTTTACAAAAAATATATGTGCCTCATGAATCCTATGTTTTTCCCTTATCTAATCAAACAAACTTTCATGCCAATTTGTATGGTATGTATTGTTTCATAATTTGAGAGGACATATGAAATCAACGACTAATTGTGCTACATGTATTTAAACATAGTGACATTCTAAAATAGTTCCAGCGATACTTGTTTAATTAGGGATATAATAAAACATGCCAAATATATGATACATATGTGATAAAAAGGTATCTCCAAAGTCTGATAGTTAGGACTGCAAGATTGCATATCTTGTTTTCAAATTAATTAATGTAACAAACATGTTTTGGATTATAGTGATAAAGAATGAAAAAACAATGAGTGAATCAGATATTGCATTTGCAGTCATCAACTTTTATCCACCATAACAATTACCACCATAGAAGTATAAACGAGCAATACAGATTTCCGAACTCTTACACACTTGAACTAATTCCAGGACAAGGAAACATACCTGGATGAATCAAGTGGAGAAAATACTAATCCTGGCGCGACAATTTTACCAAGAACAAAAATGCCACCACCTTCTTCAGAACCTTTCAGGCAGTGGGAGAAAACTTTAGGGGACAACCCCTGAGAGTTTAGTTGGGAAATGATAGACAGTTGATTCTGTCCAAACGCCAAAATACCGTCTGTCTCCAAGATCTTGGGCAGTGAGTTGGTACATCTGTTAGAAAGTTTGCATGAACCATGTCAGGGCAGACAAGAAGAAGCAAAATGCTGATTTCCCATGAGAATGAAATAAGAGAATACAAATAAACATTTAAGGAATTGAATAAAATGCATGACTTTAAGGAAACTTTACCCAAAAATTATAGAGGCGGAGGAATTTTTAGGACGCTGACTTCCCATGATAGTTTGAAAGTACATATTGTCAGACACATAGTACCCAGACACTATAGTTTCATCAGCATATGTAATATTATAACCGCACAGGCTGTTGGGAGAGTCCGAGGTCCTGCACACTGCGGAACCTGTTTGTTGGGCAGCTGCACAGCCCTCCTCCGAGCAAGATATTTTGGAAGATGTTGATGAAGAGTCCGGGTTGTATAAATCCATCGAGATCTGAGAAAACAAAAAAAAAAAGTAGAGTGAAAACATGTGCATATTTTTTAATGCGATGGATAAGAGTATGGACTCACATTTTTTGCTGAACAACCTATGCAGCCCTTGCAAGCAACCCACGGGATGGAACTGCCAGTGTCGATTTGGAACGTGTATTCCTCAGAGGGGTTGCCTAATTGCACAGTGGTATAATAGAGCCTGCAAAAATGTTAAAGGTTGAGATACGAACAAAAGAGCGTATGAACTAGTAAGAGCGAGCCATCGTACCCCTTGATGAACGGGCTATTGGTACCCTGCACAGAGAGGTTGACCACCCTCATCCTTTCGTGCCTCGCCCTGTCCAGCTCCCTGAGGTTCTTCAGGTGAACCCCCTTGAGCGGCAGCGCGCGTTCTACCACCACCGCCGCTGGGAGCGCCGCCTCAGCGGCCGTGGCCAGGAGCAGCAGCAGCGGCACCATCACCGTGGCAGACAACTCCGGCATCCTCATCTAAATACCATGATAAGAACACCCAAGTTAATCAAACTATTATTGTGCATACAGAAGTTAGCATTTGAAGAGCATAGACTTAATTTGGAACACTAGCATCCTCCTGTACTGCACAACAAAGCTGAGACTTAATTTCAATCTATCTTGAACACAGAGGAACACACTAGTACTACATTGTTAATTAACATCTGGAAGTCACAGCCGAATCGAATGGAGAGATAAGCAGTAGAGCACACAAGCAAAGCTCAACCTGACGGCTGACTGACAGATTCAGGGAAGCTAGTTTACCAGAGAAGCACCACCCAACAGCCGACTCGCATCTTGAGTTGGCTGCCGAAGACAGCAGCAGCTACAGCCAGTCCTATCCGCTGCCGCGACGTCCCAATTTTTTCCCCCATTCAGCCGCTCGCCTCTGCCCCTCAAAGTGTCGTCCACCAGCTGTGCCTTAATTCTCTCTTTCAGGGAATCCAAACAAGTAGAGTAGGTGCTCCGATGCCCAAACTCGGTAGCAGCAGATGAAATTTCACTAGTATTGATGAAGTGTCAAGTGCTACGGCATGGCTCCTCCGCCCAGGAGGCGAGGACCTGGACGGCGCCATGGCTCCGCTGGGCCGCGGACGCCAAGGTGTGGAGGTGCCACCGCGCGAACTGGATCGGCTACGTCGCCGTCCCCACCGCACTGTGCGGCAACATTACCCGGCTGGAGTGGGCGTCGGACGACCTGATGGACTTCCGGCGGCCCGTCGCCGACGAGGGCATTCCGTGGCCGAGTTTTTTTTTTCTCGACAAAGGGGATTTTTCTTTTTTCCGGGTCGTGAGAGGAGGAGAGGTGGGTCCCGCTTTTTTTCTTTTCTTTTACACTCCCCGAATTTGTTTCTCAGGGCATCGGTGAGACTGTTCGGTTTTGGCCTTTTGGGGGCATCGATCGACCACGGCGTGGAACTGGAACACCTAAAGATTCAGAGCTTATTGTCGAAATGCTGAACAGAGTAACGAATTTTTTTTTTGCTCTATCTAGCAACGCCATTGCAAGATCAGATTTGGAGATCCGGCCGAACTGGGAGAAAGCGAAGAGCAAAATAGGAAGAAGAAACGAAAAGCTACTCCGTAGAAGAAGCAAGAAAAAGATCATTGATTGAGGAACAATGCCCTTCCCCGGCCGGGATACAAAATTAACCAACCTTGTTGCAGCGCTCGATCTGCTCCTCCTCCTCCCGCACCCGCAGCCTCCCACTTCAATCCTCTCCTCCTCCTGTCTCGGTAAAGAAGCAGAGAGAGATGGGAGAGGAACCTCTCGCTCTCCAAAACCCTTGTTAGTCCTCTGATGATTCTGTCACACGCTCGTGTTTTCCCCAACCCCGACGCAGGGCGCAGGCAGCACTCACTCACTCTGGGCAACCCATCGCATCAGACGGCACGGCTCGGGCGCTCGCTCGCTCGCTCGGTGGCAGGGTGGTGGTGGGAGGAGCAGGTGTGAGCCAACGTACACACACACGCTCCAGCTGCTTTTGACCGTCCGGCTACAACCTTTGCCACTGTGTATCTGGTTTTTGCTAGTATAAAAAAAATCGGCGCACACTTATGCTACAAAACCAATCATTATACTACTTCCGGTCCATATTACTTGTCACTAAAATGATTGTATCTAGACATGTTTTAATGCTAGATACATCTATTTTAATATCAAGTAATATGGATCAGAGGGAGTAGTATAATATTGTGCAGCGCTCTTGCAAATATTTTGTCCATAACCCTTTAAACATTGGTTTTAGGAGGTTACTTACCGGCAATAAGTAGATATTATGGGTGCAGTTATGCCAAAGACTAATGGGGTGACTTTGAACAATAAAACCGATAAATTTATTTGGAAACCGACGCCCTCTGGACATTTTTTTTGTTAAATCTATGTATAATGATCTCATTAGTGGTGATACAAAGTTCCTCCGCAAATATTCATGGAAACTACAAATCCGACTTGAAATTAAGATTTTCATGTCGTTTCTAAGTTAAATGGTTTTGTTAACTAGGGATAATCTAGCTAAAAGGAGCTACAAAGGGAGCAAAATGTGTTTCTTTTGTGATGTAGAACAATCAGTTGAACACTTATTTCTCTCATGTGAAGGGAATATGCCCGAGAGGCAATAATAAAGTGGTTATTATCGTATTCCTTATTTATGATAAATGTTTATTGTACATGCTATAATTGTATTAATACGGAAACGTTAATACATGTGTGTTTAATAAACAAACAGAAAGTTCCTAGTTATGCCTCTCTCATAAACTAGCTCGTTGATTAACAAGATGATCAAGGTTTCCTGATCATGGACATTGGATGTTCTTAATAACGAGGTCACAACATTAGTGTAATGGTGTGATGAACATTCATCCGAAGTATAGCATTACGATCAAAGTCATTGAGTTTATATTGCTATAACATCTTACGAAGTGATCCTAATCCTTAGACCATGAGATCATGTCAATCACTAACACGGAAGAGTTTCTTGATAACATCAAACGCCACAATGTAGGGGTGATTATAAAGATGGATTCGAACTAATAAAGTGTTATGTTGAGGCCCATGGATCGAGAGTGGAATTTGTTCATCCCGATGACGGATAGATATGCTCGGGCCCTCTCGGTGATATCACATTGATTAGCTTGCAAGCAAGTGATTTGATCACTAGAATGTTATATCACGGAACGAGAAAAGAGTGCATGCTCGAACGAGATCAAACTAGGTATGGAGATACCGATGATCGAATCTCGGACGTGTAATATATCGCGAAACAAAGGATTAAGATACTAGCGTAAAAGGTTCCGATCACAAGAAAGTCATCGTTGAATGTGTGGAGTCAAGATGGGTCTCCGGATCCCGCTCGATTATTGATCCGAGAGGGTCTCGATCATGTCCGCATTATTCACGAACCGTAGGGTGACACACTTAAGATACACCGACATCCAATTGGAGCAAAAGTTTCATGTCGAAAGAATGAACAAGCGCAGGAATTTATTTCACTAGATACAAACAGTTTTCGGGTGAAATTGCATAAAGTGGTTATGCATGTGAAATAGAATTCTAGCAAGGGTTATTTGTGAATGTTTGTCATTAAAGTAATTGACAAAATTCTGAATAAAATAAAAGAGTTTTATTTAATGAGAGTTTGCATTAAATTTGGTGGAAATTTAATGGGAATTTGAGTGGGTTTTTGAGGAGAAAATTGAAGGGCCATTTTGTGAGTGGAGTGTCCCACATGAATGAGGGAGAGGTGGCACCCTCCATGGCCGGGCGGCCATGCCCCTTGGGCTGCCCCCTCCCTATATAAGGAGCCCTCCTCTCACTTCTCACTTACACCTCCTCGTGAAGGATCTCTCCCTCTAGAATTTATCCCCATGGTCTCGGACTAGCGAGATACATGTTCCTGGCTATTCGCAAGAAAGAGTTGTGCTTCCGCTGCATCGCTGGAGCGAGGAGGCGGAGGTTGCTCGGTGCCTCGAACGTGTGTGAAGCACGGATGCGCTGCTGTTTTGCGCGCTAGGACTTCCTCTCGATCTTGAGATCGGCAAGAGATCGTACATCAACCACGAGTTTGGACTCGTTAAGCTTTGTCGGTCTTCAAGGGTATGTTCTCTACGGATATACATTCGCCGTTGTTTGTATCTAGTAGATAGATCTTGGTACATAGTTGTTCCCATCGTAGGAAAATTTTGTTTTCTATGCGAACCCTACAAAGGGTATCGAGCCGATCTATGCGTAGATACTTTGCACGGTAGTACACATATGAGTATGTGGGCGATGATGATCATTTTATTGCTTCTTAGTTGTACTTTGGATATTGGTGGCATAGTGGGATGAAGCGGCCCGGACAAACTTTACATGTCCTCGCACATGAGACCTGTTCCACGCTTGACATGCAACTAGTTTTGCATAAGTGGCTAGCGGGTGTCTGTCTCTCCTACTATAGTCAATATCTAATTTGCAACGAGTTGTCAACAATTTGGTTATCCTCGTTGTGGTTCATGTTCGTAGGTAAGAACGGTTCTATCTTCGAAAGCCCTAAGCCACGTAAAACTTGAAATGGATAAATTAGAGGCGTCTAGTTTAGATTATTGCTGGGCTAGTGTTATGATATGGTAGTATTGTAAGTAGAAGTATGAGATGATACTCTTACAACACACATAGCGTGCACTATCCATAGACCTTGGACTTACACATAGAGGTATGATAGTGATCATACCACGGTGCACATGATAGAGATCATATGCGGGAACCATATCATTCCACTAATAAACATGTGATATTTGATAGCATCTTATATTACTTGTTTGGCGTTTTATTAGCAAAATAAGATGATCCCTCATTTAAATATCAAGATAAGAATGTGTTCTTCCTTTAGTATGCACCGATTATGTTCTCGTCGCTCCAAGACATCACGTGATGATCGGGTGTTTTTGGATCCACGGCCATATTTCGGTGTAAGACGATTACACACGAATACTAAGGTTCTTACTTGGCGAGCCTAGCATGCAGACATGGCCTCGAACACGGACGAAAGGTTAAGCATGAGTCATATAGTAGATATGATGCCCTTTTGATGCTCGCCTTTGAAGCTACACCGACTCACGTGATGATCGGACTTGGTGTAGTGGATTTGGTTCATGTAATCACCAAAAAGGCACGAGGGATGTCGTTTTTGAGTGGGAGTTTATTTCTAATTTGGATTAGTAGAACTCAATTTATTATAAATTAAATCAAAGTGAATTTGCATAATTTGTTGTAGTCATTGGCATTCGTTCACCACCTTATGCATAGTTGTAATTGAGATAATAGAACTATAGAATTCTGGATATATACTTTACGAACTGGTATCGTATTGTGTTGAGTGCCAATCTAAAGTTTAAAGTCCTATTGAAAACTTTCAGCAAAATTCTATTTACTCCGTGAAATTTAATAATTGGTATTAAATCGAGAGTAACAATTCCAGTGTTAGTATCTTAAGTATCATGTTTGCCTCCATGATTCTTGATTTAAACATCAAGTTTATCTAGGAGCTGAAAGAATTGTTTCAGAAACCATCATGTGTGGCAGATATAACGATATCTGAAACAATGTTTTGGTTGCAATATGATAGAGTATAATATATGTTCTCATATTGGATGAGAATTTGCGAAGGTTGGAGATGCTAGACATCCTAATCATCCAAAAGGATTTTGGAAAGTAATGTTATACTCACGATTTGCCTTTATAAGCTAAAGTAGCTTGATCATGAAAGTCGTCATGATAAGGGTGAATAGAATATGTATGTAAAATGTTTACTACACTAAAAGATTACTAAAGAATGGATTTTGAAAGAATACCGATCATTTTGATGATGGTGATCTACTTCAAAGTGCAAGTCCAAAGGTATTATTATTTGAATATACACGCTTTGTACTATGTGTCATGTATATGGCGCCACTGTTGATGTTGATAGTTTCTTTTAAAAAGGAAAAGGAAATGCTGAAAGAGAATCTATAAAATATATTTGGCAGAAAAGAAAAGATTGGAAATATCCAATTTAGGTATATATATGATATACATGTTATGGTTGTATTCTTTGCTTGTTAAACAATGTGGTTCTTGGGTATTGGATACCGAATTGGTTGGTATGAAATTTCATACGGAACAATGCAATTCATGAACCACAATGGCCTAAGTAACTAGCAAGAGAATATGTGATTATGTTCATCGAAAACAAACAAACCATTGTTTGTATTTCTCGTTGACATCAAAGCTTGACTTTAAGATTTGTTTTAATAATTGTTATTTAAATCAGGTATTATGAGAACAAAGGTTGTTCAAATAATTACCGTATTCCATATAAGATGGATGATTTACAAATCTAATTGGAGAAATCACATCCATAAAACCTAATGCTAAAATGTCGCAAGACAAATGATTGAAAGATCACTTATGAAGTGACATCGCTGTTTAAATTATATTGAAAAGAAAACATGAAGAATCTCCATATTCATGGATTTTTGGAGTCTTTGATTTGATCAAGTGACGCTTGTGAGACTTTCCACGTGATAATTAAAACTTCGTTCAAAGGCCAAAGAAGAACGAACGACTAAATTATTGGAATTTATACATATCGATGTATGTAGTCCATTATGTATAGTCGTAAGCGATGGGTTTCAACTTCATATGCTTTCTCTGAAAATTTGAGTGAATGTTCACTTAATGAGAAAGAAGTATGAAATATTTGAAAAATGTTTCAAAGACTTTCAAGATGAAGTGAAAAAATCATTGTAACAAGAAAAATAAATGGTTTATGATTTTATCATAAGGGATTTATTTGAGTTACAAGTGTAACAAGAAAAATAAATGAATTATGATTTTATCATAAAAGGGATTTATTTGAGTTACAAGTTTAGCAAAACACCTAGATTTACATCTCCCGAAACACCATAGGAATATGGAGTGTTTGAGATTTGTAATGAAACCTTGTTTGACATGGTTGGATCAAAGGTGTTATTTATAAAACTGCCATTATGTTTTAAAAGATTAAAGCTTTAGAGACTTCCGCTTTTACCTCGAAAAGAGCTCCATCTTGATCCGCTTGAAATGACACCATCGGTTATGGTTTGGGGTAAAACCCAAGTTGTCATTTCTTAAATTTTGTATGCTAAACATAAGTAAGATGTTTACAACCAAGTCGGATGAGCATGTCTTTGTAGGTTATTTGAATAACAATTGGTTATTCCTCCATAACACCGAGGACAAAAGGGTTTGTCGCTTGAAATGTGAAGTTTCTTGAAAAGGAATTTTTCGCAAAAGTTAAGTGGGAGGACAATAGAACTTTGATAAGGTTAACGAACCTTAGCTAAATGTGCTGAGTTGCGAATGAAATCGCTCGAGGCTGCCATAATGCTCATAGCTTATGTGCCTCAAAGGTTGTGGTCACGAGGTCTAAAGTTCCTATTGAACCAAGTCGGTCGAATAAACAATCAAATACTAAGATTTGAGAGTAAATCATTATTGTTTGACAATGATGAACCGACTATATGCAAAGAAGCGATGATGGGCCTCGACTAGTCAAATGGCTTGAAGCCATAAAATCCGTGATAGTTCCATACACGAGAAATCAAGTTTTGAACTTGGAAGACCCTCCGAAAGGTGTAAAACCTATCGGTCGATTTGGATCTATAAAGAAATGACATGGATGTTTCACATCTATGAAATAGTCGACATGTCGTAAAGTATTTTATGACAATGTTCAAAGAGTTGACTATGACAAGATTTGATCTTTCATAGCGATATTTAGTCTGAACGAATTAAAGTAGCAACCACTACATATAATTTGGTATATGGTAGATGAATAAACAAAACAAAGTTCTTCTAATAGAATGGTTACCTAGGACGTGTACATGACACGGTCCAAAGGGTTTTGTTAAATTCAAAGGATGCTAAAAAGGGCATGCAAACTTCAATGGTTGAAGTAAGCATCGCGGAGTTGGAATCTTCACTGTGATGAAAATGAGTTTTCATCAGGAGACGATGAAGATGCTTGCATTTGCAAGAAATTAAGTGGGAGCGCTAAGAAATATTTCTAATACATTATGTGGAGGACATCTTGTTGATTGGAAATGATGTATCTTTTATTGACAAAGGTTAAGAATTTCATTTTGATGAAAGACTTAGGCAAAACCCGAATATTTAGCGTGAATGTCTATAGCGGATAGACTGTGACGCTAATATGTTTATGCCAAACGTACATATATGAGATATTGAAGGAGTTCAATATAGAAATGACAAGAAACAGTTCTTGTTGCATGGAAAGGAATTGTATCAAGATTCAAGTGTATCGACACTTGATAAGTGAAACAAGATTCAAGTGTTTTGACACTTGATGAGTGAAACCACGAGAATGTTTTGATCAATCATACCATGATATGTACACATCCAGATATGTCCTATGCTCTAAGTGTTATGAGCATATACCAGAATGAACCATAAAATGATCATTGGACGATAGTGAGGATATTCTTATGATCTTTTGGAAGAACTAAGAATATATTTGTGTAGAGGTGACAAACAATTACAAATAGTTCATTGTAAAGCGTTACATTGATACTAGTTTTGTCACAAGATACAAATTAAGTTTATCTCAATTTAAACTATGGGTGGCACAATATAATGGAAAGGAGATTCCATGATGGATTTGGATGAATTCCAAAGTTAAGACATTGTGACGGATACTACAACAAAAGGCTAAGTATATGACTGCTATAGTAGCAGCAAAGGAGGGAATTTGTGTCAAGTAGTTTGTTATCAAACTAAGGTGTGGTTCGCAACGGGCTAATGTGGCATCCCGCAAAACCACTACTAGAAAATCGCGTTAAATTTGTGCATTGCATCGTCATCATCATGCATAGTTTGCATAAAACTATTTTCGAAAACCCCGATTTGTTTTCCAAACGCCCCATCTTATTCAAACTCCAAAATCATCCCCGAATATTTTGTTTTGGCCATCGGTTTGCACGCCGCTTAAATCAAATAAAAGTTTAATTGTTTTAGTAGGCGATCGAACGGCCAACCCGAACGACCACCCCGTATTAAACAAATCGGTCCACCCCAAACCAGCCCTGCTAAATCCTAGTCCCACCCAATCGATTCCTACCCACCAACGGCAGACCGTCACCTCACCCTCTCACCCTTTTCCTACCCACTTGCCACCTCAACCATCCAGCCACCCTTTATTCCTAAACCTACCCAGAAAGCTACCTCCCCCAGCCTCCACATCACTCCCACCAATCTAGACACGCCACATCAACCTTGCCCATCCCTCACCCAATCAGCCTATGCCACATCAGCCTACCCTCATCCCTCCTCTCTCTTCTCTCTGGCTACACACACCCAAACTGATTTTGCCCTGGCCATCTGGTCGGCTGGTCCCCACCGGACCCCACCTACCTCCCAGTCAACCGCCATCCACCCGCCCTGGGCCCCTTCCCCTGGCCCCACGCCCACCTACCGCGCTACACGCCGCTGCCACGCCACGCCACATCATGCCCCATGCGGCAGCTCACCCGACCCCCGGACCACCCCTCTCTCCACTGCTTTCCCAACCACCCCCTTGGCTCCCTCCTCCCAGAAGGGCTTCCTCCCCACCCTACCGAGCCTCCTTCACTGCATGAGCCTGGGCCAAGACGCCATGGTCTCTCTCCCTCCACGCCTCACGCCCATGACACAACCCCAGCTCCCTCCGCTCCTCCGGCTCACGAGCGAGCGATCAAGCGTCACAGACTTCGCCACAGCTCCTCTCCGCCCCGGCTTCCGCCTGAAGCCGGGCTGCTCGCCATGACGAACCTCCGCGAGCCGACCTTGGCCCACCGCCTCTCGCCGGCCTCAGCAGCGTCGCTGAGCCAGCCTGCCGCCTGGTCAGACTCTCCCAGGTCTCACAGCTCACTGACCAGCCTCCCCGCCTTCTCCACGGCCGCCGCCCCGCCAGCCCGACCCGCACTCCGCTTCACTGCCACAAGGCCATCCTCGACCCCGACGCCACTGCTCCGCCCGTAGCTCCCAGCGCGACCACCGACTCCACCGGCAATGACGGTCCCGCCGTCTGCCCCATCCCCACGCTGTGGGCCACCTCGTGCTCTAGTGGAAACGCGACAAGTACCACCTCGAGAACGAACCCGGACTCAAGTTCCTCAAGACCGTGTGAGGCAGATCCGAGATCGACGACCCGATCGAACTAGATGGACCAACAGAGCCGGAACCTCATGATCTCCTTCCCGGAAGCGTCGACGCCGCGCCACAAGATCTTCGTCACGGAAACCCCGACGCCAAGATCTCCCTCTCAGACCCGAAGCCGTCAAGACCCTAGAGACCCCGGACGACGTAATCAACGACACGAACGGAGACACATGTGGAAAGTACTTCCTCGAGGACGTCAACACTGCACTCCTGACGCGAGAACCCTGACGCCAAGACCTACCACGGAACGCCAAGGCCCCTTCAAGGAAACCAAGGTCGTCGACATGACCCCAAGTCCCGCACCCGGATGCGCCAAGACCTACCCGATATCCGAGCACGACCCGGAGGCCGAGAACGATTCCGCGAACCCAGATCGAACCTCGCCGTTAACCACGGACCGACCCGAACCCGGAACCCCAAGATTGTCGAGACCCCTCAATGTGTGACCCTTTCCCTCGAACCCTATTTTATAACATAATAACAACTTGTCGCATATTAAATTGTCATCTCGCATGCATATCATTGGTTTGGGGGCCTTATGCCGATTCACCTAATAATTAAATATGGGGCCCATATGCGGGCAAATCTAGTCTCATATTGGCCTCATTTAAACTTGTGTAGCGAACCAGTACTATAATCTTGCCTTGTCAAAACAATAATTAAATTGCGGGGATTCTAAACAACTTGAACCATCTAATAACTGTCGGGACCCCGGTTCCGCTTAATATGACCTAATTGCATCGCACCTTGCCATGTCATCCATCATACATGCTTCATGCCGATCTTCTGCCGTTTTATTAAATTTTGCATCCGGTGTTTCTTCTAGTGTTTTGCTTCTTCGCGGATTGGACCGTTGAGTTGATGTGAGCTTCGCCCCGATCTTCGGATGAACCTTTCGACAATGTTTTCAGGCGAGCATCTCCCCTTTTCTACCTATCTTAATTTTATAGTCTTTATTCCCTCCTGTTGATCTATTGCTATCTGTGTTGCGATGCTCTAGTTTTCGTACCCTTTGATATCCCCTGCAGCCGTATTTTGCCTTGGACACATCCTATTACCTGTTGTTTGGTAGATAGTTGGACTTGCGCGTCGTAGTTGCTTGCTCAAGTTGATGTGTCGTCATATGCAGATTCTTGATGTATTGCCGCATGTTGATGTCGGAGATGATGCTAGTTTTACTTATCGCACTTTAATTTCTGTTTAACAACTAAAATTGAATAAGCAGGCATCGGGGGGTGATAGCTAATATTTGGTTTCCGAACGCCCACTTGTGTCCCGTAAGACCCCGAGTACTTGATTCCTGTTCCTTGTTTTTGTGCGCTATCCACATCCGGGAGGTATATGGGACCCCCCTGAGCCAGAGCTTGATTCAGTCTTATTTCTTGGGGCTACAAACTAGTTTGAGGTTTTATTTACGATCCTGTACTTATGCCATGTTTCTTCGCTTTATTTACGATTGTGCGAGGTAATCGCACATATCGCTTAGGATCGGGACACGTACGCGTGTCGACAAGCCCCGCTTGGGGTTCCCGATCGCTCACAGCCGTCCACCCAGACCTTGAGGCCTCGAGCTTGCTTACTCCGCGGATTCTACTTAAGGTGGCCTCAAATATTTCGAATCTGTGATTGTTCATCGTGAAAGCCTCGTTGGGTTTTGATTTGGTTTTTCCGAGGTTGATCGGCGTGTTGCTATTGGTGCACCCGGTCGGTAAAACTTTCGAAAAGCCGTGTCGCGGATATGGACGACTTGGAGCACGATTCTCGATCATAGACAAGCATAACTAAAGTTTATTGCTATAAATTTGACTTATAATGACTAGTAATCAGCTTCACTATAATGGAATGGCTAATTAATACTGCCCACAATTGCTTGTTTGGTTGTCGCTTGCGACAATTGCATCTGACTAGTAAGTATGGCAACTACAACGGAATGGCTGAATAAAAGTACCAACAACTGCTGGGTTTCGGGTTTATCTCATGCTATACGTATCTGATTAGTAAGTGTTCCAACTATAACGGAATGGTTAATTAAAAGCGCCCACTGTTTATTTTATCAGGACGATTATCTATACCTGACTAGTAATTGCTGCAACGATAACTGAATAAATAAAACTGCCAACGGTGTGAGTTCCTCGGTTGACTTCCTCGTTTGGTCTCGAGGAAACACCAGATGGGTTTGTTTGGTGTTAGCTTCAGTTGGATCCGTTAGGTCATTCTCATCCTCTCGATATCCGCCATTGTATCGAGTCTCTATAGGTTGTTTCGTGCATGCTGCCGCCGCCGGTCCACCATACCTATGTAGGCGAGGACCGCGAATTCTAGCCTCGCTGTCTTCGCCTCGATCGACGCTCCTTCTTTGTTTTACGCTTTGCCTTTGTCGGCGCCTTTTGTTGAGCAGGTTTTGAGATCGACGCCGTTAGGTGGTTACCCTTCCGCTTGGCTCAGGGTTATGGACGCCATTGATTATTCTTCGGCTCTTAGCCCCATTTGCCTTTTGTCCGTAGTCGGACGCCCATCGCTTTTCAAGGTGATTTGGATCTTTGTATATTATATTCGTATTCTTGACTCATGGAGTCGCTTATATATATCTGTACATGGGTCCCATCGAGGACATTGTGTAATGTTATTACTGCTTTTCCACCGCACGAAAGTGCCTGGTGGGCACCTTTGAATCGTTTCTATGCGGGTTTGGTGAATTTTGCCCAAACTTGCATAGGTCCGATTCTGAGGGTGTTACAGCTAACACTAAAGATATATTGTATGAAAATAGTATCGACGTGTTTTAACCCCAAGGAACTAAAGGTCTCACCAAAAGACCAAATTTATACAATGCCATCTCATTGGAGAATGAGTGATGCGTGAAGACGCAAAGACATGCAAATACACACGGACCTGAAAGCGTCAGATCCGTAGATTATGTTAACCACTTGCAATTGCGTATATGGAACACCAGAAAGCCATAGGTGTTCAATACGCAAAGTTCTCAAACTAGATTATTGTCTCTAGTGCAAGTGGGAGACTGAAGGGAATATGCCCGAGAGGCAATAATAAAGTGGTTATTATCGTATTCCTTATTTATGATAAATGTTTATTGTACATGCTATAATTGTATTAATACGGAAACGTTAATACATGTGTATTTAATAAACAAACAGAAAGTTCCTAGTTATGCCTCTCTCATAAACTAGCTCGTTGATTAACAAGATGATCAAGGTTTCCTGATCATGGACATTGGATGTTCTTAATAACGAGGTCACAACATTAGTGTAATGGTGTGATGAACATTCATCCGAAGTATAGCATTACGATCAAAGTCATTGAGTTTATATTGCTATAACATCTTACGAAGTGATCCTAATCCTTAGACCATGAGATCATGTCAATCACTAACACCGGAAGAGTTTCTTGATAACATCAAACGTCACACCGTAACAGGGTGATTATAAAGATGGATTCAGAACTAATAAAGTGTTATGTTGAGGCCCATGGACCGAGAGTGGAATTTGTTCATTCCGATGACGGATAGATATGCTCTGGGCCCTCTCGGTGATATCACATTGATTAGCTTGCAAGCAAGTGATTTGATCACTAGAATGTTATATCACGGGAACGAGAAAAGAGTGCATGTCAGTAACGAGATCAAACTAGGTATGGAGATACTGATGATCGAATCTCGAACATGTAATATATCGCGAAACAAAAGGATTAAGATACTAGCGTAAAAGGTTCCGACGATCACAAGAAAGTCATCGTTGAATGTGTGGGAGTCAGTATGGCTCTCCAGATCCCGCTCGATTATTGATCTGAGAGGGGTCTCGATCATGTCCGCATTATTCACGAACCGTAGGGTGACACACTTAAGAGACACCGACATCCAATTGGAGCAAAAGTTTCATGCCGAAAGAATGAACAAGCGCAGAAATTTATTTCACTAGATACCAAACAGTTTTCGTGAAATTGCATAAAGTGGTTATGCATGTGAAATAGAATTCTAGCAAGGGGTTATTTGTGAATGTTTGTCATTAAAGTAATTGACAAAATTCTGAATAAAATAAAAGAGTTTTATTTAATGAGAGTTTGCATTAAATTTGGTGGAAATTTAATGGGAATTTGAGTGGGTTTTTGAGTGGAGAAAATTGAAAGGCCATTTTGTGAGTGGAGTGTCCGCCCACATGAATGAGGGAGAGGTGGGGGCACCCTCCATGGCTGGCGGCCATGCCCCCTTGGGCTGCCCCCCCCTCCCCTATATAAGGAGCCCCTCCTCTCACTTCTCACTTACACCTCCTCGTGAAGGATCTCTCTCCCCCTCTAGAATTTATCTCCCATGGTCTCGGACTAGCGAGATACATGTTCCCGGTGTCTATTCGGCAAGAAAGAGTTGTGCTTCCGCTGCATCGCTGGAGCGAGGAGGCGGAGGTTGCTCGGTGCCTCGAACGTGTGTGCGAGCACGGATGCGCTGCTGTTTTGCGGCGCTAGGACTTCCTCTCGATCTTGAGATCGGCAAGAGATCGTATACATCAACCACGAGTTTGGACTCGTTAAGCTTTGTCGGTCTTCAAGGGTATGTTCTCTACGGATATACATCCGCCCGTTGTTTGTATCTAGTAGATAGATCTTGGTACATAGTTGTTCCCATCGTAGGAAAATTTTTGTTTTCTATGCTGCGAACCCTACATCATGTCCTTTTTCTAGATTAGTATGGAGAATTTTGTTCTCTACCTATACCTCCGCCAACTAATATAACAAACATGTTTGAAATTGGTTGAATGGAACCGACAAGGACACTAAGGGCATCTCTTACCGATGTATAGAAATTAGAGGAGTAAACTGCCTCCCTAAAACTTAGAGTAAAAATACTCATTTAACCAAAAGCGGTCCCTAACCGAAGCACCAAATTTAGAGGAGTAAAACCTCTGATCACTCCAAAACTCAATCAATTTGAAACATACTACTTCATTTCACTAATTTCTACATATTTACAACCAAAAGTCGGGTAAATTTGACCAGATTTTACCTAAATCTAACTTAATCCTCCTCTCAGTCGTAGGAGGAGGAGGAGTCACTGTCGAGGTCGATGATCGCCGGCACCATCGACGGTCCAGCGCCATCGCCGATGTCGTCCTCCTTCACCCTGACCGGCTTTGGCGCCGCCGACGTCCCTGCATCGCCAGCCTCCTCCTTCTTCATCATCGCGGTGTCCGCCTTCTGCTTCGCCTCAACGAATGCCTCGAGCCAGCGCCGCTCCTCCTCGACAAGCTCCGGATATTTTTGCCCCATTCATTATTTTTAAACGGAGGCAAAAGTCTATTCTTCTTAACTAACATGATGCGGTAAAGCTTTTGCTTCCGTTTCAGTAAACGAACTAACCTAGTTGTGGGTGTGGCATGGACTTACACGCTCCCACAGATACTTGATGGCCGATGAACCAATGTTCTGAGATGGGAAGGAGGAAAGAAGAAACATGCACAAGTACTTCAAAGAGAAACCTCTTTGAAATGTTAGCCTTGTATAGTTCTTTCTTTTTCCTTTTTTGTTTGCGTCTTTGCTACTCAGCTGTACTCCTCCCGTCTTCTTGACGGTTTTTCTCTAATATACAAATACACAAGCAGTTCAAGGGGGGAAAAAGCAACCTCTAGCTTGGTAGTTTGGTGAAGCTATGGGCCGTGCGCGGGTAAACCTAAGTAATATTTGTCATTGTATTGATCTATTATATACTAAATGCAATATAAGGGTGTTTTTCGTTGGAGGCGGACAGCTTTTAAGTCGGGGTGGTGACCCCGGATGTCGGTGTGACGGCCGTTGCCTGCGAGCAGTTTGCCTTGCCAGCTTGGGTTGTGGGCGATTGGGTCGTGCAGCGTCGTGGCTCGAGAGCGAGCAGTGGCTCGTTGGGACGGCGGTCTAGGAAGGCGGTGTTGGCGGTCTGCTGGGCGTGACGAAACAATTGGATGTTGGGGCGGCGGCCCCAAAGCTTTGCAGTGTTGAGGACATCGATCTGGTGTCATGTGGGCGGCAAGGTTGATCTGGCGCGCTCGCGGATCTCTGGATTCACGCGGCGTGGATCTCCCCGATCCGATCTGGCGTGACACTGGATCGGAGATGCGAATAAGGTGAAGATGGCGATTCGATGCTTTGCGGCGGAGACGCTGATCCAAGGCGTTACCCCTATGTGGGCAGTGAGCGGGGACTTCCCGGCTGTCATGGGGATTTCGTCGATCCAAGGCTTGAAGATGAAGATCGGCAGCAACGCGTCTCCCTCTCGTCCTGGTTGCCGTCGAAGCTAGAGCTCAGCTGGATTCCTTTGTAATTTTGGCTTTGTTCTGGGCTTTTCTGTAAGTTCGAAGTATCAATGAATTCGCCTTCTTCGTCGCAAAAAAAGGTTGATCTGGCGCAGTTTCTCGGAGGTTTGTCTTCTTCGGCTACGTTGGAGTGTCCCGTGTCTGCTCCTCCCATAGTGGTCACGGCGTCTTCTCTTCGACATGGGTAGAGGTCGTTTAGTCTTGGCGATTGTGTTGTTCGTTGTACCGTTGGTCGTGGGTCTTGAGTAGGAGTGGCCCGTTTGTGTGTGCGGGTGTGTGAGTGTTTGTTGTATGGTTTTCGTTTGGTTTTCTCGACACTTTCTATTTGATTAATGGATAGAGCAAAGCTTTTGTCTTCGTTTAAAAATAATAATTTGGCGGAGTAAATCGGGCCTCTGGACGTTGTTTAACAGGATCAGGCCGGACCGGGAAAATCCATGGCCTTGTGCAAATTTTTAAATGGGCCCTAACTCTATAAAAAGGAAAAGTGCACAATTATAATGTAGTATGGGGGGCTGAGTCGGGAGAAGGCGCAGCACCCGGAGCGGCGGGAGAGGTGGCAGTGGCACAGCGGCCAGGGGTTGGAGCGACGGCGGCGTGGGGATGCACAGCGGTAGGCCTAGGGTTGAGAGTGGGGGTTTCTTTTCTATCGAAAGTTTGGGATGTTTCCTCGCTAGTGGCCGGTTCACTATTTTTTTAACTATTTACTGTAGCAGAGGGCGTGAGCCGATGCTTATTGGGCTGATATTCCCTCACGCGTAAGCTATAGAATAATGATATAAAGCCGTACACAAATGGATTACACACATGTATTGGTAAGTACACACGACAAGTGCACTGCATTTGTGGGTACAATCAGTGCATCGTTAAGTACATTGAGAGTATAAGCAGTGCACCGGTAAGTACACACGTACTGCATTTTCAAGTACATTTGATGTCAAAAAAGTTGTTCAAAATTTATTGTCATTTTCAAGTGCACCGGTAAGTACACGTAAGTGCACTGCATTCTCAATTTTAGAAAAAATAGAGTCTAACCTCTTTTTCAAATACTTTTAAAAAACATAATTTTAGAGAACACTACAATTTTAAAATCATATTATTTGTTGGATCCAAAAACCTCAAAGTATTTAATACTTCAGTTTTCTCATAAACCAAAGTATTTCATCAATACGTTAAAAATACTTTGATACCAAAATAGGACCCATTTTAAACCTTTCAAAATAATGTTCACATTCATACCATCTAATCCAGGCCGTAGCCGTAGAAAAACCTGCTCGTGCATTTGCGCACATATCGCGAAAAAGGGAAAAAAACGAGCGGACCAGGTGCCAGGTTAGGCCGGCCCAACATGTCCACGATCGGGAGCGCCTCGCTTCGGTTGTTTTCTAGTTGTTGTTGGACTGATGTTGTCTCTTATATAAGTCTGACTTGAAAATTTGGGGCTCCCATAAAATTTGGGCCGGTGCGGCCACACGGTCCGTACTCCTACTGGCCCGGACCTGAACGGGATAATTATCACGCGCATGATTAGGGAGCTAATGACTTAGAATCACAGATATCACGGACGCATTAATAGCATGAATGGTCCACGGATTTAGAGGCGTGGACCAATTTTAATAAATAACACATGTTTAAAATAAAGAAAAAACAAAAATTAACAACGGCTGTAAGTTGGTCCACTTGTGAAACAGATCCCATAAAAATATTTTTCGCACGAACCGGTAATTTTAGATTTCCGGCAGCGCCTAAGAGAACCTTCACTCGTTGAACGTTTTTAGACCAAAATCCAACGTTCTTTAGCGCACATGGATATAACATTCGGTCTAAAAATAGCTGTTTTTCCACTCGCGTTCTCAGCGTGGGTGCCTGACAACGTAAAATCGATGAATTTTCGCTCAAATTTAAACAAAGTCTGGCATAGTTTGACATAAATATGAATACAGAGCAATGTTTGATATAGTTTGGCATGAAATTAAACATAGTTCGTGCAGCGGCTCGTCGGCAAAATAGTCGGCTTCCATGGCCTAACGGGCAAAATGCCGAACACTCTGTGGCGAAGGCCGATGACGACATGGCGGCGAGAACAACTGGGGGAAAGCTCTTTGCTATAGCAGGAGAGCCAAATCATGATGGGAAATAGGGTTGTCTCGCCGATAGGGTTGACCTACCCTTTTTCGCTGCGTCCGGTGTTTTTAGGCGTTTCCAAGCGGCCTGGAAACGCCGGATGAAAGTTGGGCCAAATCCGGCGCAACTCGGCGTTTTAGGAACACGACTAGGAGAAATTTTGCCGTCCGGACTAAAATATCGCTCTGAAACGCCCTCCTGAGAAAGCGGGTGAAAATGCTCTAAGATTGTTCATAGTGAGAGTTACATAAGTGGTAACATAGATACCACCTAGACTAAAAAGATAATATGGCAAACAATTAATGAAGAGAGAGATAAATGGACTATTTTCTCCGGTTCAGTTTATTAGACACACACGTAGTTTAAGAACAAGTTTGACCATTAATTTTGGTTAACAAATTTTATATAATATGTAACAAAAATTCTAACATTAGATTCATCTTTGAAAGTAGTTTTCAATGATATATTTTTTGGAAATATATTATATATTTTATTGGTCAAAATCCATGGTCAAATACGTTTTTAAACTATGTTTGTGTCTAATAAACTGGACCAAAGGGAGTAACATAATATGTTACCATCGCATCACACGTTCTAATACAAAATAAGTCTACAAAATAATACCTAAGTTACTACACTAAGTTACTACCACTATGAATAACTTAGATTAGTAACATATGAATGTTACTGCTCGAAGTTACTACCCACTATGACTAGCCTGACTGGTCCCGCTAGTTTTCACAGTGGCATTGGCGGGAGACACCTTCCGACGGTTTGGTTTGCGGCGTGTATGCTCCACCAGCTGTTGTGGTGGAATGTGACTTCTTTCTTTTCGCCAAGGTAGATTTGAGTATTGCGTTCAACGAGGGGTATTTCTAACGATTGCAATGTAGAGCACATAATATTTGTCAAAATATCGTATTTTTGAACTACCAATTTCATATAATCAAATTCTTCGCTATTCTCTTTGTGTGGGAGTACGAGAGAGGTTATGTTGAAGTCACACCTAACTCTTAGGTCCAATCAGATGGGCACTTTTTTTTAGAAAGAAGCATATATTAATATCAGAGAATACTAATTACACTCAACCTCTGTAACAACGCATTGCCATCACGGCGATACAAATGTACATAGCAAGAAAAAGAATAATTACAAGAAAAATCCCGCTATAGTTTCTCATTCATTGAAACAGCGGTACTACCACCACCAAGACAACAACATGGGTAAAACATGAAATTGCCAAATTGTTTGATCAACAAAAGTAGTTATTTTTCTATGCACGCGGAATAGTAAAAAATAATAATGTGGAAAACTATGGTATAAACGAACCTAAATGGTACTTCCTCCTTCTCAGTTATTAGTCTTGCACGTATATCTAGATCATCAATTTACCTATATAAAACAAATTATATAATACAAAAATTATACCATTAGAAAGTACATCTAAAGTTTATAGTGATTTTTTTGTAATATATACCTAATATTAAATTGATCAAATTGCCGACCTAGATAGACATGCAAGCCTAATAAACTGAGAAAGAGGTAGTATCACTTAGACTAGTTCAATAAGGATATCATACTCTCTTCGTCTCAGTTTATAAGACTTGCGCGCATATCTAGATTGTCCGTATGAGCTATATAATATGAATTATATAATATAAAAATTATATCATTAGAAAAAATAACATTTGAAGTTTCTAATAATATAGTTTTTATCATATGTACCTCATGCTAAGTTGATTAATTTGTCAATCTAGAAATACGTGTAAGTCTTATAATCCGAGACGGGGGAGTAGGTGGTATCATGCATTACATACATGCAAAATGCTTATGTATCACTACAATTAATAATATAAAAGATTATCTTAGTATCATGGGTAGATACGAGAGCATAATATGTAGAACTAGAAAAGTTAATCTTAAAAAAATCTTGTACACAAAATTATATTAAGATTCTACAGCACAATAAATATACTAAGACAGTTGTACGACTACATGAGCAGTGGCGGAGCCAGAGTTCCAAGTCTGTGTTGTCATTTCAACTATGTGATGTCAAATACATGTATTTCTACTAGTTTTGTAATATTTTTTCAGAATTTATACTTGTCGATAAAGGATTTTCCAAAAACCTGTGTGGTCAAATGACCACACAGCTCTCTATGTGGCTACGCCACTGTACATGAGTACTATGCATTATAGAGATGGTATGTATTATATATACATAATACTACTATATGATACTCCCCACTATAGCTAGTCTTAGTGGTAATACCAGAGTTTCCTTACTTCTCCCAATACATGGAGGCATCAGTACCTAGTGGTGGTATATGCAAGTGAGAGGGCCGTTGCCCCCATCCCATGGATATTTTTCAGACACACGCGCATTGTCTCCTATTCGCCTCTCAACTCAAGTGATTATAACGTGAAAATAGCATATATAAAAATTGAAATAAAATGAGAGCACAAACATAAATTATAGGGATATAGATTCAAAAAACAAATGACCCAATCAGTTATTGTATCTATGTCCATCAATTTTTATCCTCAATAACATAACATATGTATGAAATATGGTAATGAAATATAAGACAAGATGCATAATTCCGAACTTGGATGTTATACACCGGAACGAATTCTAGGAAAGAAAACTTACATGGATGAAACAAGCGTGAACCATGTGAGGGCAATCGTGAAGAAGATTACACGAACCATTTTAGGCCACTAGAGGAAAAAGGGCCATCCGTTCGCGACCCCTCGGAGCATTAGTCCGTTGCGGGCGCCAAAGAATCGGACTAATGCCGCACGCGTTCCGGTTGAGCGGCACGGGCCAGGGCATGGGTCCCGGTTGGTAAGGGCGTCGTCGGTTGGAGCCACCAACCGGACTAAAGGTTTGCCGCAGCCACGTGGCGTGTACGCACCTTTAGTCGGTTCTTGGCTTCAACCGGGACTAAAGACCCTGCCCTCTATAAATGCAATGACCCCTCTGCCTCCACTCTGTTTTCGAATGGTGTAAGGTGTGAGGGTGTGCTAGTTTTTCATGCATGCATTGAAGGTGTTTGTTGAAATGTTTGAGTGAAAAATCCGTTGAATTTCTCATAGAACAAAAATATAGAAGGTGTCAGACGCACTTGAGCTTTCTCCTCTTTATTTCCCTCGATCGAGGTTAGCAATCTTATCTTTTCTAGGTCATTGATACAATTCATGTGTCGGTGTGAATTGGTTATTTCACTATTTATGATGTCTGTTTTTGATAAACTTACTTATATGATGCGAGATGAGCGGTGGGAATGGATGTACGGTGACGGCGGGTGGCAGGTATATCAAAGCGTGGATAAATTTATCGATGTGGCTACGCAAACAAAGAGAATGGATTTATCGTTGTCCATGTGCTCAATGTCGGAACAACAAGGAGTACTCTTCCTCGAAAATCATTCGCGCCACTGATTATGAAAGGTTTCATGCCCAACTATAATTGCTGGACCAAGCACGGGAAAGAGGGGTTATGATGGAAGATGGTGAAGAAGAAGATGATGATAACAACTATCATCATATGTTTCTGAATACTGTGATATTGCAATGGAAGACAATGGAGGAAAAAGGTGAAGAACGGGCATCGGATGAGCCGGTGATGAACTTGGTAGGGTCATTTCGATGCAAAGCGAGATGAAGCGAAAATGAGAAGTTGAAGTTAGAGGAATGTTAGAAGATCACAAGAAATTGTTGTACCCAAATTGTGAAGATGGCAGCACAAAGCTCGATGCGACCTTTGGAATTGTTGCGATGGAAGGCGGTGTGGTCTAATGACTCCTCATTTGAAAAGATCTGAAAATAATGAAGTCAAGTTTCCAAAACATAACGAACTTCCGATAGTACCTCTGAAGCAAAGAAGACTCTCATCTCTGGGATTAGATGTGCAAAAGATACATGCATGCATTAATGATCGCATCCTCTACATGTAAGGAGTATGAGAATTTAGATAAATGCCGGTATGCAGCAGCGTTGCGGTATAAGATCGACGAGATGACCACGGTGATGTTGAGGAGAGCCCCTCAGGAAGAGGGTTCTGCTAAGGTTATGTGGTATGCTCCTATAATACCAAGGTTGAAAGCATGTTCGAAACAAAGAGCATGCCGGGTTGTTGCGATGGCACAAAGAAGACCGTAAGAAAGGCGGGGAGTTGAGACACCCTGCGATGGGTCACAGTGGAGAAAAATCGAGAGACTTCCCGGACTTTGCGGTGGCGCAAGGAACTTATGGTTTGGTCTAAATACGGATGGCATGAATCCTTTTGGGGAGCGAGCTGCGATCAAGACTGGCCCGTGACTCTATGTATCTACAACCTGCCTCCTTGGTTGTGCATGAGCGTAAGTTCATTATGATGCAGTGCTCATCCAAGGCCGAAGCAACCGAACAACGACATTGATGTGTACCTTAGGCCATTAGTTGAAGAACTCTTACGGTTGTGGGGCAAACCAGGTGTACGTCGTGGGATGAGAACAAGCAGGAGCCATTTAATCTCGAGGGTTGTTATTCGTAACCATCAATGATTGGCCTGCTCTTAGTAACCTTCGTGGAGACAAACAAAGTATATAAGGCATGCACCTTTGTTTAGATAAGACCGAAGGTACATATTTGCATAAATGCAAGAAGGTTGTGTACCTAGCGAATCGACGATTTCTTCCGACCAATCATCCCGTAAGAAAGAAAGGCAAGCATTTCAAAGGTGAGGCGGATCAGGAAGAAGCTGAACTCCCTGGTGATGATGTATTTGGTATGGTCAAGGACATAGAAGTAATCTTTGGAAAGGGTCGGCGATCAATCAGTTCGAGCAGCGTCGCTACGGGACACGCACCCATGTGGAAGAAGAAATCTATATTTTGGGAGCTGCCATATTGGAAAGTCCTGCGTGTCCGCTCTTCAATCGACGTGATGCACGTGGCGAAGAATCTCTGCGTGAACCTGCTAGGATTCCTAGGCGTGTATGGGAAGACAAAAGATACACACAAGCACGGAGGACCAACAAATTATGAAAGACCCAAAGAACATGCATCTGAGATAACAAGGCGGATAAAGGCGTCACTTAAGTCGTGCCCTATGCTCTTACCAAAGCGAGAAGAAATCTTTTGAAGTCCTTACGGTATCAAGGTGCCGTCGGGCTTCTCATCTAATATAAAGGGATAATAAATATGGCGAGAAAAAGTTCCAAAACCTGAAGTCTCATGGTATCACGTGATTATGTGTGATTGCTTCCGATTGCATTGAGGGGCTTCTACGAGAAAATGTTCGAGTACCCATTGTGAAGTTGTGTGCATTCCTCAATGCAATATCTCGAAGGTAATCAATCCGGATATTACGCCAAGGTTCTGAGAAGGATGTGGTACAATGTCTTGTTAGTTTTGAATTGGTGTTCCCACCATCCTTCTTCAATATTATAGCGCATCTCTGGTTCATCTAGTGGAAGAGATTGCCATTCTCGGTCCGGTATTTCTGCACAATATGTTCCCCTTTGAGAGGTTCATGGGAGTCTTAAAGAAATATGTTCATAACCGTGCTAGACGAAGGAAGCATCTCCAAGGGATATGGAATAGAGGAGGTCATTGAGTTTTGTGTTGACTTTATTCGACCTTAAGCCGATTGGTGTTTCGACTTTCATGCATGAGGAAGACTAAGTGGAAAAACGCTGGGAAAAGAAAGCGATATGTAGGACGGGATTCTTTCACTAAAGCACACTACAGTTCTACATAATTCCACCTTGGCGACTCCGTATATGGAGGAACACAAGAATATTATGCGCTCAAAAACCGGGAAGCTGAATCATGGATTCTGAGATGAACACATGAAGTGCATCGGTGGTTGGATGCGGACACATCTCTTGAATGACACCACTTGTTGGAGATCAGCTATACTTGTTGGCGCGTCACCATCTTCTCTTGTATTGAATTTCCAAAGTGCGAAATAAATGGGAATACATTCTACACGATCGCCCAAGATAAAAAGAGCACCAACCAAAATAGTGGTGTCCGCTTTGATGCAATAGACGAGAATGGACAAAAGGACACATATTATGGTTACATAGAGGAGATATGGGAACTAGACTATGGAGTCTCTTTTAAGGTCCCTTTGTTTATTTGCAAATGGGTCAACTTTGAATGGGGAAGGGTAAAGATAGACCGGTTATGCGGAATGACAACGATGGATCTCAACAATCTTGGTTATAGAGATGAACCATTCGTCCTAGCCAATGATGTGTCTCGGGTTTTCTATGTGAAGGACATGTCCTCCAGACCGAAAAAAAGAAAAAATATGCAAACGAATACATCATATGGTGATCCAAAGCGTCACATAGTTCTTTCAGGGAAAAGAAACATCGTGGGAATTGAGGACAAGACAGACATGTCAGAAGATTATAATAAGTTTGATGAAATTCCGCCCTTCACAGTGAAAACTGACCCAAGCATTCCGTTAAGTAAAGAAGATGCTCCATGGTTACGTCTGAAGCGGTCATAAGGAATGACATATGCCAAAGTTCATGCTCATATTATGTAACTCTAGTTCATGTCTTTCGCGGTTTGTGGCTTGACCGAAGGATATCTTCGCGGTTTGTGGCCTTTAGTCGGTTTTGTAGTCTCAGTTTTAATATTAATAAATGTCTTGAGTGTTAGTCCCATTTTATGGCTGGACCGGAGTGCCTCTATGACCAGTTTCTCGGAGATCTTGGGAGGCCCAGGCTCGTCGGCATCTCCGAAACTGGCCGTGATGGTGTCCTGCTCTCGAAAACCATCTTGCAGCTTGTAACTTCACTAACTAGATCAATCGCCTCGGAGCTAACTAATTTCACATATTAGGGAGTGCCTCTATGACCGATTTCTCGGAGATCTTTGGAGGACTGGGCTCGTCGGCATCTCCACAGGCTGGCATGATGGTGTCCTGCTCTCGAAAACCATCTTGCAGCTTGTAACTTCACTAACTAGATCAATACTCCTCGGAGCTAACTAATTTCACATATTAGAGTGCCTCTATGACCAGTTCTCGGAGATCGGAGGACTGGGCTCGTCGGCATCTCCACGAAACTGGCCGTAGTGGTGTCCTGCTCTCGAAAACCATCTTGCAGCTTGTAACTTCACTAACTAGATCAATACGCCTGAGCTAACTAATTTCACATATTAGAGTGCCTCTATGACGATTTCTCGGAGATGGGAGGCCGGGCTCCGTCGGCATCTCCTCGAATGGCCGTAGTGGTGTCCCTGCTCTCTAAAACCATCTTGGAGATGCCTCAAACTGGTGGAGGACTGGACTCACAAGGATGCATATTTATAGTACAAGCAGCTCGGCATAATGTCGACACTCACGACATAATGTCGACACTCACCTATTATTAGTCTTGACTCATCTTTAGTCGGTTGGTGTCTCCAACCGGGACTAAATTCATCTTTAGTCGGTTGGTGACACCATCCGGGACAAAACCTAAGCCATACGACATAATGTCGACACTCACCCCTATTATTAGTGTTGTGCGGCCCACTCTGCGCAATCCCTTTAGTCCCGGTTTGTGACTACATCCGGGACTAAATGTGTCTTGAACAATGATCATGTGTGTGTGGACATTGGTATGTAGAACAATGTTGCGGAGGAAGTTTTCCTTTTTGCATACGGAAAATCCCTTTTCCATTTTCCGAGCGCAAAAAAGCGGGTCGTTTTGTGAAGTAACCACCAAAATGCGTTTGAGAATGCTACCGTCCTATTTTCCTAAAATACTAGACCACCTTACATGGACTATATCCCAACCGGTACAAATCGGGACTAAATATGAACCCTCTCTTTATATAGGCATTTCCCTCTATTTATTAGGTAACACTTAAGACATTTATTAATATTAAAACCGGGACAAATCGGGACTAGCTAACACTCGGGCCTAAAGCGCCCCTTTAGTCATAATCATGCCTAGTCCTATAGTACGCAGCTTGAGGTCTTCATCGTCGTCGTCATCATCATCGTCATCACTGCCACTCGGGATCCTCGGCCCATCCATGGCATATACGAGGCCATTCCAGCCTTGGATTCACGGCGGGTGGGAGAGGGTCTCTGGAAAGGCGATGCGCTACCGGAGACAGTGTGGGGCACTGTGGCGGGTGGACTCGTGGGCACCGTGAGGATGGTCTCCCGGCGATGTAGCGCATCACCGATGATAATACGGTTCTCCCACCACAGACTGACGGCCGACTTAGTTGTGGTTCACGGTGGCGGGCCATCACCCTCGTACTGGCGAGCTCCCTTTCCGCCTATTAGCGAAGAAGGCATTCAGTGTCATAGTTGTCGGGATCCCAGGGATCCATCATTGCTCCGGCGTGAGCTCGTGGTAGAAGTGGTTTGTGATGGCGCTGGCGTGCGGAACCTTGAGGGCGGGAGGCAGGAACCCCTCGGCCTTCGGCATCCAGCCCGGCGGCGGTACCGGTGGACAAGGGTAGTTGGGCGCCTGCGCCTCGGTCTCCTCGGTCGAGAATGGCCCGATGGCGTTGTCCATTGTTCTAAGAGAGGAAGGTGTGGATGTGTGGATAGCCATGACACGATCACCCTAAATATAGAGGAAAGGCGGAAAACTTGGCGTGAAGCTTTGGGAAATGGCGGAAATATCTTTAGTCGGTTAGTGACTACATCCGGACTAAAAGCTCTAGTAGAAAGGAAAGGCGGAAAACTTGGCGGGAAGAGGTGGGAAATGGCGGAAAATATTTTTAGTCGGTTTGTGACTACATCCGGACTAAATGTGTCTTGAACAATGATCATGTTTGAAAAACCTTGAAAATTACCTATCATGTTCGAGGTTTCATGGCTTTCGGTCCAAATGACCGATGTTATGTCTTGAATCACGGCATAGTTTGTGATGTTGTGCCCATATTATGCATGTGTGTGGACATTGGTATGGAGAACAATGTTGCGGGAGGAAGTTTTCCTTTTTGTCATGCGGAAAAGCCCTTTTCCATTTTCGGCGCAAAAGCGGGTCGTTTTTGAAGTAACCACCAAAATGCCGTTTCGAATGCTACCGTCCTATTTTCCTAAAATACTAGACCACCTTACATGGACTATATCCCAACGGTACATCTCAAACCTTTTCGTCCATCCACGGTAAAAGGACAAATGTCTGTAGAATCGGCAGGAAGTGGGTCGGTTTGTACTACATGTACATGATCTATCGCCGTGATTTTTGAAAAAATCATTTTTAGACTTCAATATGTGGTTTCTTGGAGATCCAATGCAAGTTCTAACAATGCGTCCCTATCTTCATGCACACGGTTCGACCATAGTTAGAAATTCAAATAATTCAAAAGCATAATAAATTCAAAAAATCCGAACAATGAAAATCCTTGGCGTGGTGTCATATTATGTTACATAGTTGAAAGGAAAAATACCAGACTTGGTATATTGATCATGTTTGAAAAAACCTTCACAAAATTACCTATCATGTTCGAGGTTTCATGGCTTTCGGTCCAAATGACCGATGTTATGTCTTGAATCACGGCATAGTTTGTGATGTTGTGCCCATATTATGCATGTGTGTGGACATTGGTATGGAGAACAATGTTGCGGAGGAAGTTTTCCTTTTGTGTCGCGGAAAAGCCCTTTTCCATTTTCCGGCAAAAAGCGAATTTTGAAGTAACCACCAAAATGCCGTTTGAATGCTACCGTCCTATTTTCCTAAAATACTAGACCACCTTACATGTACTATATCCCAACCGGTACATCTCAAACCTTTTCGTCCATCCGGGTAAAAGGACAAATGTCTGTAGAATCGTGAAGTGGGTCCGGTTTGTACTACAGTACATGATCTACCGCCGTGATTTTTGAAAAATCATTTTAGACTCGCAATATGTGGTTTCTTGAGAGATCCAATGCAAGTTCTAACAATGCCGTCCCTATCTTCATGCACCGGTTCGACCATAGTTAGAAATTCAAATAATTCAAAGCGGGCATAATAAATTCAAAAAAAATCTGAACAATGAAAATCCTTCCCGTGGCGTCATATTATGTTACATAGTTGAAAGGAAAATACCAGACTTGGTATATTGACCATGTTTCGAAAAAACCTTCAAAAAATTACCTATCATGTTCGCGGTTTCATGGCTTTCGGTCCAAATGACCGATGTTATGTCTTGAATCACGGCATAGTTTGTGATGTTGTGCCCATATTATGCATGTGTGTGGACATTGGTATGGAGAACAATGTTGCAGAGGAAGTTTTCCTTTTTGCATGCGGAAAAGCCCTTTTCCATTTTCCGAGCGCATAAAAGCGGGTCGTTTTGAAGTAACCACCAAAATGCCGTTTAGAATGCTACCGTCCTATTTTCCTAAAATACTAGACCACCTTACATGGACTATATCCCAACCGGTACATCTCAAACCTTTTCGTCCATCCGGGTAAAAGGACAAATGTCTGCGAATCGGCAGAAGTGGTCCGGTTTGTACTACAGTACATGATCTATCGCCGTGATTTTTGAAAAATCATTTTAGACTTAATATGTGGTTTCTTCAAAGATCCAATGCAAGTTCTAACAATGCGTCCCTATCTTCATGCACTGCCGTTCGACCATAGTTAGAAATACAAATAATTCAAAACGGGCATAATAAATTCAAAAAATCCGAACAATGAAAATCCTTGGCGTGGTGTCATATTATGTTACATAGTTGAAAGGAAAAATACGACTTGGTATATTGATCATGTTTGAAAGAAAAATCGAACAATGGCCGTCCCTATCACTTCTTATGTTTATAGTTTTCTAAATTCCAAATTGATATTAAAAAATATAAGTTAATTCATTTTTAATTGTAAATGGTTCATATTTTAAATGGTTACATTAATTATTTTTTAAAACAGAAAATGTTTTTGAATTATTTATTCAAATCCATACACTTCTTATGTTTAAAGTTTTTCTAAATTCCAACTTAATATTAAAAAATAAGTTAATTAACTTTAAAAGGTTACATTAATTATTTTTAGAAATAGAAAATGGTTTTGGATTATTTATTCAAATCCATACACTTCTTATGTTTAAAGTTTTTCTAAATTCCAAATTAATATTAAAAATATAAGTTAATTCATTTAAAGGTTACATTAATTATTTTCTAGAAATAGAAAATGGTTTTGGATTATTTATTCAAATCCATACACTTCTTATGTTTAAAGTTTTCTAAATTCCAAATTGATATTAAAAAATATAAGTTAATTCATTTTTAATTGTAAATGGTTCATATTTTAAATGGTTACATTAATTGTTTTTTAAAAGAAAATGGTTTTGAATTATTTATTCAAATCCAAACACTTTTATGTTTAAAGTTTTTCTAAATTCCAAATTGATATTAAAAAATAAAAGTTAATTCATTTTTAATTGTAAATGGTTCATATTTTAAATGGTTACATTAATTGTTTTTAAAGCAGAAAATGGTTTTGAATTATTTATTCAAATCCAAACACTTTTATGTTTAAAGTTTTCTAAATTCCAAATTGATATTAAAAAATAAAAGTTAATTCATTTTTAATTGTAAATGGTTCATATTTTAAATGGTCACATTAATTATTTTTTAAACAGAAAATGGTTTTGAATTATTTATTCAAATCCAAACACTTTTATGTTTAAAGTTTTTCTAAATTCCAAATTAATTATCATTTAAAAACAATACAAATTTAAACCCCAAAATAAAAAATAAAGGCGGAACAGAGAAAACACGAATTTTTTTGAAAGCAGAATATGTCGGTTGGAGCCACCATGGGACTAAAGACCCTAACGGCCAACGCTGCTGAAAATTTTGGAGTATAGGTCGGTTGGTGGCTCAGCAGGACGTATGACTTTAGTCGGTTGGAGCCACCAACCGACTAAAGGTCCTTCCTTTATAAGCATGCGCCTCTTCTTCTTCTTCCTTCCATTCTCTGCGCAACCCGGCCGCATAGAGACGCCCGCCCGATCCCCGGACGTGAGCTGCCCCATCCTTGCGCCGGTGTCGCCGTCGACATGCCGCCTCCACCCTTCATCTCCGTCCATCGCCAGCTGCCTCCGTCCTCCGTGCAGTACGCCTCAGTCCTCCGTCTTAGGCCAAGGCGCCTCCATCCTCCACGTACCAGTGGCCTTTGTACCGGCTCGCCACCGCGCCTCCTCTCCTCCCGATCGCCATAGTGCACTTGCACTGCCGCCGGTACCGCGTGCCGAGGCTCCCCTTTTAGTTTTTTAGTTGATTTAGGTGATGATTATTTTAGGTGTATTAGTTGTTAGATGATTTATTTGTTAGATGATTTAGTTGTTAGATGATATAGGTGTATTTAGATGATGTAGATGATTTAGGTGTATTTAGATGATGTAGATGATTTAGTTGATGATTATTTTAGGTGTATGTGTAGATGATTATTTAGTTGTTAGATGATTTCATTGTTAGATGATTTAGTTGTTTGGTTATAACTTCGGCGCCGCTCGAGCTCGGCGGACGCTCCGTGACCAGAAGGAGCGCGCCTCTCTCTAACGCGGTGAGCCTCGCACCTCCAGTTCCCTCCGTTTGCCCGCTTGCTTGTTGTAGCCACAGCGTAGTCCCGGTGAGCACCCGGTGGCAGCCGAGATGATGTCACCCGACGTCACGCCGACGTGGCCGGGCCCGGTGACCTTTGACCACCACGGTGGCTTGCGATGTGGCATAGGCCCAGCACTTCGATGTGATGGCTAGGTTCTGTCTTGGTAAAAAAACCCAACCCTTTGCTGATGTCATATTGACACGTAATTCAATTTTAAATGATTTAATAATTCCAAATTGATATAAACTTGTAAATTCAATATCTTTTTATTTATAAGTCGAAAATACAAATAATATATCAAATTGTTCAGAAAATGAAACCTATCTATTTATCCTATAATCATGCATTGTTCAACAATTTAAATGACAAGTATAATTAGAAGAACAAATGCACCCTCTCATATGTTCGGAGTTTCCCGAGTTAGGGTTTTCACCGTCGGAACCCGATTAAATCGTCGAGCATGTCTTAGGGTTACATTCCAATGCAAATTAACTTGTCATATCATCGTACTTGCTTGAGCATTGCATCGATGCCATGTGTTGATTGTTTCCCTTTCTTTTCGGTGTTTCGATTATTAGGTTTATTATTAGTTAGGTATTATTAGGTTTATTAATTAGTTTGGTATTATTGGTCTTCGGCCCCATGGTCGATCAATGTGGGTATCCCGGACCGATTCACATTGCCGATCAACGTGGTTAGATAAGGAATCATTAATACCCTTAGGTGCATGTGGGTTCCCCTCATATGCATCGGAGGTTTCTCGAACTAGGTTACACCCTCGGAACTCGGAATATTGATAACCGTTGATTTTAGCTAGAGTTACCTATCTACTACACGGTTTCCTTTTTGTAGCTAGGTTTAGGGTTTCTCTTCATTTTTATTATTGTGTATGTATATATCGGGTTTCTCCTTAACTTTCTCCTTTAGCCGCTTTGACTTATTCGTTTTCCCCTATCACGAGAAAATATGGATCCACACGTCGAAGAAAAGGAAGAGTTGATCTAGGTGTGATCCGTGGGGAAGATAATTTAGGCGTATCAACGTTTGAACAACTCCGGTGAGGTGATCCTCTTTTTACGGAGTAGACAACTTGTTTGAGGTTGAAGGTGTTGCCTTCCATGAGGAGAAAGCGATGCCTTGTGTAATCGAGAAGACGCTCGGCAGGTGCATGTAATATAAATCAATTCATTAATTAGTCATCCGCTATCTATATAGAAATAGTAACGCGATCTTTCTTCTTTTAGCCCTCGGATCGAAGGAATCTCTTGAAAAAGCGAGCGAGGCCCAACCAAAAAGTTGCAGACCATGAGAGGTTCAAGATCGAAGATGTCGCTGCAGACGGGCAGAGCAGCTCGAAGTTGTCGCAACCAAATTTGTGGCACAATGCGGAGTAATCGTTAGGGACTTAATCGATCACCATTAGAAATTGGAATAGTCCTGCTAATGCGGATGAAGAGGAACATGTTTATTTGTCCCTAACCACGCCAAAGATTTCTTGTGGAAGAGGCTCATGGTTAATTTCAAACTACGAAGATAGAGCTGGATCCAAATGCGGAGGATCCAGTTGAGGACGCCACAACATGGGAGAGCCATGGAGGCTAAGGTCGGGAGTGGGCTTTGAAGAAGATGGCCCGATGTTTCACCAATCGAAGAAAAGATTGCACCTTGACTATGTCGTGAAAAAGACTCGATTTCAAGAATATTCAGTTTGAGAAGATAAAACCATTACGGGATGAGTTTGTGGAATACAAGAAATCGAAAAAGCTAAGAAAATGTACGAAACGAATAAAATTTGAATCTTGCTAACAAGAAGTATCACCATACTATGGGGCAAGGTGGCTCTGGTGGCATTCCTAAGTGGGAGAAACTTGAGCGAGGCTGCGTGATAAAAATATCACCCTAGAGGCAGGGCGATTGGGTAGAACGTGCAAGGAATTGGTTTTACGGGCATGGGGCACGTTGGACTCGGAAGGAGGTGTATATATACCATACGACATAAAGAAGACCCTTGCCAATCGAGAGGATGAGAAAAGCGATAAAGGCTGTTAAAGATGGGGACTTCATTCCCGATAGAGAGAATGATGAGCTCACACTGCCCTTGGAAATAAGGAACATGATGGACGAACACGAGGCACAATAGGATCCCAATCATGGAGGACTGGGTTTCGAAGAGGAAGAAATATCTGATAGAAGCCGTCGGAGGAGTAAGGATGGGCGGCGGTTGAAGCGAAAGTCGAAAAGAGCGAATGCGTTTAATTGAAGAACGATTAAAGCAACAACAAGATGAAATTAACTCACTTAAAGAGCAAAGTACTACGGCGCCCCATCTCGGCTGACTGCATTCGATGCTACCGGCCTATCGAATAATCGAAAAAGCGATGTGGCTTCCACCGAGGTCCCGGGTGATGACAATGGCGATGCCGATGATGCACAAGCGATGGCTCCTGGCTACCATGGATGATATCACGAGATGACACTGCTGCGAGCTACATGTCAAAGTTGTGAACATATCAATGAAGGTGGCGGTCGGCTATGCCTTACCAATTGGACCCACACCAACTTACCACGGTCGTCCGGTTTCGAGAGGGCTCTGTTGTCGGCGTGGATGAAATCATGCCCACCTTTGAGGTTTTGGATCTTCACTACCTGCCGGTGAAGGGGATGTGATCGTCTTTGGTGACGCAAAAAGCGTCACCATTCTATGGCGAAGGATTGTATCGTGCTTGAAATCACACGCCAAGGCCATCTTCGCCACCTCACCCGTCTCCGGAGGTCGCCGCCCTTGCGGCCGTCTTCGTCGCCTCACCGGCTCGTCGCCTCACCAATCTCGGTGCAGCCATCGCCAGGGAGCCATCGCCGGCGCCTCGGGATAAAAGCGTAGCGTCCGCTCTTGTCGTCGTGGCGATCGCCGAAAGCGTAAACAAGAGCCTCTTCCAAAAGTACCAACGGTTCCTCCCAAGAGAGCTTATGGTATCTTGAAGAGGAGATCGGGTTGATCTTGAAAGCGCAGCGTTTTCGCTAAGCGGCCGAAGAGCGAGTTCCCAAAGACCAAAGAAGAAAAAGCCAAAGTGTTCAAAATGCTAAAGACTCTTCATCAACCCGAGCCAAAGTCATCGGACTATGAGCGTTCTATTCTCAAGTCACATGCGGCACAAAAAGCCTCGAGCAAGATCGATGCAAGCGAAATCTATTGCCCAGCTCGGAGAACAAGCAAACAGACTTGCGCCCCTCTCAAGGTGATTTCCCAAACCAATGTGGGTCGAGCAAATATGGGGCGAAGTGCAGTATGATCGAGGTGCTTACTGTCTGGAGAATGCCGCTGCTCAAGGTATGAGTATTGCCTACTTATCGATTAGAGTTCTTCCCGTGAGTGAAGTAGCATACAAATACCGATCTGGCAAACCTCTCGTCAAACACGAGGAGGTAAATAATCTTTCAACAAAAATGCGAAGATTGCATAACTGGTACATGCACGCCACAAGGGCGGGGCTAATCGGATAGTCTTGAGGGTTACAAAAAGCATCATGGGAAAGAAAGTGATGACATGATATCCATTGAATTTGTTGAGCTATTTCAATTATTCAATCAAGACGCCTTGGACAAATCGCTCATCGCCTATTGCCTGTATGCGTAAGTACTAATTGTAATTAACTTAGTCTCGGCTATCTCACTTTGTTTATTGCATGTATATAATCATCTTGTAATATGCGAGAATGAAGATTCTCGAATGCAGCAGAGGACAAATCTATGATATTGGCTTCATTGACCCATATTGGGTTCATGAAGCTAATCTCAAAATAAGCCCCGGGATACGGAGGATAATATAGTACCGCGTTAAGGTTTCAAGAAACCAAAAGGGAAATACTTTTTCCTTACAACTTGAGTGAGTGTTATTGTCTTGTATACACTTTCTATTTCGCTTACTCGATGTTAAGTATATAATTGATTAGTTATGCATTAGCTTCCACTATATTCTGTTAATCATTCAACTTGACAAAGGCGTGTACTAGTCATGGACTCAAACATAAACCCCTTGAGGCGTGGAAGGACATGCAGATACTTCTCCGGTAATTCTAATCATTACGACACTATATCGGCAGCGTTCGTGAATTTTATGATATCAAGTACTTAATAACTTCTTTTATTCGTTTTCTTCACGGGCGCTTGAAGCGGTTCACCAACAAGGCTAGGGGTGTTTGGAAAGAGGAGCTTACATTTCAACCACTAGATGTAAGCACCACTAGCTATATCCGCGCATATCTTTGATTCTAGTTTTGATATAGTTATTATCATGCTTGATTATTATTTTGATTGAACTATGTTCTTGTGAAGTGCACGACGAGGACGGTAACAATCTCTGTGGATACTATGTTTGCGAGTTCATCCCAGACGTGCGATGAGAAGGGCAGAAATTTAGAGCAACTCCACGTATGTAAACAATTTCTATAGTTTTATTTTCAAACAAATTGTGTTTAGTTTCATTCATATAGGTGACTCCTTTTTAAATTAGATCGAGCGTCTACGGGACGGTCTTACGCCAAAGGATCGCGTACGAGCAATTCGGAGGAATTGGCGGGATTCTTGGATCTGAAGTCCTAGACCCGAAAGGGGAGTACTATTCTGTGTGTATAGACAATAGGGATTGTAAAAATAGCAACTCGATCCGTGTATAGACAAGGGAATACTTTTGTATGTAGTGCATGAACTCGATCCGTGTATTGAATGTAATATTGTCATGATGATCTTGTGTAATATAAGGTTCCTTCATTGATAAGTGCAAAACACTAAATAAACAATAAAACAACCTAAATGAATTCTCTGCGCGGCACAAAAGTGGCGAAAATCTGCCGTGGCAACAAAATGTGCAAAAATGAATTCTGCGCGGCGAAGAAATGGCCAAATCTCTGCATGGCGAAGGTTATTAGTCGGTTCGTATTACGACCGGGACTAAAGCCTCCCTCCTGCGGTACTGCCACGTGTATGATCTTTGTCGGTTGGTGGGGCAACCGGGACTAAAGGTTCGGGCTTTAGTCCCGATTGCCCCGTCCCGGTTGGGCAACCGGGACTAATACCGCTTACCAACCGGGACGCATGGGGTTGTTTCCACCAGTGGGCATCAAACTTCACTTTGACCATAATGAATGAATAAATGCAACCGAAATGCATATATAGCTGAACCTCAAAACAATACAAATTTTAACTATGATAAGAAGATTAGCATAATCCCATAGGCAACAATCTTCAATTTTTGTTCTTGTGTTACCTATGAGCATGCAATTGTTTGTATCTAAATTTGAAGAGTTTGCATGCTCTATACCACCGATGTGAAATAAACAAAGATGATATATT
The DNA here is from genome assembly GCA_030063025.1 of Avena longiglumis. Taxonomy (NCBI): domain Eukaryota; kingdom Viridiplantae; phylum Streptophyta; class Magnoliopsida; order Poales; family Poaceae; genus Avena; species Avena longiglumis. Next base: position 57,819,015 of record CP125973.1, read on the forward strand.
TTAGGGGTAATAAGTACCCAATTTTCCCTTATAGGGGGCCATTGCCCCCCCCCTCCACCCCACCCCCCAAAAAACATGTTTAGACTGGTGCCTTGGTGCCTCACACACTTATGCAGATCACACGGTCTCCCATTCACCTCTCGACTAAAGTGATTATAAACGACAAACATCCTAGTGGAGAGCAACACCAGCTGGCTCGTCAAAACTGTGAGGCGTTGTTGAGAATTGTAGTTATGTGCAATTGTGATGATTGAGAGAGATTTATTGATGAAAAATTATCAAGTATTTCGTGGGTGCATACCTAGCTAGTGAACGTCCACGGGGGAAGGGCGGACATTCGATTTCTGATTGTTGAGCGACCCCCCGTCTTCCATCTTCTTCCATGCCTCTGGCTCCTCCAAATTTGCACCGCAACCACCTCCTCCCCTTCTTCTGCCCCGCCTTCGACACCGGCTGAACTGCCTGCTCACTCCCTGCTCAAATCACCCCCTCTGCATGTCCACCGTCATCCAACAACCCCTCTACCTCCACTTCCTTGTGCATTCCCTTGTTCTTCTTTGGCGAGCCGAAGCTCTAACCCTAAATCTGGCACCCCGCACAAACCCCTAAGTCTAGGGCTCGGCGCTGCCTCGCTCAAGTCTCGCCGTCATCTTCTCCGCTATGGATCCCTCCCTCGTGGTCACCGTGACTCGCTGCCGACTCCTGTGAGCCCTCTCATCGGTGAAGAGAAAGAGAGAGGAGGAATGTGTAAAATAAGACAAGCAACACAGATGATACTGGAGTACATCACTAATCTCTGGCTCTCAGCGTGTGCACGTCCAAATGCAGAAACAGCGGAGGCCATCGGCCTAGCGCGCGCGTGCAGTACTGTAGTGCGCGCATCGTGCATGGTCCGAAGATGGCCATCCACAGCGATAGCGTGTGTTTGGTCATGATCGGAATGCTGGACCGGAAAGACACGCGCGGTACGAGGTAGTACAAGCGAACGAATACTGAAGGCACTGTTCACCTCATGCGGCTGTAGCAGCAGGGCACAGCGGCCCCGTCGTGTGGTGCTCGGGGCCCGGCCGGCAGGGGAATAATGTCAAGCCCGATCGACGATGGGGAGCACATATGATATGGTGGTCCTGGTCCTGCACTCCTGCTGGCTGCTGCTTCAGAAAAGAATGAGAAGAGAGGGGGAGACGTACGCACTCCCTGCATGCTGCTTCATTATTTCAGCTGCATCTAGCTGTTAGAGCTAGACCTTTCTCAGTAGATGTACTATGGGATTAGATCTGGAGGCGAGAGAGAGACACTGCGCCTGGCTGACAAGCGGGAACCGAGGGATTCAGGCGTGCATGAGCTAGACCCGCCGTCGTTGGCCATGGAAGAAGGGCGTGGCGTGGCGTGGGTGGTTGAAAGCGGTGGCGGAGCTTCCGTCGCCTAGTGCGAACCCTAATCGGTGGGTATGTTTGTGGGGGCTGCGGCGCACGGTGAACCTCGTCTGGTGTCCGGCCCCCCTATTTATATACGCCTTGGCGAGGCCCACAACCATGGATAGGGTTGGGCGCCCCGATTAGGGCGTGAGGACTCCGTTGCCGTTGGGCGAGCGTGGGAGATCTATCCAACATTCTCCCCTAGATCTCGACTTTACTTTTAACTTTATACTTTACTTATTTCATCAGAATGATACATAGAGCATGTTTCATCGTCTCGTTCAATTGTCGATAGAATCATACAGACCACCATATACCTTCATGTTCAAACAAATTGTTACTTTTGGGCCTCTATAGTCCGGGAATCATAGGCTCCGTTAAACCCATCTCGCTATGTGTTCCTTGAACACATTGGGTGGTAAGCCTTTCGTTAAGCGGATCCGCAAGCATATCCTTTGTCCTTATATGCTCGAGACTTATAGTTTGATCCTGGACTTTGTCCTTCACAACATAATACTTTATATCTATAGACTTTGAAGCATTACTCGACTTGTTGTTGTGAGCATAGAATCTAACGGGCTCGTTGTCACGATACATCTTTAGTGGCTGCAAATGCGATCAACCACTTTCAAGTCGGGTAAGAATTTCTTTAACCATAACGCTTGTCCCATGGCCTCATAACATGCTATGAATTCGCATACATCGTAGATGATGCAACTATCGAATTGTTTGGCGCTTCTCACGAAATAGCACCTCCTGCGAGTAAAGACATACCATGTCGTGGACTTTTCGTCTTTATCTCCATAAAATCTGCATCTGAATACCCTTTTATCTCTAGGGAATCGGATCTTACGTATGTTAGCATGAGGCCTTTCGTGCCTTGCACATAGCGCAAAGCTTTCTTTACCATCTTCCATGCTCTATGCTGGATTCTCTTGATATCTCCGAGTACCCGGTGATAAATGCTAAGTCGAGGCGAGTGCACACTTGTGCATCTTGTAAGCTTCCAATGAAGCATATGGTCGACTTCATTTGATCGATCTCATATTGATTCTTTGGACATTGGGATTTCCCAAAACTGTCGCCCTTGACTATGGGGCGGTGTTGAATTACTCGCATGCATATTGTATTTCTTTAAAATCTTTTCTGTCGCTTTCTGCGCAGTCCTAACACTCCATTCTTTACTCTCGGTGAATTTCTATGCCCAAAACATAAGATGCTTCACCAAGGTCTTTCATGTCAAAGTTTGATGACAAGAACTTCTTTGTTTCTAGTAGTAGACTAACATCACCGCTAGCAGAATGTCATCCACATATAGAATTAGGAAAATGTATTTCCCACTTTTGAACTTTGCATAAATGCAATTGTCCTCAACATTTTCTTTGAATCCAAATCTTTTAATGGTATCATTAAACTTTAAATACCACGCCTAGAGGCTTGCTTTAACCCATAAATGGATTTCTTTAGGCGGCATCCCATATGTTCCTTCCCCTCCATGAAAAGACCCTTGGGTTGTTTCATGTAAACATTCTCTTCTAAATCTCCATTTAGAAATGCCGTCTTACCATCCATTTGATGTAACTCTAAATCAAAATTTGCAAGTAGTGCCATGATGATTCGAAGGAGTCCTTACATGAGACCAGGAGAAAAAGTCTCATTGTAATCTACACCTTCTCTTTGCGTAAAAGCCTTTTGCCACGAGTCTAGCTTTGTACTTTTCTACATTCCCATTGGAGTCATACTTTGTTTTGTAGACCCACTTGCATCCTACTGTTTTGGCTCCTTTGGGAATTTCCTCTAAGTCCCAAACATTGTTGGAACTCATCGACTTCATTTCGTCTTCCATTGCCTCCACCCACTTGGCTGAGTGAGGGCTACTCATGGCTTCTTCATATGTGGTAGGATCGCCCTCCATATGAACCACATTGTAAACTTTATAGATGTCTTTGGAAATGGCTGGTCTTCGTTCTCTTTTAGACCGTCTGAGTTCATCAGACTCTTGCTCATTTCTTGCCTGGGGTTCAGGCACATTTACTCTAGGTGGCTGTTCTGGCTCCCTTTCGTGCTCAACAGTGGGTTGGTGACTCTGATGGGCGGGTTAGAACTTTCTCCCATTGTTGTCACGTGTGGAGTCACAACAGGTGCCGGCACCACAACCTCAGGGGTTGTAGATGGTGGCACAACAGGTAGCGAGAAAAATGGCTCCTGAATCATCGGATTAGGTGCATGCACCCTCTTCTCCTCAAGATCAATTTTCCTAGCTACCGTGCTCCCCCTCATCAATTCGTCCTCCAAGAAGGCGCATGTCTCGTTTCTACAAACTTTGTGTATCTGTCGGGACGAGAAACGATAGCCTTTGGACTTATCTGGATAGCCAATAAAATGGCAAGAATCTGTTTTGGGGTCTAACTTTGCAATGTTTGGATTGAAAACTTTTGCCTCATGGGCTCCCCATACCCTCAAGTGGTGCAGAGAGGGACTCTGCACATCCACAATTAAACGGTGTTTTGGGCACCGACTTACTTGGTACTCTGTTGAGAATATGAATGGCGGTTTTAAGCGCCTCCATCCACAAACCCAAAGGGAGGGTGGAATAGCTCATCATGCTGCGCACCATATCCATAAAGAATGTTGCCTTTCATACTCCGTTTTCTTGAGGTTCGGCATTGAATCTTTGGGCGACTATTCCATTTTCTTGGGAACTGCAAAGGGACACAGTACTTGACCATATGGAGTATGCCGTAGTACTCCCACGATCGGACCGAACTATCTTGATTCTTTTATCGTGCTGATTTTCTACTTGACTTTGAAAATTTTAAATTTATCCAACGCTGAGATCTTTCTTTGATTGGATAAATATAACCATAGGAGTGATCATCCGTGAATGTTATGAATGAATCATAGCCATCCACACTTTTCATCGAAACGGTCCACAAATATCCGTATGGATTATTTCTAGTGTAGCTATGCTTGGTTTGCACCCTTTTAATCTTTGACATACTTTCCTTTAATGCAATCTATGCATTGTTCTATGTCGGAGAACTCTAACGGAGGAAGAATGTCATTTTAACGAGGTTTTCAATTCTTCCCCGAAATATGGCCTAGTCTGCGGTGCCATAGTCTCGAGGAGTCAAGAGTTCGCTTTCTTTTCTTTTGTTCTTTGTTCGACAAGGAACTTTTCCATTCACATCACACACGTAAAAAACTTTCTCATGCAGGGATAACAAATATAACTTATCAAATAATGTAGCGACACCCACATTTGTCTTTCAACGGATGGCACACTTGCCATTACCAAAATAACATTCAGAGTATGAGTCTTTATCCAAACAGAAACACTTATTAAATTCCTATGTAATGAAGGAACAAGCACATCTTTCGGCAAAAGCAAGAGCCATCACGGCTCGAGGGGCGTCACCAATGGCCTCCACTGCTTCTATTCCATTCGCCACTTCAATGTGTCTTTCTCTTCTTGGCGTGGTCCTTGTCGAATGGAACCCACAGAAAGAATTGGCAACGTGAGCAGTTGCTCCGAATCAATCCACCAAGTGGATCTAGTAAACTTTTCATACAAGGATTCATTAACAAAAGAAACAATATCTTTACCATTTTTGGCCATGATGTACTTTAGCCAAATCAGGCGGTCTTTCTTGAAGTGCCCGGTTTCTTGCGATGATGGACCCTTCTCCCAGTGTGTGGTGGTCTTTGTCTTGGTCTTGCATGGGACCCTTGCCATGGGGCTTGGAGGGTGAGCCACCATGGTGGTCTCTGTGAAGCCTTTCTTCTGTTGTCCTTCACGAGTTCGAGAGAACCGCCGTGAAGGGCTTTCAGCCTTCTTCTTCTTGGGAGCACATCCCAATGGTCTTTTCTATGTCCCACTTTTGGGAACATATTATAGTTTATCACGAAGTTTTCAAAGGGTGTGGAAGTGAGGCCATCACAAGATGCACCAGTCTTGGCTTTAACTCGAGGTCCTCGTCCATTGGCTTGAGCTTTGCGGCCATGTTCGACATCCTCAAGATGTGCTCTCGATCCCGTGGGGTCCTCCGTATACTTTTTCGGTACCGGCTGCTTTAACGGTGGTGATATCTTTGAAGAGCGGTGGCGGCTCTTTATCTTGGCGAGATACTACCACGGTAGCACACTCTCGATTGAGCCCACAATAGCGTTCTCAATCGTGTTCTTCTGAACGCAGACACTTTTTGTTGGCGTTCACCCATTTCTGTTATCGATAGACGCCAGCTCAATGGAGCATGGTCCTCTTCCTTCTCTCAAAGTCAGCACTTTCTCATGCCTCCCTCGAGTCAGCGGGCTTGACCGGTTGCTTGGTGTCAACCACCCAATCCACCTCGGCGCATCTGACGCCAAGTCAACTTTCTTTCTCCATTCGAATTGTCCCCCGAGGAGGCGGGGCGTCCTTGAGACATGCCATGAGGTTGAGACCTCTGAAAATCACAAAGATGTGAGATCACCAAGTAAAACAATTGTATGCGTTAATTCAACGTTGGTATAAATTAAGCATGCAATCGTTTCGTGCTATTTAAAATTACATCACCGTTGGGCAGAAATAAATTTAAAAGCACCTTTTAACATCAAATAACAAAACATGATCATGCTATTAACAACGTTGGTTATATAATAATGATCATAATCATATTTTAATATCATTTTATCACATCTTTTGAAAATTCAATTATCACTTTATTGCATTTGAGCAATTGCCTTTTTACTATTTGCAGCGGAAACTTTTATATAAACTTATACTTTGCAGAAAAAATCTGCCTTTATTCTATCATCTAGTCACAATATACTCCAAAGATAAAGGACTAGAAAAACTATGCAAAATTTGCTTAAAAAACTAAGCCAAAAACTGTTAAAAACAACTCTGTTAAAAAAAAAAACAGAAAAAATATTAAAAACCGCCCTACTGGGCCAAAACAGTGGCTGACAAGCCCGCCACTTGCGCCGTAGCGCGCCGCCTTTACTGCTCACTGCCATGGCCACCCGGCAGCGCTGCTCCCACGGCAACGCCAGCGAGCCCGGCGGCGGCGTGGCCAGCGTACTGCTGCTGCCCGCGTCCATCGCGTGGGCGCGGCTGCCGCGTCCACCGCGTGGCCGCGTGGCTCATGACGCGACAGCCGCCGCTGGCGGTTCATCTGAGCCGTTCGCTCGCCTGACCTACATCCAACGGCTCACCGCGCCGATAGGAGGTATAAAAGGCCACCGGCGCCCACCGAACCCTAACCTCACAATCCTCCACTGTCCGGTAGCATGGCGGCTGCGTCACATGGCCGCCAGCGTGGTCACCGACGCGTCGCCTCCGTCCGGTAGCGTGGCCAAGGGCGGCCGGTATTGCTGGCCGTACGCGCTGTGACCCGCGTCGCCTCCGTCCGGTAGCGTGGCCAGCGCGCAGCGTCAGCGGCAGCCATGGTCGCGTCGTCGCGGCCGTGACAGCCGATCAGTCCGCGGAGGTTCTCCGGCGTTGGGGAGTTGGGCGGCCGTCCGTCCGGCGAATCTGGCGGACGGTCCCTCTCCTCCATCGCCACCCAAACTTTTCTTCCCGTGCATGGCGGCGTGAGCCCTCTCTCCCACTCCTCTTCCCTATTCTCTCTGTCGGTACCCCAAAACCCAGCGTGAAGCGAGCGAGGAGGGCACGGCCTTGCCTCCTTGTCTTCTTGTCGAGCGCTTCCACCCGAGGGTGGGGCGCCAATCAGCAGACGAGTGGGCAGATCTCCTTGCGGCACTCCGGCGTCCGTGTTCCCCTTTTTTTTGTTTGGGATCGGGAGATGGGATTTTCTCTTGGGATCTTTGAGGTGGGGTTTTCTTTTGGTTTGCGGGTTACAACATGGGATTTGCTTTGCCCCGAAGGGTGTGTCCTTCTTCCCTATGCCTCGGCTTGGATGCGCATAGGATCGAGAAGACGGCCAAAAAGGCAAGGCGCTTTTGGATCTAGGGTTTTTCTTTTACTTTTACTTCTCTCGAAAGAACTAGCATCTAAGATGCTCGATACCATTGTTAGAGCTAGACCTTTCTCGAGATGTACTATGGGATTAGATCTAGGAGGCGAGAGAGAGACTACTGCGCCACAGCTTGACAAGCGTGAACCCGAGGATTCGAGCGGTGCATGAGCTAGACCCGCCGTCGTTGGCCATGGAAGAAGGGGCGGCGTGGCGTGGTGGTTGAAAGCGGTGGCGCGGAGCTTCCGTCGGCCTAGTGCACGAACCCTAATCGGTGGGTATGTTTGTGGGGCGGCAGACGGTGAACCTCGTCTGGTGTCGTCCCACCTATTTATCTGTGGCGGCGATGCGCCCACCATGGATAGGGTTGGGCGCCCCCGATTAGGGCGCGTGAGGGACTCCGTTCGGGCCGCCAACACTAGCTAGCCATGACTAGCTCGACCCTCTGTTACTGAACCGAACTAGGCCGTCACGAGCCGATATGTCTCATGAACCAAAGACGTGCGTGCGTGCGTGCGTGCGTGAACCGGCCGGGCAGAGTACGAATGAATGTACCCTTGGCACTCACTACTGATCGCCAGTGGCCGCCGTCTCGCGGGGCCGGGGCATCGTCCTCCCGCATGCGAGATGGAGGGGTACGCCTCCACGCTGCTCTTTGTCAAAAGCGGGCCGCCTTGTCTTAGCTTGACGGGGTCCGCGGGTCCATATATACTCCCCCGGCTTTGTCAAGAGGCGACCTGGAGCTTCTGCCAGTGGGACAGGACTCAGGAGGTGCTCCACGCGGGTAATCGCGGCGCCCAGTGATCTAAAGGAGGAGGAGAGACACGTCAGGCGACCACGACCTGCATCCAGGACTCGATGTCAATCCAAAGTACTATGACTGTAAGTGGACACGCTCACGGCTGCCCCGTGGGTTTGCCATTCATGCCCATTTGATAAGAAAGGACTATGATTTTTGCCCATCTAACCCCGCTTAATTTCGCCGGCATCTGCCAGCCGCCCGACTGTACCTGTCAAACAACGAACAGTAGCTACTTCAGCTTCGGTTCCGCTCGCTAGTGTATCAGGCCGTGCCGGCGCGCGTGCTTTGTTGGCTTGCTGCCCTCCGGCGTCCGGAGTCCGGGCCAAAAGACCAAGTCGCACGTCAAAAGATGGAACGACACGGCGCCGGTGCGCGTAAATCACTGCAGACGTAAAGATGGAACGACATTTGCATATTCCACCACAGTCGGCGTCATGGCCAAGGCTTGCAAGACGACGCGCCGCGTGACGTCCCGGTGCTGGCGTACCAGAAAAGGGACAGAGGCGTCGGGATCGACGCACGATGGCTCGCTTTGGGTTGGTCCGGGTAGCGCATAGAGTAGAGTTTCTGTGTCCTCATCTTTTCTTCGACTGGCCCGACGGTCAGTGGTTCAGAAAGCTAGTTGCCCCCAAATCGTAGCCCACCCCTTGTGCGCCGCCATAATGAAGCCGCCGCTAGCCGCCCCCACCATCGAGTCGTCCCTGAGAATCAAAAATAACCATCGAGTCGTCCCTCAAACCACGCCGTTTTTGAGGTTTCTGTCCTGCTCCAGCTTGCTTCCGGGCAGCCGCCACACATAGGGCCATTTTGCCGGCCGTACGGCTCCGACTCGTGGCCACACCGAAGAGGACCTCTTCGACAAATTGCACGGCCAAAGACGATGGCAAATTGCTCGAACTCTTCTTGTTTAGGTCTTGTTTACTTCTAAGGTATTTGAGGGGATAGGAATGGATTATTTTGTATTCCAGCATTTTTCCGATAGGTCGTTTACTAGGCTGAGTTTGGAGGGGATAATTCCAGAATATCCCCACAAATCCTCTCCACGCTAGTGTATTTTTGGCTAGATTAAAAACTCTATATCATCGTAGACTATTTTTGGGAAAGGGTATTTAAGAGAATTTGAGAGTATTGGATGAACACCAAATCCCCGCATATCTCCTATCTTTTGGGGATAAAAATACCGGATAAGTAAACAAGGCCTTAAGCATGTGGAGGAAACATCGTAGGACGACAACGATGACTCCAACGGTGATGTGGAGATGCCGATGGTTACGGCCACCCTCATCCACAACCACGCCGAGAGCATGCAGCCCATCTGCCGGCCTCGGTGAAGGGGCAAAAGGACAACTTGAAGTGTGATCGAGAACGTGGCCATGACCAGTTGTACAAGGTCTAAGTCCACCCCTATGGAACCACTATACCGGAGCACACATTTTGTCACTGGGTTTGTTCTTGACAATTCTCGATGGCGTGAGGGACTTTGATTCTTACTTCAAATGCAAGAATAATTGCACCGATAAGACTAGCTTCACTTCTTACCAGAAATGTTCTAGAACTATTCGCATGCTTGCATATGGAGTCTACGACGATCTTGTGGATGCGTACATGCTTAGAGTCGATGTACAAGTTATGCAAAGCGGCGATTGCCATTTTTGGTGATGTTTACTTGAGAGAGCCAAATGTTGAAGAAACTTTCCTCCTTTTATCCATCAACCAGAAAAGAGGGTTTTCTCAGATGCTGGGAAGCATAGATTGCATGCATTGGGTGTGGAAGAACTGCCCTTTTGCTTGACAGTTATAGTGGTCATGTGGATGGGTGCACAACTATATTTGAGGTAGCGCATCTCAAGATCTATAGGTATGGCACTCTTTATCTAGCATTGCAGATTCTAAAAATGACATTAACATCCTCCAGCACTCACATGTATTCTCTAAGCTTGCGGAAGACAATGCTCCAGTTCTTCACTATGAGATCACATCCATATGAAAAAGGGTATTATCTAGCTAATGACATCTATTCTGATTGGCACCACTTGTAAGACAATTCGTGATCCTAGTGATGAGAAATGTGCGAGGTTTGCCAAGGAACAAGAGACTTGTAGGAAGGATGTGGAGTAACCATTTAGTGTGCTCCAATCGTGTTGGGCTATTGTTTGGCACCCGGCAAGAACATGGAGCAATGAGACTATGTGGGAGGTGATGATCTTGTGTGATCATATACAACTTGATCATTAAGGATGGCGTGATGATGTGCTCTATGACCAAGGGTGGAAATTTGAGGGTCAACTAGTTGAGCCGACGCCGGGCCAGTATCCTTCGATGAGTTCCTCCATGTGCACCATGAGATCCATCCACGCAACACCCACAATCGACTTAAAGATGAGAATATGAAAATTATTTAAGAAACCAGTCAAAATGATTCTTTGCAACATATGAAACTAAGCATTGATATGAGAATTATCAAATCGAACATGCGCAAAAGTTAGAATACACCTAAATTTCATGTTTTTGGATGGTACTATAAGTGATATTATTTAAATACCAAGAAATAGAACACACATGTCAACTTGTTACTGAATCAAACATGTGAAACGTCTTTTCCAACACTTCAATTTATCCTTTAGGAGCTTTCGTGACTATACTTATCTAATAATAAACTAGAACAACTCTTAATTAAGATTTTTTTTCAAGTTTGCATTTTAATGGTCTCTATCATGATATCTAATGATATTAAAATATATACACAAACACATATATACATAGACAAACTCATATGGATTTACTACATAATATAAGAACCTTCGGACAACTTATTCAAAGAGAAATTTTGTTACAACATACGGTTTAAGTTTAGCACAAGCAAACTGGCGAGTGATATACATTATACCTGACTAAGAAAGAGCATTATAAGTATTTTTCAGAAATATAATTATGTGGTTAATTACGCTATCTAACTGAAGAAAATTGTATTCATTAATGATATTTTAGGATAAATATGTTAAAACAAGTATAAAAGTTTAGTAAAAAATATATACTTTTTTGGCATCGGGTCCAAATTTAGTTTGGACTGGCCCTGGACGAACGGTTTTGGCGGTGCCCTCCACGGTGATATTTACAACACAAATAATTTGGTCTAAGACATATGTATAGACCTATGGGGGCTGTTGTGTAGGGTTTCGTGGAAAATTTCCGTCTTACGCAAAAACACTAATTTATATTTAAGAGATGCTATTGAAAGATTAAATATATATATAATAATTACGATCTAGATCTAGATCTACAAGAATCCACCACTGATTGTAGTTGAAGAAATCTTGATGAATATTGTCGATAATGATTGATAGCTCCAAATTTTGACACTTTTTACCACTGATTTTCCTCTGGTTTTTGCTGGGTTCGTTGGATTTTATCTTTGAACTAATGTTAACATCACTAATTAGCGAAACCTTGGTTTACTGTAATGAGTTTTAGATAATAAACATATATGGAAGCTCTTGGAGCATTTATGAGTTGTTTACAACCAAAGAAGAAAATCCCCAATTGAAGCCCCCATTATTAGAGGCGTCCACGTCATGTAACGACCACTTGTACGGTCGAAGTGCGCCCATACCGCCCGCTCGGACAACAATCCAATGCCTTCGTTATATCAATACGAGGAACTTTTGTATTTGGCAAGACGAAAAACAGAACATGGCCGCCGCAAACCATTCCAGAAGAGGAGAGATCGGATCTGAAGGAGGAGGAGAAGAACATCGCCTCGTTCCTCGAAGATATTTAGCATATAATCCATCCACTCCACCATCATTCTGAAAGGCCCTGAGAGGCAATAATAAATTGTTTATTATGTGTATTCCAAGTATATGATAGATGTTTATTTTGCATGCTATAATTGTATTAATACGGAAACGTTAATACATGTGTGTTTAATAAACAAACAGAAAAGTTCCTAGTTAAGCCTCTCTCATAAACTAGCTCGTTGATTAACAAGATGATCAAGGTTTCCTGATCATGGACATTGGATGTTGTTAATAACGGGATCACAACATTAGTGTAATGATGTGATGAACATTCATCCGAAGTATAGCATTACGATCAAAGTCATTGAGTTTATATTGCTATAACAACTTACGAAGTGATCCTAATCCTTAGACCATGAGATCATGTCAATCACTAACAGCGGAAGAGTTTCTTGATAACATCAAACGTCACACCGTAACAGTGGGTGATTATAAAGATGGGTTCGAACTAATAAAGTGTTATGTAGAGGCTCATGGATCGAGAGTGGAATTTGTTCATCCCGATGACGGATAGATATACTCTGGACCTCTCGGTGATATCACATTGATTAGCTTGCAAGCAAGTGATTTGATCACTAGAATGTTATATCACGAACGAGAAAAGAGTGCATGTCGATAACGAGATCAAACTAGGTATGGAGATACCGATGATCGAATCTCGGACATGTAATATATCGTGAAACAAAGGGATTAAGATACTAGCGTAAAAGGTTCGACGATCACAAGAAAGTCATCGTTGAATGTGTGGGAGTCAGATGGGTCTCGGATCCCGCTTCGATTATTGATCCGAGAAGGGTCTCGATCATGTCCGCATTATTCACGAACCGTAGGGTGACACACTTAAGAGACACCGACATCCAATTGGAGCAAAAGTTTCATGCCGAAAAGAATAAACAAGCGAGGAATTTATTTCACTAGATACCAAAGCAGGTTTCGGGTGAAATTGCGTAAAGTGGTTATGCATGTGAAATAGAATTCTAGCAAGGGGTTATTTGTGAATGTTTGTCATTAAAGTAATTGACAAAATTCTGAATAAAATAAAAGAGTTTTATTTAATGAGAGTTTGCATTAAATTTGGTGGAAATTTAATGGGATCTTTGAGTGGGATTTTGAGTGGAGGAATTTGGAGGAGTTTTGTGAGTGGAGTGTCCACCCACATGAAGAGGGGAGGGCAAGGGGGCAGCCCCCATGCGCCGGCCACCCCCTTGGGGTTCCCCCCCCTCCTCCTATAAAAGGAGCCCCTCCTCTCACTTCTCACTCACACCTCCTCGTGAAGGATCTCTCTCCCCCCCTAGAATTTATTCCCCCTGGTCTCGGACTAGCGAGATACATGTTCCCGGTGGCTATTCGGCAAGAAAGAGTTGTGCTTCCTGCATCGCTGGAGCGAGGAGGCGGAGGTTGCTCGGTGCCTCGAGCGTGTGTGCGAGCACGGATGCGCTGATTTGCGGCGCTAGGACTTCCTCTCGATCTTGAGATCGGCAAGAGATCGTCTACATCAACCACGAGTGGGACTCGTTAAACTTTGTCGGTCTTCAAGGGTATGTTCTCTCGGATATACATCCGCCCGTTGTTTGTATCTAGTATAAATAGATCTTGGTATATAGTTCACATCGTAGGAAAATTTTTGTTTTCTATGCGAACCCTTCAAAGGGTATCGAGCCGGGTCTATGCGTAGATACTTTACGGGTAGTACACATATGAGTATGTGGGCGATGATGATCATGTTGTTGCTCCTTTCTTGTGATTTTGGATATTGGTGGCATAGTGGGATGAAGCGGCCGGACAAACTTTACATGTCCTCGCACATGAGACCTGTTCCACGCTTGACATGCAACTAGTTTGCATAAGTGGCTAGCGGTGTCTGTCTCTCCTACTATAGTCAATATCTATTTTGCAAGCGAGTTGTCAACAATTTGATTATCCTCGTTGTGGTTCATGTTCGTAGGTAAGAACGGTTCTATCTCGAAAGCCCTCACGTAAAACTTGCAATGGATAAATTAGAGGCGTCTAGTTTAGATTGTTCTTTGGGCTAGTGTTATGATATGGTAGTGTTGTAAGTAGAAGTATGAGATGATACTCTTACACACATAGCGTGTAAAATCCATAGATTGTGGATTTACACATATAGGTATGATAGTGATCATACCACGATGCACATGATAGAGATCATCTGCGGAACCATATAATTTCACTAATAAACATATGATGTTTGATTGCATCTTATATTGCTTGTTTAGCGCTTTGTTAAGCATAATAAGATGATCCCTCATTTAAATATCAAGATAAGAATGTGTTCTTCCTTTAGTATGCACCGATTATGTTTTCGCTCCAAGACATCACGTGATGATCGGGTGTACTTGGATCCTCGACCATACTTGGTGTAAAACAGTTACACACGCAAAATACTAAGGTTCTAACTTGGCGAGCCTAGCATGTCAGACATGGCCTCGGAACACGCATCGAAAGGTTAAGCATGAGTCATATAGTTGATATGATGCCCATTTGATGCTCGCCTTTGAAGCTATACCGACTCACGTGATGATCGGACTTGGTGTAGTGGATTTGGTTCATGTAATCACCAAAAGGACACGAGGATGTCGCTTTTGAGTGGGAGTTCATTCGTAATATAGATTAGTTGAACTCAATCTATCATACACTTAGTCTAAACTTTACAAATTCTGTTGTAGATGGCACCACCTTTTAATTTCAATGCGTTCATGGAGAAAGAAACTAGCAACGAACGGTAGCAACTTTCTTGAATGGGCCATGAATTTGAGGATTCTCTCTCTGCGCACAAAAGCAATATGTGCTAGAAGCGCCGTTAGGCCCCACCTTTGACGATGCCCCTGACGAGGAGAAGAATGTCTATCAGACTCGTCAGGGGACCACAACTTAGTTCATTGCGGCATATTGTATGGGATGGAGCAGGAACTTCGAAAGCGTTTCGAAAACGGCAATGCTTTTGATACAATGGGTGAGTTGAAAATGATTTTCGACACATCTGCAGTGAGAGCTACAATGCTTGAGAAAAGTTCTTTGGCTGCATGATGGAAGAGAACACTCCGTAGTGAGCATGTACTCAAGATGTCGATTACGCCGATAAGCTTGTGTCCTTGGGAATAACGATTCCCATTGACTTAGGCATCCATCGTGTTTCTGCGTCTCTACCACCTAGCTATAAGAGCTTGTGATGAACTATAATATGCAAGGCATGAAGAAGTCTCTCCCGAGCTTACCAATGCTTAAAGCTGAAGTGGAGATCAAAAGGAACATCAAGTGTTGATGATCAATAGGAACACTGGTTTCAAGAAAGACAAGAAGGAAAAGCGGAAGGAAGTAAGGCGGCAAGCCTGTTGCGCTGAAAAAACCCGAGTTGGACCTAAGTCGATACCAGTGCTACTATTGTAAGGGTCGCCATCGAAGCGCATAAGCCCCAAGTATCTGGCGACAAGAAGGCCGGCAAGGCAAACAAAGGTATATATGATATACATGTTATTGATGTGTACTTGACTAGTGCTCGCAGAGCACCGGGTATTTGATACCGTTCGGTTGCTAATATTTGTAACTCGAATCGTGGTCATGAATAACAGCGCATGACCGCTAGCAAGGGTGAGGTCAAGATGCGTGTCGGCAATGAATCAAGTGTTGATGTGATCGCCGTCGAACGCTACCTCTCCACTTACCGTCGGGATTAGTTATAAACTTAAATAATCATTATTTGGTGCTGACCGAGCATGAACATTGTATCCGGATCATGTTTGATGCAAAGTGGTTTTCATTCAAATCGAGAACAATGGTTGTTCCATTTATATGAATGAAATCTTTTATGGTCATGCACCAATGTTGAATGGTTTATTTCGTTGGATCTCGATGATAATGTTACACATATTCATAGTGTTGATGCTAAAAGGATTAAACTTGATGATGATATATCCGCATATATGTGGCCTTGCGTCTAGGTCATATTGGCATTAAGCATGAAGAAGCTCCATTCGGATGGACTTTTGGAATCACTTGATTATGAATCATTTGATACATGTGAGCCATGCCTTATGGGCAAGATGACTAGAACGCCGTTTTCGGTTCAATGGAGCAGGCTGATTTATTGGAAATCATACATTCGATGTATGTGGTCCAATGAGTGTGTCGTGAGGTGGATATCGTTATTTTGTTACTTTCACGGATGATTTGAGTAGATACGGTTATATCTACTTGATGAAACACAAGTCTGAAACCTTTGAAAAGTTCAAGGAATTTCGAATGAAGTTGAAAATCATCGTAATAGAAAGATCAAATTTCTACGACCGACCGTGGAGGTGAGTATCTAAGTTACGAGTTTAGCACTCACATGAAATAGTGTGGAATTGTTTCACAACTCACACCGCCGGAACACCACAATGAAATGGTGTGTCTGAACGTCAGAATCGCATTTTTATTAGATATGGTTCGATCTATGATGTCTCAGCGGACTTGCCGTTGTCATTTTGGGGTTATGCACTAGAAACTGCTGCATTCACTTTAAATCGGGCACCATCTAAATCCGTTGAAACGACATCGTATGAATTGTGGTTTGGAAACAAACCTAAGCATCATTCTTAAAGTTTGGGGTTGCGATGTTTATGTGAAGAAACTTCAACCGGATAAACTCGAACCCAAAGCGTAAAAATGCGCCTTCATAGGATACCCTAAAGAAACTATTGGGTATTCCTTCTATCACAGATCCGAGGGCAAGGTTTTTGTTGCCAAAATGGATCCTTTCTAGAGAAAGAGTTTCTCGAAAGGTGTGAGTAGTCGGAAGGTAGAACTCAAGAGGTTGTGGAACCTTCTCTTCAAAGTATGGCGAGTAGCGCAACGCCGGAAGTCGTTCGGAGTTGGCTCCACCGCTGAAGAGGGAACTAATGATAATGATCATGAAACTCGAAGAGAGTACTACCGAACCTCGCAGTCAAACAGACGCTGCGGCTCCCGAGCAGACGGAAATCTGTCATAAATTTCATGGTTGATGAATATAATGACCTGCGACGTATGAAGAAGCGATGATGAGCCCGGATTCCAACAAATGGTTAGAAGCCATGAAATCGAGATGGAATCCATGTATGAAAATCAAGCTTGGAACTTGGTGGAATTACCTCACACCGAAAGGCCGTAGAGAACAAATGGATTTTCAAAAGGAAAACTGATCGATGGTAATGTGACCATCTATAAAGCTCGACTTGTCGCAAGGGGTTTCGACAAATTCAAGGAGTTGACTACGATGAGACTTTCTCTCCGTGGCGATGCTAAAGTCAGTTAGGATTATATTAGCAATTGCTGCATATTTCGATTATGAAATATGGCAGATGGATGTTAAAACCGCGTTTCTCAATGGTAATATTGAAGAAGAGTTGTATATGATACAACCAAAGGGTTTTGTCGATCCTAAGGATGCTAACAAGGTGTGCAAGCTTCAACGATCCATCTATGGATTGAAGCAAGCATCAAGTTGGAATCTCCGCTTTGATGAGGTGATCAAAGAGTTTGGATTTGTCCAAACTTATGGAGAAGCTTGTATTTACAAGAAAGTGAGTGGGAGCAATGTGGCATTTCTGATATTATATGTGGATGACATATTATTGATCGGAAATGATATAGAACTTTTAACAAAGTGTTAAAAGTTATCTAAACAACAAATTTTCAATGAAGGACCTAGGTGAGCGTCATACATATTAGGCATAAAGATCTATAGAGATAGATCTAGGCGCCTAATAGGGCTATCATAAAGTACATACCTTGATAAGATTTTAAAGAAGTTTAAAATGGACGGAAGTAAGAAGGGGTTCTTACCTATGTTGCAAGGCAAGACATTGAGTAAGACTCAAAGTCCGGCTTGGGAAGAAAGAGAGATAATGGACAAAATCCCTATGCTTCACCATAGGCTCTATTATGTACGCCATGCTATGTACAAGACCGGATGTGGCACGCTATTAGTTTGACTAGTAGGTACCAATCGGATCCAGGTTGAAACCGGATAGCGGTCAAGAATATCCTTAAGTACTTACGAAGAACTAAGGATATGTTTCTTGTATACGGAGGTGAAGAAGAGCTCGTCTCTAAGTGTTATGTCGACGCTAGCTTTGACACCGATCCGGATGACTCTAAGTCTCAATCCGGATACGTATTTCTCATGAATGGCGGAGCGGTTAGTTGGAGGAGCTCCAAACAACCTGTGGTAGCGGGATCAACAACGGAGGCCGAATATGTTGCTGCTTCGGAAGCGGCTCAGGAAGAAGTTTGGATGAAGGAGTTCATATCCGAACTAGGAGTTGTGGCAAGCGCGTTGGACCCAATGGTGATCTATTGTGACAACAATGGTGCCATTGCCAATGCCAAAGAGCCAAGGTCTCACAAGCATTCCAAGCATATTAAGCGCCGGTTTCACTCCATCATGAGCATGTCAAGGATGGAGATATAAAGATTTGTAAAGTACATACGGATCTCAATGTAGCAGATCCATTGACTAAAACTCTCCCTAGAGCAAAACATGATCAACACCAGAACTCAATGGGTGTTAGATATATCACTATGTAACTAGATTATTGTCTCTAGTGCAAGTGGGCGACTGAAGGGAATATGCCCTGAGAGGCAATAATAAATTGTTTATTATGTGTATTCCAAGTATATGATAGATGTTTATTTTGCATGCTATAATTGTATTAATACGGAAACGTTAATACATGTGTGTTTAATAAACAAATGTAAAAGTTCCTAGTTAAGCCTCTCTCATAAACTAGCTCGTTGATTAACAAGATGATCAAGGTTTCGATCATGGACATTGGATGTTGTTAATAAGGGGATCACAACATTAGTGTAATGATGTGATGAACATTCATCCAGTATAGCATTACGATCAAAGTCATTGAGTTTATATTGCTATAACAACTTACGAAGTGATCCTAATCCTTAGACCATGAGATCATGTCAATCAATAACAACGGAAGAGTTTCTTGATAACATCAAACGTCACACCGTAACAGGGTGATTATAAAGATGGGTTCAGAACTAATAAAGTGTTATGTAGAGGCTCATGGATCGAGAGTGGAATTTGTTCATCCCGATGACGGATAGATATACTCTAGGCCCTCTCGGTGATATCACATTGATTAGCTTGCAAGCAAGTGATTTGATCACTAGAATGTTATATCACGGGAACGAGAAAAGAGTGCATGTCGGTAACGAGATAAAACTAGGTATGGAGATACCGATGATCGAATCTCGGACATGTAATATATCGTGAAACAAAGGGATTAAGATACTAGCGTAAAAGGTTCCGACGATCACAAGAAAGTCATCGTTGAATGTGTGGGAGTCAGTATGGGTCTCCAGATCCCGCTTCTGATTATTGATCCGAGAGGGGTCTCGATCATGTCCGCATTATTCACGAACCGTAGGGTGACACACTTAAGAGACACCGACATCCAATTGGAGCAAAAGTTTCATGCCGAAAGAATAAACAAAGCGCGAATTTATTTCACTAGATCTAAAACGGTTTTCGGGTGAAATTGCGAAAGTGGTTATGCATGTGAAATAGAATTCTAGCAAGGGTTATTTGTGAATGTTTGTCATTAAAGTAATTGACAAAATTCTGAATAAAATAAAAGGGTTTTATTTAATGAGAGTTTGCATTAAATTTGGTGGAAATTTAATGGGATCTTTGAGTGGGATTTTGAGTGGAGGAATTTGGAGGAGTTTTGTGAGTGGAGTGTCCACCCACATGAAGAGGGGCAAGGGGCAGCCCCCATGCGCTGCCACCCCTTGGGGTTCCCTCCTCCTATAAAAGGAGCCCTCCTCTCACTTCTCACTCACACCTCCTCGTGAAGGATCTCTCTCCCTCTAGAATTTATCCCCATGGTTTCGGACTAGCGAGATACATGTTCCGGTGGCTATTCGGCAAGAAAGAGTTGTGCTTCCGCTGCATCGCTGGAGGCGGAGGTTGCTCGGTGCCTCGAACGTGTGTGCGAGCACGGATGCGCTGCTGATTTGCGGCGCTAGGACTTCCTCTCGATCTTGAGATCGGCAAGAGATCGTCTACATCAACCACGAGTGGGACTCGTTAAACTTTGTCGGTCTTCAAGGGTATGTTCTCTACGGATATACATCCGCCCGTTGTTTGTATCTAGTATAAATAGATCTTGGTATATAGTTCACATCGTAGGAAAATTTTTGTTTTCTATGCTGCGAACCCTTCACATTCCCACTTGTAGAAAGAAAGAGAGAGAGATGTTGGCACTTGTAAGATTAGGGTTTGATACTTTGATCTTGTCTTGATATGTATTTGATTTGATCTCCAAACAGTATTGTGGCTTTCTACGGTAAAGTTGAGATGATTTTCCTTTGCAATATTATTATGCCTTTGATCTATCTTCCTCTCATGTCTGAGTAAACCCCCATAGACGTGGGAGATGTAAGGGATTGGTGAGATGTGATGTGTGCTCGTCACGCTCGAGTACTTGCCCTCGCGTGCTCGTCATGCTCGGGGACTCACCCTCGTGCGCTCGTAACGCTCGGGGACTGGCCATCACGGGATCGCCCTCGCGTACTCGCCATCGCGAGATCGCCATCGCATACTCGCATGTGCTAACTCGGTGACTTCATCATCAACAACTTGGCGGCCTCCACATTTGCTATTCGCCGTCTTCTACGACAGCAAGTTGGAAAGGCGCTAGCCAAACTTCTCTAAGGGGCGATTCCCCCGACACGTCGACTCGCCCAGGCAAATAAATTACCTCATGAGATATTTCTCTATTTTAGGAGATCGCCAACGACTCACCATCGACTCCACTCTGGAATCGCCTACGCTGATTAGGCGGCTTGAAGTCATCGCCGATTCGCTGACGCGCTCGGGGACTACTGATGGGAAATACTAATCGGGATATACCCATGAAGCGGAGTCACCAACTGGATCGAGCTGACTGAAGCATATCCCAGGGCGGACCGACTTGCCAAATATGGCGACTGGCGCATACTGGACCCAAATGACTCGCCGACTGAAGGTCCAAGATAGCGACTTCAATACATAGCCCATCAAAGCACTTGTAAACCCTAACTGTCTGCATATATAAATCCATCAGGGGCACCCCTTTGGGGGGATCTCTTTCACATCATATTTGATCTAGTATCTCCCTCCGTCTACGAAAACTCCATTGTAAACCAATCTGTGAGAATATACTGGATTGACAGCAGGACGTAGCGATCCTCCACCTTGAGGACATAACCTGAGTATATCGTGTGCCAATCTCGCTCCTAGACTTTCCTATATCGCCTTGCTCCCTCTACGTAAATTACCCCAGTAGCATCTACTGTGTCAATTCCACGACAGCATGTAAACAAATCATGTCTCTAGTTACCTCTAGCGAACTAGCCCGCTGGTCAAACGATGATCTAAGGTTTCGAGATCATGTGTGATAGGAAAAATTGACAATAAGGTTATATCATTGGTTGAATGATGTGATAAAAAAATACCCAAAGCAATATCACAATGAGATCTAGTTACTGATGTTCATCATTGATGATAACACTGAAACATCGCAACCTAATCCTTTGACTGCGAGATAATACATAATCATTGTTACTGGAGGGAGGCTTTGATGATATCAAGTATCAAGTCGTGAAAGGGTGATCATAAATGTGCCATTGGGTTTCCTGAAGGGAAGGGTAGAGGAGTATTTAGCAATACTAGGATTTGTCAATCAAGGTAACGGATAGATATGCATGGCCAACTCGGCGACATTGCATTAACGAAGCTTGCAAGCGTATGACTAGGTCATAAAATGCAATGACACGGGAGCGAGTAAACGAGTTTATCATAACGATATCGAACGAAGGTATGGACATATGGAAGATCAAATTTCGGATGACCTAGGTATCAAATGGAAAAGGGAATGGGACACGAAGTTGGAGGTTCAAGCGAAGATATTCGTGAATGCATGGATGGTCATTATGGGCATCCAGGTCCCGCTGCTGATCATTGACACAACAGGGGTTTCGGTCATGTCCGGAGTATTTCCGAACCAAAGGGTGGCACACTTAAAGGTGGGGACACATAGGGATTGAACCGGCACCGCAGGAGAAATGAGAGAGAGAAACCGAAAAGGTTTCAAGAAACACCCGATGATGATCGGAGGGGTCCGAAAGGTGTTCCGGAGTGAAAGATATGATAATACATGTGTTTTATATTAATAATTTGAATTAATATTAAAATATAAATATTTATTTTACTTTTGGAGGCACCCATGCCTATTGGGCCTCACCCGGAGGGGAGGCCTATAGGTCTAGGCGCCATAGGAGAGGAGGGGCCCATGAGGCCAAACCCTAGGGGCTTCCCCGTGTGGAGGCGACCTAGGGCCAGCGGCGGCTGTGGGGGATCCCCTCACACCGTGCCCTAGGGTTCGCCCCTCCCCCACCTCCTATAACTAGAGGCCTCCCTCCCCTCAAGGCACACAACAATCTCTCCTCTCCTCTCTCTCTCTCTCTCTCTCTCTCTCAATTCTCCTAGAGTTTTCTCTCCACCAGATTAGAGAGAATTTTGTGGGAACTAGTTTCTCCACCTCCGCACAACCGTCATGCATAGGACGGTCCAGCTTCTTTCTTATTCTGCTGCTCGGCTGGATCGGAGCCTTGGAGACGTTGCCTACACCGAGTGTGTATAGATCTTTGAGGTGCCACACTTGGGGCGCTAGGAGCTACTTGTATTCAACCAACATACACCTACCTGCATAAGTTGTGCCACATTCTTCAAGGGTATGAATACCATCCTCCTCTCCGTTACTCATGTCTACATAGAATATATCTTGATTATCGTGTTCGTGTAGTTGATTTTTTTTGCTTTATGCTACGTAACCCTTCAGCCTCCACAAACACAACAAAAACAACAAAGAGCTTGTCCTAAGCTAAGAACCTAAGCCGCGTCTTGGCCTACGCCGGTTGCTTCCGAAGAACAGACGCTCCAAAGGACTCTCCTTGTTGGTGCACCATCCATCAAGAAGAGTAGATGACGGGACTTGGTCGGGTCCGAGAAGGGCCTCATCTTGGACTCACCTACGAAGGCGTGCATTGCGCCCCTGGAGATCACCCTAGGACAACTGCGAGCACTGGAGGAGGTAAACTTGGATCCTCCATGCCGAGACTCCAAACGCGATGCTCCCAGTAGAGTGACGATGCCGAGGACGCCGCCATCACGCCGATCCAGCTCTGGATCTAGGCTTTCGCCCGGAGACCTCTACCAAACTGGAGTGAGAGCGACAGAAGTGTCGGTTCACCTCGACGACGCCTTCAAGGAGGGGAACAACGCCCTCAGGCGCTGTCGTCGCCGGCAAAGGCGGGCAAGACTTTCATCCGTCGAGCACCTCCCCCCTCCTCCGTCGCAATGGGGCACTTGTCCAAGTTGTTCACACCGCCGCCGCAGCAGATGGAGATAAACACATGATGATAAATACCTATGATCAGGAAACGATGTCATGTCACAACACATGAGCTAGTCTTAGAGACGAGACTAGGAATAACTTGGTGTTTATATTTGTACACGTGCATATGACTTTTTCTTTGATTCTCACAATCAAGTCACATAATAGTTATAGCATAAAATAATAAATATTAATAATGAACATAGAGTTATGTAATAGTCACATATTATTGCCTCTAGTGCACTAACTACTTTAGTTGTCAACATCGGTGCCCCCAACTGGCCGACTCTATTTATTTTAGCCCATTTTCTTGGAATTTTTTCTTTTCTAATATCAGCTATCTTGGTTATATTTACTGGTTTTGAGCACGTGATACCTTTGATCCGGTTTCAGTTTGTAATAAAAAGCTTCATTTTCCCTAGAGACTACGGATTTATTGAAAAAGAAAGTACTCCCTCCGTCCAAGAATAGATGTCTTAGGTTTTTCAAATTTTGGATAAATCTATATACTAAATAGTGTCTAGATTCATTCAAATTTTGACAAATTTGAGACATCTATTTTGGGACGGAGGGAGTATTAGTTTGGCCCGGACCCCTACTGAACAAATACGCACTCCTTCGATCTTCAGAAGTGTGATTGGTCATTGATTAACCATATCTAATATTTGGATGTGGACAGTTACACATAGCTTCGATCTTCCTTACAATATACTACTCTCTTCCTTTCCGGTTATTCTTCTAGTTTATCCCTAAGAGTAGATAGTAAGTTCGATCATGACACGAGATAGATCTCCTGTGTGGATGGTCTCACTATTTTTGTAAGCCGTTTTTTGCACGATGCTTGGCATTGTTTTTAATGATCAATATTTATGTCTGTGTTCATCAACCGATCTAGAGGCCAGGGGTTATCCTCCTTTTCTAAAATAAAATATCTACATAAAAACAAGTCAAGAGCATCTCCAACACCAAATTAGTTTATTTACATTTGTCATAATGTAGATATGTTAGCACTATGCATATTTGTTGTTGTAGATATCAGTATATTTTTCTTTGAAAAACAAGTCAACGTCTACAACACCGAATTAATTTAGTTTCATTTCCCGTAAGATTACGTAATAAGTATATGTTAGTCCATTTTAGATGCAAATCCTCACTATTGAGATATCTATGTATAGAACGAAATTGTAAGAGCATCTCCACTCGCCTACCCAGGAGGCCGATCCGGACGCCGAAAACTGGTCCAGTCGCGTACCCAAGGACCTGTTTTCGGCTGGATTTCGGTCATTTTTGGTCCGGGCTACCTCCTAGGAAATGAACTGTGCAAAGAAATGGTCGAGGACATGGGTGACACAGAAAGGTAATTCATCGATCAGTTCTGATTCCTGATAATACTTAGAACTATATTACTGATTTACTTTATCACAGCTCTTCCAACGACTGTAACTTACATTTCGCATTCCAGCCAATCCTATACCATCTCGGCCAGGAAGCAGCGCAACCACCTGGCCTGCTGAGACAGACACACTTCAAGCCCATCGCTACCCCACGATTGCAAAGGCGCAATGAGATGTTGACCCCATGCGGCGCAGTCGCCGCATTCGCAAACTACCTGCCGGAACTGCAGGGATCGATTCTCACTCGGGCGAAACGGCTTGCCTGTCGCCAGCTTGGGCTCGCGTTTGAGGAGCCAGTCGCTGATCCATCGAATCTGCTTGCCCGCTACACCAAGTTCTTCCAAGATACCCTCTCAGATATGCAGATTCAAGCTCTGCCTCAGCTCCCGCTTCAGGCCTTTGGCGGAAAGAATAAGAGGGGGCAGGCAATTGCGTGAGAACCACCCTATATCAGTTATTTTCATTCCTCCCGACGTCCCTGTTTTCTAGATGTATCGATGTAATATTGTAGTTTGTACCATTGAAAAAAATATTCTACTAGTTTGTTTCAGGGTGCTTAACTATCTAGCAAGGCTATGTGCTGTTTGTTCGATGGACAGAGAAAATTCAGTTAGTAAGAAACGAAAATGTTGGTGATTGATCGCAGTCTGGTGGTTGAGGCGTGCAGTCGAATTTCACTGCCTTTGCCTTGTCCCCTTCAGATGGAGCCAGCGGGGGAATTCTGCTGGCTTGGACATATGACTTCTCAGTTAGCTCAGTGCAATGTTCCATGCCGTTTATCTCCGCTAGATGCACTCTAGCAGAGCAGATGGCACAACTTGGCAGCTGATCAATGTGTATGCCAAATGCAGATATGGATATAGACCCACCGTCGCACATGATGATGAGGTAGCGCCAGGAGAAAGCCTGCGAGGCGTTGGTGGAAAATGCAAAGTTCATCCGTGTCTGAACTAGCTGTTGTCTGTAGCCTTTGCCTTGGAACCGAACATGCTGGAATCCTTTTTTTTTTTTGCGAAATGAAAATACTGTAATCGACGTGAAACAAAAAGATGGCGGTGCAAGGTAGGGCGGTGCGACCGGTCGTCCCTCGTTCCTCGTTCTCTCGGGAGTGGAGGAAGTGCGGGTGTTGACCTTTTAGGTCGTTGCAGTTTGAAACCCCCCACCAAACTTTACGAACCCGAAAAATGAGCATAACTGACCAATCCAGTCCATTTGCTGGATAAACCCATTTGAAACCACACCATCCAGGTCCACACTAAAAAAAGTTCATTAGAACATCTTGACCGGGTCAATGCATTACCGACACCGAATGTGTTCGTATGGGTCAGCCCACGGAGAGGCCAAAGTCCATTGTCATCTTTTTCATTTTTAAAATCTTTTTTTAAAATTTCTTGTAGTTCATTCAAATTTGAGTCAAATTTACCGTCATGGCCATTCGTGCACCGGGCTGAAATTTTGAATTTTGGTCATGCATAGCGCATAGCATCATACCAGGGTACCTTGATGTATTTTCTCTCAAATTTTAGTACAATGTTTAGGATATTTATTTTTTAAATTTGAGTTAAATGGCTGAAACACAAAATAAATCCAAATATAGCAACGATGTGAGACAAAATTCACCATCTCTCGGAATTGATAGCTCTATAAGGTCTTCTTTGTTTGAAAATAGCAATGGTGACATTTTGTACCTTATGTTAAAAACACACATTTTGCACCAATAAAATGGAAATCATTTTTTATGAAAACACAAAGTTGGAAACCATATTTTGGAAAAAAAAAAGCCATGAAAAGATGCACGTCCATGCCAAATGAGCACTAAGTTTGCAATGGATTTTGCAGCAAACTTGTTCATGTGGGTAGAAAGACAGGCTAAGGCATACATGATAGCATTTTTGTGATTTTTTCTTCAGATTACCATATTGCAAGTTTGGTAGTTTTCTAGGGAACTAGGTCACATAAAAGGACTCGATGTGTAATTCTTCATTTTTTTCCTTTGGTTCGGTTCTTTAGGTCAAATTTGTCGGCGCAGTCATTCGTACAAGGGGATGAAATTTTGAAAGTCGTGCATACTGCATAGCATCATACAAGGGTACCATGATGTATTTTCTCCTGAATTTCAGGACCAATATTTATGATACCTACTCTTCAAACTTGACTAAAATTGACTGGAACTCAATAATAAATCCCAATATAGCAGCGGTTCAACAAAAAATGTTATCTCTCGGAATTGCCCGTCCTATATAGTCTACTTTGTTTGAAAATAGCAATGGTGAAATTTTGCACCTCATTTTTTTAGGTGCTTCTCCAAAAAAAAAAATACGTTTTTCACTAATAAAATGGAAAATTATTTTTTATGAAACAAAGCTGGAAACTCGATTTGGCAATATTGTTAGCCGTGAAAAGATGCATTCATGTGCCAACTTTTGGCACAGCAGAACTAAGTTTGTAATGGCTTTTTCTGTCAACATATGATCACTTGGGTAGAACACCAAGTGATACATAATATCACGAGAACAAGGTCACATAAAAGGACTTAAACATATGAATTAGTTATGAAATATACAAGTTTAACTCATTTTCTGAACAACAGATTTTTTTTACCGTTGACGGATCCATGTGCGGCCCATTTCCACCCAGCGCCCAGTCGGCCCATTTCAATCCCACTGCCTAGCCCATATGTATTCTTTATCTTTTTTTCTTTTCCCCTGGTGGGTCCCACCTGTCAGGTTGCTCTTATCCATACTGGTGACCGACGAATGTGGTGCATCCACTCGGCAGCACTACCCTAGCTCCCAACTAGCTGTGCATTGACGAATGGACCGTGCTTTCTTTTCCTCTCGTATGTGGCCTCTCTGACCTAGCCTCTGTCTCCACCTCCGCCTCCTCCGGCCGGCCTAGCCGGTAGGAGGGGTGGGGAATACGATCTATGGGTGGAGTTTTCAATAAAAATAGTGTTTTCTGAAGATTTGATTAGGGTTTGGTAGTCATCTTCTTGTTGGCATCTATGTCAATGGAGATGGCATCGTTCATAATAAGAGATCTTCGGCCCTTCCTACGACGACGAGATCTTTTCCCGGCGTTAATGATGGTGCTATAAGATTCAAGTTTTATATGTACGGTCTTTCAGATCTTGCTTCGTCAGATCGGTTTTGGAGCTTTTCTCAAGGTTGTCGCGAGGATGATTATCCTCGCAATATTTGTCTCGGCTGCTACGTCTTCGACAATGGTGATTCGTACTTTCGGCTCCCCGGCGACGTCGACCAGGCTGTTCGGTTTATTTTCCTGGAATACTCGTGTTGGTACTCTTGCCGATATTGGTTGATTACTTTAATGGTTGCGTGCACGCACTGCGGCTCAAATTAAAATTATGGGAGAATCATCATTGGTATTTACAGGTCTGTTCATGTTTCTTTGGCTACCTTCAGGAAAGTACAAGATCATGTCATGGAAGAAGAAGAATTTGAAGACCTCGAAGAGTTGCTTATTTTCTTTTAGACTTTATTTCGTAAACGCTGAAGTCAGCTTGTGTATCTCTACCATGTACTATTTGTCAGTATAAATATATATGGTATTGATTGTCAAAATAAAACCCTAGCTCCCAACTTATGATCAAATCCGCTCAACGATCACCTTAGAACCACCGGCGACGAACTCGATCGGGGACCTATACTCAATTAGCACGCGCAGCTGCCCCGGTTGTGAGACTGATGGATGGATCGAGCGGGGTGAACCGGTAGCACGAATATGTCACTGGTAGCTATGTAGCTAGCTGCCCCGGTAGCTATGTCACTGATGGATGGATGGAAGTTGTTGCGTGCTGTGCTGTGCTGTGCTGCCACCCGGCCGGGCTTCTCCACGGCCAGCTTCTATTTTTTCAAGGGAGATGGAGTTGCAAACGTACGCGAGCGGGAAATGGAATTCGAAACATAGTAGGGAGCAAAAAAAAAACGAGAGAGTAACTGACAAAACTATTATGGATGTCTGACACCTGAACCACTTGAGCATGGGCGCGCACTCCCCTCCCCTCCCCTCGTAGCTCCACCTCCACCACCCTGCTGCCATGCATCCATCCATCCGGCTGCCAGCTACATGTGTACGCCATGCCCACGTCATCAGCTACATGTGTATGCCATATTGGTAGTTTTTTTTTTAACATAAAAGATATATTAACATTAACGATCAAAGTACATCATTGCTCTCAAGAACAGAACAAGAAACAAGCAAACTGAAAAGCACAACATATTGGTAGTTTTGGTATTATGATTTGCTAATACACAATGGACACAAGAAGGGACAATAGTAGGATTTGGTAGTATGATTTGGAAATTAAAATATGTCAGTAAATGATCAATCTAGCTTGCCAAATAAGCTAGTCCAGTATAAAAAAGAACCCTTCAAATAGATAAAGATAATAAATAAAATTAGTAAGTAAACATTTAATAATCCAAAGAACAATAACATAGGTTCTATCTTATTTTTAAAGGTTTTTACTTTGATATTAAATTGTTGAGACTTAAACTCTAAACAAAATATTTTTCCTTCAATTATTTTAAATGCATAAAATCAAGGAAAAAATCACAACTAGGTACAAATGGAATTTTGAAGTTAGTTTTAACTAAATATTTGACAATTTATAAAACTATTTATTTTAATCAGGTTAAATCCTTCTGTTATACTAAACAACCATTACAATATAAATAAAAATCCTTCAAAGATACTACTCCCTCCATCTCAAAATAGATGTTAGAAATTTATCTGGATTTGGATGTATCTACATATACTAAATAGTGATACATCCAATTTTAGAATAATCCAGGACATCTATTTTGATATGGGGAGTAAATAAGATACTATTGTTTTTACCAACTATTCCATGGTTTTCTAAGTAAATATTAAAGTCATATTAATACTTCAATAAGATTTATAAGTCTAAGATAAATCTTAAATCAATTCATTTAATTTAAAAAACCTAATAAATATTCATTGTGAAGGATCAAAACTGTATAGTTCATTTATGTTTGATAGTTTCCGCTGGGAAATCAGGGTTGCAATTGCCGTTGAGAAATTACATTTACTCAAAGAGTTACAATTAGATAGTTAACACCCCTTGGAGAATTAGTGTTCGGTAGTAAACATCGACAAATTTCTGTTGACACTGAAGAGTTGTCTAGATGAGTAACTTTCGGGAAAAAATCAGATAGTTCACCACCCTTGAAAATTTACTGTTAAATGACGATAAATTACTGGCAAAGTTGAAGATCTGTACTAATGAGTTAATGTCAAAAAATCCGTCGAAGTTGAAAGTATCAAACGGTAAACTACTAAAAAATCAAGAACTAATCAAATGTGAAAAGTTAGTCTAGGGAATAATCAAAAAAGTTACTTAGAGGTCGTTTGGTATCCAGGTATTCATTTCATTTTAGTAGAAATGAAATGAATACATGGATTCATTTCATTTATATTATGATTCCAAAAACACCCATATGTTTGGCTGCCACCGAAATTTGGAAATGACAGGTCTGAGATAGGAATTGAGTTTACACATAGCGATATTTGGATGGATTTGCCAAATGAAATGACGACCTAATTCCATGCCAACCAAACAGCATAGGGATAGAATTGCAAAATGAATTTCAGGGTTCTAGACCCAAATGATGGATACCAAACGACCTCTTACAAGAATTAAAAATAGGAAAAAGAACCTAAACCCTAATTCCTTATGTCAACATTGTTCATTTTAACGACAGCAAACTATTGCTAAGGTTGAAGATTTCTACTTACAGATTACCGCAAAATAATTTGCTGAGGTTAAAGATTTGTACCAACAAATTACATAAAAAATCAAGAAGTAAGTCTAGCTCACTTGGTTAATTAGAGAAGTGGATGTACGATCCAGCCAGGTTAGAATCCTCACAGATGCGAAATTAGGTTCTTATTATTTCAAAAAATCAAATTCGCCGTGAGGGTTTCCCCCACCTCTAGGAAATTACCATAAAAAATTGTCTACAAATAAAAAGATAGTTTCAGGAACTATCAGTAAAGTTACTTCCAACAGTTACAAAAAATAAGGGGGGAAAATGCAGACCCAGACACTCCGATGACGTAAAATTCAATCGAAGGATTACTGCAAATCTTTTTTCCGAGGTTAAAAATTTGTACCGACTAATTATGTGAAAATTTATATACTCCTTCCGATCCAAATTAGTTGACTTGGATTTGTCTAGATTCGATTGTATCTAGACATGATTTAGTATTAGATTCATCCATATTTTAACATATTTGAGTCAACTAATTTGGGTCGGAGGGAGTAGTAAAATTCTCAAAATTTTTGTCAAAGATTCTAGTAAAAAGAAATGAGGCATACGTGGCATTGTTCATCCGCGCACGAACAGTGCCCGCACATGACGTGGGACCCTGAGAGGCTATTCCTAACTTAAAGAAGTTATTAAGTAAAGAAAAAACTTGCACAGCACACCACTGCAGGGTCGATCGACACGTAGCGTGGCTGTGGAGTTACTCAAGTAGCCAGCATGCCGAAAACGGATGCTACCTGTTTCGTCGACGAAATGATAGGACCAGGAAACTGACTGGTACGATACACGACGCAGTGCAAGTGCAACATCCCTCCTCCACTTCAGTAAAGCGGCCAGGGAGGTATGGGAGAAGTGGGCGTAAGAGAAAGAGCATCATGCAATTGTTACGTTCAACAAAAATAAAAGTAAAAGTGAGCTTCCTGCCATTGTTGCACGCTTCAGATGAGAGGCAACGAGGAGCAAGAGATAGCAAGGCTTTGCGTTTGCTAAAAGAACAGGAGGGCAGAACGGAAAACGTACAAGCATCCCACTCAAGCAGCCAAACTACTTTTTCTTCTAATTGTGATAGCATTTCTATCTTATTCTAGTACAGTAGTAAATTAATTAAAGGTTGATTACACATACTTTGAAGAAGCAAATCAATTTTGCATCTCAAGTACGTACATGCCGATCGTCGACTCTAAAATTTATCTGGTTCGAACGGCATGTGCTTTTGCTGACACCGCGCGCGTTGACCACGTTTCTGTCGACAGGTTTCCTTTCTTGCGGCACCATTGCATTGCTAGCCAACACAACAAACATGCCGCGAGGAACGGCCGATCGGTGTCGTGGATCAAGGTAGCTACTCCCTCCGACTCATATTAGTTAACTCAAATTTGTCTAGATATAAATGAATCTAGACTATTTAGTATATAAATTCATCCAAATTTTTATAAATTCAAGTCAAGTAATATGGGTCGGAGGGAGTAGTTTTATCGTCAAGGGGAGACGAGATGGACGTTGGAGAAGGGAAGAGAGCGGGTAATTAATCTAGCGGTAGTAGATAATCTAAAGATGTAATTGGTGAGACCTCTGGGAGCCTCCACAACGATTTGACCGTGTCGGTCGTCCGATCAAGATCCAACGGTCCACAGCGCTAGATCAAGGTATGTGCCGGCACAATCTTACACGCCTGAGGCTGTCGAGTGGCCCCGTTCATCTGTAGGCCCCGCGTGTCATCGTCTTTGGGCCGTTTGGAGCCTATGTCGTGTTCTGGGTCGTGCGGGCTCCTTCCCGCGCTAGCAAAAGCTGTGGACCGGCCGTGATGTACTCGTCTGGAGGTTTTTCTCGCTGCGTTTGGGCCCGGCAACTTCTGGGGCCCACTTGTCACTCAGTCAGCGGGTAAAGGAATCGGTGTAATAGCCTTTTGTGCGAGCCCACGCGGCGGACGAGCGCCCTACCCGCCCGCACACTCGCCTGCCTCTCCCCCTCATCATTCCCGCGCGCCCCTCCTCTATGAAACCCTAGCCGCGCCCGCGCCGGCTGCGCCGCTTTCGCCACGCGCGCCCGCCCGCGCGCTCTCTGCTGAAGCCGCAAGGCTCCGCCCGCCCGCCTCCTCTCCCTAGCCACAATAAACCGCCGCCACAGGTGATGACGCCAAGCAGCCGCGGGCGGGATGGCAGGACGCTGGTGGGCGGCCGGCGCCTGCCGCCGCCCGCCGCGACCGTCGTGGATGGCTGAGGCCTCCACACCCGCGACTCCTTCCTGCAGGTACGCCTCCTCTCTTCTTCCTCCCTCCTTCTCCATATCTGCCATGGCCATGGGGAGGGCGCAAGAGAGGGTTAGGGTTTTTAGGAGCTCGACTGGGAGATGGGAGGGTGGCGGATGAGAGAGGAGGAGGACGGCGACTCACCTGGGGAGGAGGCTGCAAATCATGTATGGGAGGAGCATCGGTCGCTGCAGCTGAGCAATGTAATTGGCATTCCATCTCTCCTTCTCCCTTTCCCGATTGAAAATTTAAGGAGATTTCTTTCTCGTTTGGGCTTGTAGAGGTGTGCGCATGTGGAGGTTTGATTGATTATTTCATCAGGTTGGTTTATTCAAAATAGAAAATGAGAAGGGTCGCTGTCTGGAGATTCTTATATATTGTCTAGATTGTATGCTTGGTTGTTGAAGGGACACATGGCTTTCATTCATTGTTGTTTGGTTTGTCTTTTTCTTGCAAAGTTCGGATTGTGCTTATCCATGAAGTGTTCATAGTTTATTTCCTATAGGTTGCAGGAAAATATGAAGTACTTTTGTTTGTATTTTTTAAAATATAAAGTAAAGAATCAATATATTGCAATGAACATTGGGTTGTACTATATGGCTCCAGGTATGGTCATGACAACGTCCTCGATGTCGACCGCACCAAGCTACACCGTGGGAGAGGTTGATGCTATGAGTGTTCTCCTTATTTGGTTGAACAATTTTGGTCAACGATCTCATGGCAAATGTCTAAAGCTTTCAGTTTTGTAAGAACTCAAAGGTTTGTTTACTTTTGCCTTCTCCGTTTGTCCTTGAGCAAACTCATGCTTCATATTGAAAGTTATTTCTGGCACAGATGTAGAGTGTTGCTCCTATTATCCAATGTGTCGGTCCTATAGATGCTATTTACATCTTCATCTCGGGTGATTCCAATCCCAAATAATACTGCTGCACTATTGTTGATAAAATCCATGGCACTTTCAGAATATCATGTCCGAGGGGTTTAGCCATGCTTAATATTTAATTCAAATTGATGAGACCAACCATAATGTTTTATGCATTAAATAGCGTAAGAACTTGGATGTAACACATTCAGTAAGTACATACCTAGAATAAATTTGGTTAGTTTGTATTATTATCTATTCAGCAATAAAATTAATTTTAGAAAAGAGTGGTGGGTAGTTATAGCCCTGGTTTGTTACATATTTTCCTTAATGCTGTGTTTGGATGTCAGAAACTACGCTCGGAATCGTCCTTCTGGAATTAGCTTGGCCGAATTCACAAGTTTGGGTGGCCCAGGAATTCTGGCTCGAAAATTAGGGGCCATGTTTGTGTGGATAATAAGTAAAGTATGTTTTCCTTAATCTAAAGTAATCTCACAATTTTGCTGAAAAGAAAATTATGTTAAATGTATTAATGTTCCTCAGTTTGTTCCCCCTTGGAAAAGGGGTTTCACATTGTTTCTAGATTATTGTATTGTCTTGTTTTGTCAGAGTTTAGAAGCTTTACCTTCTCGACTGTTTTTCATCATTTCACATATCAAGGCCTTGGGTGAATTTTCTAGGGTTCAAATGGTGATCCGAGAGGATGGGTATCAACTGGGTTCTTTTGTCTTCGGAGTGGAAGCATACTACAGTGTGTGTACATGCAAGATAATACCTATGCGGGAGAGAGCATCGATGCTGAAATGCTAGCACCTGCCTGAGCCCCCTTGCACAGAGCGGCGGCGACGGGAGAGGCGCCAGGCTGCTTTCGCCTTACCGCGAGTTGTTGTTCATATTGTTCCTTCATTGATTGGCTGCTCCTAGAAAATGTTTAATTATTTTGTCTCACTGATATTTGCCTCAATGGGAAATCAGAACACCAATCTATGGATTTTCATGTTGGTATTAATAACCTTGACGGATGTATCATGTTATGATTAAATCCTGTCCTGGATGTAATGATTTAGCAAATAGGGGCTTATTATACAGATGTGATCTAATCTGGAAAATTATGTATGCATAGTGGTTTACTTATTGCCATTTTTTACAGCCCGTTAATTAGGTAGCATATATATGAGATGGTTCAAGTTGACATTATTATGATTCTTTCTCAGCCATGTAAGGTTAAGACAACAAACACCACTCTTTTATTCAGTTCATGTAATTGTTCGCCAAAATAGAAACTAATATATAGTTGTTTTGGCCCAATGTTTTTTCAGATGGATTTTAGCTGCGACATACACAGTTTCTAATATGCTATTATTGTTTGATATTGTTTAATTTTAGGTACAACTTTTTGAGGAAATCAACGGGCGATGTATGTTAAACTTTCTAATATTGAAGAAAGTATGAGCTAAATTTTCCTCCTTAAATTTCTCAAATTAGAGGTGTCTTCATCACTAATATCCCATGTGAGATGATCAGGACACTCAATTGTGCATAGGGTGTTGATATTGAACCTGATGCCATCAAAAAATTGTCAATGGACTACGCTAAATCCAAAGAATTGGCCTTTGCAGGTGCTTCTGCTGAACTTGGTAAGCGAGAGTTCTCTCGGATTTATTATTTACTAAAACTTTCCTGTGAGAGTGACTCTCTTATGTGCATACTTGTATACACATCTCTATTGACGTTTTATCCGATGTGGTGGAAAACCCTGTTTCAGAATGAGTTTTATTGCGCCTCCTGTTAGCTCAATTCTGTCTGTTCGTTATTCGGCTACGTAGTTAGCATACACCAATGCTTGTTTGGTACCGATGGTAGCAATATGTTCTTTTGCTGATTACTGTATTTGCCTTTTTACGCATGTCCCTAGCATACGCTCAACTTTAGTTATCTTAGAACCATTTTCTTTTCTAGAAGCTATTCTTCTATGTGTATCTGCTAACTTACCTAGGATTGGCCTATATTTTTGTATTGGATAAAATTTATAATTGTTGGGCTATCATTCAGGTCTATCTATATATTTTACCCAGACCTAACCTACAGAGGAAGTTTTCCTCCTTTTTTTTTGTTTCATGAGATTTGTGTGTATAATCTCCCATGCTCTTACAACCAGAAATGATCTTTATCCAGGCAATTTAGCTTGCAGAATATATATTGTCCCCCTTGGTTGGCCATAACTAGGTTTTCCAGGTTAAATGTTTATGAAACCATCTAACCGTTCACTGTTACTTATATTTTCTTAGAATACTATGGTTTCTTAAGATGTTGCTGTATAACATAGTTTGAGGTGTTGGGCTCTATAGTAGAGTTCAAAACCATGGCATTGACAAAATTATTCATTTCTTCTGATGTTTCAGAGGTTGGTCCGATCCTCTCTGACCAATCCTCTCCTTTTAAAGGCAAGCAAAAAACAAATTGACGTATTCTTTCGCCAGACACTTAGATACCACAGTACTGAGACATTGTGTGTTAGCAGTGACTGGACTTCGAAAGAAAGCTTACACGTGTGTGCAGCTTCTATTATCCCAGAACAATCTCACCGTGCTTATTGTAGTATATTTGCCTAATTTTGGTTAATATATATTGTCCATACTTCTACTTGCATATCTTTATATTTGTCTATCAAATGCTTGGCATTTTATTGTTTCCAGATTAATTTTGTACTGGTCCCGATCGAAAACCAAATCCATATAGGAACCAGATCATTAATGAACACCAATAATCCTACTTCTACGGAAAGAATCCTACGGACTAACCTTACGCGCTGACGTGGTGGCTGCCGTTTGGATGTAATTTTTTTCTTTCCTTGAATTGTGGAGAATGTGTTGATCTGGTGTGTGACGAGGTGGTTGTCCGTAAGAATTTTTTGTAGAAAACGTCCGTAGACCGTAACATTACTCAATGAACACTGATACTTTCAACAGTGTATGCTCAGACAAACGGTACATGCTACCAGAATCTCAAATCTGAATGAAATTGTTGTGAGTAGCGAAAGAGAAAATTAAAGATAGGAAACACTAGCGGATTATTTCTAACCATTGCATGTTTGTTTAATTATTAGATTGAGGAGCCCTTCTTGGCTTCCTCTTGACCAGAACAGCATCTGCTACCAGCAAATCTACTAGGCTCCGCTGCAAATAAACATTGATTGTAAAGAAATAGTATTTTTTTAGCTAAGAGAAGGTTTCCATATACACACCTAGGACAGTTAACTAGGTTCCAGGTTCTTGCACTTATTTTATCAGTGTGGCGTCGCCCAACGCGATAGTTACCTCAAGAGTTAGAACCAGAAATTACACCGTACATACCTGAAACTATGGTTCCACGGAACTTCGGCGATTCTGCTAACTATGTTTCCTCGAAGCTATCATGTTTGTGTACCCTAAGGTTATGTGTCTGTGTTTTCGAGTCTGGCCTGTTAGCTGTTTCTAGATTTCTAGATCATAATCATTTTACAGGGTTTTACGGATGGTTTGTTGATACGAAACACGGGGCCCGTGGCAAGCCGCGACCCAAACATAATCAGGGTACACTTTTATTCCAGTCACATTTGTCATTGATTGTGTGAGAAAGATTGGGTTGACAATAATGTCCATCAAACAGTCACTCATATGTGTAATACATTTCACTATATTCTATATTGCCAGCGAGCAGTCTATTTTATCTGTCGAGTTGCTGTGGTCACAATATTTACAACTGTTCTAAATTCTTCTGTCTGTCACCATGTTTTTTCCCTTAGATTTACCTCCATGGAAAAAAGAACACTATTTGTTTCTTACTTGCACACAGAAAATATGGGGTTCAGATAGATTGGTCATATTCAACTTTGTATTTTCTAAGGTAAAAAATAAGGGGATCATTTTTCATTTAGCTAAAGTTATTTTCTTCTAACCATAGAAATGCAATTTCCGTCCTTAGCATGATTAAATTAAGAGATGATGGAATATTTATCATTCTGGTGAAATTATGAAGTAAAAAAGTTATAGGCTGTGATCAAATATCCTACATGTTCATTTGGCCCATGATTATTGTACCTTTGCATTTGGTTCGAAAAGGGTAGGAAGTGTGATATTTGTATTGTGCTTAGGTTAATCAAGTACTAAAAATAGTTTACTATATATTTGGCTGTTGTTGGTACTCCTTTCCTGTACAAAGACACCAACAGTATAAAACTATGTTATCATCTATTTATTATCTGGAAGAACACTAATTCTTGCATTCTGTGTTACCAGCTTCATGGAGAATATCGAGATCCCGAACAATGTTGTTCTTGAAGCCATGATGAATAAGTTGTACCTTCCATGCCTTGAAGAAGAGCTTACGAAGTGGCAAGTTACACTTGCCAGCGGAAGTTATTGGCTGACATGTTTCAAGACAAGAAAAATCTCTTAAATCTAAGCTAGCTATTGCCTACCAAGAAAATGAAAAGTTTGTTGCTACGGCTAAGGTGTTGCCTTTTTTTGATGCCATACATGATATAATGTCTCGACTATTGTCCTTGCTATCACCATTCTTATTTGTTTGTTTTTTCTCACAGGAACACAAAAAGGAGGTGCTGCTAGCAAATAAATTTCAACTCCACCGCCTTTCGATTGCTACACAAATGTTAGGTGAGTCCGTCATTGCTGTCTACCACCATTCATATACATGTTACCCTTCGCTGAAAAGTAAATTCTCTTATTCGATGTTTTGTCGGCTCTCACAGTGCGAAAAGCAGGAGAAATCCCATGCATAGCACTCGTGTCAGAAGACAACTTTTAAAGCACAACTAACTGACTCTACATGATTAACAATTCTCCCACTAGCATGGTGTTTAAGTTACCATAAGCTTAATTTGTTATTTCCTTAATGGCTCGAGAACATCGCCGGTGGAAAGAAGAAGTCCTAAGCTGCGGACCGCACAATAAATTCCTTGATATCTTGCTCCAGATATCTCATTGCTTCTAAGCAACCCGCTGGCTTTTAACTTTGGCTACTACCACAACTATAGATGTTTCTTTTATCGTCCGGTACAAACCAACCTTAAGATATAGATCTGGCTTATGTAGTCGTATAAGATTCTTGCTCAACTCATGTGACCCATGTTGTGCCTCTACTGAAATGGAATGAAAATTTGTGTATATTGTTGCTCGAGCTGATAAATCAATTCCCCACTTATTACATCTTCTTGGATTAATTTATTTCGCCATTAAGTTAGAATCTCATTTGAAATCTACTAATACCTCCCTCCTAAAAAGGATGTCGCATATTTGTCAAAATTCAAATGTATCTATACTAAATACTGTCTAGAACATCCAAATTTAGACAAATCTTCGACATCCTTTTTGGGAAGGAGGCCGTATCAAATTTGAGCCTTCATAC
Organism: Avena longiglumis; assembly: GCA_030063025.1. Taxonomy (NCBI): domain Eukaryota; kingdom Viridiplantae; phylum Streptophyta; class Magnoliopsida; order Poales; family Poaceae; genus Avena; species Avena longiglumis. Next base: position 57,858,150 of record CP125973.1, read on the forward strand.
TACAGCCTGCTTGGGAAGTATTTATTTTTCGCAAATTTATTCTGCCAAATTACTCTAAAACCAACGGGATCGTGCGCCAAGGCGCACCACTAAATCTAGTGATATATATGATAGATGGTGAGAGAGGGGAGGAGGAAATACGTGCATCAAACGGTATTAATTTTTTTCTGTAAAAAGACATGTCTATCTGCCCCATTATATTGACCGCCAAAAGGTGGCGTAAATACATATACCTAACTAGAATCAAGATAAATAGAGACATATACAAATTGTGATGCATGAACTAAGAGTGTAACCAAAAGCTTCTCATTGTTCGATGAGCACATTTAATAATTTATTACTTTCTTTCTTAGAAAGTTTATCGTCAACAATAACTGGGCACTTACCTTCGTTATCTAGAAATTCGTACCTTAGACCTTCTAGAAAGGGTTTTAGTTCGACTGGTGGTGGTTCTTCACCTCCCCTTCTTTCCAATTCTTCATATTCGTTACTGAAAAGACTCCACTCCAGGAGCGGAGTCTAAGATATTGTCTAATTCCTCTTTATATTCAGCATTTGGAATTGAATCATCATTGATTAAGCTTCTTTCTAATTCATCTTGTGGAGTACTGAAATAAATAACAGCCGACTCTGCAATAGTACTTTTTATTTTATTTTTTCTATGGTTTCTTTTCGTAAGGCAACTACTTGAATTGTTTGAAATCAAAGAAGCGATCATGGGCCTTGACTACATGCAAAGAAGCGATCATGGGCCCTGACTCCGTCAAATGGCTTGAAGCCATAAAATCCGTGATAGTTTCATATACGAGAGATCAAGTTTTGAACTTGAAAGACCCTCTGAAAAGGTACAAGACCTAACAGTCATATTTGGATCTATAAAGAAATAGACATGGATGTTTCACATCTATGAAATTATCGACATATCGGGAAAGAGTTCACGATAATGTTCAAAGAAGTGACTATGACAAGATCTGATCTTTCATTAAGCGATATTTAGTCTAGATGGATTAATATAGCAACCACGACATATAATTTTGTTATGTGTTGAATAAAACAAAATAAGTTCTTCTAATAGAATGGTTACCTAGGACGTGTGCATGACACAGTCCAAAGGGTTTTGTTAATTCAAAGGATGCTAAAAGCATCTGTAAACTTCAATGGTTGAAGTAAGCATCGCGGAGCTGGAATCTTCATTATGATGAAACTATTAAAATAGTTTAATTTCATCAGAGACGATGAAGATGCTTGCATTTGCAAGAAATTAAGTGAGAGCGCTAAGACAGTTTCTAATACATTATGTGGAAGACATATTGTTGATTGAAAATGATGTATCTTTTATTAACACATATTAAGAATTTCATCCTGATGAAAGACTTAGGCAAAACCCAAATATTTGGCATCAATAGACGCAAATATGGTTGTGCCGAAAGTACATAGATGATATATTGAATGAGTTTAATATAGAAACTACAAGAAAGGTTCTTGTCACACAAAAGGATTGAACGAGTTCAATATTGATGATATATTCAAGTGTATTGACACTTGGTAAGTGAAACAAAGATTCAAGTATAGATTGATACTTGATGTATGAAATCATAAAGAGTATTTATATCAATCATGCTGTGATATGTACAAATCCAGATATGTCGTATGCTCTAAATGATTTGAGTATATACCAGAATGATTCATAAGATGATCATTGGACAATAGTAAGGATATTCTTATGATCTTTTGGAAGAACTAAGAATACATTGGTTTTGTAGAAGTGACAAATAGATGGTTAGTTCATTGTAAAAGTACTACATTGATACTAGTTTTGTCACAAAGTACAAATTAAGTTTATCTCAATCTAAACTAAGGGTGGCACAATATGATGGAAAGTAAGTTCCATAATGGATTTGTATGAGTTCCAAAGTTAAGACATTGTGATAGATACTACAACAAAAGGCTAAGTATATGACTGCTATTATAGCAGCCAAATAGGGCATTTGTGTCAAGTAGTTTGTTATCGAACTAGGTGTGGTTCATAGTGGGATAGTGCTATAAAGATATATTGTATGACAATATTATCAACATGTTTTAACCCCAAAGAACTAAAGGTCTCACCAAATGACCAAATTTATACAAAGCCATCTCATTAAAGATTGAGTGATGCGTAGAGACGCAAAGACATGCAATTACACACGGACCTGGAAGTGTCAGATCCGAAGATCAGTTGACCACCAGCAATAGTGTACATACAACACCGGAAAGTCATAGGTGTTGAATACACAAAGGTTTGAAACTAGATTATTGACTCTAGTGCAAGTGGGAGACTGTTGGAGATATGTCCAAGAGGCAATAATAAAGTGGTTATTATCATATCTTCATACTTATGATAAATGTTTACATACCATGCTATAATTGTATTAATCGAAAACATTAATACTTGTGTGATTTGTAAACATAAAAGAGTCCCTAGTAAAGCCTCTTGTTAAACTAGCTTGTTAGTTAATATATGATCATGGTTTCCTGATCATGAACATAGAGATGTTATTAATAACAGGGTCATATCATTAGGAGAATGATGTGATAGACATACTCCTACAGTTAAGCGTAGTGTAGAGATCAAGTCATTTAATATAGTTCATTTGCTATAAGCTTTCTGATACATAGTAACCTAATTCCTTCGACCATGAGATCATGTTAATCACCATCACCGGAAGGATGCTTTGATGACATCAAACACCACCGTGAATCGGGTGGCTATAAAGGTGGCATTGAGTGTTCGGAAAGTATGGGTTGAGGCACATGGATCAAGAGTGGGATTTGTCCATCCATATGACGGATAGATATACTCTGGGCCCTCTCGGTGGAATGTCATCTAATTAGCTTGCAAGCATGTGACTGGCTCACAAGGGATCACATACCACGGGAACGAGAAAAGATTACTTATCGGTAACGAGGTTGAACTAGGTATGCAGAGATACCGACGATCAAAACCTTGGATAAGTAAACTATCGCGAGACAAAGGGAAATTTGTATCGTATGTAAGTGGTTCATTCGATCGCAAAGTAATCGTAGAAATATGTGGGAGCCGTATGAATTTCCAGATTCCTCTATTGGTTATTGATCAGATAAGTGTCTCGGTCATGTCCGCATAATTCACAAACCGTAGGGAGACACACTTAAGGATTCGATGTTGTTGAGTAGTTATGGAATGATGAGTAAGAGACCGAATGTTGTTCGGAGTCTCGGATGGTATCTGGGATATCACGAGGAGATCCGGAATGGTCCGGAGAATAAGATTCATATAAGGAAAGTCCTGTTTCGGAGTTCGGAAATGATTCCGGTGTTTTCACCAGGAATGTTCTAGAAGGATCTGGAAGGTCCGACACTCTGGAGGAGAAGGGTACATGAATGTGTCATGACAATGTGAAATGGTTGCATCATGTACTAGGTCACTTGGCTGGGCAAAATAAAGGGAGAAATCAAATCCTAGTTTGAAAGTCAAACGCCAATTTGAAAAGTCAACCGGCAAGTTTGCTTGGTGGAGGGACAGTAGGAAACCTACTTGGGGAGGAAGTCCCACTCCCTCCACCCGCCGGCCAAGGAGGAGTTGGAAGAGGACTCCCTCCTCCTAGCCGCCTCCCTCCCACCTATAAAAGAAGGGATAGGGCTTCCCCCTACTCTCACACCCAAACCCTAGCCTCCAAGTCACCGGCCACCTCCAAGCCACCGCCACCTAGGGCCTCCTCTAACTCGGTGAGTTAGGGTTTACCCAAACCCTAGCCGCCGGCCAAGCCCTCCCCTTGGTGCCCTCTAAACCCTAGATCATCAAGGCCTCTCTCATAATCCACCATACTCGCTCCGGCTTAAGGCGAAGCCCTGCGAGATCTCCCCTCTACTTCCGGTACCACGCCGTCGTGCTGCCGGAATCACGAGGAGAGTGCTACAACCTCCGCTGCCTGCTGGAAAAAGGGAGAGGAAGGTCTTCATCGAGTACCGAACGTGTGACCGACTGCGGAAGCGCTGCCGGAACGCAGCGCCGGAAGGATCGTCTACGTGATCTTGAGATCGGAAGTGTACGACTACATCACGCACGAGAATCTGCTCTCGTTAACCGCTTTGGATCTTTGAGGGTTAGTATTCTATCAACTCGTTGCTACAATCTAGTAGATAGATCTTGGCTTGATCATAGATTAGATCTTGATTGTGTGTTCATGCGGTTGAAAATTTTGTTTTCCATGCTACGAACCCCTACAAAAGGTTGGGTCCTTGGAGGTTGGTTCATCGTTGTGTCATACACATCGGCATTTGTGTTCACTTATGGATCATCTCGAACCAGGATACTAGCATCACATGGGTATGCACAGCGATTCAAGCAATGTGCAACCGACCACCAACCTTTCTTATGGCAAATAACTCTAGAGATCTACCTTGTGAGGCCAACACACTATCCTTTTATGCTTGCCAACGAAACTCGGAGTCAACAGTCATTATCTTCCAACGAATGCAATTTCCAAACCCAACATTAAACCTTCCAACCAAGTCAACTACATCAGTTCCGTCCATCCATTTCAACTCTCTTCGAACCTTTTACACAACCTCATCAAGGCTTGGACTAGTGACAAAGACAACCACTATATCCTCTTGGTCAATATACTAGATATCCCGTTTCAAAAAAGTGTCACACTCCACATGATAGAAATTCACGATTCTTGCTATCTAACAAACATATATAAAAACATCAAATGCATCATAATATCATATATAATACAAAAATATCAAAACACTATGACAAGACATGCCCACCAAATTTGCTACAAACCCTAGCCCCAACCTACAAACTACTCCCTCTGCTTCCAAAATTAAGATGGTTTAGCCTTTTTTTTTCTAAAATACATGTATCTAGATATATTTTAGTGTGTAGGTTCACTCGTTTTTCTTCGAACCTACACACTAAAAGACGTCACCTACACACTAAAAGACGTGTAGACACATGTGTTTCATAAAAAAACTAAAACACCTTATACTTTGAAACAAAAGGAGTATAATACAAACCAATCCGTAACCCTATTATACAAATCCTAGACACTAAACCCTCATAACCATCACACCAACCACCTATGGTCAATAGAACAACAATAAATCAAATATTTTCTTGGAACGCCAAATTCTAGGGTTTCAAAAGAGATGTACTACCTCTATCCCAGTTTATAAGACTTACGCGTATACCTAGGTCGTCTGCATGAGCTATATAATATGAATTATATAATATACAAATTATATTATTAAAAAATATAACATTCAAAGTTTCTAATAGTATAGTTTTTATCTTATGTAACTCATGCTAAGTTGGTTAATTTATCGACCTAGAAATACGCGTAGGTCTTATAAACCGAGACGGAGGGAGTAAAATACAACCAAATCTCAAGATTTTACTTGGGAAAAAATGAGAGGAACAAGGGAGATTACCTTGGAGGATGGAGAGGAGTGGAAATCCATGAAGAAACCCCTCCAATTTCGCAGGATTTGAGGAGAAATGGCCCAGGTCTTGTGTGTGTGTGTGTGTGTGTGTGTGTGTGTGTGTGTGTGTGTGTGTGTGTGTGTGAGAGAGAGAGAGAGAGAGAGAGAGAGAGAGAGAGAGAGAGGGCCTTCTCGGGTTGGAGGAGAAAGAAAGGGTACCCATGGACATGCCACTTAAACATAAAGATACCATGGCACCATGGCTTAGGGAGTCATAGTTTTAATACTACAGTGCCTTGGCTCAAGGCACCATACATACCAGTTGCGGGTCCGGTCTGCCACATAGGAAAATAGCACGACACCTAGGTGGGGGCGTCATGCTAACTAACCATGGCGCCTCTTGGTTGCACGCCGTGTAAATGGGTTATTCCGTATAATAGTTCCAGAGTCGGTCTATTTTGTGATTTCCTTTGGAGCTTTCACATCCAAAAAGTCTGTCCCGCTCTTGTGCACCAAACTAGGTTGTCGGTTAGACGGGCACCATGTAACTAGGAACGAGTTCGGCGAAATTCCAATTTGGCTCACGGGTGTAAATGAACCTATTGTTCCGCACTTACATCTAGAGATTGCATACATGTTTTCGAGAAAAAGTATACTTTTTGTGTCTCATGTAAAAAGACAAATTTCGATGTTCCAACGTGACTATTCACGAATAGTTTTTTTTGTCTTTTTACACAAGCAATATAAAATATTCTTTTCTCTCGAAAATTTGGATGTGAATAGAATGTCTAAATGTCCACTTAAAATTTTCTATCATATAAAATTTATGTTTGATGAATTTTTATTACTTCCTCCGTTCACTAATGTAAAACCTTTTAGATATTTTAAAGTAGACTAAATTCAGATTAAAATGGAAGATCCTAAATAATAAAGCGTGTCTAGATACGTGTATTTTAAAAAAAGATAGAAGGTAAACGGGGAGAGTAATAGGTTCACGTGCACGCCGCGAGCCAAAACGAGTTCGGACATATATCAACGGCTGCCCGTGTCAAGTCAAGCGGCCACGCCGACGGACAGCCGCGAGCTTCTTCTACTTGCGCACCCACTCGAGCCCAGTGAACAGAGCAGGGTCGAAGGAGAGGCAGCAACAGAGCATCTCCCCTGCGCCTCCACAAAACCCTCCTCTTTCCTTGGTGCTCAGGCTCAAGTTCGGCGACGAACGCACCGCTTCTGCAAGGTGCTCCGCCCCCCATCCCCACCCCTTTCGTCTCTTTTGACATATTATGAGCGTGATTGTGATTACTAAATGCTGTGAGCTGGAGCGAAGAACTTGCTAATCTATCATGAGCTGTGCACGGTTTACTTAATGTGAGTTCTAGGATCTGTTTATAAGATGGATTTCACCGATCAACAGTTCAGTGAAGTGTTTCTGTTCTTTACTTTTCAGCCTGATTTGCTTGTGGAGCTCTTGAACTTTCTTTTTTGCCAGTAATTTTTGGCTGAGATCTGAACTGCATTTGAAGATTATCTATTCTTTTGTTCCTAATAATGTGCACAAATCGAATCAAATGGGATGCTAGCTGTGAGCTGGGAGGTGAAAAGGAAAGGAACCAACTTGACTGTTTCATGAGGCTGTGGTCAGGGTGGGTTTTTTTAATAAGTTCTTGGCTATGTTTATAAGAGGATTTTACCAAGCAAGACTTCAGTGAAGTGGTTTTCTCTCTTGTTTTCGATCTGCTCTGTTTGCAAAGTTCTTGATCTTTCATTTCTTTTTTCTGGTTATTATTTGGTTGAGATGTGCTCTGCCTTTGAAGATTATACTTTCTTTTGATTCTAATGTGCACAGATCTACTAAATTTTAAAAATGTGCACAAGTCTAGTGGGGTACTGTGAGCTGGGAGAAGGAAAGGAAAGGGACGGACTTTCCATCTTTTTTGGTAGGCTTACTTGCCATCTTTCATGAGTTGTGCTTGTTGTCTGTTTGAGGTGCAAGTTCTTGGCTTTCTTCGTATGAGATTTTCTTCACTAAGGTACAAGCCCTTGTTTGAAGCGTGATTGTGATTAGTAAATACTATGAAGAATTTCCTAATCTATCATGAGCTATGCACCGTTTAGTGTTTCTTAATGCAAGTTCTGGGGATTTCTTTATAAGAGGGGTTTTACCGATTAACAGTCCAGTAAAGTTTTTTTTCTTTTCTATTCAGTCTGATTTGCTTGAGGATCTCTTTCTTGATCTTCCTTTTTCCTTCTTTGCAGGTAATTTTTGGAAGGGATCTGCACTGCCTTTGAAGATTATCTTTTATTTTCTCCCTAATAGTGTGCACAAAATCAAATCAAGTGGGATGATGTGAGCTGGGGGATAAAAATGAAAGGGATCAACTTGATTGTTTCATGAGTCGTGGTCAGTTTGGGTTTTTTAAATAAGTTCTGGGCTATGTTTATAAGAGGATCTTGACCCAGAAAGACTTCAGTGAAGTGGTTTTCTCTCTTGTTTTTGATCTGCTTTGTTTGTCAAGTTCATGATCTTCCTTTGGTTTTTTCCGTTTACTATTTGGTTGAGATGTGCTTTGCCTTCGAGGATTATATTTTCTTTTGATTCTAACTAGCATGGTGGCCCTCGCAAATGCGAGGGAATTATCTTATTTTTCTTAGAAAGATGAGCATTGTTCCTACTTCATTTTTAAAATAACGGGGAAACAGATATATTGATTTTGTGTGCATTCACATCATTTGATGGAAAATAATAATATAGTTATAGCAACCTATGTAGAAAACATCTTTAATCGTCTTTGTTGGTAAACGATTATTAGGATATTTCCAAAGATAGTAGATTGAGTTGATTTGTCCTTTTTCCACGACATTATATTTCTATATACAATTAAAATTTTAGAATTTTTTAGCTAGTTGTTAAGGTCAGCGATTGGATTCTCAAATAACAGGGGCTACTTGAGCAATGATCAATTCATGTTTAGATAACTTGAGCAATGAATGTATTATGTTTGGACCATTCTTATGGAATATGCTGAAATAATATTGTTGAATGAAGTAAATACTAATATATCAAAAATAGTAAGCGATTCTTTCTTTTTATATTATATTTTTCTTTTAGTGAGTAATTGATAAATGCACAAATCTGTAAATCGTGGTACATTATGTAAGCTTTTTATCAGCTTTCTATAAGAATATCATAGTGCATAATACTATGGATAGGTTACTAATATAAGATAAATATACTTTGAGGATTTTGTAACACAATTAGAGTTTGTAAGTGCATTATTTTTTCTTATATTAGTGTGAAAGATTTATGTTCCCGTGGCTCGTCTCTTTTCCCAGTTTGGCAAATTCGGAAACTTTGACATAGTTTTAGTAAGCAGCGTGTCACTCGCAATCGTGTGTTCGCTGATTTTAGGGTACTACTATTCAAATTCTACTTCTATAATATATGATAACTTGCGAGATAAATTCAACCTTTCAGTGCTGCATTTTTATTAATTTTATATATCATAGATAGTCCTATAGACCGTATGAATCAGTTATTTTTTTGGAGCCTCTAATATATTTTTCTTGCCACCATATCTGTTTTCTAAATACCACCATGTCCTACGATAGTAGCACTTTGCATGTCGGGATATATATCTTGACACCTTATTGTGTGTCGAACATCAACACCATGAGTCTTGATTTCCCCGTCAATCATATATAGGAGTCTAAGATAGACTAAAAGGATAATATTTCCAATGCTCAAAAAATAAGTGACACCAATTTTCAATGCAACTATAATTGGATAGAAGGCACTGATTGTTAAGAGATGCATCGATGCATGTTACATGAAAAAAGAAGTACCAATATGCATTATGATGTCACAAAAAAATGTAGAGACTGTCATATTAGATTACTTGACTTCTGTCATACTAATACATTTTGGATTAAGGTTACAAGAAGTTTAGATTTGATCGGTCTACATCGCCATATCGACTTAACAAAATACATGTCAAGCAAGAATTTTATTTTGGTGATGTAGTCTTCTAGATTTGATCAATCTACACTGCCGACTTAAACAAATAATCGTCTAGAACTTAGATCTCAAATACCCATCCATGTTGCTACGTTGAGTTCATAATTCATGTTAGGATTTAGAATTAACTCGGATGCCGGCGATCGACTATGGAGAAAAGTAGTTTAGGCATATGTAATGTATTTTTTCTACGGAATTTTGTGTTTTTACGATCTTCATTATATGCTAAAGTACAATGTGGTTTGCTCTTATCTTATTGCATAGAATGTTTTTAGAGACTATCCGTTACATAGTGTTTTCGTTATATTTACTTGTAACGATTTACCGTTGATACTGCTTTTTAAATTAATTTTCCGGTACAAATCAGTTTTGGAGAATTTGAGTCTGCATGACAGTACAAACTCCTATATTTAATCTTGACAATCTAGAATCTCCGAATAATTAGCAATACCGTGTGTTTGACAAAAAAATTCTATGCAATTTCTGATGTGCCATAAAAAATATATATACGTGAATGCTTTAAACGGATGTGCTTCTTATTTTTTAATAAAGTATATGGATATGTGGGCCTGATCTGTATCGGTAGAGGAAGAAATAAAAATTGTGCATGGCCTAGCCTACATGCACGGGACATACATGCATGGAACGGCACCTGGGTCGAATTGTTTTCGACATATGCACCTTTGGCCGATTCTACAAAGGACGTGGACTGCACCGATGGTGGTTGTGATTAACGTGTCGTACCATATTACACAGTTACGTAACTATTAATCTCTAGTTAAATCATAACCATAGATTTTAAATCTAACTATCAAAATAATTTAGGTGATGTGGATCAAATCTAGTGCCTCAAAAAACACTCTTATATTGCTTTTAGTATATAATAGATGTGCACAGATCTACTAAGTTTTAAAAATGTGCACAAATCTAATGGGTTACTGTGAGCTGGGAGAAGGAAAAGAAAGAGACGAGCTTGCCATCAGGCTTACTTGCCATTTTTCATGAGTTGTGGTGTGTTTGAGGTGCAAGTTCTTGGCTTTCTTCATGGTGACGATTTTTCACCAACCTTTTTGTAACTTCTTGATCCCACAACAGAAACAGGTCGCTACCAAATATTGTGCATGGATATGTAGATTTGTCCTTTTGAATGGTTTTGATTGTTTGTTGTGCTTTTGTACCTCTTATTACAATAATGGATTGATTAACTTGGTGCTCTTCTCACGGTATTTAGATGAGGATGCCGAAGTTCGCTGCCATGGTGGTTGGGATGGTGCTCATGTCCAGCGCCGCTGAGGCGGCGCTCCCATCGGCGGTCGTACTGGAGCGTGCGGTGCCGCTCAAGGGGATATCCATGCCGGAACTCAGGAAGATGGACAGGGCAAGGCATGCGAAGACGGCCGTGGTTAACTTCTCTGTGGGGGGAGGCTTTGTCCCGTTCGTGAAGAGGTTTACATGCGCTAAACCTTTCCATGAAGTAAACGCTCCTATTTTTATAATTGTATCTAAATCTTGAAAACTTTGCAGGCTTTATTATACCAGTGTGAGACTAGGGAACCCCCCGAAGATGTACACTTTCACAATAGATACCGGCAGTTCTATCCCATGGGTCGCCTGCAACGGCTGCACGGGCTGCTCTCAAAATGTGAGGGTTCTTGTCCATCACATTAAAAATACGCTCATGTTTTCACTCTACTGACTTTGTTTCTCAAAACTTGATGGAGTTATACAACCCCGACTCTTCATCAACATCATCCAGAATATCATGCTCGGATCACCGATGTAAAGTGGCCGAACAATCAGGGTCTGGATTCTGCCGAACCCAAAGCGGGCTGTGTGGCTATGATTTGAAGTATGGTGACCAGACTAGAGTGTCAGGCTACTACGTCTCCGACACTATGTATTTCAACACTATCACGGGAAATCAGAGCTCTGCAAATTCTTCCGCCTCCGTTGTTTTCGGGTAAACATTCTGTAAAGTCACGAGTCTTTTCCTCTATGGTCATCCTGATTAACCATTGAAGTGTTTATGTACATTGCAGATGTATAAACTCACAATCCAACTTCTTGGAGACAGACGGGCTTTTGGGCTTCGGGCAAGACCCACTTTCAATTATTTCACAACTGAATTCTCAGGGGGTTTCCCCAAAATCCTTCTCCCATTGCTTGAAAGGTTCCGAAGATGGTGGTGGAACTCTTGTTCTTGGTAAAATTGTGGCGCCTGGTCTAGTATACACTCCACTTGTTCCATCGCAGTGAGTTTCTTTTTTCTAGAATTACATCAAGTGTATAATGTCTGGGTTCAGAATTGTGCATTGCTCTCTATGTTTCATTAGCCATATTCGCTCCTCTGCAACGGCGATATTTATTTTTAGATTGTGTTTGTGCTCTAGTTTTGTTTCCCCTTATTTTCTTTTCCTAAAGGAACGTGTGTTTTACTTACTTGAGAAGCCAACAATAATACAATATAGCTAGGGCTTTTAATCTCTTAAATGTGGGTTCTTTCATTTCGGAACTTTCTGAATTCTTCATACTAACTACTTTTTGTGTGTTTATATTCTTGATGAAATATAGGTCTCTTTACACTTTGAACCTGGAGAGAATTGCTGTTAATGGTCAAAAGGTACCCATTGATTCTTCCGTGTTTACAACATCAGATTCACAAGGAACAGTTGTAGACTCAGGAACGACACTAGCGTACCTTGTAGACGGAGCCCATGGTCCATTGGTTAGTGCGGTGAGTTCGTAGGATGAGATCACACTTCATTCCTCTTCTTTTGAACAACTAATATGTTACCAGCCTACATTGCTTCAATTTTTTTAGGTTAAAAAATTTTGCATGTCGCTATTTGCAGATAATTGCAGCAAGCTCTTCATCTGTACGTTATATGGACGCCGAGTGGAACGGAAAAGGGGGAGGGTGTTTTCTTTCTTCTAACAGGTTTTCCTTTTTCTCGGAATGAAATTAGCAGTTTATGTCTTTAAGAATGCTGTATTATTGACTTCTTACTTCTCTACCAGGATTGACTTGTTATATCCAACGGTGACACTGTATTTTAAGGGCGGTGCTGCAATGACCGCGAAACCGTCGCAATATCTAGTGCGTCAGGGTACTAATGTAAGTTGAACAGCCTTTTGATGCTGCTTTTTTCATGTGTTTTCGAAGTTGCATATATGGTAAATATTTCTGGGGAACTTATCTCAAATATGAAAATATTGTATCATGTTTTACAGGGAATATGAAAATATTGTATCATGTTTTACAGGGAAATGATACTTGGTGGTGCATTGGCTGGAAGAGTAGTGATGATCTCCAGGGTATGCAAGGAATCACTATACTCGGAGGTTAGTAATCTTACTGTACCATGCGAACATTGTCTGGCTACCATGAATAGTTGTTAACTTTATTTTTGGATTTGTGCTTACTAACCAATCGGTCTCTTTGGCTGGTTACAGATATTGTTTTACATGATAAGCTAATTGTGTATGACTTGGGGAAAAAGCAGTTGGGCTGGACGGACTACAATTGTAAGTTCAACCTCATCTCCGGTTACAGATATTGCATTTCATCTGAGGTCTTGATGGTGACAAACTGCGCCTCCTGTTGTCAGGCTCGTCGCTCAACATGACGAGCAAGGTAGATGTGAGCAGCACGTCGACATACCACAGCGGCGGCATGATAGCTATTGGGGTGGCTGCTATATGGCTGGGCAGCCTTCTACTGTGATACCAAGATGGTAGTAGTAGAAGAGGTGAGGAGAACTTAAGCTAGTCGGGGAGTTGAATGGGGGAGTATGCCATTAGGGTATTGAAATTTAATTCAGTTATTAGGCCTGTTTATTATTACCGTAGTAATGTTGCATTTTAGTCTTAATTTGTAGGGGTGATCTGTGATGATCAAGAGATATATAATTGTTGGCGCACCAAGTTTATTGTGATTATATGTGCAGTAGCTTCTTAATTCAGTAGTGTGAGCCGTTGGTTGAGTGTAGCAGATCTGTTGCAGCTGTGATGGTCGATATATATATATATATATATATATATATATATATATATATATATATATATATATATATATATATATATTTGTTTGGTACTCCCAACCTTATTGTGAAGATCTGTGCAATAGCTTTTCTTCTGTAAAAAAAATTTGCTGGAGGTGGTAGGTAGTTTCACATGTGGGGGGGATGTTTGGCTGGGAGTTTATTTTTTGCTGTTATGCTTTCATGTGGGGGGATGTTTGGCTATCCCCGGCACAAAACCAGAGCTAGTATAGTGGAGTCATGGCTTAATTAGATCAGCACTACTGAAGCTGATGGCGCTGTAGAGGGGTACTGCTGAACAGAGTGTGTAGTATCGCAACTTCTGAAGAAAATAAAAGGATGGCTCCTAAGAAGGGGCCTGGACAAAAACCTAGAGTGTGCTCTGCTTTACTCTGTTTTTGCTCTGTTTTTTCCTCTATTGTGTCCACCGGAAAAGCGAGATGAGATCGAGTAGCAACTCCTTCACTTGTTACAGGTACTTGTTTTTGGTTTTGGCCTTGCTTTTTTCTGGGCTTAGGTGCTTCGATCTGTCTGTGTTTAGCTGGCCTTGCTGAGGTATGCTGTTCTTGGTTTGTTTGCAAGTTTGGACCATGGACTAGGAAGAACACGTTTTCCATAATTCTATCCATCATATTAATCTGTTTGTTTATTTGAGGATAAGCTACGTAGAACCATCCTGTGACATATGAAAACCTAGCTTGTACCAAATTAATTTGTTGCATACTGATTTTTTCCTTTTCATTCGATCTTCTTTTTAAGGAAGTGCATGAACTTCACTCACATTCAGTCCCTTCTTTTAAGTTGCACGCTTTTTTTTGCCTGGATTTGTTCTGCTGTAGTGTCTTAATTTAAGCAACTATCATCCGCAGTCTGTCGAAACATGGTGGCTACAGGTGGTGGTGCTGGTAACCAGAAGAAACCTGATCGATGTTGATGAGGTAGACGAAGAAGCTGCAGGAGACAGTACCGGTTTCAAGGACATCTACTTAATTTCATCCCAGGGAAATGGCAAGCACATGGAAGAATCCAACTCCACTTCTGTTGCCGCAAGTTTGACTCTTTCCCTTGGCTATTTAGTTCGACTTGCCAAGGCTATTTAGCTCGGATTGTGTTAAACCCTAGCCACCGTGTTCCATCCAGCGTAGCTCACTTCCTCTGTAAACTCTAGAACCTCTGAGTATCATCCCTCTGAAAGTGGATGAAGTAGCGAGTTGAACTGAATTTTCTGTACTTATTCTATGAATCCATAGTTTTTCCTATCAATTGGTATCAGAGAAAGCAAACTCTTCGGTGTCTTATGGATCTAAAGCAAGATAGGGTTCGGTTCTCTTGTAAAATCTCCTATTCTTGTTCCTGATTCTGGCAGCAGTGTGGTTGCTGACGGTGGCGGCTTGGCGGGACAGTTTGGGTGCAGATTAGGTACCGGCGGGACATTTTGGGTGCAGATTAGGTACCGGGGCTGGTTTTTGAAGAACTTTTCTTCATTTTAAAATCCCACCTCCTTGCAAATATTCATAAAATCATGTCAATGTAGAAAGCAATTACATTCATGTGAGGATCACTAAACATTACATGTTACACAGGTCAATATCCTTGAAAAAAAAAGTAGTCAGGGCATGTAAAGACCACTCAGTTCTTGGACATGAAACTCAATTCTGTTGAAGTACATTTTACTGGAGAGAAATCCTATGTGATAAGTAAAACTGCTACTTCTAACACATCCACATTAGGATAAGTTTTATATAAGGTACTCAAAAATGAAAAAGAGTGTTTGCATGAAACTTGCAACAAACTCAACCCTGTCAGTTACACCTAAACAGATTTGTAGGCAAGTGTCCAGGCATTCAATGATGAGGATCCTCATGGGCGCCGCACCCTTGGTAACATATTTTTAATCTGATTCCTCAGTGTATGTCAGTTTTTTCCCAAAAGCATTTTGGCATTTAACAAATCTGACAATGCAGGTCTATTTCTCCGCAGATGCAAAGTTGACTTGTTAGACCCCTTGAGCAAGGTGAGTAACTTAATGAATTAATTCATATCGTTGCAAGATAACATGACAATATAATAGGCCATCAAAAACTAGTTGGTACCTCCTCTGTATGTTTGTCATTCATTAAAAAAATACTGATATGCCCCACTACTTGAAGAATTACAATGATGACACAGGAGTCACCAAGATGTGATACATGTGCCTTTGTGACGATATGTGAAGTAAAGGTCTGAATCGATAAATTCCGCTGGATTTGGGCCTGGTAAATCAACTCAAACAAACAGTAAATCAAATGTAGATATGGAAAAGATGGTCCAGAAGTTAAAAGAAGTCTATAAACTTCGAACTGAAGGATTAAAACCCTTTTGCAAGCAAAGGAACTTATTATTAACCACACAAACTGAAGGTCCATCATCTAATAATTATTAGTACTACTTCTAACATGTGATGCCCAAATCATGCATTCAAGCTAAAGTTTCTTTCATCTACTGAGATAGACTCTGTAGAATGCTTGATGGGCTCTTGACTCGTGCAGTTAAAACAGTAGCAGGTCTTGTAGAGTGAGCAGTATCCTCCTTGGTAACCTCCTATTTTGCACATCAAGGCACGCGGCGATGCTGGAGCAGTTCCGTTGCGGTGACGGGTACGACGCGCATTTACCGTTATTAGCGGCTGCATCTGTGTGATCAAATAAGATTTATTATGTTAAAAACATATGTGTACAATTGTTAGAAAATGTAATGTTTGTCTCAAGCCAAACTTGTAGTTTTAGAAAAAATGTATGAGATGGTATAATGGACTATGAACATATATATCATGATTGATCTGATGAAAAATACTAGATAACTTTGATTTAAGATAAAACCTAAACCGACAATAGTTTTAGAAACAGCTTACCGGAGGAAACAAGGAGGAGTGCCAGAATCATCAAGATGGATGCAGCGGCACTGCGGACCTTGGAAGCCATGGGGGAGCACCTGGGGTATGTAGCAGCTCTGAGGATGGGACGGAACGTTGCTTTTGCCTCATCAGGACCTGTGTTTATTATATAGGGCTGGAATGGTACTGCGTATATGCGTTTTCGATTTGGTATGATATGAGAATCGTTGATCTTTGGGCAGCAATCTTGTTCTAATCGGCATTCAAGGAAAACAATACTCCTAGCGTTTAATAATGCTTTAATGGTTGATTGATTGACAAAATCGAGACTTCCATATTATACAGGACCGGAACAAAAGATGGTATGGTACTGTATGTGCCGTAAAAAATGTGTTTCAATTTGGTAAGAGTCGGTAATCCTCGGAGAGCACATTTGTCGATAATCTGAAAAGATGGTACATGAGGAAGGTCTGTGATTTCCCAAAACAGAGGATAGGGGATGATTGGGTACTGCTACCAGAAATCTTGTTTATTTGGTGGCGAGCACGGTATTGGTACCATAGAATTTGGGTACAATTTATGCAAAAATTTACTTGTCTACCCTGCAGGAATTACGCTACCGGAAAAATCATGTTTGCCGTCTACTTCCTCCGTTTCAAAATATAAGATGTTTTAGGTTTGTGAAGAAAATAAATCTAGACTTCTTTCAGTGTTTAGATTCACTTCAAAGTTAAGTGAACCTCATCAGTTAGTTTTTTTTCCTTTTTCATTTGATCTTTTTTTAATGAAGTGCATGAACTTCATTCAATAAGATCCTTCTTTTAAGTTGACGCACTTTTGGCTGGATTTAAGCAACTATCATCCACAGTCTGTCGAAACATGGCGGCTACAGGTGGTGGTGGTGCTGGTAACCAGAAGAAACCTGATCGATGCTGATGAGGTAGACGAAGAAGCTGCAGGAGACAGTACCGGTTTAAAGGACATCTCCTAATTAATTTCATCCCAGAGAAATGGCAAGCACATGGAAGAATCCAAGTACACTTGTGTTGCCACAAGCTGGCTGGAAGTGACTGGCTCTTTCCGCTTGCTCAGGAAGGCAGCACAACAGCCTGATTCTACCTTGATTGCACACTGAACGCCAACCTGAGCAGCAATTTAGTGTTACCATGCATGTTGGTTTGTGAACAGTAACACAATCTTGTTTAGATCATCAAATATCCCTAGCATGTAAACTCTGTTTCACTTCAACTTAACACACCTTCATCTTAAATTTGAGTTTTGCGCGGGTACATCGAGAGGAACGAGTTCCCGGATCGACCCGCTCCTGAGCTCGCTCCCCACGAGCGACGCAGGGGCCTCCTCTCCCCGCCGCCGGGCGAAGCCCGCACGGTGCCGACGACGGCGGGATCTTCTCTACCCGTGCGTTCGGTGGGGATGCGCGGGGTGGCCGGCCGGCGGCGGTGCAACCAGGGGATCCAGGAGCTCGTTCCCGCGGCACAGGCAGGACATGGCGGTGGCATCCCCAGACGGTGTCGAGCAGCAACGGTGGGAGCGGCCTGCGTGGCGGCAGAGGGGACAGCCGGCGATGCGGCCCGAGATCTAGGCCAGGCGGGCCTCGATCTAGGCCGGGCGGGCCCCGACCTTGGCCATGCGGGCCTCGGTGGGGCAAGCGCCAGTGCTCCCTAGGCACCTCTCGTGGCTGGTGGCCTCCGCTGGCTCTGATTTGGCGTCCGTTTGGCCCAGATCGGGTGCCCTGTGGCTGTGCGTGCTCGCTTCCCGTGCTGCTTCTCCATCTTAGTACGGAGGGTCGCGACGGCGATGTCTTAGTGTTGTGCAAAGGTGAGTCCTTGGGTACCACGAGCGACGGGCTTGACCAGCGGCGTTGTCGTGTCGGCAACGATGTGGCCTGTCCCCGGGCGTTGTGGCCGGGGTGCTTCTTTGCGGCGGCCTAGACCGGCCTGTGAGGAGTGAGGCGGCGGTGACGCCGCTCATGGCTGCGGGCGGCCGAACATGGCGGACTCGGTCGGTGTTGTCGAGGGACGGTTCGACACAGAGCGGCAGGTGGATGGCGGCGGCAGCTTGAGCGCAGCGGCGCGATGGCGGGGCCGATAGGACCTCTTCATGGCCTGGCAGGCAGCCGGGCGGGCGATCTACTCAACCTCGCTATTGCGTTGCGTGACAGCTTTCGGGTGGTGGGCGGATCCCTCCCTTGGGCTGTATGACTGATGGCTGCCGCTATGGTGCTTCCCTACCTTGTCAGATCTGCCGGTCTTGCCATGTGATGTTTGCTGGGACATGGGCTCAAGTCGGTGGATGCCGGGGCGGCGGCCCCGGAAGGTGGACTGCACGGTCGGCTCTATGGCGAGCGACGTTGCGGTGGTGGTTTCTCTCTTCGGTCATGTGGATGGCGTGGAGCGGACGGTGGGGGATCCTGGTGTTGGCGATGCTCTGGCTCTGCCATCTCCCAGATCGCGGTTCGGAGACCTAACTCGGGGACAGCGGGCGGCTGAGTTCTCGGGTGCTCTGTGAGGATTTTTTCGGGCGAAAGCTCAACGCTTCTGCACCAATGGCGGCGACGCCTACGGATATCGTAACCCTCTTGGGACGTCGTTGTGGCTATCCTCCTCGGCGCTGCGGCTCCGGGTGAAAACCCTTGACCTCACGGTCTCGACGGCGGAGGCGTTGTGCGTCGTTACTCTTTTGGGGGCGTCGTCGTGGAGTCTAGATACCTCTCGGTTTTGTTTCTCTGTCTTCGGTGGCAAGTTTTGGTTTCGTCGTGTTTTTATTTATTTATTATTTTGATCTATTTTGTGTTGTGGCTTATAAAGCAGGGTGAATAGCCTGTTTCGATGAGGAACGAGTTCCCGCATGCAGTCAGGTAAGAGTGGATCTCATTTTCGCAACAAAAAAAAGGTAAGAGTGGATCTCAGAGTTAGCAAGCAAGATAAGACATACAGCTGCTCACCGACACTCTCATGGCGCTGGCGACCGAGGTTGGAGAAATGCAGCACAAACGGAAGGCTTCCAGCATAAAGCAGGTGCCCGCACTTTGAACTTTGAAGTGATCGACGGCCCGGTGTTCTGTTTTGGGAATCGTCGAGACTGGCCGCCAGATGAAGATCGGACGGCCATCGCGACAACTTACCGTTTGGACGTGAGAAACTCTGTTTTCTGAAAGATAGTAGTAGTACTGTACAAATACTTTGAGCTCGAGGCTCCAGTCAGTGTCAGTCAGCCACTGTTCCACTAATTAGCTCCATGCACTAACCTTCCTAATTTATCTCAATGATGATCTATACGATTCGGCAACCACATGTGACCCAGCCAACTGTGTCCATGCACAAAAAAACGTACATGCACAAAGCTAGCTAACAACTTACATGCAGCTAACAACCTCCGCTAGTTCACGTAAAACCCATTAGCCTTGGCACTTGCACTACTCGATCATATATTCATATACCCTTGTCTTCTAGGTAGATGTTATTGGTGTCGCTTCTTCATAGATGCTTAACGATGATCTTGTCTTGGTTCGTAACCTAATGTAGTAGTACAACTTGTGGATGTGCTTCAAATCGGTCGATGTATGTAGCCTCGACTAGAATGTGTAGTGTAGGATTGGTATCGGTGTAGTCTTGTGGGCGGAGATGCGGTCGACCTGGAGTGTACTTATGTTTTCACGCAGAGTTAGAGATATCTTCGGCCCGCACTTACGCTTTCATGCAGTGATGTGGCGGCGGATCTTTGGGACAATACTTTTGTGTCAAATTTCCTCTACTTCTCAAGTATAATATCCTTACAGGATGGAGTGTGAATTTTACAGTATCCTAGCAGGGCGAATTCGTTTAGGTCTGCTTATGCTATTGGAGTTTTGCTTCGGTTTCCTCTCACTTCTTCCGAACTTAAGAAACTGAAAACTCGAGAAGGATCAGGATTAGCCGATACACCTTTATGCCGTCTGAACCAAAAGAGTATTGGTAAATTTGGGAGGAGGGGAGGACATCGGAGCACACCTCATGCTATTGTGCTAATCCTTTAGCGAGTTAAATCCATCAGAGGTCACTGTAGTTGCTTAGCAAGTTTAATACGGTAACTGTACAACGCTAATACGAGTTTACGGTGACTGAACTTGCGCGAGAGCTTCACACGCGGTCACCGCTCGATACGGCGCGATGTATCGCACGACGTGGCGGCTAGAGGGTCCCACTGGCAGTCTCACGCGAGCATTGATGGTGTCGGAAGGGAGGAGTAATTATCCCATTGGCCCCTTCAGACAACTCCGAAATCATGAACTAGCCCCTCCACTCTCATCAACTTCTGCGGAGCTGTCGAGGAGAAGAGGGAGAGTGGGAGCGGGAACGGCGCGAGGCCACTGTGAAGGGGAGTGAGCTCGGCGGCAATCGAGGTTGCTGCGGTTTTCTTCGTCAACAACGGCGGGGTGAGAGGCGGTGCGGTGGTTCCGCGCAGATGTTGCGGCCAGGAGCCGCGGCGATGTTTCCCTTCCGGCGGCCGGAAGGCGCTCCCCCTCCTGTCTACGGTAATCCCTGAACCGCCGACTTTGATTTTGAGCAGATTTGTGGCTCAGCATGTTAGATGTTGGTGCTCTGACTCTCCTCTGTCTATCCTCTGTCTCTGTTTTGCAAGTTTGTGGCTCAGCATTCGATAGGGTTTTCATAGATGATTTTGGTGTGATTGGGGCTTAGGGTTTAAGAAAAATGTCATTTTTATGGTAGAAAAATTGTTTACAGTGTTGAGGTTGAGGATGGCATGCCCATATTTCTGCTTATTGTGCCCTGTTTATTGTACATGCCAAAATTGAAGCTTGCAGTAGGTAATTAAGCATGTCATTGCTCATTTGTAGGAGAAAGAAGTGCATACTTTACATTGAAGATAAATCATGGTGGGTTTTTTGTGGGCACTGGCAAGAACAGAAGTTATGTTGATGGCCACATCATTCATTATGATGAAGTTGCTACCCTAAGTTGGTCAGAAGTGATGCTTGAAAGGATAATTGATGAAATTGGCTATGAGATGGCAGGTAGAATGAAGATTCACTACTGTATTCCAATGCTTACAATTGCCAGTAATGGTCTGAGGGAGCTATGTGATGACCATTCGTTCATGGCTATGGTTAATTTAGTTGACATAGGGCATCATTTCTTCAGCATATACTTGGACCATGACCAGAGCTTGAGCTTTAAAGCTTATGATGATGTAGTACAGTTTCCAATTGCTCCTTTGCCTACTGTTATTAGCCCTGTAAAGCCAGGAAATATTACCCAACCTGAATATCCAAGTGCAGAGGGACCTCCAGTACCAATTCAAATTGTCTATCCCACAACTTCAGTAGAAGATTCAGTTCAGGAACATGATGAAGGAACTGTTGCTGGTAGAGTAAGGTCAAGGAAGAGGAATAGAGGCAATACTGCAGCTGCATATAATGAAGAAAGTGATAGAAGTGAAGAAGCAAGTGATTGGGAACAGAATGATGCAATGGCTGACAGTGAGGATGTTTCAGATTCAGACTTTGAGCTGCAGGACTCTGATTTTGCTCTAAGTGAAGATGATGCTGATCTAGTTGGTGAGGAAGGATCTGACAAAGGCAAGAGTAGCACTGTAAAGAAGAGAAGGAAAAGATCAACCAAATGCTTTCCAAATGCAACAGACAAAGGCAAAGAGAATTGTGAAATCAAAGAGGAGGATTCTGAGGAAGATGATCTATGGGGACCTGACTCTGATGATGATACAATGAGGATGAAATTCAGAACATTCAGAGATGATGATTTGAATGATCCAAAATTTGGAGTTGGCCAAGTGTTTGCTACTGTGGAGTTGCTTAGGAAAGCAATCAGGGCATATAGTTGCATTCATAGAAAGGGTATAAACCTACCTATAAATGACAAGAAGAGGGTAAGGGCAGTATGTGAGAAGAATTGCAGTTGGTACCTATGGGCATCTGTTGACTCAAGAACAAAAGCATTCCAGATAAAGAGGTACACACCTGAGCACACCTGCAGAGGAAAGTGGAAGGTTAGTGCTTTCACAGCACAATTCATTGCAGAGAAGTATTTGGAGAGCTTTAGAGCTGATCAACAAATGAGTCTTCAAAATTTCTCAAGAGTGGTCCAGAAAGGGTGGAACATGACCCCATCTAGGAGCAAGCTACAAAGAGCCAAAAGGATTGCAATGACTGTGATATATGGAGATGAAGAAGAGCAATACAAGATGCTCTGGGATTATGCTAATGAGATCAGGAGGAGTAATCCAGGCAGTACTTTCTATCTGTCAGTTGATGAGAATGCAAGATTCAAGAAATGCTACATGAGTCTTGCAGCATGCAAGAGGGGGTTCCTACAAGGTTGCAGGCCAGTTATATTCATTGATGGATGCCACATTAAAACAAGGCATAGAGGACAGCTGCTCACAGCTGTTGGGATGGATCCTAATGATTGCATTTACCCTATTGCTATGGTCAGAGAAGTGGAAGATCTTGCTCGGACATGGTTCCTAGAAACTCTGAAAGCTGATTTGGGAATAATCAACACAACACCTTGGACCATCATGTCAGACAAACAAAAGGCAACTACTAGTTGTAACTTGTTATTGCTGAAACCATTGGACCATCTGTCTTCCCATCATTGTACTAATCATTTCTTACACATTGGTCAGTGGACTGATTAATGTTGTTAAAGCCGTGTTCCTGATTCAGAGCATAGGTTCTGTAAGACACATGTGGCAATTTTCAGCAATTATTCAAGGGAGATGTACTGAAGAACCAGCTTTGGAAGATAGCTAGGAGCAACACAGTTAGACTCTATGAGAAGCACATGGCACAGATGGAAGTGCTTAATTCAAATGCTCATGCCTGGTTGCAGAACTTGGATCCAAAAACATGGGTGAGAGATTTCCAGAGTGACTTACCAAAATGTGATATTCTATTGAACAACAACTGTGAGGTTTTCAACAAGTAAGTTGCCAAATGCATACTTCAAATGGTCCATGTCTATGTTCATCTCTGATTATTTTCATCTTGGTTATTTTCATCTATGTTACATGGTTGGCAGGTACATCTTGGAAGCTAGAGATCTACCAGTGCTTTCAATGTTAGAAACAGTAAAGTGTCAACTTATGAGTAGGCACTACACCAAAAATCAAGAGAGAAGTACTTGGACTGGTCCTATATGTCCCAAAATAATGAAGAAGCTGCAGAAGAACATTGAGTTTGCAAACAATGTGTTTGCAGAAGGGGCAGGGGATGGACTGTTCAAAGTGGGAGAACTTGTGTCCTCTCAACCTGTTGACTATGTGGTTGACTTGAAGCATAAGACATGCACTTGCATGAGGTGGCAGAAGACTGGAATCCCTTGTTCACATGTTATATCCTGTTTAAGGCATGATGACATTGATCCTGTAACTGTTGTTGACCCTTGCTACTCAGTAGAAATGCATGACAAGGCATATGGGAACATTGTTTACCCATGCAAGGACAAGAGTGAGTGGGAAAGGATGAATGGACCTACAGTACTGGCACCTCTCTACCAAAAACATGTTGGTAGGCCTACAAAAAGCAGAAGAAAAGCACCATATGAGATAGATGCTAGAGGAGGAGGCAAGAAAATGACAAGGCATGGTGTCATAATGCATTGCAAATACTGTGGTTTCCCTGATCACAACAAAGCAGGCTGCAAATGGTTAAAAGCTGGACTACCACCACCAACTACAGCTGATCAACCTCTTCCTGATACTTCTGAAACACCTACACAGGTAGTTCCTCACTTGTTTTGATTTTCCTCTGAATCTTGTATGGTGATGTGGTATAGAGTACTCTGTGGTATATAACTTGGTGTGTTTGCATTTGTATCATAGGACCAGAACATAGATGTTAACAACAGGTCCATTCCTGTTGGTGAGACCCATGAAGATATGCTTGTGAACCACTTGATGGAGAAGGTATAGCTTACTCCTTTGTACTTATGAATTTATGTTAAACATTCATCACAGAGTCTACATTCCAGTCCTTTGTACTTATGAATTTTTGCATGTACAGATGCCAGTACAGAGACATTTGGAGAGGGCCAAGGCGAGTCTACATTCATCACGTAGCACAAAGCTTGCTGAACCAACCATTGAACTAGCACTGTTAGGCAAGGTGAACTTGCTGAGAAGTTGTTGCAGATGCAGCAAGAGAAGAATAAGGCCAATGAAGAAAGAAAACTGGCTGTACTTGAGGCCAAGTATCAAGCTGAGTTAAAGAAGATAGAGGATAAAGGTAGAAAGAAGTTGGAGAAGGAAAAGAAGAAGGCTGAACTTATGGAAGCCAAGGCAGCACTTGCTGCAGAGAATAGAGAGAAGAGAAGACAAGAAGCAGAGCTTGCCAAGCTGGCTAAGCAAGAAACCAAACATATCATAGCAGAGGTTAGGAAAGAGGTGGCTCAAAAGAAAAAGAAAGAAGCTGCAGAGAAGAAGGAGCTTGACAAGATACTTGCAGCTGAACAAAAGAGGAAGGCTAAGAGAGATGCAAAGGTTGCAGCAGAAGCAACACAGTGAAACTCATCAAGCTGAATCGCTAGTTAATGAGCTCTTTTGTCGAAATGCATCGATCAAGCTTTGAGCGCAAGATACCGATGTTCCTCTTGTTCCTCAGACAAGAAGTGAGACAATTCTCATGTCCCAGGTGGTTACAGAACCAGTGCCAAAGTCTGGGAGGATGGAGTGGTATCTGGGTTTGAAGAAGGGTGGAGAAGGGGCAACCTAGTTGCTAGTGTTTCAATTCACAAGACTATGTACTAGTTGCTATTGTTTCCAGTAGCTAATGTTTCCAGTAGCAAGTGTGTTTCCAGTAGCTAGTATATGCAACCATTTTGGTCACTGAATGCTTTCTGTAATCCAAGCACACTTAAGTGGCATTGATTATGTGTTCTGGAACTTATGTATTATCTACCAATGTTAATCCAGCTGCAAGTATGTTGTCAGAGTATCTTATCTACCAATGTTAATTCAGCTGCAAGTATCTTATCTACCAATGTTAACCAGAATATTCAAGATATGTGAGGACAACACATTACATTTAACTCCATTACTTCAGGCTCATATTACATCATGCCAAAATGCATCACATTCATCAGGTTCACTGAGTACTACATCAACAAAAGCATCACACCATCATCACACTACACCATTTCATCAGGTTCACTGAGTACTACAACAAAAGCATCACTACATCACACTAGATTATCATACCACACACTAGTACATCATCCACTAGCCTATAACCATTAGACCTCACTGCTTCACCAGAAGAACAGCCAGCATAGCACAAAGCAGACAGATGACACCTCGCAATCTTGAGAAAAGATTGAATTGCCTAAGTTCCAAAGAAAATCAGGATCAATTGCTTCTCTTGGCCTTGCACACGTGTAACTTTGCCTCCCTTCCTAAGCTCAAGTTCTTCTCTTCTTTCTTCCCAGCCATAAGCTTCAATGCAATCATCCCCTCGAATGTGATTCTTCTCGATCAAATAGCTGACATACTCGAGCTCCCAGTGCCAAAAATTGCACCCAGACTACAGAGAAAAACGACTGAATCAGAAGAACCTCGAACTAAATCGACATTCGCGAGCTAAATAAGAAACTCGAGCTAAATCCTAAGAGCGGAAAAGCTTACCCCGTGATTTTTGCACTTGTAGTACATCCATCCTGGGTGATCTGACGTCCCCGACCTCGCCTGCTTCACCTGACGGCCGCAATCGGGGCAACCTATCAGAGGAAATGGAGGAGGAGCACGGCGGAGCGCACAACGGGATGATCTTGCGCTGGACATGGCGGAGCAGGTCCCTTGGTCGGCGGTGGCGATCCCTTCCTGCGGCGGCGGTCACTCCCTCTGGCGCCACGATTTAGGTAGTAGAGGAACGAGCGGCACGGTCGGACTGAACGGGTCCGCTCGGACCAGGGGGGGTTAGTACCAGGTAGGGGATTTTGCAAAAAAAACCTCCAAACTACTTCCTTCTCCATATATTCCAGTCTATTTATCTGCCAGTGGGACCCTCTAGCCGCCACGTCGTGCGATACATCGCGCCGTATCGAGCGATGACCGCGTGTGAAGCTCTCGCGCAAGTTCAGTCACCGTAAACTCGTATTAGCGTTGTACAGTTACCGTATTAAACTTGCTAAGCAACTACAGTGACCTCTGATGGATTTAACTCTCCTTTAGCTAGCCTCTACCTGCAGGTTGTACTGAGGGCCTTGCAGGGTTGACTTCACATGCATATACACGTGGACAGGGGGCGAAAATAGTCGCCAGACGCGAGATTACCGCAACTCCTCAGTCGCTATCAAGCAAAAGTCGGATCATCAAGGGGGCGTCCGCTCGTCCATCCCACCCCCGCCCCTACCCTTCACCCCCAGCTCCGTCCCTGCGTGCAAGGACGGTGGTGTTTCCGCTGGCCAGGAGCTTCAACCATGGCATCGAACATGCACATCGAAGCATAGCCTGTATGCGTGTTGCTGCTCGTTTCTCGTGTGTGCGTGTATGCGTGGCAATTGGTATAATCAGTTAACGTTCCAGGCAACATGAAGCGGTATAGGCCGGCGTAGTTGCAAATTTGTTTGTGCGACAGGTTTAGGTTCCGAGTTTGACCTGCATATATAGTACTAAAGTAACTATACAATGTTTTTGAAAAATATTGCGCCATGTGTAACAACTTTGGACCTGTTCGCTCCCTCGGTACAAGTTTTAGCCGTAATATGGGACTAGTTTGCACATCCAAGACAAGTTATGGTATCACCGGTATATTTAGCTCTTTTTTTCTCCATTTGGTGTTTTGTTACAAGGAGTCAAACTGTTTTTTCCCATGCCAACAAGGCTCCAGTCAAGTCTCTTGCAGAGTCAATGAGAAAACCTCCCGAGAAGCTGGCTCCAAAGATCAATCTGTGATCTCTATTTCAATCATGAGGGGTGGTTATTTTGTGTCGTTGTCACTTAATTGGAACTTGTTTGCTACCAGGGGAGTACTAGTTATTTTGTCATTCATTATGTGAGATGTGAACTTGCCTCAGTTAGTAGATTGTCAGGTTTAAAACTACTCCCTCCATTCAAAAATTCATTGTATGGCTAATGTAATAAAACATAATTACTCTTTTACATGTTGATATATTTTTCTAAAACTTGGTCGGACTTAACTAGCTTGACTTAGAACAACCCTAGACCATCAATTATTTTTTAACACGGAGAGTATTTAGTTGTGTTTCATCCTTAGAGATACTTTGAACTATTGTGTGTTACTTATGATGAGCTACTTTATACTTCTCTTAGAAATACCATTTTACCAAAGAATTAAGATAGAGGGAATAAGCACAAATCTCTATAACCCTGCAAAAAAGTACATATCTCTATGGAGGTGTGTGGCGTTCTTGTCAGACAGGAGTTCTAGGACAAAGGATTAAAACTAGGGGACCATGGACAAGGGCAAGGCTGTCTTTTGGAATTGACATTTTCGCTTACCGAAGTCTCGGTAACTTGGTTTCATATAATCAAAATTTTCAGGGTTCCCTTCGTGTGCGAGTACGCGCGAGGTTATGTTTGTCAAGCTTCATGCACTAGCCAACGCAACCAAAAGTCCAGACTGATGGAAAGGGCTATTGCAATCCACTTATACACTTGACACACTCTCACGTGACGAGGAGAAGTCATCACGTGCAACAGAAGAGAGCGTATTGGCGAAACTCACGTATGACTCAAGAGGCCTATACGTGGACACAGAGGGGTCTACAGCAATTTTAGGATAAATTGCGAAAGCCAGGACTCGAACTCGAGACCTTAGGCTCTGATACCATGTCAAGCTTCATGCACTAGCCAACGCAACCAAAAGTCCGAACTGATGGAAAGGGCTATTGCAAGCTTATACACTTCAACAATGTTCAAGTCACACCTAGTTCTTGATTTCAATTAGATGGGCACATGGGTAAAATGGGAAAATATCAAATTATTTGATCAGTAAAACTACTTACTTTTCTAGCGAAATTGCAAGGAATAGTAAAAAACAATAATGTTGAAAACTATGGTATAAACCAAAATATAATATCATTTAGTGGTACATACCATAGTTTCCCTTACTTCTCCCAATGCATGGAGGCATCAATACCCAATGGTGGTATTGTGCAAGTGAGGGGGCCCTTGCCCTCCCCCCCACCCCACCCCACATCCCATGGTTATTTTTCACACTTCTGCACACCACACGGTCTCCCATTCACCTCCCAACTCAAGCATCACATATGGAAAATGAAATATAAGACAACGATACAGAATTATGAACTCTGACATTATACACTCGAACGTATTCTGACATTGTAGCTAAATCTGAAGACAACGATGCAGAATTATGAACTCTGACATTGTAGCTCAATCTGAAGAATTTGCGGTCCTTATTCCACCGATGTGTTGCCCCCAACCAACCTAAAAAACATGCTTAGATTGGTGCCTCACACATGTGCATAGCACACGACCTTCCATTCACCTCTCAACTAAATTGATTATAACATGAAAGTAGCAAACATATAACAACTCAAGATGCGATTCCACTGTAAAAAAAACACCCACATCCTAGTGAAGAGCAACACCAACTCGCTCATTAATAGGTCGGTGATACATTGAAAAAGTATCTATAATTTTTGATGCCCCATTCTTGTTTAGTATCTACTTTGCTTTACTTGTCTATACTTTGAGGTGCTTTTTACATGTTTTCTGGTACTAACCTATTAACAAGTTGCAACAGTGCCAGATGCCTGTTTTCTATTATTTTGGTTTAAAAAAAGTTAGTAAAAGAAATATTCTCGAAATTGGACGGGACAAACGCCAAAGTCAATTACTTTCCGCGGGGAACAAGAAGTCTAGAGGAGAGCCGGAGGGGGCGGCCAGGGGGGCCAGACCCACCCCGGACGCGGGGGTAGGTGGGCCCGTGCCTGGATAGGGTTTGGCAGCCCTGGTCGCCTCCCGGTCTCGCCACTTCGCCTATAAGAAGCCCCCGATGCAGAATGTTGGAGATATGCCCTAGAGGCAATAATAAAAGTAGTTATTATTATATCTTTGTGTTTATGATAAATGTTTACATTCATGCTATAATGGTATTAACCGGAAACATTAATACTTGTGTGATTTGTAAACTAAATTAGAGTCCCTGGTAAAGCCTCTTTATAATACTAGCTTGTTGGTTAATAGATGATCGTGGTTTCTCGATCATGAACATTGAGATGTTGTTAACAACAAGGTCATATCATTAGGAGAATGGTATGATGTACATACTCCTATAGATAAGCATAGCATAAAGATCAAGTCATTTCAATAGTTCGTTTGCTATAAGCTTTCTGATACATAGTAACCTAATTCCTTCGACCATGAGATCATGCTAATCACCATCACCGGAAGGATGCTTTGATGATATCAAACACAACACCGTAACCGGGTGGCTATAAAGGTGGCATTGAGTGTTCGAAAAGTATGTGCTGAGGCACATAGATCAAGAGTGGGATTTGTCCATCCATATGATAGATAGATATACTCTGGGCCCTCTCGGTGGAATGTCATCCAATTAGCTTGCAAGAATGTGACTATCTCACAAGGGATCACATATCATGGGAACGATAAAAGAGTACTTATCGGTAACGAGGTTGAACTAGGTATGTAGAGATACCGACGATCAAACCTCGGATAAGTAAAGTATCGCGAGACAAAGGGAAATTGGTATCGTATGTAAGTGGTTCATTCGATCGCAAAGTAATCGTAGAAATATGTGGGAGCCATATGAATTTCTAGATTCCTCTATTGGTTATTGATAGGAGAAGTGTCTCGGTCATGTCCGCATAATTCAGGAACCGTAGGGAGACACACTTAAGGATTCGATGTTGTTTAGTAGATATGAAATGTAAGTAGGGATACCGAATGTTGTTCGGAGTCTCGGATGTGATCCGAGATATCACAAGGAGATCTGGAATGGTCCCGAGAATAAGTTTCATATAAGGAATGTCCGATTCCGGAGTTCGGGAATGATTTCGATGTTTTCATCGGAGAAGTTCTAGAAGGTTCACCGGACCGGAAGGGGAATGGTTCATGAATGTGTCATGGGTAAGTGGAATGATTGGATAATGTCCTAAGTCACTTTGGTTGGGCATTTGCGAGAGAGAAATAAATCTCTAAATTGAAAGTCAAAAGGGAGGTTTGAAAAGTCAAACTGGAACAATGGTTTCCTAGTGGAAGAAGGAAAGAGTCCTTCCTTCTATCCAACTTGGGTTTGGGTATGGATTCAAACTCCCCTCTCCCAAGCCTTCCTCCCTCCCTCTCATAAATAGAGGGAAGGGCTGCACCAAAGACACACACAACCAGCCCTCCCCACCCGTGTCGCGCCGCCGCCGCCAGCCGCCGCCGCGCCGCCACCGGCTTGTCGTCATCGCCCTATCCACCGCCGACACCACCTCCTCATCTCCGGCTTTCTAAACCTATATCGCCAGAAAACCCTAGATCCACCATAACTCGCACCGGCTTAGGCGAAGCCCTGCGGGATCTTCTCTCTACTTCCGACACCACGCCGTCGTGCTACCGGAATCGCGAGGGAGAACTACATCTTCGTTGCCTGCTGGAACAAGGGAGAGGAAGGTCTTCATCGAGTACCGACGATGTGATGGATCTGAAGGCCGCGAACGCAGCCCGAAGGATCGTCTATGCGATCTTGAGATCGGCAAGTGTACAACTACATCACCCACGAGAATCTACTCTCGTTAACCGCTTTGGAATCTTTGAGGGTGAGTACTCTAATCGACTTGTTGCTTCAATCTAGTAGATAGATTTTGGCTTGTTTGTATGCATGAATTTTTTGTTTTCCATGCTACGAACCCCTACAGAGGTATTAGAGTCGTGTCTATATGTAGATCTGTTGCACGAGTAGAACACAATGGTAATTGTGGGCGGTGGTGCTTTTATTATCAATTGCTTTTTGTGTACTTTGCATCTTGCGGTATGATGGGATGAAGCGGCCCGGGCTAACCTTACATGACATCGTTCATGAGACTTGCTCCACGCTTAACATGCAACTTGTATTGCATAAGTGGCTTTGCGGGTGTCTGTCTCTCCCATCATAGTATAGATTCAATTTTCAACGGGAACTTGATAGTTCAAGCATCAACGTTGTGGTTCTTGTTCGTAAGTTAGAATGACACTTATTGAAAGCCCCAAACCACATAAAACATGCAAAGAAAATTAGAGGCGTCTAACTTTGTTTTGCAGGAGTGTGCTGTGATGTGATATGGCCATGATTGTGATTATATATGATGTATGCAATGTTCCTTATTGTAAGTCGGCAACCGGCAGGAGCCATATGGTTGTCTTTTAAATTCCGTTAAGACCTGCGTGTCTATTCAAAGTAGTTGTACTAGTTGATGCTGGCGGATGACAACCATGAAGCGGCTCCATTGACCTTGACGCCATACCGGTGATGATGGAGATCATGTTCGTGCTTGAAGATGGAGATCGGAATAACAAGAAGAAATGCCATATAATATCACATATTATGAATTGCATCTGATGTTAATCCTTTTATGCATCTTGTATTGCTTAGTTCGCGATGGTATCATTATAAGATGATCCCTCTAGCACAAAATTTCAAGTTATAAAGTGTTCATCCTTTGTAAGCACTGTTGCTAAAGCTCGTTGTTTAGAAGCACCACGTGATGATAGGGTGTGTTAGATTCTGCGAGTGTATACAATGGGAGCAAGCCAGATTTGCTCATGCCGAAGCTAAGGTTTGATCTTGATGAGCCTAGCATGTACAGACATGGTCTCGGAACACGGATCGCCGAAAGGTAAAGCATGAGTCATATAGTAGATATGATGAACATGTTGATTGTTCGCCATTGAAGCTACATCAATTCTCGTGATGATTGGTTTTGATGTGGTGGATTTGGTTCGTGTGATCACTAAAACAATGTGAGGGATATTGTTTTGAGTGGGAGTTCACCTAGATTAATTTAACCATTAATTAGACCTCAATTTGTCATAAACTTATTCTAAACTATTGCAAATATGTTGTAGATCAATGACGTCCCCTACCATCAATTTTAATGCGTTCCTAGAGAAAGAAAAGTTGAAAAACAATGGAAGCAACTTCGCGGATTGGTTCCGCAATTTGAGGATTGTCCTCAATGCTGGTAATTTGACATATGTGCTGGATGCACCGCTAGGTGACCCAGCTGCAGTTGATGCTACCGATGAGGTAAAGAATGTTTTCCTCGCTCGGAAGAATCAGTACTCCACAGTTCAGTGTGCTATCTTGTATGGTTTGGAATCGGAGCTTCAGAAAAGGTTTGAGAACCATGACCCACATGATATTGTCTATGAACTCAAAATGATATTTGAGGCTCACGTGGCAGTTGAGAGTTACGAGGCTTCTCAAAAGTTCTTTAACTGCAAGATGGAAGAGGGCAGCTCTGTCAGTGAGCATGTGCTTAAGATGTCTGGGCACCTAAGCAAGCTTCAAATCTTGGGTATAGTGATTCCTAATGCTTTGGGGATTCACCGTGTCCTCCAATCACTACCACAAAGTTACAAGAACTTTGTGATGAACTACAATACAAAACATGGACAAGTCGTTGCCCGAATTCTTCTCCATGTTAAAGTATGCGGAAGTGGAGATCAAGAAAGAGCACCAAGTGTTGATGGTCAATAAGACCACCAAATTCAAGAAGCAAGGCAAGTCTAAGAAAAAATAAAACTTCAAGAAAGGCGGTAGGAAAGTTACCGCGCCAGCGAAGAAGACCAAGGCTGGGCGTAAGCCTGATACTAAGTGATTTTACTGCAAGGGAGAGGGTCACTGGAAGCGGAATTGCCCTAAGTACTTGGAGGATTTGAAGAACGACAACATCAAAGAAGAAATGTATATCCGATATACATGTTATTGATGTATATCCGATATACATGTAGTAGTGCATGGGTATTTGATACTGGTTCGGTTGCTCATATTTGTAACTCGAAACAGGTACTGCAGAATAGACGGAAACTAGCGAAGAACGAGGTGATGATGCGTGTTGGAAATGGATCAAAGGTTGATGTGATCGCGGTCGGCATGCTACCTCTTCATCTACCATCGGGATTAGTTTTATAATTAAATAATTGTTATTTGGTGCCTGCGTTGAGCATGAACATTATATCTGGATCATGTTTATTGCGAGACGGTTACTTGTTTAAGTCCGAGAATAATGGTTGTTCGATTTATATATGCACCTTTGATAGATGGTCTATTATTATTGAATCTCGATTATATAAATACACACATTAATAACATTGAAGCTAAACGTTTTAAATTGAGCGATAACTCGACCTATATGTGGCACTGTCGTCTGGGTCATATTGGAGTGAAGCGTATGAAGAAACTCCATTCCGATGGACTTCTTGAATCACTTGATTTCAAATCACTTGAAAGATGCGAAGCATGTCTGATGGGTAAAATGACTAAGACTCCATTTTCTGGTATGATGGAGCGAGCTACGGACATATTGGAAATCGTATATATAGATGTGTGTGGCCCAATGAGTGTAGCATCATGCGGTGGTTATCGTTATGTTCTTACCTTCACGGATGACTTGACTAGATATGGGTATATCTATTTCATGAAACTTAAGTCCGAAACTTTCGAAAAGTTTAAGGAATTTCAAAGTGAAGTAGAGAATCAACGTAACAAGAAGATTAAATTTCTACGATCTGATCGTGGAGGTGAATATCTTAGTTACGAGTTTAGCGAGCATTTGAAGAAATGTAGAATACTTTCACAATTGACACCACCGGGAACACCACAACGTAATGGTGTGTCCGAACGTCATAATCGAACTCTCTTAGATATGGTTCGTTCTATGATGTCACTTACAGATTTACGGCTATCGTTTTGGGGTTATGAATTAGAAATAGCTGCATTCACTTTAAATAGGGCACCATCTAAATCCGTTGAAACGACACCGTATGAATTATGGTTTGGGAAGAAACCTAAATTGTCGTTCCTTAAAGTTTGAGATTGCGAAGCTTATGTAAAGAAGTTACAACCCGACAAGCTTGAACCCAAAGCGGAAAAATGTGTCTTCATAGGATCCCCAAAGGAAACTATTGGGTATACCTTCTATCATAGATCCGAGGGTAAAATCTTCGTTGCCAAGAATGGATCCTTTCTAGAGAAGGAGTTTCTCTCGAAAGAAGTGACTAGAAGGAAAATAGAACTCGACGAAGTTGTTGAACCTTCTCTCGAACTTGAGAGTAGCGCAGCACCGGAAGTAGCTTCGATGGCACCTACACCAATAATAGAGGAAGCTAATGATGTTGATCATGAAACTTCGGTTGAAGTAACTACGGAACCTCGCAGGTCAACGAGAACTCGTACCAGTCCTAATTGGTATGATCCCGTTATGAGTGTCATGTTGGTGGACAACCCCGATGACCCTGCGACATATGAGGAAGCGATGATGAGCCCAGATTCCAATAAGTGGCAAGAATCCATGAAATTAGAGATTGGATCCATGTACGAAAACCAAGTATGGACTTTGGTGGACTTACCAGATGGCCGGAAGGCTGTCTAGAACAAATGGATTTTCCAGAAGAAAACAGCCGTTGATGGTAATGTTACTGTCTATAAAGCTTGACTTGTCGCAAAAGGGTTTCGACAAATTCAAGGAGTTGACTACGATGAGACTTTCTCACCGGTATCAAAGCTAAAGTCTATGAGGATTTTGTTAGCAATCGTTGCATATTATGATTATGAGATATGGCTAATGGATGTCAAAACGGCGTTCCTCAATGGAGACATTGATGAAGAGTTGTATATGGTACAACCCAAAGGTTTTGTCGATCATAAAGATGCTAACAAGGTATGCAAACTTCAACGGTCCATTTATGGATTAAAGCAAGCATCCCGGAGTTGGAATCAACGTTTTGATAAGGTAATCAAAAGTTTTGGTTTTATACAAACTTATGGAGAAGCTTTTGTTTACAAGAAAGTGAGTGGGAGCTCTGTAGCATTCTTAGTACTATATGTAGATGACATATTGTTGATTGGGAATGATGTAGACCTTCTTAATAGTGTCAAGTATTATTTGAATAATATTTTTTCAATGAAAGATCTTAGTGAAGCAGCTTACATATTAGGCATAAAGATTTATAGAGATAGATCAAGACGCCTAATATCATTGTCACAGAGTACATATTTGGACAAAGTTCTAAAGAGGTTTGGAATGGAAGAATGCAAGAAAGGTTTCTTGCCCATGTTGCCCAATACGACCTTGAGTAGAACTCAAAGTCCTGCAATGGCAGAAGATAGAGAAAGGATGAGTAAGACTCCATATGCCTCAGCCATAGGATATCTTATGTATGCCATGCTATGTACTAGACCCGACATTACATATGCTGTTAGTTTGACTAGCAGATATCAAAGTGATCCAGGAGTGGATCATTGGACTGCGGTCAAAAACATCCTTAAGTACTTGAGAAGAACTAAGGATATGGTTCTTTCTTATGGAGATGATGAACAACTCGTTGTTAATGGTTACACCGATGCTAGTTGGAACACCGATCCGGATGATTCTAAATCTCAATTTGGATACGTATTTACTTTGAATGGTGCAGTAGTTAGATGGACGAGTGCAAAGCAAAAGCGTTGTGCCGAGATCTTCAACTGAATCGGAATACATAGCTGCTTCGGAGGCTTCACAAGAGGCGATATGGATGAAGGAGTTCATTACATAGCTCGATGTGGTTCCAAGTGCGCTGGACCCAATGTCTATCTATTGTGATAACATGGGCGCCATAGCCAATGCGCAAGAACCAAGGTCACACAAGAAGCTGAAGCACATCAAGCTACGTTTTCATGCTATTCGAGAGAATGTCCAAGATGGTGACATAAATATTTGCAAAGTACACACAGATCTGAATGTGGCGGATCCGTTGACTAAACCTCTCCCGAGGGAAAAACATGACCAGCACCAAACCGCCATGGGTGTTCGGTATATTACCATGTAATCTAGATTAGTTGACTCTAGTGCAAGTGGGAGACTGTTGGAGATATGACCTAGAGGCAACAATAAAAGTAGTTATTATTATATCTTTGTGTTTATGATAAATTTTTACATTCATGCTATAATGGTATTAACCGGAAACATTAATACTTGTGTGATTTGTAAACTAAATTAGAGTCCCTGGTAAAGCCTATTTATAATACTAGCTTGTTGGTTAATAGATGATCGTGGTTTCTCGATCATGAACATTGATATGTTGTTAACAACAAGGTCATATCATTAGGAGAATGGTATGAAGGATATACTCCTATAGATAAGCGTAGCATAAAGATCAAGTAATTTCAATAGTTCGTTTGCTATAAGCTTTCTGATACATAGTAACCTAATTCCTTCGACCATGAGATCATGCTAGTCACCATCACCGGAAGGATGCTTTGATGACATCAACCACCACACCGTAATTGGGTGGCTATAAAGGTGGCATTGAGTGTTCATAAAGTATGTGTTGAGGCACATGGATCAAGAGTGGGATTTGTCCATCCATATGACGGATAGATATACTCTGGGCCCTCTCGGTGGAATGTCATCCAATTATATTGCAAGCATGTGACTGGCTCACAAGGCATCACATATCACGGGAACGAGAAAAGAGTACTTATCGGTAACGAGGTTGAACTAGGTATGCAGAGATACCGACGATCAAACCTCGGATAAGTAAAGTATCGCGAGACAAAGGGAAATTGGTATCGTATGTAAGTGGTTCATTCGATCGCAAATTAATCGTAGAAATATGTGGAAGCCATATGAATTTCCAGATTCCTCAATTGGTTATTGATCGAAGAAGTGTCTCGGTCATGTCTGCATAATTCACGAATCGTAGGGAGACAGACTTAAGGATTCGATGTTGTTTAGTAGATATGGAATGTAAGTAGGGATACCAAATGTTGTTCGGAGTCTCGGATGGGATCCGAGATATCACGAGGAGATCCGTAATGGTCCGGAGAATAAGATTCATATAAGGAAAGTACGAGTCCGGAGTTCGGGAATGATTTCGATGTTTTCATCGGAGAAGTTCTAGAAGGTTCACCGGACCGGAAGGGGAATGGTCCATGAATGTTTCATGGGTAAGTGGAATGATTGGATCATGTCCTAAGTCACTTTGGTTGCGCATTTGCGAGAGAGAAATAAAGCTCTAAATTGAAAGTCAAAAGGGAGGTTTGAAAAGTCAAACTAGAACAATGGTTTCCTAATGGAAGAAGGAAAGAGTCCTTCCTTCTATCCAACTTGGGTTTGGGTATGGATTCAAATTACCCTCTCCCAAGCCTCGCTCACTCTCATAAATAGAGGGGAGGGCTGCCCCAAAGACACACACAACCAGCCCTCCCCACCCGTGTCGCGCCGCTACCGTCGCCAAGCCGCCGCCACCGGCTCGTCGCCGTCGCCCTAGCCGCTACCGACACCACCTCCTAATCTCCGGCCTTCTAAACCTAGATCACGGGAAAACCCTAGATCCACCATAACTCGCACCGGCTTAGGCGAAGCCCTGTGGGATCTTCCCTCTACTTCCGACACCACGTCGTCTTCCTGCCGGAATCGCGAGGGACAACTACAACCTCCGCTGCCTGCTGGAACAAGGGAGAGGAATGTCTTCGTTGAGTCCGCAGAGCGTGTGAAGCGCTGCAGGAGCAGCGAAGGATCTTCTACGCGATCTTGATATCGGCAAGTGTACGACTACATCACCCACGAGAATCTGCTCTCGTTAACCGCTTTGGAATCTTCGAGGGTGAGTACTGTAATTGACTCGTTGCTTCAATCTAGTACATAGATCTTGGCTTGTTTGTATGCATGCGGTAGAATTTTTTTGTTTTCCATGCTATGAACCCCTACACAGAAATCCTAAGCACCCGATCAGAAATCCACGAAACCGTCTGTAGCCGCCGCCACCATCGTCCCTAGATCGGGGGGATCTGAAGCTCTTCCCGACACCCTGCCGGAGGGGAGATCATCTCGGAGGCCTTCTCTCCGGTATGATTCGTGAGTAGTTACACCTTGGACTATGGGTCCATGTAGTAGCTAGATCGTTGTATCTCCTCCTTTGTGCTTTCATGTATAGATCTTGTGAGCTCCGTTCATGATCAATATCTAATCTATTTATAATCATGCATGTTGTGTTTGCGGGGATCCGATGGATATTGTGATTATTATATTGGTTTGATTAATGGTTTTATCTATTTGATTCTATCATGTCTGTATTGTTTGTGATCTTACATGCTCTCCGTTGCTAGTGATTATCTTGGCCAAGTAGTTTCTAGTGACTCCAAGAGGGAGTATTTATGTTCGATAGTGGGTTTATGCCTCTAGTTTCCAAGGGAAGTGACAGAAATCTCTTCGGTTGTAGGTGTGATGTTGCTACTAGGGAGAAAACAACGGTCTCTTGTTCATGGAACATGTGGACTATTTACCTTACACACTTTGCTTAAAGCAGTTGTCTGTTGCTTGCAACTTAATACTGGAGGGGGTTCGGATGATAACCTGAAGGTGGACTTCTAGTCATAAATGAAGTTGGATGACGGTCTATGTATATTGTTGTATTGCCCAATCAACCTCATAGGATCTTTCTGGCTAGTCATTGCATTGTTATGCCTTGCTCGATTCACGCCAATTGCCCATTGTAATTTGTTTACCCTTCATGCCATGTTGTTTATCTAAGGAGAGCACCTCTAGTGAACTATGGACCCCGGTCCAATCTTTACCATTGATACAACTTCCACTATTACTTGTTTACTTGCTGCAAACCATTACCTTCCACACCATACGTTTAATCCTTTGTTACAGCAAACCGGTGAGCTTGACAACCTCACTGATTCGTTGGGGGCAAAGTCTTGAGTTTGTGTTGTGCAGGTCTCCACGTTGCCAGCAACACCTTTGAGACGTTTCCTTCCTCCTTCAGGTTCGATAACCTCGGTCTCTACTGAGGGAAAATTATTGTTGTGCTCATCACACCTTGCTCTTGGGGTTCCAACAAAGTGTCCCACGACAACACTGGGTGCAGCATCAAGATTTCTGGCGTCGTTGCCGGGGAGGCCAAGGACGTCTTCACTAGGGGAGTCCTTCACTTCCTTTCTCTTTACTTTGTTTTTAGTTTGCTTTGTTTCTTTTGCTTGGTTTTGTTTTCCTCTTTTCAAAAAACCCAAAAAAATTAGTCTAGTTTGGTTTGCTTGTCTTATTCAAAAACACGAAAAAATTAGTTCTTGCTCTAGCTGCTGCTGCTGTTTCTGGCTTGCCCACCTTTGCCAATACGAACTCCGCTGAGAAAACCAAGTTGTGTGACTTCGCTAGCACCAACAACAATGATTTCCTAAGCACTCATATTTCTCCTGATGCTACCTTTTATAAAATTAAGCTTGCTTTGTTGAATCTTGTGATGTGAGAACAATTTTCTGGTGCTGGTTCTGATGATCCTGCTGACCATCTTAATAGCTTTGTTGAACTTTGTGAGATGCAAAAGTATAAGGATATAGATGGAGATATTATTAAGCTTGGGCTTTTTCCTTTATCCTTGAGGAGAAAAGCTAAAGAATGGTTGCTATCTTTGCCTAAAAATAATATTGATTCTTGGACTTAGTGCAAAGATGCTTTTATTGGAAAGTACTATCCTCCTGCTAAGATTATTGCTATGAGAAGTGACATTATGAAATTTAAATAGCTTGATAGTGAACATGTTGCTCCTGCTTGGAAAAGAATGAAATCTTTGGTTAAAAATTGCCCTACTCATGGACTCGCTGCTTGGATGATTATCCAAACTTTTTATGCAGGTTTGAACTTCTCCTCAAAAAACCTGTTGGATTCTGCTGCTAGAGGCACTTTTATGGGACTCACCTTGGGTGCTGCAACAAGGCTCCTTGATAATATGATGGTTAACTACTCTAAATGGCATATTGAGAGAGCTCCACATGGTAAGAAGGTAAATTCTGTTGAGGAAACTTCCTCTTTGAGTGAAAAGATTGATGTTATTATGGCTATGCTTGTTAATGGGAAAGCTCCTCTATATCCTAATATTGTTCCCTTAGCCTCTTTGGTTGCTCAAGAAGAGCAAGTTGATGTGAACTTCATTAGAAACAATAATTTCAACAACAATGCCTATATGAATAATTTTGGTGGCAACAACAATTATAGGTCTTATCCTCCTAATAATGGCAATTCCTATGGAAGCTCTTACAATAATGCTAGAAGTGCCCCATCTGAACTTGAAGTAATGCTCAAGGACTTCATTAGTAAACAAACCACTTTCAATAAGACTATAGAGGAAAAGCTTTTAACTGTTGAGAAAAATATATCCTCTTTGTCTGAAACTCAAACTTCCTTGGTTAATAAAATGGTTGCTAAACCTGAAACTATGGAAAACACCTTTGCTACTGCTCATGCCATACAAGTTACTATTGATGAAAATGTTAGACTGTTAGCTCAACTTCATGCTAAGTGGGAAAGGGAAGCTTAAATTGATAGAAACAATAGTGTGTGCACTATCACCACTAAACCACAAGTAGCCCCTATTCCTCCTCCTACTATGCCTATCACTAGTGATGCTAAGTTTTACTTTGATATTGATGGTTGCAATATTTCTGAAGTGATTATGCTCTTTGAAAATCTTGCTAGAAGTCCTGATGCTAGTGATATGTATGTTGCCTTTACCAAACACATTACAGATGCTCTTGTTAAGATTAAGGAAGAGAAGCTAAAACACAAAGCTTCTATTCCTAGGAAAGTAGAAGATAATTGGGAACCCATAATTAATATGAAAGTAAATGACTTTGATCTCAAAGCTTCATGTGATCTTGGTTCCAGTGTCTCTATTATGCCTAAGAAGATTTATGAAATGCTTGATTTGCCACCTTTGGAAGATTGTTATTTGAATGTCCCACTCAATGATAATGCTAAGAAGAAACTCATGGGGAGTATTAATGATGTTCTCATTATGGTTAACAATGCTTATATACCTATTGATTTCTATGTTTTGGATGTTGAATACAATGCTTCTTGTCCTATTACTTTGGGAAGACCTTTTCTTAGAACAATTGGTGCCAACATTGATATGAAAGAAGGCACCATTAAATATCATTTTTCATTCAAGAAAGGTATTGAACACTTCCCCTTGAGGAGAGAGAAGTTTCTTTTTGCTCCTCCTTTGAAAGCAAGATTTGATGTTAATGCTTCTTCATTTGAAAATACTTGATTCTTCTTGCTTCTTGTGCCTAACTTAAAGGCGTTAAAGAAAAATACTTGTTGGGAGATAACCCAAGAATTTCCTTGAGTCTTGGAAGTTATTACTTCTGTAATAACCTCTCCTTATCCTTTTTGTTTGCCTTTTGTGCTAAGAATGACCTTTAATGAGATGCAAGTAAGATTTGGGGAGTTGCTGTCCCGAAACAGATTTCTGTCCTCCACCAAACAAATTCGTGAGGAGGATCTGTAACTCGGATTGATCTAAAAATTTATGAATAAATCCCCCAGTATGTTGTCTAACTTCCGTTAGTTCAACACTTTTTGATTTGAGCAACATAAGATGTTCTAAAAAATTCGTTTCTACCTGCTGGTCTATTTTGACAGATTTCTGCCATTATTTGCATTTTTCCTTATTGATTCCTTTTTGAGCTCTCTTCAGGTAAATTGAGTTTCTTTGAAGGATTTACTACGGTAGCTTGTGTTTTTAGTGAAAAGCCTTGATGTTACAAAGCTTTGCCAGTGGTCTAATATCTTTTGAATAAGATAATGTTGCTAATGAAGATTGTGTGAAGTTTTGTATGGAGGAAGAATTTTAGGCGTAGAGAGAGAATGATGCAATGATATGAAGAATGGACAAAAGCTCAAGCTTGGGGATGCCACCATGGTGTCACCCCAAGAAATATCCAAGAGGTACAAGCATAAAAGCTTGGGGATGCCCAAGGCATCCCTTTCTTCATCAATAAAAAGCTTAGGTCTGTCTAGACACTTCGTTTTTATTGTTTCATGCACAGTTGTATTGTTCTTGGAGCGTCTTAGTTTTCGTTTGCTTTGCTTAGTTTGTTTAGTTTTCTTTAGTAGTTTGGACCACTGTTCTCGCTATGTTGTTTTGCAAATAAGTTTGCTTGGTGTTTGAAAAGGAGTAGTAAGTTCTTGCTTGTAAGTGCAAGAGGAGCTTGCATTGAATGTGACTTAGACTTTAGCATGACATGCTAGGTGTTGTTTTAGCATTATGCTTAGTGATTATTGTTGTAGCATGTCTTGTTCTAAACAATTGGGATTGCTTAGTGTAGCATCCCAGTTGTCTAACACCTGTAATGCTACTTGTTCTAGTAATAAAAGGGCCACTTCCAACATATAACTGTTGCATCATCATCATATCATGCTCATGTCATCATGCCACCTTGCATTTGAGCATCATATAAAACCCCTTCTTGTTTGGTTCTTATCTCATGTGCATTATTAATTGTAGTTGCCTCTTGATATTGTATTTGGTTCTTGATATATTGTTAAATGCCCAAGTTGATTTGGGGGCATATCTCTTAATAACTCCACCACCTTTCTTTCACCACCTTATAATTCCACCATCCAACTAAATATGAGCTTGGCATTTAGGGTTTTACTTCTAGCTCATGTGGGTTGGGATGGATCCAATTCTTTTCCACATGTTCTCATCTTGGCATCATTTTGTTTTCACATTATTGATACATGAGAGCCACATGGCCACCTTTGCATGCCTTGTGAGTGGGACCCCTTTTTCCCTAGCTTCCATAGGTGTTGTTTTTGGGGTTATTATCATGTTGGGATATTTTGTGGGCTTAATAAATATCTAGTGGCATATACACACTAGCAAGTCCCAAATATAATCCAATGTGATCATCTCCTCATACTCCACTTGGAATTCTTTCTAATTTCTTTTGCTTGGGCCTTATTCCACACTTTGGAATGCATAAGAAAATGCCATGTCAATAATCTTGTTTTCACAAAGATAAATATGGTAACAAATAATTATGCATGGCCCATGCAAGTACCCCTTTAGCTTGGCATTTGATTTTATTTGGATTTTAACATGGATCATCTCTCTCTACCCCTTAGGCTTGTTCTTGTTTGATCATGCCTAAACCATCATCACCTTTTCCCCCTTGCTCTAGTCTTGGTCTTGTTGGGGTTTGTTTGGTGCATGGTTTGATCTTGTCAAAAGAACACCTAGCATCTAACCTTCCCCCTCTCTAGACCAAAACCCTTATCCAAACCCTAGATCACACCATCTATCCTCCCTCTAACCTCACCCCTCTCTCTATCTGACTAAAACCTCTACCCTAACCCACTTAAC
This sequence comes from Avena longiglumis, assembly GCA_030063025.1. Taxonomy (NCBI): domain Eukaryota; kingdom Viridiplantae; phylum Streptophyta; class Magnoliopsida; order Poales; family Poaceae; genus Avena; species Avena longiglumis. The sequence goes on from CP125973.1 coordinate 57,901,888, forward strand.
TCTAACCCGAGCCCCTCCCCCCAAACCTAACCCTAACCGAGGCTCTCTCTCTCTCTCTCTCGGCCTCCCTCCTCTCTCTAGCTTCCTCTCGGCCTTGCAGGCCCCACCTAACCCCCTGGCACCACCACCCTCCCATGTGCTACCCCTGGTCCCTCTCTCCCTCCTAAACCCTAGCCACCCGAGCCACCCCTCTCTTTGGCATAAAGTAGCCCCATGTGCTCCTCCCCCACTCAAGCCTCCCTTCCCCTCTCGTTCTTATCCTCTAGATCCGTCTCTGCCTCGCCAGCTCCTCTCTATCCACCCCAGGAACCCCTCCTCCCTCCTTCCTCTTCCCCAAGCGAGACCATGTCCCCCATGTCCCTCTAACCCTAGCTCGGCCAGGTCAGCAGGGGAGCGGGAGGAGCCGTGCTGGAGGGTGCCCAAGGCGACCAGGAGTCTCCCCTGCTTCCACTGCATCGCCCAGGACGCAAGGAACCAGCCGGACCCCGCCGGAGTAGCCCCGCCGCCACTGCATGAAGTACCAGCCTGTCAGGGTTCCAGCCATCGCCGATCAGCAGCCTCTCCGGCCTACCTCTCACCGCTGACGACATCGCGGTGAGCTCCTCCAGCCCCTAGACACCCCCTTCCCCTCTCTAGTTCGCCGTAGTGCCGCCGCCGTCCGCCTGAACGCCTCAAGGCTGGCCGCGCTGGCCGGCCGACAAAGATCCGCAGCAGCTCGCCGTTGTTCGTCGCCCGCTTCACAGGCCCTCCTCCGCGCTAGCACCCCGAACCGATGTTGTAGGCCGTGCTCCCCTTTTCAATTTTCGTTTTAGGTTCGTGTTTTTTAAACCAGCGACGGCGTCGCCATCGTCGACCGGAAATCCGGCCAGAACCACGCCGCAGCACCGCGCCCAGCAGCAGCCGACGAGCGTTTTGCATTGCGGTCCCTGTAGTTTCTCCCGCCTAAACCGCAGCCCCCGCGACCCCACCTACCAGCGCCTGCGGGCTTTTTGCAAAAAGGGTCCTCAGCTCATGCTTTCATGGTCCTGATCGCCCACGTGTCGCCACGGTCACAAGACGCGAGTGGGCTCAACTGCTACTGGACACCTGTCGACCTCACGCTAGAGTGAGCTGGGTGAGGTAAGTCCGAGCGTGTGTGTGTCGCTTGATCACTAAGGGCCCACCTGTCATTCTTCGGTGTAGAATCTGGGTATCAAAAGACCAAGAGTTCTTGATTCAAAATTTCAAACATTTCCAAATCAATTCAAATCGGTTCAAATTCAACTGCTCAAATTTAATTGAATTCATAACTTATTCTGGTTTGGAATTTGAATTCAAACCTTATATGAAAAATGTTTAGTTTTTGAATTATAATTCAAATCCTTATTCAAATATTTTCAGAATTATTTTATTTAGTCCACCTTTGACTTTGACCCTAATTATTAATTTTGACTTAAAATAAATTTAAATTCATATTTTCAAATAATACAAATAATATATGTTTTTGAATCAGAAAAATATAAGGATTTCAAATATGCCATTCAAAATATTATTTGAACATTTTAAATTCCAAGTTGATTAAATTACACAAATGCCACTAGAACTAAATAATTTAATAACTTTTGATTTATAACTCCGAATTTGACAAATGATATGTCTAAAATGATCAGCTCGACGAGACCTTTCTGTTTATGCTATCCTTGACTCCAATTGCATCATGCATCATGTAAATATATAATATACAGCAACTAATATGACAACAAAATGTGATCCAAAACCCTTTAAAATGTTATTTCTTGTCTTTCACACCTCACCCATGCCATGCTACTTTATTGCCATGCAACTTGTGCATCATTCATCATGGCATGATTGTTTGCTTGTCGCATTTTATTCCTATGTTTGTGCACTTTATTTATGTTGGCCTTGTTTGTTTGGTTCTTCTTTCGAATAGACGCTGAGCAGGGGATATATCAAGAGAACCAGGAGCACTACCCAGATCCGTCTCTCGCTTCAACTGAGTTGCCAGGCAAGCACTGCCACATGCTTGCATACATACAGTACCTATTGCCTCTATCTTATTCTTGCATCATTGAGTCGCGATTGCATTAAATTGAATCCCAAGTATTGCATAGCCTTTACTTTTAAACCCCACCAAGCTTGTTCCTCCATCCCACGAGCCATTACTACAGGAGTTGTTTGAGCCATGCAGTCGAGAACATGTGTAGGGTATATGAGTGTCCGATGGATAACGAGGTACCTAAACAACTTAACCTGAGTAGTAATGGGATAACTAATGAAAGTGGCACCGGTGAGCAACATCTTCTATTTGGTTTTTCCTGCTCACTTGTGTCCCGTAAGACCCCGAGTACTTGATTCCTGTTCTAAGATTTATCGCGCTATCCACATCCGGGAGGTATATGGGACCCCCCTGAGCCAGAGCTTGATTCCGTCTTATTTCTTGGGGCCACAAACTAGTTTGGGGTTTTATTTACTATCATGTACTTATGCCATGCTATCAGATTTACGATTGTGCGAGGAGCACATCGTACTATTTAGGATCGTGGCACGATTCCGGTGTCGACAAGCCCACCACACTTCCGGGTTCGATCGTTCACAACCGTCCCACAACCTTAATTCCGTCTCGAGCCGGCCGTTTGCTATGGTTCACTTTAAGGGTGGCCTCGAAATATTTCGAATCTCGTGATTGCTTTGTCGTGAAGGCCTCGTTGGTTTTGATTTGGTTTTTCCGAGGTTGATCCAGCGTGTGTTGCTATTGGTGCACCCGGCCGGTAAAACTTTCAAAGCCGTGTCCGCGGTTATGGACGACTTGGAGCAGGTTTCTCGATCATAGACAAGCATAACTAAAGTACCGCTTTAATCGACTAAGTAATTTGACTAGTAAATAGTGCCACACTCATGGAATGGTTAATAAAATTGCCAACGGATGGGGGTTGTTCGTCCGCCTCTGGTAAGCGAGGAGGAGGATGGATCGATGAATTATTGTTATAATCGTTGTCATTAATTCACGGACATCCGCCTATCATTGGTTAGCGGATGGTTAGCGTTTATCTCAGAGAACTGCTAGGGTTTATCTTTCGCAATTGCGTCACCCTGTGTTGTGTCCCTTTAGAGGCATTAAGACTTGCTGAGTACCCTTAGGGTCTCACACGATAAATTATTGGTTCAGATGAATGTACCCTCGCAGACGGATACCGGGTGGAAGAGGCGATGATGTGGGCAACGATCGCTCGGTGTAGAGATTCCGGAACGGGATCCGTGAGATCTGTATGGATGTGCTTACTTCTATGGCATCTTATGTCGATTTGCTTCTTGTCCGCACCGGACTTTGTTTTGCCGCCCGCTTGATACTCGATGTGTGTTGTATGAGGAATTATCCTAAAATATTATACCTATCTAGGTCATTTGAATCTTGCCGTATGGCGTGCTATATTTCCTTTCTTTCTAGATGGTATGGCTCGATGTACTCTTGTATGGTGGCTTGCATACATACCCACTTGTGTATGTAGTTGATCCTTCGCCGCCGACACGCCGCCTCAGACAGTCCCGATGAGATGGAAGTGGTTGGGACGGCCGAAAGGTCTACCCGTGAGTGGCTTTTGGGGCCCCACTGCATTATTTCAACCACTACCGCTCATCCAGGCTTGTATCTAGGAGCGTAATTCACCGAGGTAGTTACAATTGGTATCGAGCCATCCCGACCTTCGTGGTCTCAAAACGGTTGTTGTCCTAGCAAATATTTTGGTAGTTATGTATACTAGGGAAAACAAAACGCGAGTAGGACTGCTTCCACTTTTCTTCTTACCCACCACCCACCCTTTTACGGTAAGGAAGTGCAACGCTTTCAATCCTCTTCTTAAAAATTCAAAATAGGATTCACGAGTTCGGGTCGTAGTACCATAGGTTGTGTGTGTGTGTAATCCTTGTCTATCTGTTGCATCCAAGTTGTTATCTAATCAGCCTTTGGTTATCAACTTGGTACATTCCATACCGACAGTTTTGCAAACCGACGCAACTCTGTCTTACTCTTGGTATCCGACGCTATCTTGTTTGGGGTGTTCGCTTCGTAGTTGCCAATCTTTAGGTTCAACGTGAGAAGAAGGGGTTGGGATATGTGTTCCACTTGTTCATGTGGAGTAATGATTTGAGTGCGGGATGGAGTCGCACCATACCACTACTCTTATCATTCGCTTTGTATATTGAATCGGTAGAGTCACTAATCTTGATTCGTTAAGTAATTTTATGATCTATTGGTATTTTAATGCGAAATTTGTGGAATTTTTTTCTTTGATATATTTGTGTACCACACTCCTTTTCAATGTGTGCGATATGCTTAATATCTTTTAGGTGCTTTGAACTTTGTTGATATTTTAATATCATCTCGAAATTGTATCCTTTAATCTTGGTTAATTCCATCTTGGTACTATTTTGGATTATTATCATTCTCCATTATAGTCTTGACTTGAGTTTATATCAATGACAGGATGGCTCCACCACGTCGTTCGATGAGGACATACCACGAATGGGCTCACTGTCAAACATCGCTAATGCTTTGGCAAAGAATGCACAGTAACCAAAGCGCTTTGAGGAGAGTGTTCGGAGGAACGAGTTTGCTCCACTCCCTCCACCTCCCAAGCAAGGAGACATCAAGAGCTTCCTGAAATTCAACCCTCGTTAGTTTGATGTTTCTGATCGACCTCTGGACGCGAATGATTGGCTGCGTGAGATGTCAAGGTTGCTCGAGACTGCTGATGTTCCGGAGCAGGAGTGGGTCAAGTGTGCTACTCACCTTCTGAAGGGAGATGCAGCCTGTGGGAGAATTACTTGAAGGCAAGCGACCGGTTTCCGCCAACTTGGGAAAGGTTCACGGAGCGTTCAAGGAGCAGTTTCACGAGATTGTTATGGAAAGGATGAAGGAAGCATTTCTCAACTTTGAAGCAAGGAAATGATAACGTCAACACCTACATCAGAACTTCATGAATCTCTCTCGTTATGGTGGCGAGGTATCCGATGACAAGAAGAAGCGTAAGAGGTTCGCAAGGGCTCAATGCATCGATCAAGTATGCAATCACACATGCAAGGCGCATCTTTCCCGAACTACAACACACACTCTGCAAGAGGAAGCAAGCGAGCAAATGTTTGAGGAGTCCAAGAAACACAACAGGATGCATCAAGCTCTGCAGCTATGGCAGCTCCTTCTAAGCGGCGTGTCCGGGTTCCTAACACCCCACCGCCGCTCCCGGCCCACCAAGACACGCAAGTTTCGCAAGGCCACCAAACTTCACCATCGCTCCTAGGGGCTACAACCACCACTACCCGAGCGCTGGCGGAGTCCCTCGCTACTGCTCCACGTCCACATGGTGCTTGTTTCACATGTGGAGATCATGGACATCCCAATCGAATCGTCTGCTGAAGAACAAAGCTCTCCTCCACCCCGCCAAGATATGCAGCAAGATCTCCTTCGGTTCGTGCACCACCACCTCGGGCTCTCAACATCAACACCAAGCCCGGTCACGGTTGCTTTCGTGCTAATCGTGTCAACGCCGCTCAAGCCGAGCATGCACTGGAGTGGTGATGGGTATGCTTCCGCTTAAATCAGTCCTGCACGAGTTTTGTTTGATTCGTGCATCGCATTCTTTTGTTTCTCACAAGTTTGCAAATGAGAATGTGTTAACTCGGATCCTCTCCTTAAGAAGTTAATGGTCCTATCTCTGGTTCAAACACGAGGGCGCTTATATCAGCCATGGCAATCAAATTGAGATTGGTGGCTCTTTGTTCTCGGCATCCTTAATTGTTCGGGCAATCGACATTGATGTCATCTTGGGCATGGATTGGTTAACGGCAAATGCAGTGATTGATTGTCAACGCCGGTTTCTCTGAAGATTCTCAAGGCCATATAGTCTTTTCTCCAAGTCGACTCCTTTGTCCAGCTCTTCTTTGGCGGCTCAATGATGATGCTATGGAAGCTATTGAGTGTACCGTGGTCCGTGAGTTCTGATGTCTTTCTCGAAGAGTTGCCGGTATGCCTCTGGATCGTGAGGTTGAGTTTGTGATTGAGCTTGAACCTCGAACGGCTCCTATCTCCAAGCGGCCTTATAAAATGGGTCCTTCCGAGTTGGTCAACTCAAACGACAACTTGATGAACAAGAGAAGTTGGGTTTCATTCAACACGATTGCCTTGGGGTAGCCCAACAATCTTTGTGAAGAAGCGTGTGAACCGATAGACTATGTGTTGACTACGGCTCTCAATGCTAAAACCATCAAGAACAAATATCCCCTCCCGCGGATTAATGATCTATTCGATCAGCTAGCTGGAGCTGTGGTGTTCTCTAAGCTGGATTTGAGAAGTGGTTATCACCAAATCAAGATTCGCAAGGAAGATGTGCCCAAAACAGCTTTCACCACCCGCTATGGCCTATATGAGTACACGGTCATGTCTTTCGGACTCACCAACGCACCTGCTACCTTCTCGAGGCTGATGAACTCGGTTTTCATGGAGTACCTTGATAAGTTCGCCGTGGTCTATCTGGATGACATTCTGGTCTATTCTAAGTCCAAGGAAGAGCATGAAGAACACCTGCGGTGTGTCCTAAACAAGCTTCGTGAGAACCGCTTGTATGCAAAGTTCTCAAAGTGTGAGTTTTGGTTGCCTGAAGTAACCTATCTTGGTCATGTCATCTCTGCCAAGGGCATTGCAGTCAACCCGAAACCTGTGGAAGACAATTGTTGAATGGCTTCCTCCGTTAATGTCAAAGAAGTGAGGAGTTTCCTTGGTTTGGCGAGTTATTGCCGCCGCTTGCTCGTAACTTCAAGATAGCGAAGCCTTACCGATCTCCTCAAGAAAGGCAAGAAGTACTGTGGACTCCTGCATGTCAAGCAAGTTTTGAGACACTCAAAGAGAAGCTCACTTCCACACCAGTCTTGGTTCCTCCGGATACATCTAAGCCTTTCCAGATATTCTCATGACGCCTTTGCAAGGATTAGGTGCGGTCCTTATGCAAGAGAAACAGGTGGTTGCTTATGCCTCTCGTCAGTTGAAGACGCATGAGATCAACTATCCCACACATGACCTCGAGCTAGCAGCAATTGTCTTTGCTTTGAAGCTATGGAGGCACTACTTGCTTGGCAACCGTTGTGAGATCTTTTCTGACCACAAGAGTTTGAAGTATATCTTCACTCAGCCTGATCTCAACCTTCGGCAGAGGAGATGGATTGAAGCAATCAATGACTTTGATGTGACCATCAATTACACTCCGGGCAAAGCCAATGTTATGGCAGATGCTCTCAGCCGTAAAGCTTATGTCAACAACCTCATGATGGAAGAACAGCAACCTCTCTTGTGCGAGGAATTCCGTCAGCTCAACCTGGAAGTTGTGGAACAAGGGCATATCCTGAACCTTCTGGCTACTCCTCTCTTGAAAGAAAAGATTCGCTCTCGTCAGCTTGGTGATCCGCACACCAAAAAGCTCATCTCTAAACTTGAGCTTCCGAAGTATGAGTCCTTCCACGTTGATGATCAAGGCACGCTTTTCTTTGAACACCGGATGTTTGTTCCAAACTACCCGGTCCGAGAGCAAGTTCTCAAGGAGGCGCATGATTCGTTCTTTCTATCCATCCCGGCAAAGACAAAGATGTACATGGACTTGAAAACACAATACTGGTGGCCTGGGTTGAAACGGTATTGTGCCAAGTATGTCTCGAATGTGATGTTCGCGCAGAGTGAAGGCTGTCCATCGAAACCATTCGGCCTTCTACAGCCATTGAAACCTCCTAATGGAAATGGGAGAAAGTAGAGATGGACTTCATCACCGGTTTTCCAAGGTCGCAGGGCAACAATGCAATTTTGTTGTCATCGACAGGCTTTCTAAAGTGGCTCATTTCTTCCCAAATAAGGAAACAATTTCGAATTCATATCGAGCTCTATATCAATGTAATTGTCTCTCAGTATGGGGTTCCGCTGGAAATCAGTTCGCACTGTGGAAGCATCTTCACTTGAAGTTCGGGAAAGTTTCCAAAATGCTCTGGGACAAAGTTGAACTTCAAAGATCGCTTACCACCCTCGCAAGGACAAGTCGAAAGGATCAATCGATTCGGAGGATATGCTTCGGGCTTGCGCCATCTCTTTGGCATGAAGTGGGAGGAATGCCTTCCATATGCTGAATTCTCCTACAACAACAGCCTTCCAGAAGAGTCTCAAGATGGCACCATTTGAGGCTCTCTATGGACGCAAGTGTAGAACTCATTGGTTGGTCGTGCGGAGAAAGAATGTTTGGCCTCGACATTGTAACTCAAGCAGAGGAGAAGGTGCATATCATTCTTGAGAACTCAAGATTGCTCAAAGTCGTCGAAGAGCAACTATGACAGAAGCACACGGACATGGTGTATGTTCCTCGGTGATCTCGTACCTTCGTGTCACTCCCATGAGAGGAACACACCGCTTTGGTATCAAAGGAAAGTTGGCTCCTAGATACATCGGTCCATTCAAGATTCGTGGTAGAAGAGGAGAAGTTGCTTATGCACTTGAGCTTCGGAAAAACTCAAAGTCCATGATGTTTTCCACATCTCTCACTCAAGAAGTGCTTCAAAGATCCCGGCAGACTGGATCATGAGCTAATCGATCTCCAAGAAGACCTGTCTTATCAAGAACACCCCACCAAAATCCTTGAGACCGCAGGAAGAAGGACTCGCAACAAGTCCATCAAGTTCTGCAAGGTGCAGTGGTCACACCATTCTGTTGATGAAGCCACTTGGGAGCGTGAAGATGAACTCCGTGCTAGCTATCCTACCCTCTTTGTGTCTTCTTCTTCTTCCTAGAATCTCGGGGCGAGATTCCTGTTTAGTGGGGGAGAGTTGTAGCATCACAGTTGTCTAACACCTGTAATGCTACTTGTTCTAGTAATAAAAGGGCCACTTCCAACATATAACTGTTGCATCATCATCATATCATGCTCATGTCATCCTGCCACCTTGCATTTGAGCATCATATAAAACCCCTTCTTGTTTGGTTCTTATCTCATGTGCATTATTAATTGTAGTTGCCTCTTGATATTGTATTTGGTTCTTGATATATTGTTAAATGCCCAAGTTGATTTGGGGGCATATCTCTTAATAACTCCACCACCTTTCTTTCACCACCTTATAATTCCACCATCCAGCTAAATATGAGCTTGGCATTTAGGGTTTTACTTCTAGCTCATGTGGGTTGGGATGGATCCAATTCTTTTCCACATGTTCTCATCTTGGCATCATTTTGTTTTCACATTATTGATACATGAGAGCCACATGGCCACCTTTGCATGCCTTGTGAGTGGGACCCCTTTTTCCCTAGCTTCCATAGGTGTTGTTTTTGGAGTTATTATCATGTTGGGATATTTTGTGGGCTTAATAAATATCTAGTGGCATATACACACTAGCAAGTCCCAAATATAATCCAATGTGATCATCTCCTCATACTCCACTTGGAATTCTTTCTAATTTCTTTTGCTTGGGCCTTATTCCACACTTTGGAATGCATAAGAAAATGCCATGTCAATAATCTTGTTTTCACAAAGATAAATATGGTAACAAATAATTATGCATGGCCCATGCAAGTACCCCTTTAGCTTGGCATTTGATTTTATTTGGATTTTAACATGGATCATCTCTCTCTACCCCTTAGGCTTGTTCTTGTTTGATCATGCCTAAACCATCATCACCTTTTCCCCCCTTGCTCTAGTCTTGGTCTTGTTGGGGTTTGTTTGGTGCATGGTTTGATCTTGTCAAAAGAACACCTAGCATCTAACCTTCCCCCTCTCTAGACCAAAACCCTTATCCAAACCCTAGATCACACCATCTATCCTCCCTCTAACCTCACCCCTCTCCTCTCCCCTCTCTCTATCTGACTAAAACCTCTACCCTAACCCCACTTAACTCTAACCCGAACCCCCCCAAACCTAACCCTAACCGAGGCTCTCTCTCTCTCGGCCTCCCTCCTCTCTCTAGCTTCCTCTCGGCCTTGCAGGCCCCACCTAACCCCCTGGCACCACCACCCTCCCATGTGCTACCCCTGGTCCCTCTCTCCCTCCTAAACCCTAGCCACCCGAACCACCCCTCTCTTTGGCATAAAGTAGCCCCATGTGCTCCTCCCCCACGCAAGCCTCCCTTCCCCTCTCGTTCTTATCCTCCAGATCCGTCTCTGCCTCGCCAGCTTCTCTCTATCCACCCCAGGAACCCCTCCTCCCTCCTTCCTCTTCCCCAAGCGAGACCATGTCCCCCATGTCCCTCTAACCCTAGCTCGGCCAGTCGCAGGGGGCGGGAGGAGCGTCTTGGAGGGTGCCCAAGGCGACCAGAGTCTCCCTCGCTCCTTGACGCCCAGACGCAAGAACCAGCCGGACCCCGCGGAGTAGCCCGCCTGGCCAGCAGTACCAGCCTGTGGTTCCAGCCTGTCAGCCGATCAAAGCCCTCTCCGCCTACCTCTCACCGCCGACGACATCGCGGTGAGCTCCTCCACCCTAGACACCCCTTCCTCTCTAGTTCGACGAGTGCCGCCGCCGTTGAACGCCTCACAAGGCGCGCTGGCAGCCGCCGGGCCGACAAGAAGATCGCAGCAGCCCGCCTGCCGCTCGCCGCTCGCCTGCAGCGGCTCCTCCGCGCTAGCACCCAACCGATGTTGTAGCCGTGCTCCCTTTTCAATTTTCGCTTTAGGTTCGTGTTGTTTAAACCAGCGACGCCATCGCCGACCGAAATCGCCGTAACCAGGCTGCAGATCACCGCGCCAGCGGCCGACGAGCGCTTTTGCATTGCGGTCCTCGTAGTTTCTCCCGCTTAAACCGCAGCCCCGCGACCCCACCTACCAGGGCTTTTTGCAAAAGGGTCCTCGCCTCCTGCGTTTTCCGCCATGTCCCTAGATCGCCCACTGTCGCCACGCGGGCACAAGACGCGAGTGGGCTTGGTGCTCTGACCTCACCTCGCTGGCTAGAGTGAGCCTGGGTGAGGAAAGTCTGGAGCGTGTGTGTGTCTGCCCAGTCAGCTAAGGGGCCCACCTGTCATTCTCTGGTGTAGAATCCGCTGGGTATCAAAAGACCAAGAGTTTACTGATTCAAAATTTCAAACATTTCCAAATCAATTCAAATCAGTTCAAATTCAAATCTGTTCAAATTTAATTGAATTCATAACTTATTCCTGGTTTGGAATTTGAATTCAAACCTTATATGAAAAATGTTTAGTTTTTGAATTATAATTCAAATCCTTATTCAAATATTTTCAGAATTATTTTATTTAGTCCACCTTTGACTTTGACCCTAATTATTAATTTTGACTTAAAATAAATTTAAATTCATATTTTCAAATAATACAAATAATATATGTTTTTGAATCAGAAAAATGTAAGGATTTCAAATATGCCATTCAAAATATTATTTGAACATTTTAAATTCCAAGTTGATTAAATTACACAAATGCCACTGGAACTAAATAATTTAATAACTTTTGATTTATAACTCCGAATTTGACAAATGATATGTCTAAAATGATCAGCTCGACGAGACCTTTCTGTTTATGCTATCCTTGACTCCAATTGCATCATGCATCATGTAAATATATAATATACAGCAACTAATATGACAACAAAATGTGATCCAAAACCCTTTAAAATGTTATTTCTTGTCTTTCACACCTCACCCATGCCATGCTACTTTATTGCCATGCAACTTGTGCATCATTCATCATGGCATGATTGTTTGCTTGTCGCATTTTATTCCTATGTTTGTGTATTTTATTTATGTTGGCCTTGTTTGTTTGGTTCTTCTTTCGAATAGACGCTGAGCAGGGGATATATCAAGAGAACCAGGAGCACTACCCAGATCCGTCTCTCGCTTCAACTAAGTTGCCAGGCAAGCACTACCACATGCTTGCATACATACAGTACCTATTGCCTCTATCTTATTCTTGCATCATTGAGTCGCGATTGCATTAAATTGAATCCCAAGTATGCATAGCCTTTACTTTTAAACCCCACCAAGCTTGTTCCTCCATCCCATGAACCATTACTACAGGAGTTGTTTGAGCCATGCGAGTCGTAGAACAGCATGTGTAGGGTATGTGAGTGTCTGATGGATAACGAGGTACCTAAACAACTTAACCTGAGTAGTAATGGGATAACTAATGAAAGTGGCACCGGTGAGCAACATCTCGCTATTTGGTTTTTCCCTGCTCACTTGTGTCCGTAAGACCCCGAGTACTTGATTCCTGTTCCAAGATTTATCGCTATCCACATCCGGAGGTATATGGGACCCCGAGCCGAGCTTGATTCCGTCTTATTTCTTGGGGCCACAAACTAGTTTGAGGTTTTATTTACTATCCTGTACTAATGCCATGCTACTCAGACTTACGATTGCGAGGAGCACATGCCGCTTAGGATCGTGGCACGATTCCGCTGTGTCGACAAGCCCAGCCACACTTTCGGGTTCCCGATGTTCTGTACCGTCCCCACAACCTTAATTCCGTCTCGAGCGGCTTCGCTATGGTTCACTTTAAGGTGGCCTCAAATATTTCAATCCTGTGATTGCTTTGTCGTGAAGGCCCTCAAGGTTTTGATTTGGTTTTTCCGAGGTTGATCGAGCGTGTTGCTATTGGTGCACCCTGCCGGTAAAACTTTCTCAAAGCCGTGTCCGCGGTTATGGACGACTTGGAGCACGCTCGATCATAGACAAGCATAACTAAAGTACCGCTTTAATGACTAAGTAATTTGACTAGTAAATAGTTCCACACTCATGGAATGGTTAATAAAATTGCCAACGGATGGGGTTGTTAGTCCGCTTCCTCGTTGGTAGCGAGGAGGAGGATGGATCGATGAATTATCATTATAATGTTGTCATTAAATTCACGACATCCATCTATCATTGGTTAGGCGGATGGTTAGCGTTTATCTCAGAACTGCTAGGGTTTATCTTTTCTGCAATTGCGTCACCCTAGGTTGTGTCCCCTTTAGAGGCATTAAGACTTGCCGAAAATTCTTAGGGTCTCACACGATAAATTATTGGTTCGGATGAGCAGTACCCTCGCAGGACGGATCTTTGGGTGGAAGAGGTCGATGATGTGGGCAACGATCGTTCGGTAGAGATTCCGGAACGGGATCCGTGAGATCTGTATGGATGTGCTTACTTCTATGGCATCTTATGCCGATTTGCTTCTTGTCCGCATTCGACTTTGTTTTGCCGCCCGCTTGATACTCGATGTGTGTTGTATGAGGAATTATCCTAAAATATTATACCTATCTAGGTCATTTGAATCTTGCCAGTATGGCGCTATATATTTCCTTTCTTTCTAGATGGTATGGCTCGATGTACTCTTGTATGGTGGCTTGCATACATACCCACTTGTGTATGTAGTTGATCCTTAAGCTGCCGATTACGCCTCAGACAGTCCCGATGAGATGGAAGTGGTTGGGACGCGAAAAGGTCTACCCGTGAGTGGCTTTTGGGGCCCCACCGTACTATTTCAACCACTACCGCTCATCCAGGCTTGTATCTAGGAGCGTAATTCACCGAGGTAGTTACACTTAGTGTGCCTTGAAGAAATTATGTTGTGTTAGCATGCAAAATCATAGTATTGTGATATTCTCCTTTGATGTTTTGCTTGGGTTGAATTGGCACATGCTCACACCATGTTATGACTATGACAAGTTACCATTAGCCTCTATGATAATTTAGTCCTTGACTTGTAGTACCACTCTTTGCTTTGATTAGTAATGCTTTGTTGCACTGCATGATTTTGGCCATTATTGCTCTCTTAGTTGGTTGCTCCCAGTCTTTTGCTAGCCTCCACTTCTATGAGTAAGCTCTACTCATGCTTCCAACTCCCAAGAAACCAAGTTATTCCAAAGTGTACACTATAAATTCCTATGCATGGTGTGTTACACCATTCCAAGTACATTCTTGTTTTCAACTATCTTCCAATTAAAAACTATTTTGTTATGTGAAAACTTAGTGATTAAAGCCTTCACGAACTTGATGGCACAATTTATTCTTTGCCCCTAATAAACTTGAACCATTGTGACAACTTTGTTGTATATGCTTTCACTTATAAGTTGGAATTAGCAGAACCGTGCTGTCACGGGGAACATTTTCAACATTGCACTTGTACCTTGTTGTACTCAGTTGATATCATGTTCTTTTGTCTATGGATGTCACCGGTGTAAAATAAAGAGGGAACTTGTAAGTCCATGGAGTTTGTATCCTGTGTTAGAGAAACGCTTGGGCCGCTAGCCTAAGCCATGCCTAATTATGGTGGAAACTTGCAGCATCACCATAGTGACATCTATGAAGCATTCTTCTTATAAAAAAAGAGACACATTGATAAAAAAGGAAAAAGAGAAAAAAACACCATATTCCCATGGTACATAAGAAGAATTGCTGAGATGCTCATTGTCTGCTTGCCTTGTCATTTTGGTTATGGAAAAGCTCCTGTACCATGTGCAAGGGGTACCCCGTTGGCGGTTCTTAATGATATGCAAATACTTATAGTGACAAAACTTACCTGGACCCAAAGTTGAGTATGCATGAGGTGTGGCCCTCGTATTCAAGGGGCATGAGATTGTCAACTTATACTTCGTCAAGCATATACTCCAGCTTTGCCACTTTAACCTTAACCACTTCAAGATTCTTATGATAGGGGCAATGAGGGCTAAAATATAATAAGTACCATAATTTTTGGAAGCTCTTTTTGAAACTTGTAATCCCTGCTTCCTTTACAAAAAGGCCTTTCTTCCACCATTATTTGAGTCTTCACCTTCTACCTTTAGGCACCATTAAGAGAGCATAGTTGTCATTCTGTGTGCAGTGTTCCAAAGCTTATTAATTGATGCATATTGTGTTGTTACTTGCTCTTGTGCTATTTGTTTCTAGTCACCCTTATGAACTTTGCAGGTGTCCTATGCATTATATTGCTACTCTATGAGGGACAAGATGATTGCCACTATGCTATGTTTTCTGCATGTGAAACAAACAAATGTTTTTAAATGCATGTTATTCATGATCTTTGTTTGTATCTTGTCATGTTGCATGCATAGTTACTATGTCCTATTGTTAGAACTCCATCTTTCATGCACATGTTTAGAGTTCTTTGATCCCAGCTTTCAATGTCTGCAAATGGTTGGATCTTTATTGTGAGGGTGCATGTCACCTCAAAAATTATTCTTTTTATCACTTACCTACTCGAGGACAAGCAGGAGTTAAGCTTGGGGATGCTGATACGTTGGAAACGTATCTATAATTTTTGATGCTCCATGCTTGTTTAGTATCTACTTTGCTTTACTTGTCTATACTTTGAGGTGCTTTTTACATGTTTTCTGGTACTAACCTATTAACAAGTTGCAACAGTGCCAGATGCCTGTTTTCTGCTGTTTTTGGTTTCAGAAAAGTTAGTAAAGAAATATTCTCGAATTGACGGACAAACGCCAAAGTCAATTACTTTCCGTGGGGAACAAGAAGTCCAGAGGAGAGCCGAGGGGCGGCTGGGGGCAGACCCACCCTAGGCGCGAGGTGGGGCTCACTGGCTAGGGTTTGGCGGCCTGTCGCCTCCTCTCGCCTTCCCCTATAAGAAGCCCCCGATGTAAACCACGAACACCCGATCGAAACCCACGATACCGTCAGTAGCCGCCACCATCGTCCCTAGATCGGAGGATCAAGCTCTTCCGGCACTGCCGAGGGGAGATCATCCCGGAGGCCTTCTCTCCAGTATGATTCGTGAGTAGTTCCACCTTGGACTATGGGTCCATGTAGTATCTAGATGGTTGTATCTCCTCCTTTGTGCTTTCATGTATAGATCTTGTGAGCTCCGTTCATGATCAAGATCTAATCTATTTATAATTATGCATGTTGTGTTTGCGGGGATCCGATGGATATTGTGATTATTATGTTGGTTTGATTAATGGTTTTATCTATTTGATTCTATCATGTCTGTATTGTTTGTGATCTTACATGCTCTCCGTTGCTAGTGATTATCTTGGCCAAGTAGTTTCTAGTGACTCCAAGAGGGAGTATTTATGTTCGATAGTGGGTTTAGCCTCTAGTTTCCAAGGGAAGTGACAGAAATATATTCGGTTGTAGGTGTGCTGTTGCTACTAGGGAGAAAACAACGGTCTCTTGTTCATGGAACATATGGACTATTTACCTTACACACTTTGCTTAAAGCACTTGTCTGTTGCTTGCAACTTAATACTGGAGGGGACTCGGATGATAACCTGAAGGTGGACTTCTAGTCATAGATGAAGTTGGATGACGGTCTATGTATATTGTTGTATTGCCCAATCAACCTCATAGGATCTTTCTGGCTAGTAATTGCATTGTTATGCCTTGCTCGCCTCGCCAATTGCCCCGCTGTAATTTGTTTACCATTCATGCCATGTTGTTTATCTAAGGAGAGCACCTCTAGTGAACTATGGACTCCGGTCCAATCTTTACCATTGATACAACTTCCACTGTTACTTGTTTACTTGCTACAAACCATTATCTTTCACACTATACGTTTAATCCTTTGTTACAGCAAACCGGTGAGCTTGACAACCTCACTGATTCGTTGGGGCAAAGTCTTGAGTTCGTGTTTTGCAGGTCTCCATGTTGCCAGCAACACCTTTAAGACGTTTCCTTCCTCCTTCAGGTTCGATAACCTCGGTCTCTACTGAGGGAAAATTGTTGCTGTGCTCATCACACCTTGCTCTTGGGGTTCCAACGAAGTGTCCCACGTCAACACTGGGTGCACGCATCGGTCGGTGACGACTTGTTGATTATTGAAGTAATGTGAATTTTAATCTAAATTTGTTGGGGTACACCTGATATAGTGAAGAGTTGTTGAAAATTTTAGATTTGTGCAGTTATGATGATTGAGAGAGATTTATTGGTACCCAAAATTTACCAAGTCCTTTTTGGGTGCATAGCTAGCTAGTGAACGCCCACGCAGGAAGGGCGCACATTTGATTTCTTATTGCCAATCGAGCCCCTATTCCACCTTCTGCCCTGCCTCTGGCTCCTCCAGATCTGCACCGCAACCACAACATCCCCTTCTTCTCCCTCGCCTCCTACACCGGTCGAACCGCCTGCTCTAGTCACTCCTGGTTGTCATCGCTCACTCTCTCCAAGAATCATGCCCTCCACATGCCCACCATCATACAAAAAACCCTCTACCTTCCCTCCCTCCACACAATCCATTGTTCTCCTGTTAGCGAGCCGAAGCCCTAGCCCTAAATCTTGAACCCCACACCCATGCCTAAGTCTAGGGCTCGACGCTGCCTCACTCAAGTTTCGTTGTCGTCTTCTCCGGTCTGTCTCCCTCGCCGACTCATGTAACCCCTCTGGTGGTTGAGTAGAAGGAGAGGGAAACGAACATTTGCACAAGGATATAGGGAGGAGGGGCAGAGGGAGGCGACTGAGAGAGAGGGGGAATAGGGAAGGGGATAAGACAACATCCCCAATGGATATCGGGTAGGACCCACATGACTGGACGTTTCCTCGCTAATTCAAATTACTATAGGCACACGTCAAGCACGACGATACTGGTATGACTCAGCTTGTGACACTATCTAGTATTGTCCAAATGAAGAAACTGCAGAGGCCATCGGCCCATAGCGCGCGGGTGTGTGTGCATGGTTTGAAGATGGCCATCCCATATGTAGAGTGAATTTTTAGGACTTGGGTACTCTTGAACCCGACTAGACTTACCATATACCATTAAAAGTTACATAATTATCTGGACATTAAGTTTCAGAAAAGTTTGTAACTTGGTGGTTCCACTGTTAATATGATTATCAATTATTCAAAAAGGGGCAGGATCATGAATACACATGACCCATCACGTAGTTTCGCATCCATAGGGTGTGTTTTGTCATACCGAAACGCTGGACCGGAAAGACACGCGATCCGGCACGGGAATGTCAAGCCCGACGAGTGGGAGTGGTGGTGGTCCTGCTTCTGTATCAGGGTGTTGCCCTGAACCAAGTGTCTTTCTAAGACCTGTTCCGGTAATGACTCCTTGCGCCCCAGTCGATCTTATCTTCCTCACGAGGATCTTTACGAGCGAAAAGAAGAGCCGTTTGTCTGCTCCACGACCACGAGCATCGGTTCTATGGAAACCAGGTGAGCTTGACTGCAGACTGGATGACTGAACGAATGGTCATTCCTCTGGGATGAACTGAATTAGATGATGTCCTTAACAGTGGGTACTGTTTCCTGCAGCTTCTTCGTTTATCTCATCACCATCAGGTTTGTTCTGATTGCCACCACCACAGCTGAATGAATCCAGGCAAAGAAGCCTGCAACTTAAGAGGAGGGATTGAACGAATGAAGTCCATGCACTTCATTAGAAGCTAGGTTTTCATATGTTGCAACAAGGCTGTAGCTTATTCTCAAATAAGCAAACAGATTAAGACGATGGATGGAAAACGCGTTCTTCCTAGACCATGGTTCAAACTTGCAAAGCAACCAAGAACAGCATGACTTAGCAAGGCCAGCTGGTTTAAGTTTGCTTACCGCTGCTACCACACAGACAGATCGCCACAGAAGAAAGGAGTAAAATGCATGTATAGCCCTCAAAGTTACGGGCTAAGTCTAAAATCATCCCGAAACTCTAGAGTTGCATCAGTACAATCCTCGAAGTTGCCGTGAATGTCCATATACGGTCCTAGCTACGGTCAATTACCGTATCTTGCTGATGTGGCGTCAGTTCAGACCCACGACTTTGTCCTAGGGCCCACCATCAACTCCCCTACCACGATCTCAGCCTTTGCCATTTCAGTTTCCACATTGACCTGCCCGGCCACGTCACCTAAACACGGAGAGCAAATGGATTTCAACCACCCAGCTGCATCCACGTCATTCCGTAGGTTGCAATCCGTAACATACTGCCCGTAAATGTAGCATTACTAGATTTAGGGGTGCGCCTTGGCGCACGACCCCGCTGAATCTGAATCAATTTAGCGGAATGAATGAGTGAAAAATAAATATGTTCAAGGGTAACACAATAGTTCAAGGATTAATATGAGAAGATCAAACATTAGAGAGTGAACCGTGAATATGCTATATCTCAGGCCCAGCCTGCCGTCGGACAGTAAAAGGAATATAACACATGTTCCGCCATGGAAGAGAAACAGTAAAAGAAATATAACACATGTTCCGCCATGGAAGAAAAACATGTCATTTTTCTGCCATGGCAGAGAACAGGGTGGTACTTACGATAGAGCACGGAAATGGGGAGCGGTCTGTGTCACCACACTGCTCACGGAGGGAGTACATGACAACAAAAGGGAGAAACGGAATCCTCACTCCCCATGATACGTAGACGACAGGAAATAAAGACCTACCAACAGTCCGTCTCAGCTAAGGGAAACACTCTTGAAAAGCGAAGCACAAAGCAATTAGAGATGAATAACAGTAAATAGGGAAGAGCAGCTTGTAGCTAGCTTCATCGTGAAAATACAACGTACTGTACATAAGAATGGGCAGCCTGCAGCTAGCTTCATCACCCAAATACACACTATACATAAAAGACAGTTAGCTTGATCACAAGTACCACCAAAAAAAATTGATCATATTATTTCTAATCTTCACTCAGTCAATGACCTTCTATTACTGATCAGAACTCTACTTTTCAAGATGAAAACATCACAAACCTCAAGATGAAAAGGTATTGGGCACTGAACCTATGTTATTATATTACAAGCGTGGCAGATGGTATTCAGGAAGTTGATCGCTTTGCGTCGTTCCAGACCAGAATAGATCAAATTGCTGTGTCATGGTGAAGATCAGAGATACCCGAGAGATGAGGCATGACACGTTGCGTCGTTCCAGACCAGAGTAGATCAAAGTACTTTCTCCTATAAAACTGAAGCAAGCAGAACAGATTAAAAGCCTGTGTTGCTCCTTTTGAATGCCTAAATGCTTCACTGCATATGCACATCTCAGCTCACCTAATATTGTTTTTGGCAGAAAGGAAAGACGCTAAGGAGAGAGATATTCCAACGTTTCTAATAGATCATCCAAAGCACCACTGTTCCAGTATCCAGTCCTAACATAGCACAAGCAATTTACTATTTGTGACAATAGATAACAACATAATGTAAATGAAATTTCAGGATATGACTGATAATTCCTAACTGGTAATGCTCTGCTACCAACTGTAAATAGAGAAATATGTATACTCTAGGAAGTAGTATGCACCGTGATCATTGCTCGCCTTGTGAAGTAATCAAGAAATGTATGCTTGAGAAGTAACACATGTGGCTGCATCCATTGTTAAAGTCCACATATTTGAGGAGGAAACTGAAGTTGTAAGTATTAGTTGCAATAATCCATCATCAACAACACTGTAGTGGAACCTATGATAATTTTTAGCAAGGGATGAAAGAGCATGAAAGCAACAACAAGAATTACATAGTAAGAGCAATAACCAGTGACTACAATTATATTAAATCTGAGTTCTGAATAGTAAAGAGAGAAAAATCAAAATGATTATATTGCTTACATCATTCCATGGAAAATTTAAGAACTATTGTGGTGCCAAAGCTTTGAAAGCGAACATGAACCTCTACTGTCAAGTTGTGGAGTCATCCAATGATAAAATCCTCACCTTTTGAAATACAAACTGAACCATAAACTCAATCGATCAGTCTGGTCTATATATATCACGAGCAAAAAAGGAATTAATTTCCCCCACAATCTGCTTGGATTTTAATCAAATGCCTCGTAGAATTAGCACTCATTAGAAAGAAGATAATCAAAGAAACTAATTAAAGAAAGCCATCATGGATTGTTGTATCTGGTACCACGCAAAACAAGGAGGAGAAAAAGGAGTGAGCATTAGCCACGATCTAGGGTAGGAAACACATGTGTTGCTCGTTGTCATCGAGAAATCCCACTGAGATACTCGAGCGGCACCAGCTTCAGATTTGAAATCAAGGGAAAAAATAATTAGTATACATTAATAGGACTCATCTGCAGGATAATCGTCTCATACAAATGCTCCTAGCGCATTGAAAAAATCTAAGTGCTTAAAGATTACACAAAGAGGTCACTAATAAGTCTTAGCACTGACTACTACAAATTATCTGATTACACAAAGCCGGAGTATAGTAAACAGAAGAGGCATGCCAATTTGACAAGCAGATACTATTTTATAAGATACCATGGAGAATCCTCTCCAAGTTCTTTGGGACATAGTAGAGAGCCAAACCAACATAATCTTGATCAACTGTGGTTTCAAGAGATTATAAATAGATGGTGACTAACCACAGATCATTCATAGATGCCTCTGGCGAGACGGAGGTACAAGCGAGAAGGCTGCTCCTTGTCCACTAATTTAAAAAATGGTGGAGGTTTCCAAGTAGAGATAGCTGCGAAAGACAATATAGTTCCTCTGTATAATAATGATAAGTTCAGTCGGGCAACCATTGTAGATTGATCTAATCCAAATAAGAAAATAAAATATTGTAGCAAACACTGCCCTATTAATGTCCACCTTCTGATTTCCTCAATATATGGATAAACTGCATATGGATCTTACCCAAATAACATTGCAGATTGATGTGGTGCCACCCTTTATTGCCCTCTGTTTCACAAGAATCTTATATTCTGAATATTATGCTTTGTTCCTACCAAAAGGGGCACCTAGAATGATGGAAAAGAGTAGCGACACCACCCATATAATTGTAACTTAGTACAAAATAAATTAGCTGAACTACATCAGAAAAAGTAGGTGCGGCACTAGCTAGAAAATGCATGTAGCCAGTTCTATAAGATCTAACATAGATATATGCTTTCTCCAAGTAAAGAGACTTCAGAAAAAATAAAGCAATAAGAAGTAAAGCGAAGACCAGATCAGTCACCGCCTTCATATAATTTTTTCGAAGATTGCGGCATTAAGGAAAAGACATATTTTTTCATCAGCAATCTGAACATAAGGCACTGCTGCTGCATGCCCAAGGGAGTCGTCCCTAAAATAATAAATTGATCAAATCCAAGGATCAAATTTAACAAACGGCAAGAAATTAGCTCACAACATAGCAATATGCAAAAAGGGATATCCTTTGATAGCTTAAACCTAGAGTACCATGTGCTATGCCGGCTCGGAGAAAGCAAGTTTGTATCATATAAAGATTAACGAATCAGGAACCAGCAAGTAGAAAGATAGTAGGCGGTACATAGTTTCCAAGAGGAAGAAAAGGCAATCATCATCATCAAATCTTGCTTGGATTGAACACATAAGGGCAACGAATAGCCAGCATACAGATAAATATATTTCAGAAAGATGAACTATAAAGTGGTCTGTAGATTTTCTTTTTCATCTTTACATGAACTAACTCAGAGTAGCCTAAATTTATCGATTTAGTCCAGCTGAGCCTAGTTAAAGCCCCACGGTCTTCTTTTTATTTATCTAAACTTATAGTTAGTTGATTCAATGTTGCACAGCTCTCTACAGAACCCTTTCTCTTATAGGTTAAAAAACAAACTCAAATCCGCTTATAGGTTAAGAAACGTGTGCAGGTCAAGCAAGCATTTTCATGTTGCCTTATTCATTCTAGCAAAGAACCTAATACAACAGTCAAGTTCATGTAAATGCGAGTCTGCATCTGCCCGCACTCTTCTCTCGATGGACCTGATAAGCACCGACAATAGGTACCGCCAACTGCAATGTTGTCCATACGAAACATCAGTGTCATTTGATGCTGCCAAAGAAGAGTTTATTCTAGCTAGCTCGAAACTACAATGTCGCTGCATGCTTAGTTACCACAATCAGCTTCTCGGAGTTTTCTGGTCTCTTGGCGACTTATGGCGGCGGTTGCTGCCCGATGAGATCCCTGCCTGCATAGTATCTATACATGCATAGCTTCAGCATTCACAGACGATCGGCATGAGAAACAAAATTGCACTCGTCGAGTCTGCATCGCGCACTCTTCTCGATGGACCTGAAAAGCACCGACAATAGGTACCGCCGCCAACTGCAATGTTGTCCATATGAAACATCAGTGTCATTTGATGCTGCGAAAGAAGAGTTTATTCTAGCTAGCTCGAAACTACGCAATGTCGCTGCATGCTTAGTTACCACAATCAGCTTCTCGGAGTTTTCTGGTCTCTTGGCGACCCTTATGGCGGCGGTTGCTGCCCGATGAGATCCCTGCCTGCATAGTATCTATGCATGCATAGCTTCAGCATTCACAATAGACGATCGGCATGAGAAACAAAATTGCAGGCTACATCAGGTTTGTGCAAATGGTGATTTTTCAGCTATGCATAGTAGTATTGCCATTTTAAAAGAACTTTCTTAACAGATAACAAATTACGCCATTTGCAAGTAATATTTAAAGAAGACATGTTGACAGGCACTCTTATTCTTTGTTGACGGCTACAAGCCTATGCAGCAGGTAACAAACAAAAGAAGGAAGAGAAATATCATATACCAGATTCTCCCGTAACAACTCAGCAATACCTATTTATGTAATATGTCCATGCTTTTCATATATCTATATTAGATGCATGAGAAACAACATTCTATGTGCCTTAACGGAATTCAGCCTATCAGAAATCACATGACCTTTCAAAAATCTATCAAAAGCTAGTTAATATTACTTAGCAGGTATGAACTTCTCTTAATGCAAGTGATAAATAGCATTATCATAAGGATATATGATTATTAAGCTTTCCAGGCAATGAAGAAAATTTTGCTTCTCTGCACGTTCTCACCAGTAACAAAATTCAAAATCATAAAGGGCATATGCTTAGTCATTTTCAGGGAGAGAAGTCAGGAAATCATCATAACTCTGAGCTGTAGTCCCTGTCATCTCCACAACAACCTGCTTTTGCTTCTCGATTTTGAAGAAAACATAGCGAGATGCCTTTTTTGTCTGAAGCTCAAGAAATATCTCCCTGATATCAATGAGATAAATACTGTTGCAGCTTCACCTAGAAACACGTAAGCATTTCAACAAACCAGGATAAATATTCAATCAGCTTACCTTTGAATCAACAAATGGAAGGAGCTCAAGGACAAATAGAAAGACCTTGGAGGAACACAAAATAAAATTAATATTGTGTCACAATTGCATATATATGGTAGAGTACTAAATTTCGAAGCCACTGCTAGTGATAGGATACGTAGAGTGCAATGTTACTGCAAAATTGGTTCAAACAATGAAGAAACAGTTTATGCGCATACTCACATGGGAATGGTGAAAATTAAGGAGACACAAACATGACAGGCTATAAGAGAACTGCTTGACATATTTGAAGAGCAACATGTCGAGCAATCATACATGTAAATAGAATAAGTCAGCGAAAGGTTGAGCATCTGTTCCTCTGTACTCACGTATTTCTTGGATAGCATCTGTAGTCCCAAAATCTGAACGGAGGCGGGATCAATATTACAGTCTTTGGAGATGCGAACAGCACCGCACGTGGGTAGGGCCTGGGATGTGGAGCTCCTCCGACCGCTGCGAACTTGTCTGCCGGCTTGGCTCGCTCTCGGAGATGGAGGCGAGCTCGGGAGGAGGGATGGGACGTGTGAGCGGGCGCCCGAGGCGCGCGTGAGGAAGAGGAGAAGGCGGCTGTGGGAAAGAGGAGCGGGATTGGAGCTAGGGTTCTCACCGGAAGAGGATGGCGAGAGGGAACCTGCGCCCGCCTCGCCCATCACCGTCGCCGCCGTCGCCTGCGCCACCGCTAGCTTCACCGCCGCTGCGGCGCCCGCCCTGCTTCCGTGGCCGCTGCTGCCGCCTGCTCGAGGCCGGTGTGGAGGCGGGGCTGTGCCCATGCAGGATGTGGCCACGACGGAGCTCCTGCCGTGTCCACGAGCAGCAGCGCTCACAGCAGGAGAGGAGGAGGAGGAGGGATGCGCGCGACCCGAGCTCAGGAGGGAGCGGCGGCGGGAGGATTGGAGGAGGAGGAAGTCGTGGGGCTGGGCCAGTCCTAGCTCATCCAATCACTATGTGCGGGGCCGTTGCCCCTTCCTAGACCCCGCCCACCCGATAAACGTCAAGTGAAAACATTACCTGAGAGGCCAACAAGCGGGTCCGGACCATTTCCTGTGCGGACTGGATAAGATCTGGCAGAGAGACTCGGCCGTGGGTACAAAAACTGGGTGCACGCAACAAGTTGAATTTGTACTGCTCATCTGGGCAAAACCGTCTTAGCGTGAATCAACGACCCGGATTCGCTATTAGGACTCGATCGGACGGTTCAGAATGCATATCGCATGTGGTTGCCCCATGGAGGAGCATCAATAACACCTTTAGATTGCGCACGAATTGGGAGCATCTTGTCACGGGGAACCTTGAAGTGGAGGACCTGGACCGAAATATTGTTCGGATCACCGGCGGTAAGCAAAACCGCGGCGGCGCTCGACGCGGGACTAAGCGAAGTGGCCCATAAGGACCAGCATCTCACGAAGATCACGCTAGTGGGGTTGGTTTGTCTGGGGAAGAAGGTCGGAGGCAACGACAATGTTGAGCGGCGGTCGGAGACAAGGAAGATGGCGTTTCCAAGATCTATTCACCACTCGGCGGCTCGATTCCTTTGGTTTGGAGGATGCCGAAGATGCGGCGAGGACTTGTGTGGGATCGGACGGACACCGGGATGGCCGGAGTGGCGGCAGGATGCGACGGTGATGAGCAGCACTTGTCAAGCGCGCACGGGGAATGGCACCGACGGAGTGCGCGGAGCCAACGACCCAGGAATAGTTGCGGCGGGATGCGACGGTGATTAGGCGGTCAGCCTAGTTGCCGGCTCCGGCTACCGCATAGGAAATAGTACAGTATATGATGGCGAGAGCATAGGAGCACCGCTAGAAACAGCAGAGGCCGTTGGCTCCACCTCCTTCCTCTCGCCCAGGGAGAGCTCATGGGACTTGTCTTGCTCTGCTCCTGCAATATGCTCCTTGCTATTGCCTATGATCTGTAGGCGCGATGGGGATGTTTAATCTGTGAAACTTTTAGTGTTTTGTTTTGTCGAATCTAATGCATGTTCTGAATTCAGGCGCGATGAGGTCTTGAGTAGCGGCGTCTGGAGGGCGACGACGAGAGGTGCGCGTGAGGAAGACAGGGGAAAGAGTAGTACAACAGATTCATTGTCACGTCAGCGTCATACATCAGGATATCGTATTTAGGACCGTAGATGGACACTTAGAGCAACCACAGGGACCGTATCAGGGCAAATCGTAAGTTTCAGGACTGTTTTAGACATAGCCAATGATTTCAAGGACCGTGGATGCATTTCACTCCAGAAGAAAGCAAGGCCAGAAACAAACAGAGCAAAAAACAGAGGAAAGCAGAGCACACTGGGTTTTTTGTCCAGCCCCATTCTTGAGAGCCGTCCTTTTCTTCTCTTCACAAGTTGCGTTGCTACACAGTCTCACCAGGCCGTGTGCTCTACATGGCACCGACCATACATACCATCGGCTACATTTGTGCTGATCTAATTAAGCCATGTCTCCACTATCCTGCTGCTTTGCAAGTAGAAGAGCCGTAATTGACTTAATATACTACCGGGTCCTGTGAAAATACAAACTTATTCCCTCCGTTTCAAAAACTTGTCATGGCTTTAGTTCAATTGAACTTAAGCCACGGCCAAGTATTTTTAGAACAGAGGGAGAGTACAACTGTACAAGTTTGTCTCAACTACACAAGGTCAGGTTCTAACAAAGAATTCCCTGCAGCATAACAGCATGACAGAAAAAAAAAACTCCCAGGCAAACCTCCCCCTACATGTGAAACTCCCTACCTGCTCCAGCAAAACATATTGCAGAAGACAAAGCTCTACATAGCTGAAGCTAAAAGCTACAACACGGAACTACTGAATTAATAAGCTATTGCACAGATAATCAAAATAAGGTTGGGAGTACCAATAAATAAATATATATATATATATATATATATATATATATATATATATATATATATATATATATATATATGTCTCGACAATCGCAGATCACACCTAAAAGTTCAGATGAAAATGCAACATTACTCCAGTAATAATCAACAGGCCTAATAACTGATTTAAATGTCAACACCCATACTAGTTGCATACTCCCCGACTAGCTTAACTTCTCAGATCTTCTAGTTCTACCATGTTGCTATCATGGTAGAAAGCCGCCCAGAAATATAGCAGCCACCGCAATAGCTATCAGGCTGCCGTTGTAGTATGTCGCCGCGCTGCTCGCATCAACCGGGCTGGTCCTATTGAATGATGTGCCTAACAGAAGGAAAGACACAGTTAGTCGCCACCAAGAATTTTGAATTTCCAGCAATGATCTCTAGTGAAAAACAATACAGTAGCTGTAACGATAGATGATTTTGAACTTACAATTGTAGTCCGTCCAGCCCAGCCGCTTTTTCTCCAGGTCATACACAATTAGCCTATCATGTAAAACAACATCTGTAACAGGCCAGAGAGACCAATTAGTTAGTATGAACAAACTTCATAAAGAAATTTAAAACCATATTCCCAAGATACCTGAATGTAAAGTTGGCTGATACAGTAAGATGACTAACCTCCGAGTAGAGTGATTCCTTGGACATCCTGGAGCACCTCACTACTCTGCCAGGCTACACACCACACAATTTCGTTTCCCTGTAAACCATATTTTTATATTTGAGATAGGTTCCCCAGAAATATCAACCATATACGCAACTACGAAAAAACACAAAAAGGGCATCATAAAAAGGAAGTTCAACTTACATTATATGAACCCTGATCCGTAAGATATTGCCGTGGTTTCACTGTCATTGCAGCACCACCCTTAAAATACAGTGTCACCGTTGGAAATACCAAGTCAATGCTAGTAGAGAAGTAAAAAGACGTTTTTGTTAGTAGTTCAACATTCTTACAGATATGAACTGTTAATTTCATTCAGAGAAAAAACCTGCTAGAAGTTACATAACACTTGTCCCCCCTGTCCTGCTTCTTTTCAAACCTGGTGTCCACACGTGCTACAGATGGAGAGGTAGCTGCATCTATCTGCATATTGATAAATGCAAATTATCATAACCTAGATACCTGATACTTGCACGCTACAAAAAAATGAAGTACTGTAGGCTGCTCATATTGGTTGTTCAAAAGAAGAATATGAATGAAGTGTGATCAGATACTACAAACTCACCGCACTGACAAATGGAACATAGGCTCCTTTGACGATGTATGCTAGTGTTGTTCCTGAGTCCACAACCGTTCCTTGTGAATCTGATGTTGCAAACACAGACGAGCCAATGGGTAGCTTTTTCCCATTAACAGCAATGCTCTCCAGGTTCAAATTGTACAAAGACCTATATTTCATCATAATTTTAACACACAAAAAGTGGTAAGTATGAAGAATTCAGAAAGTTCTGCATGGCAGAACCCACATTTCAGAATTTAAAAACCCTAGCTATACTGTATTATTGTTGGTCTCTCAACACATGTTTATTTAGGAAAACAAATAAAGGGAAATAAATGGAGATGAAAAACACAAACTAGAAAAGAACTCTACCCGTGGAGGAGCAGCCACAGCTTTATTTTAGCAAGAAATTCTAAGCCTGATAGGCAGGATTGCAAGATTGCTCATCTACCACCGGGCTACATCCCAGTTTTCATATTAATTAATCTAACACGCATATTTTGTGTTATAGTGATAAAGATTGACAAAACAATGACTGAATCAGTTTGCAGCCATCAGCTTTTATCATCCACTAGCACATAGCCCGTGCATTGCTACGGCGTCATTCTAAATGAAATAAAAAATAGTGCATGATTTTGAAGCAGGGTAGTTGTGGAGATACACATAAGAAAGACACTGAATCTACTGGCACTTATCCATGAAACAGATATTTTCTCCTCTACAATTTTTAGGAAGCAGGGACAAAAATCTAATGGGATGAGAAATACAGCATTGTTAGAACAAAAATCTAGGAAAAAAATTCTCTAGGGTAACCATAGGCATTGAAGGAAAAGAGAACAACACATCTCTTTTGATCTGCTCCCTCTTCCGTGCCATGAAGCACTTTGCCTATTTTCCCTGTAATTGTACAGCTTGCATGGAAAAATTCAGAATTTGCCGCTTGACAATAAGTTTCTTGGTGGACGAACATGGCTTTATGTACATCATGAACAATCTATGACAGGATTCTGAGATTATTTAACATGCTACAAAAAAAAAAGGAAAAGCAGAAGAAGCATGATAGAAGTCATTCACATGGACTGTCTTGCTCATGTTGGCATATTCAGAGCTTGGTTAATTCATTAAATTAAATTCATGGTGGTAAACAAATGTTATGCTCCTGTCATCTAGCGTCTGTGATCCCTGATGGACCAATGGTCTCTGAACAACCAAGTTCAATTTCGTTCACCACCGAATACAAATGTATCAAATATTCCTAGTGAAATATAAGAGAGGGATGAAGAATTCTCAACTCTGACATTAGAAACTCAGTTGTTACAGGAAAAGGAAACTCACTGTGATGGAACAAGTGGAGTATATACTAATCCCGGTGCCACAATTTTACCAAGAATGAGAATGCCACCACCATCTTCGGATCCTTTCAGGCAATGGGAGAACGCTTTTGGAGATATTCCCTGAGAGTTCAGCTGTGAAATCATAGAGAGTGGATCCCGTCCGAACCCCAGAATCCCGTCTGTCTCCATGAAGTTGTTCAGCGAGTTGGTACATCTGTTTTTAAAAGTTTGCTTCAACCATGAAATAGAGAATATCTGCTGAGGATTGGAAAAGACGAAATACTTTAAGAAAAGTTTACCCAAAAACGACAGAGGCGGAAGAGTTGGCAATACTCTGGTTTCCGTTAATTGTGTTGAAGTATATATTGTCAGACACATAATACCCGGACGCTGTGGTTTGATCGCCATATGTAATATTAAAACCGCACAATCTCTTTGAGGAGTCTGATGTTTGACAGTCTGTAAACCCTGATTGGTCGGCATCGTTACATCTATCATCCGAGCATGATATTCTAGATGATGTTGATGAAGAGTCAGGGTTGTACACGATCTGCGAAACAAAGAAAGTCATATGCATATTTTGTTACTTTGATGGATAAGAAGACAGTGGAGCCTCACATTGTTGGTCGAGCAACCCGTGCAGCCCTTGCAAGCGACCCACGGGATGGAACTGCCAGTGTCAATCTGGAAAGTGTGTTTCTTCGCGGGGTTCCCTAATTTCACGCTGGTGTAATAGAGTCTGCAAATTCTTCATGATTTAGATACAAAAGTTTGTAGCTTAAAAATACAGCGGTTTGATGAACCCACCCGAGCGGGATGAAGCTTCCCTCCACAGACAGGTTTACCACACCGGTCCTCGCATGCCTCGCCTTGTCCAACTCCCTGAGGTGCTTCAGTGGGAGCCCCTTGAACCGCAGCCCACGTTTCAGCACCATCGCCGTCGGGAGCACCGCATCAGCGACTGTGGACAGAAGCAGCAGCACCACCACCATGGCAGCCAACGCCGGCATCTTCATCTGAATACCATGAGAAGAGCACCAAGTTAATCAAACTATTATTGTAAGAGGTAGAAAAGCACAAAGAAACAATCAAAACCATTCAAAAAGACAAATCAATATATCAATGCTTGGTAGCTACCATGCATGTTTCTGTTGTGGAATCAAGAAGTTACAAAAAAAAGTAAGCCAAGAGCACCTCTCTCTTGATCGGTGCAAAAAACCTCATAGGAAGGCAGCCAAGAACTTGCACCTCTAACAGACCACAACCACAACTCACGAAAGATGGCAAGTAAGCCTACCAAAAAAGATGGCAAGCTCGTCCCTTTCCTTTCCTTCTCCCAGCTCACAGTACCCCATTATACTTGTGCACATTTTTAAAACTTAGTAGATCTGTGCACATTAGAATCAAAATAAAGTATAATCTTCAAAGGCAGAGCACGTCTCAACCAAATAATAATCGGAAAAAAGAAATGGAAGATCAGAACTTCATAAAAAGAGCAGATAAAAAACAAGAGATAAAACCACATCATTGAAGTCTTTCTCGGTAAAGATCCTCTTATAAACATAGCCAAGAACTTATTAAGAAACACCAAACTGACCACAACTCATGAAACAGTCAAGTTGGTCCTTTTCCTTTTCATCCCCCAGATCACAGCTAGCATCCCATTTGATTTGATTCGTGCACATTATTAGGAACAAAAGAATAAATAATCTTGAAATGCAGTGCAGATCTCACTCTCAGCCAGAAAATTACCGGCAAAAAAGGAAGATCAAGAACTCCACAAACAAATCAGGCTGAAAAGAAAAGAAAAGAAACAGTTCACTGAACTGTTGATCGGTAAAACACATCGTATAAACAAATCCTAGAACTTGCATTAAGTAAACCGTGCGGAGCTCATGATAGATTGGCAAGTTCTTCACCCCAGCTCACAGTATATACTAATCACAATCACACTTAATACGTCAAAGAGATCGAAAGGGGTGGGGATGGGGGCAGAGCCTACCTCAGCAGACGCGGTCCGTTCGTTGCCGACCTTGCGCCCTGAGCAGTGAGCACCAAGGAGAGAGACGGGGGTTTTATGGAGAAGCAGGGGAGATGCGCTGTGGCTGGCTGCCTCGACCCTGCCCTGTTCACTGGTGTGTAAGTAGGAGCGGCTGGGTTGCAGCCGTTTATATATGTCCGAACTTGGTCCTAGTTACTTACATGGCGCCCGCCTAAACCGGGGACAGCCTAACTTGATGCACGAGGGCAGGACAGTATTTTTGGGACGGGGTCCAACATAAAAACCAGCGAAATTTGATAAATAAAATTGGAGAACGGTAAATGATAACAATATATGCAAATCAATCCTAATTTTTGAATCCTAGGAAAGTTATGCATACATTTTTTTATAAAAAGAATATATTAATACTGCGAAGATAACAATTACACCTAGCCTCTGCACCAACGAGATGCCCAAAGACATCAATGATACAAAAAATCAAAGAACTAGAAAACAAAAATACCCGTCGCGGTGATGAATACTCCCTCTGTTCGGGATTATAGGTCCTACGCGCATACCTAGGTTGTTAATTTGACTAATAAAATATAACTTATATATTACAAAAATTATACCATTAGAAAATATAATCTCTAAGGTATCTAATGGTATAATTTTTATACTATAATATGTATATTTTGTTGTTCAAAATGGCAACCTAGTTATCCGCGCGGGACTTATAATCCCAAACCTAGTACATGGAACAACAACACTCTAACCACCACACCCGAATTACAAAAGAGATTCTCCAAAAGCAAAGCCTCCAAGAAAGAAATCATGCACAAAGCATTATCGTCGCCTGATCAAAGATGGTGGGTTTTCACCCTGGAAAAAGTCTGAGTTCGCGTAAAAAATGCCATCGACAAGACCATTGCTACGTATAACCAATAAAGGCCGGACCTTAGGTTTTCACCCTAAGAATCATGAATCGATACTCGAGGAGTATGACCAAAAATGCACTTGTCCAGTGCTGCCATCCCCGCTTACCGAGGCCGCTGTTGGAAGCCACCAAAAAACCCGACACACTGTCTTCATCGCATCCAATACACCCTTCGGTCAATGTTTCAAGACCACCAATCGTAGCCGTCATGACTTTTTCCCACCTCTACCAGTACCATGGAATTCTGAACTTAGACATGTCCCATGACACCAATTAGAAAGGGAGGCTTCGCGCCGCACTCCTTGAAGTCGTATTGGCTGATAACATGGGCGTGCACGACTAGAGCTTTCTGATCTAGATATCTAGGATGACATACACCAATTTGTATATATATACCATGGGGAAGACCTAAACTCGTCAATGGCTAGATCAAAGGTCGACATCTGATAGAAAGAAGATTTGGCGGAAGACTTTCTCCAGGGTGAATCCAACAACCCCCACGCCGAATCCAACAACCCCCATGCCTCCTGCCATTCGAACCAGACCTATATGCAATGGTTAGCGACACCAGACGTGTCACCCGCATCTCGGAGGCCCTTGGCTGGGCACCAACCATGGCAGAAGACAAGGTCCATCGGCCCCATCGCTACCTCTTAGGAGGAATCGCGCGCAGCCTCCTGGCCCAACCACCAAGCCGCACAAGCGGTCGTCACCGCCGCCATTGCCTCGAACAGCTGGGGCCGCCCGCCTAGAGCCCTAACTCCGCTGCCACAAGGGACGACCGGAGGTCCCCCTCCCCCGTTGCGCACGGGGGTGCTGTCACTGCGGCTAAAGCCGGCGACAACAACGAGGAAGGATCAACAACGGCTAGGGTTAGGCCCCCGCGTTGCCTGAAAGGGGATGAGACTTGCATACTGATTGATGCATGCCTCTTCTAGTCCCCTCCCTCACCATCTATTGTAGACCATTCTATATCACCGCTAGATCAATTGCTTGCTCTCGACCCTTCTCCATCGTGCATCTTGTCTCACGATAAATCTAGCTACCCCGATCCAACGCGGTATCAGCAAAAGCATATGCCATTCTGCCAGAGGAAATTTCAACCAGCCTTCGGGTTTTATGATCTAATTAAGGTTAATATTTTGGAGTTATAGTTCAAATTTGCAGTCAGTGGTCAGCTGCATGTACGCATTCTTGAGAGATGCAAAATTGATTTGCTTCTCCAAAGTATGTGCAACCAACCTTTTACTAGAATAAGATAGAAAATGCTGTCAAAATTAGAAGAAAAAAATAGTTTGGCTGCTTGAGTGGGACGCTTGTACGTTTACCAGTTTGCCCTCCTGTCCTTTTAGCAAACGCAAAGCCTTGCTACCTCTTGGTCCTCGTTGCCTCTCAACAATGGCAGGAAGTTCACTTTTATTTGTATTGAACGTAACAACTGCATGACGCTCCTTCTCTTCCACAGATTCCTCATAGTACAAAGGTGGCTGCCTAGGCCGCTTTACTGAAGTGGAGAGGAGAGACGTTGCATGCGCTGCATCGTGTATCGTGCATGGTGCATGGTGCACCCCTTACCCCGTCCGTTTCCTAGTCGTCCTATCGATTCGTCGACTAAACTGGTAGCACCCGCTTTCGGCATCCTGGCTACTTCAGGAACTCCACAGCCCATACGTGTCGACCCTCCAGTGGTGTGGTGCGCTGCGCACGTATCAGACTCTACCCGATCCCTTAAAATCAATTGATAGAGTAAATTTTTCGTTTTATGCAAACAACACCTAGCTGATTCCTTGGAACGGTTAGAGGAGAAAAATTATAAGAGTACGTCACTCCTAAAAGGAGGCCAACTCTCTT
This sequence comes from Avena longiglumis, assembly GCA_030063025.1. Classification (NCBI taxonomy): domain Eukaryota; kingdom Viridiplantae; phylum Streptophyta; class Magnoliopsida; order Poales; family Poaceae; genus Avena; species Avena longiglumis. The sequence goes on from CP125973.1 coordinate 57,936,095, forward strand.
AAATATATTCATTTGTGGACTCTCTAGAGTATAGTTTTGGCCACCCCATCTACTATCCGAGCCGTCCAATCTCGCCGCCGCTGCCGACACCTATGCTTCCAATTCCGGCAGAATGGAACTGGAAGGCTCTTCTGCAACCCCGCAGCTACCGGCGCTTTGTCGGCTTTACAAGAATGCTGAACTGACCCAAACCAAACGATTTACTTTAAGATAATCATCGTCTTGTTGTTGTTGGTATATTGTTATTATTGTTGTTGTGTCACTTTGTCCTTTAACCATGAGGACATCGATTGTCCATTTTAATGGAAGATATGTGTTAATCGCCATCGGACATTACCTTTCACCGGGTGATCATAACGGTTCTCGGTCACATATGTTGGAAACGTATGTATGGGCACAAGATAGTCTGAAAGTGGGGTTCGCAACCTCGACGATGGATATGTACTCTTGGGCCCATCTCGATATTGCGGTATCACTTATAGTCTAGCCAGACATAGGGTAATATGATCACTGGATACCAAAATATGTGAACGAGAGAAGAAGTCAAACCGGTAACGAGGTCAACATGGTATTACGAGAATACTAGCTTATCTTGCCTCGGGTTTGTAATGTATCATGACGCGAAAGGATAGTACACAACATCAATAGGTTCACTCGATTACTTCATGTTTATGTGGGAGTCAATATGGTTGTCTAGGTCACGCTATTGATCATTGTCCAAAAAGTGTTCCGCGGTCATGTCTACATAATACCGAACCTGAGGGGTCACACGCTTAATGGACTTTTTATGAAGAGTATGTAGAGCTTGTATGTATGTGAGAGATGTTCCGGAATGGTTCTGGATCAACGGGAGAAATCCCAGGAGAAAACCAGAAGAGTTCGGGAATCACGGAAGTGCCGGGAGAGAATCGATGTCGGGATGCATGGTCACCCTAGGGTGGAGCATGGCTCCCCCATGCATGCATGCGTGAATCTCGTCATGCAAGTGTCATCTTAATTTATTTCTTGGCTCTATGATATGTGATTCTTCTAGCTAACACCTTAGTCATACTACCTTGGTTAACATTTAACCAAGACGCACTTGGCCATGCTTCCAAATCATATCACATGAGAGATACTCACGTATCTCTCTCCTAGAGGGAGTGACAAATCTCATCTTAGTGCATTCATGTCACGTGGATTGCTTCTTAGATGGCTAAGAACCATCTTTATAGCTACCAGTTATGGACAATATTTACCGGTTACAAAGCTGGCCAATCTAAAATTCGGATCGTGCGATCACCTCAGGCTCATGGATCCCATTGCAATCGATTCGTATGATGGCTTACTCACGTTGACTCAATCCTTGGGCCAATCCAACTAGCATAACTCTTTTATGTAGGCACTGTGAGCCAAACATATTATCTATTCCCATGATAGGTGAGATATAGCCATACTTGGCCTTACACATTAGTCTTGGTAGTGTGTTCAACACAACCTCAAACGAGTAAGCAAAAACCTGCATGAACTAAATCAAGTAGGATTACAAGGTTCCACAATCCAATCAAGGTTCCACAATCCAATCATGCATTTGATAAAATATACAATTAGTTCATACATGGATGTCTTATGGATATACATGGATAGTGAGGTCTCTAGGGCATGAATCCTAACACGATGGTGCTCAACTCCAAGCCAAAGAGGGCTCCCAATGCCCCACGGGAATATCCTAGTGATCCTCAAGAGTCAATGTCTTATCGGTCGCAAGAGTCATGACTTACATGACACCTCTAACCTATCAGAAAAACAACACAATATGGGCAATAGAGCATAAGATACAAGCCTAAAAGGAAGATATGGAAAAATATACCTTTAGGGACTTACATGTAAGTAGATTTTAATTCTCGTGCGTGTACCAGAAACAACACATGGACACACTAGTGAGGTTGGAGAAAAGCAACACTTGACGTGAGAATGACATCTTGCCACCAGGCCCACAACTCTCATTTTCGATAGCCTGAGATAAGTTAAACGGTTGCTTGTCTAAGAAGGTAGATGAAGTAAATTAATAGGCGCACATCCGTAGTCCATACCGATGAAGGTCCCAATGTTGGATATGCTCCGCTTATCAATCTTTACATAGATCTACTTTTCTGTTGTGTGTTTGTGGGAAGGTTTTCATTAACAGTTGCCTACTGTGATCTGAGTCACTTGCTAGGAGTGCTGCCACTGCTGTCGGCGATATTTTTCATGTCAGGAAAGTGTGTGTCATATATGTTAGAGCATGTACAATGCAAGGTGCTTAGAAAAATTAATCGATTTGTCTTTAAGTACCGATGTTCATTGATACTAGATAGATGCTTAACTAGGCACCTCTTCTATAGAAATAAGCACAAGTGCTTAGCAAATTGGTTGGTTTATTTTTGTAAACACTTCTCTAAGCACCTCCCATTGCACGTGCTCTTATGTGCCATGTCATCCAAGTGTGCCTCATGTGATAGTTGATTTGGGTGTTTGTTTCACTTTTAGATATATTTTCTCTCACTGACCTCTGCATTGAAAAGATGCATATGGACTTATTTATTATTTATTGAAGAACGGTCACAAAGAGCATACATAAAAAATCCTAAGCCACCAGGAAACACCGACAAACCTAACAATAGGTCATGATCATGCTAGCATGGCCTTGTGCCTTGGACACACGAAATCTCCCCATCAACTAGGAACAAGGAACATTGTCGAGAAACCCTTATGACGAAATAGGAGCACCATCCGGTCTACCAGACTAGCACCTCATGCACACGTTACAGAAACCGTCACTATCGTCGAACCACCAAGCAATCTTTAGGGCAAAGATAAGAATAGTCTTTTGTAGTCGTGGCATCGACGTCACCATGACACTAGAGGAAACCGCCGTCTTGTGTGCGTCCATCATCACACATCCGCCATCGAGACCCCGCTACACCATGCATGCCGCCAAAACTTGACATCATCGAAGCGGTAGAAGCCACGCCACTCTAGCTTCTGACACCTTCGACCAACAGCTACTCCAAAATATGCCCCTAGGAGGGGGAATGACGCATCGCCATCGACCGATCCGAGATCCATATCTAGGATCCCCAGAGCAGCCCAAGCATGGATACGAGCTGCATCGATGTTTCCTTTGACAAGGAAGTGACACACAAGACGCCACCATTGTCCGCCCTAACCTGAGTCATCTCGGTTTTCACCAGTAGCTACGCATCTCCACTGAATAATTCGTGATGCAGCCTCCGAGATATCCTAATGGATGCATGGCGATGAGCCCAAGCAACCATGCCACCACGCAGACCATGGCCGCCGACGGCAGCCACATAGCCTGCTCGCCCCATCCTTTCCTCCCGAAGAACGACGACCGTGTCACAGTCACTTCAGGAGGCAGTCGTATCATGACACAACTCTAAGCCACCATCCCAGGCCAACAACTACCACGAGCAGGGCGAGCCCTCCCCGACGGCCCGACCTGCAGCCAAGCTTTGCGCAGCTCCTCCTTCTAGTGGCAGCAAGGGAAGGGGCGCTGGTGGAGGCGATTTAGGTCTCCCCATCGGTCGCCAGGTGGGCCTGACGCGAGTAAAGATTTTGCCTCTATTTCAAAAGAGAAGTAAGTTATAGTCTTCCACGGATACTTGATGCCTCGATGAGCCAACGTCGTGAGATGGGAAGGAGTAAAGAAAAAGCATGCACTGGTAGTTCAAAGAGCCCATGTTAGGGTGGTGGAGCTATAGGGGAGTACCTGGGGTAAACCTTGGAAACTTAATGAACTACTAGTACCATATTGAATTAACATAATATAAGCCTTTCTAGCAGTGTAAGGTAGTAGTTGATTTAGTTTCGCCCATGTTATAGTGAATTAGGCGTTTGACATCCATATATATAAGTGAATGTTGAAAAGCCAATACCGCTGCCATTTCTCCCTTGATGAAAAAGCTGGGTGTTGAAAAGACCGGCACGGGTGGCAGCGCGCGCAACTTCCTTTGATCCAGCTCCGGCGCACGCACAAGGACGTCCTAGCTAGACAGCTACTCGAATCATATTCGTGCTAGTCGATCTCACACAGAAATGGTAACCCGCTTCTACCCGGCCGTTTCATCGATCAGTCGCGCAAAGTCACAGCTGCGCAGGCACATCTTTGGAGAGTGGGTCTATCTAGCTAGCAGGAGCAACGTGTCGAGACTCCAGGCTAGGAGCCAGCAAAGCCACCGGTGGGCGGTGGCTGTTTACCGGAAACGTTCTATAAAAAATTTATGCACCATAACCAATTATTTTAAAAAACCGATACGATGGAAAAAACTAAGTGGTGTATTTATATTTATATTCAACACTTTCCTCACGTATAGGCTATTTTAGTCCTTACCGTGAAATAGAAGTAGACTACAGAATCTTCTTTTTTTAATTCTGCGTGAGTCTTGAACTCAAGACCTCTTGACTTTGATACTATAAAAAATTTATGTATTAGCCAATTATCCCAAAAAACCGATCTAATGGAAAAGACTAGATAGTATATTTATATTCAGCGGTCCAGACCACAAGCCGTGCTCTCCCCTAACCCAAGTTTGAGAGGTAATTTTGTCCAGCCAGTTTTTTTTGTTTGCCCTGCCGGAACCATATCCAAGACCTGTATGTATAGCGTATCCTTAAAAAAAACTACACATACGCACATGACGATCTTAGCTCAGTCATTCGCGACCACGCGTACCCACCAAAATTTTAAGAGATATTCACGGCGGAATCGCTTCTCCTTGGTGTCCTGGATCTGATCGACGTCGGCGCGGCTGCTCCGTCGGCGCGGATCGGGCTGCCGCCGTACGCTCCGACGGCACACATCAGGACGCCTCCGTATACAGCCGCTCCGCCGCTGGCGCGGATCAGTTCCGCTACGGCTGCTCGTCACCGGTTGATATCTCATGCCGTGGAAAAAGAAAACAATGATATATTCAGAAAAGACAATGTTGTCGATCCTAGCAAAGGGGTATATATTGAAACGTTCGTAACCGTCCTTGTGTTTGTGGCGCGCAAAGTTTTCGTCAGGGGTGGTGGAGCAGAAGTGCATGCCAGACCACACGAATTACACCGTACGTACGTGCAAACAACTCCATACTGGAATTTTCAAATAGTAGTTGGTTCTTGCGATTCTGGGGATGATCGTCTTTCACTGCTCTTTCCGCCGTGCGTCATGGCGGGCGAAAGTGGAGGAGCTAGGCCCAGTTCTTTTAGCGAAGCGCTCACTCTGAACTTTTAGGGAAGCCGGTTCGAAAAAAATTAGAAGGCTTTAAAGTGGTTAAAATTTGAAAGCGCCATGAAATTTTAACCGCAGAAAGCTGGGGCTTCTCCACCAAAAGAACTGGGCCCTAGTGGGAGGGGGGGAGGGGGGTTGGCTTCTTTGGATCCACCGCACTAGCTAGCTCTACAACAGAGGCCTAGCTATGCGCAGATACTACAGGTGGAGAAACGTAGTACACGTAAACCTGGGCACTGTTTGGTCTCGCCACTGCAAATAGAGCTGAGCTGCCTCACGAATAGTACCATATATTGGTCAACCCAAAATTCTCGTGTCACCACATATATAGTTAGATACATTTAAATTGAAGTCGACTAATATAGGTCGGAGAGAGTATCATATATTGGTCGAGTCATATATAAACACATGATATGGAAGCCTAGATTTGACCCAAAACTTGTACAATAAGCCATTAGACAATATTATTATGATCATTCAATGCCAATTAAAACAATATTGCAATGAGGCATTAAAACTGTATTACTATTATTATATTATTTTCCTATAATTCCGATCAAAGCAAGATTTCTGTCAATCTTTCTCATATCTCACCAATTTAAAGACCATTTCCATTGCCCATACTATCTTTTGTTTCAGCCCTATATAAACACTGGTCCTGATGAGAGAAATGCAATATCCATCGTCCTCCGGTGCTCCCCCATGGCTTCCAAGGTTGCCGCCGCTGCAGTATCCATCTTGATTCTGGCACTCCTCTTTGTGTCCTCCGGTAAGCTGTTTCTAAATAACTTTGTCTCAGGTTTATCTTAAATCAAAATTTTCTAATCATGTTTATTTAGTTTTATTAGATCATTCTTGAAATATATGTTTATAATCTATTTATATGGTCGTTTCATACATTTTTCTAAAAAAAACTTGGTCAAACATTTCATTCCTTTAACAACTTTATTACATATATAGATATTTTAAGACGATAAATCTTCTCTGTTACGCAGATGGTCGTGAATGCACGTCGTTCCCGGCACCGGGACCGCCACGGACCTGCTCTGGAAACGACGCGACGTGTGTTGATATCTGCAGAACCGTCGGCGGCTTCACAGGAGGAGTCTGCACGGTCGCCAAAGTCTGCTACTGCCTAAAGTGCTCGAGTCTAGAGTTCCTCAAGCATTCTACAGAGTCTGTTCCATAGATCATAGAAACTTCAGCGTGAATGCATGATTGGGCATCACTTGTTACGATTATATTGCTAATAATTACTAGATGGCGGACAGCCTCTGATTCGTGTGGTTAATAAATTACTTTGTTTGCAAAGTTTAAGGACAGAAATTTGTCTCTGCATTACTTGTGTCAAGTAAGAGGGGCTTTAATCTTTGAATACCAAGCTTATGCCCTTCTTTTTAACTTCTGGAAAAAGCGTATACATTGTTTTGTCCACGCGTACTATTTCTTCCAAATCCCAAAATAATGTACTCCCATCTTTCCAAAGCCCACAAAGTATCACTTAAATTGGTTTCAAAAAAAGTATCATTTAAATTAAACTAACGGTTGGATGTAAAATTTGTGGTTAATATTTAACAAAAGATTAGAAATAACATAACACGTTTATTCCGTTTGACACGTTCGGATCTATATTGGCGAGGCACCCGTATCATGCAAGACTTAAAAACTTGATAGAGATGAATTAGCACTAGCAGCATGTCCGCGCGTTGTTGCGGAACAGCGAAAAATATAGATAGACTAAAATTAAAAAATAACACATTTGTAATACTACCTCCGTTTTAAGGATTAAGGCGCATACGCATTCTAAAGCAAAGTTTAATTAAATAAATAGAGCAACTAAAATTTGATTTAATTGTGTAAAATTAGTACCGTTGGGTCGTATTGAACACACTTTCCAATGATGCTAATTTTGTACGAACATTTCTTATATATTTAGAGTAAATCTTGGTCAAAGAAAAAACATACAAAATGACGCCTTATTTCTGTTACAATCGCGACAAGAAGATAACGAAGAACGAAAACGAAAAACACAGCAAGGAGACACAGATTTAACGTGGAAAACCTCTCCAACAAAGAGAGGAAAAACCACGGGCGCCAAATGTGAAACTTCACTATATCGAGGAGTGTTTACAAACGCCGGGGATTTCACAGATGCAACTCTCCCAACCGGCGGCTTACAAGGGGTTTATATATCGGTGGAAACCTAGGTCTTCGACGATCCGTACCGTACCGCGGGGGGCTGTCGCCCCCCGCACCCCCCACAGGCGTCCCCGTTGGGCACGGTGTGGGCCTCGCTCCACTCGTCAGAAGTTGGCCTATACTTTGTAGAATTTGGATCAACATATAACAAACTCCACCTTGAGACAAATTCCTCCTTGTAGCATCAACAGCAACCATCTCCCTGAACAAACAAAGCAAATACTTTCGGCGCCAATAGCCACTTGGGCTAATCAGTTAAACCAACTAAGTTCGAGCAAAGCTCAAACTTAGCAACAGAAACAGGTTTAGTCATCATATCAGCAGGATTATCATGAGTGCTGATCTTGCATACCTTTAATTTACCTTGAGCAACAATGTCTCTAACAAAATGGTACTTGACATCAATGTGCTTAGTTCTCTCTTGGAACATCTGATCTTTTGTAAGGTATATGGCACTTTGACTGTCACAAAAAAAATTAATGCAAGAATCATCTCCACAAAACTCAGCAAACAAACCTTTCAACCAAACAGATTCTTTGCAAGCTTCAGCAATAGCCATGTATTCATCTTCAGTAGTAGATTGTGCAACAACAGCCTGCACTGTAGCCTTCCAGCTAAAAGCACAACCTCCAACATTAAACACATAACCTGTGAGGGATCTTCTCTTATCCAAATCGGCAGCAAAATCTGAATCCACATAGCCAACGAGTCCCTCACCGGTCCTGCCAAACTTCAAACAAGCATTGGAAGTGCCAAGAAGGTACCTGAAAACCCTTTGAACAGCCTTCCAATGTTCTTTACCAGGATTAGCCATGTATCTACTTATCAAACTCATAGCATATGATAAATCAGACGAGAACAAACCATGGCATACATCAAAGAACCAACAAAGACTAGAATACGGCACCTTTGACATGTACTCAAACTCTTCATCGTAGTAGGACATTGAGAAACCGACAATTTAAAGTGAGGAGCAATAGGAGTACTAACTGAGTTGGCACCATCCATATTAAACGATGAAGAACTTTCTTAATGTAACTTTCGACTAAGAAATAACAAACCAGATTTTCTATCTCGGGTAATTTCCATACCTAAGATCTTCTTAGCAGCACCAAGATCCTTCATCTCAAACTCACTACTTAGGTGTGCCTTCAAAGTAGTGATTTCTTTCATGCCCTTGGCAGCAATTAACATATCATCAACATATAGCAAAGTATATAGGTGACCCATCAACAAACTTGATATAAACACAACTATCATATTTAGACCTCTCAAAACCATGTGAGATCATAAATGAATCAAACCTTTTATACCACTGTCTTGGAGATTGCTTTAAGCCATAAAGAGACTTCTTTAATTTGCACACAAAATCCTCTTTACTCGGCACTATGAACCCTTCCGGTTGGTCCATGTATATTTCCTCATCAAGCTCTCCATGCAAAAGCAGGTCTTGACATCTAACGCTCAAGCTCAAGATCACGCATAGCCACAATACTAAAGAAAGTACGAATGGAACTATGCTTCAATCGGAGAACACATCATTGTAATCAATACGGAATCTGGCTGAACCCTTTTGCTACTAACCTTGCCTTGTACCTTGAAGGCTCTTTGGGAGATAGACCTTCCTTTTCTTGAAGATCCACTTGCAATGGACCGCCTTCTTTTGTTTAGGCAAGCGCACAACATCCCATGTGCCATTTTTCTCAAGCGATTGCATCTCTTCTTGCATAGCAGATACCCACTTCGCGGTCAGCGGATGCAATGGCTTCATTATATGTAGCAGGTTCGAATCGTTCTCCACTGCTCAAAGACAAGTCAAAGCATAATGTACAAGATTACACTCTTCAATTAAACGACGAGGTGGAACTATGTTACGTCTCGGTCTATCGCAACAATAGATTCCTGTGGCTGCTGCAAACAAGAGGTGAGTCTTGAACAACATCATCATCAATATTTTCCTCATGAGTATCATCAACAACGACATTATTATCAACGGTTTTATGCGGTGCTCCACCGCACACGAACTCCCTCCTCTCCAATAGCAGGAGAGAGGATCGGCAAGCTGTCATGATACATAACGGATTCATTGAAAACAACGTTCCTACTCAACAAAATCCTTTTTGTTTGGTTCCATAGTTTATATGCCTTAACTCTGAACCATAACCAAGGAATATGCACTTGACAGCTCTAGGCTCTAACTTTCCATTATCAACATGAGCATAAGAAGTGCAACCAAAAACTCTCAACTGTGAATAATCGCAGTGAACTCCGACCATACCTCAATAGGAGTTTTCTTCTCAAGTGGAATAGAAGGTGACCTGTTGATGAGGTAACACGTTGTGTTGGTGCTTCACCGAACGCCTATGCATACTGCATTAGACAACATACAACGAGCCCTCGAGATGATGGTTCTTCATGCGTTACGCCACGCCATTCTGGCGAGGAGTATATGGGATGGTGTGATGCACGATCATGCCATCGTTCTTGCAAAACTCTTCAAACTCATTAGAATGAATTCCATACCATTGTCGGACGTAGTACCTTTACCTTCTTCTCACTGTTTTTCAACCATAACTTTCCACTTCTTAAAAGCATCAAAAACATCAGATTTATGCTTCAGAAAATAAGGCCACACCTTTCTTGAGTAATCATCAATAATAGTAAGCATATAATTAGCACCACCAATAGAAGTCTTACGGGACGGACCCCATACATCAGCATGCACATAATCTAATATGCCTTTGGTGGTATGAGCGGAAGCATTGAATTTAACTCTTTTATGCTTACCAAAGATGCAGTGCTCACAGAACTCAAACTTACTCAAGTTGCAACCATCAATCAGCTCTCTCTTGACCAACTCTGCCATGCCTTGTTCGCTCATATGCCCAAGACGCATATGCCATAGATGTGTTTTACCACAATCATCGAATCATTAGAAGTAACAGCAGCAATACCGGGCAAAGTGCTACCTCTAAGAACATATAATTTAGCGAATTCATATCACCTATCATGTGAATAAGAGAACCTTTTGATACCTTGAACTCGATGCCCACCGCATACTTGTATCCATCAACGTCCATGGTACTCAGGAGATCAAATTTACGGCCATGCTTGGTATGTGCTTCACCTCACTCAACGTCGTGTCACGCCATCATGTGTCCTAATCTTACAGATCCAACACCAGCGATATGGCATGGGTTGTCATTCCCCACACGCACAAAATCTCCGATGCGCACATACTCATATGAACTGAACCAATCTTTGTTACGGCAAATATGAAACGAACATGCGTATCAAGTATCCATTCATCATCACGAGAAGCACAAAGCAAAACAGCTAAGCATTCACCATCGAACTATCGAAACAACAGACCTTACCATTGCCTTGATCCTTATCTTTCGGTTGGTAAGTACGTTCCTTTTCTCCTTATTCTGACTTCCAAAGAATCATCAATAACATGATTAGATTTCTTACAATACACCGCAGAACTTGTCCTTTCCTTGGACTTGAGCGACCTCTGCCGTCTTTGCTCTTATCTCGGTTGCCATGGTTGTTAAATCTGCTCGGTCCCCGCCAGCTTGAGCAGCCTTGGAGGGCCCATCACTGCACCATAGATTTCATCTTTTCCCTCTTTGAGGGCATCTTGCACTTCATCAAGGGTTATCTTCTCACGGCTCAACAACATTGTATCACGAAAGTGTGTATAAGAACTAGGCAGCGTGAGCATAAGAGTAATAGGGCTAGATCCTCATCATCATATTTTACTTCCATAGATTGCAAATCGAAATAATCTCTCTAAAAGAGATAAGTGATTCATTACCGATCCACCTTCCGCAATCTATGCGAGAACAACTTCATCTTCACATGCATCTTCTTGGTTAGATCCTTTGACATGCGATCGTTTCAGCTTTTCCCATAGGGCGGCAGATTTCATCTCCGTACTTCACGCAAAATATTATTGACAGATGAAGTTGAATCAAAGACAAAGCCTTACGGTCCTTCCGCTTCTCTTGTGGACGGTCTTAGCATCCTTTTCACCGAATCCATCCAGCTTCATCCAGATCAAGTTTGGGCGAGAATCGCGCATCTTCACTTGCTACAAGGAGAATCTTGTGGTGTAGTCCGGTGTGGTAGATCGAACTTCAATGACGACATGTCGCAAACCCTAGATTAGAACACAGGGCTCGATACCACTTGTTACAATCGCGACAAGAAGATAACGAAGAAGCGAAAACGAAAACACAAGGAGACACAGTTAGCGTGGAAAACCTCTCCAACAAAGAGAGGAAAAAACCACGCGCCGACCGTGAAACTTCACTATATCGAGGAGTGTTTACAAACGCCGGGGATTTCACAGATACAACTCTCCCAACCGGCGGCTTACAAGGGGTTTATATATCGGTGGAAACCTAGGTCTTCGACGATCCGTACCGTACAGGCGTCCCCGTTGGGCACGGTGTGGGCCTCGCTCCACTCGTCAGAAGTTGGCCTATACTTTGTAGAATTTGGATCAACATATAACAATTTCTTGGGACGGAGGTAGTATTCATTAGCTGCATATCCAAGCCATAACACCAGGACCAGTGGAGGTTCTCCAAAAAGTGGATTCACATGTATTTACTGAGCAATCTATGTATTTCCTTGACCATGAGCAATATGTCTACATACAACATGTTCTGGTTGCGAATACACTCACACCCTCCTACAGAATTCATCGGAACATACAGCAGAGTAGTGGACAAGCCCGGGCAACCTCCCTCCCAGCTCCCAGATGAAAAAAGGCCGCTACAGATCAGAGCCGATAAAACAGCGTCACAGAATGGGGTAAAAATTGGCACAACTTTCGTTAAATCGGGATGAATTACTGCTGAACAGGGGTAATTACCGTAAAAAATGTTGAACTTGGGGGTAAAACATGGAATTTACTCTTGGAATAAATAAATAAATAAATACTGAACATTTGTTATGTAACCTTGGCCATACAGAGCACTAGATGGAACAAATTGCTAGTAGCTAAATACAAGAGCCCAGTGCTTACATTATCGAAATTGAGTAGATGTTTTTCTTAGAAATTTGATAAAGCATTCACCTAAAATTTAGATGCAAATTTTTTATGCAGCTCTACACCCTGTGTGGTGCACCTAAAACTTGCGAAACCTCATTCAGCTACAAGAGAAAAAAGATCACCATTACTGAAAATAAATATACTGCTTTATTGCTGCAGAGTGTGGTCAGGTATTGGATTCTGTAGAGAATCGGCAATCCAGAGAATTAATCAGTGGATATCGACGGGACCAATCAATCAGTGCTGCTGCCGCTGATGCTGCGTGCAAGGAAGCCCTGCAACAAAACGCGTGCACTCCACCGCGCCGTGCTAACCAAATCAACCCCATCCATGCGTGTTACTAGGTGTTATTGACGATGAGATGCCTGCATCATTTTCAGCTAACTCGTGGCCAGATGTTTCAGATTAGTTTTCCTTGGAGGGTTCAGTGACTCGCTGCATTTTCCAGCCTTCCAAAGCCAACTCAGAAATGGGACAAGGTTCAGACTCACACGAACACGACCAAGGCATAGGCACCAAGTTCAGATTCAGATTATGCGTGTCGTGCTGACCTGTTCGTGTGCGTGTAAGAGTTGGTCGTCCCAATCACCGGGTGACCATATGTCCAATAATATCTCTCTTGATCATCATATCTCTACGATGCTCAACCAACGGCTCACAATCTAAGACGCACCCATATAACACAGGACCACTGAATTAAGAAGCTATTGCATGCAAGGATCATCACAATAGAGTTGGGAGTACCAATAAATATATCCCTCCACTATCCTGCCGCTTGACAAGTAGAAGCGCCGTAGATGACTGAATATACTACCAGGTCCGTGCTTACACAGTCGCAGCAAACCCCCGTTAACTGAAGTGCAAATAAGTCTGTCTGGAATACATCACTCTACAAGGTCAGGTTCTAACCAAGAACTGAGGAAACTGAAGAAGACACCCTCGGATAGTGCCCCAGGATGTCATCACCCTCGGATAGATGTTGAGGTCATGCAAAAGCTTCACCTCCAGTAATCCCCTGCAGTGCAGAGCCATATGACAGCCACCCCAATAGCTATCAGGCCACCGCTGTAGCATGCCGACACGCCGCTGACATCCAAGGGGCTTGTAGTGTTGAGGGATGAACCTGGCGAAAGGTGAGACCCAGTTAGTCACCACGCAATTTTCTGAATTCTGCTGTGATCACAAATGAAAAACAATATCTGCTGTGAGACCCACAGATGAGTTTCAACTTACAATTGTAGTCCGTCCAGCCCAGCTGCTTGTTCTCCAAGTCATACACAACTAGCTTATCATGTAAAACAATATCTGTAACCACCCAGAAAGACCAATTAGTGAGTACTATGAAACATTTCATAAAGAATAATGTTAAAAACAATTCTCCCAAGCTACCTCAATGTACAGTTGGCTGATACAGTAAGATGACTAACCTCCGAGTATAGTGACACTGAGTCCTTGGATATTCGAGAGTGCCTGACTACTCTGCCAACCAATGCACCACACAGACTCGTTTCCATGGTTTCCCTGTAACCATGAGACGCTATTTTTAGATTTTAGATAAGCTCCCCAGAAATATCAACCATGTATGCAAATGCAAACAAACACAAAAAGGGCAGCATGCATCAAAAGGCTGTTCAACTTACATTATTAGTTCCCTGCTGCACAAGGTAGTGCGACGGTTTCACTGTCATTGCAGCATCGCCCTTAAAATACAGTGTCACCGTTGGAAATAACAAGTCCATGCTAGTAGAGAAGAAAGAAGATTTTTTTTGTTAGTTTGACATTCTTAAAAGACATGAACTGTTATTTTCATTCAAAGAAAAAACAAAACCTTCCAGAAGAGACGAAACATTTGTCGTGTCTATCCCGCTTCTTGTTCAACCTCATGTCCACAGGAGTTACAGATGGAGGGATCGCTGCAGTTATCTACACATTTGCTAAATACGAATTATTAATAGCATACTAAAGAAATTTATGTAACATAGGCTGGTCACATATTGGTTGTTCAAAATAAGAAGAATGAAGTGTGATCTGATCTTCATGAACTCACCGCAGTAACTAATGGACCATGGGCCCCGGCTACAATATATGCAAGTGCTGTTCCTGAGTCGATGACTGTCGTTCCTTGTGAATTTGATGTTGCAAACAAGGAAGAATAAATGGGTAGCTTATGACCATTAACAGCAATGCTCTCCAGATTCAAATTGTAAGAAGACCTGTATTTCATTAAGAATATAAACACAAAAAAATGGTTAGTGTGAAGAAGTCAGAAAGTTCAGAGATGGTAGAACCCACATTTCAGAGATTAAAAACGCTAGCTATATTGTATTATTGTTGTCCTCTCAAATAAGTGAAACACATGTTTCGATCTTTAGGGGGCAAAATAAAAGGAGAGAACAAAAACAAATAAGAGATCGATGTCAAATTCTGAACTTTAATCGTTGTAAACTCGAAGTTATTCTAGGAAAAAAACACTTACAAGGTCGAAACAAGTGGAGTATATACTACTCCTGGTACCACAGTTTTACCAAGAACGAAAGTGCCACCACCTTTTTCAGAACCTTTCAAGCAGTGAGAAAATACTCTTGGGGATAACCCCTGAGAGTGAAGTTGTGAAATAAAAGACAGGTCATCCTGTCCAAAGCCCAAAACACCATCTGTATCCATGAGCTTGGGCGGTGTCTTGGTACATCTGTTCAAAAAAATTTGATGAACCATGTGAACAGGGGCAAGCATTAGTAAAACACGTGAACCATGCCAACATCATTTTGCTAGAGATTGAAAATGAAGGAATCTATGCGAGTTTAAGCGAAGTTTACCCAAAAACCACCGAGGCGGAAGAATTGATAGAATGATGATTGCCCGTGATAGAATTGAAATACATAGTGTCGGATACATAGTACCCGGTCACTATATCATCACCAGCATAGGTAAAACTGTAACCGCACAAACCGCCGGTTTTGCAGACCGTAGAGCCTATTTGGGCAGCTGCACAAGCGTTGTCTGAGCATGATATTGGTGACGATGTTGATGAGGATTCCGGGTTGTACAACACAATTGAGGTCTGACAAACAAAGAAAGTATATTGAGAAACATGTGCAGGTTACTTAGGCCCTGTTTGGAATGCAGGATAGGAAAAACACAGGAATCGAGATGACATATCTCTTGAATCCTATGGAATCTGAAAACGCAGGAATTGAGAAGAGTTGCCATTTGAATCATAGGATAGGAAACGTAAAGAAAAGTTTGAGTTCTAAACCATAAGATCACCTTATCGTTACATACTCCCTCCGTCCGCAAATAAGTGTATTTCTAACTTTTGCCTAAGTCAAACATAATTAAATTTAACCAACTTTATAGACAAATATAGGAACATATATTACATCAAATTAACATAATATGAAACTAGATTTAAAAACAAATCTAATGGTATAAATTTAGTGTCATAAATATTGGTACGTTTTCCTAAAAAGTTAGTCAAATTTAGTAAAGTTTGACTTAGCACAAGGCTAGAAGTACTTATTCTTGAAAATACTAATTAGTGGACTGCGGCAACATAATTGTGCTAGTGTCATGCAACAAAATGCCTACAAACAATTGTGCTAGAGTTAATTAACTCTGCGGCAACATAATTGTGCTACAAACAATTGTGACTGCGGCAACATAATTGTGACAAAATGCCTACAAACAATTGTGACTGCGGCAACATAATTGTGACAAAATGCCTACAAACAATTGTGACTGCGGCAACATAATTGTGCTAGAGTTAATTAGCTCTGCTATATGCATGCCCTCTAGAGTGTCCAGTGCGTGCAACAAACAATGAAAGGAAATTTTCCATTAGATCGGACTGCATGTTTATTTTCCTGTGAAAACTGAAGGATAGGAAACAGATTCTGTGAACTACCGTTTCCTATTCCTAGGTTTCAGAGGGAACATAGGAAAAAAATCCTCTAAACTTCCTATCCTGTCGAATTCCTACAGCAAACCTGCGTTCCAAACGATAGTGTGATGGATATAAGAGACTCTCACATTTTTTGCGAGGCAGGTTTTGCACCCCTTGCAGGCTACCCAGGAGATTGAGATTCCTGTGTCAAGTTGGAATGTGTACTGCCTCGGAGGGTTCCCCAATTTCAGACGGGTATAGTAGAGCCTGCAAGTTTTCAAAGATTCAGTTAGTTACAGATTTGCAAGATTCAGTTAGAAATAACTAGTAGTGACAGAGTTTGCAAAGTTGAGACCCGTCGGAGAAGGGGGCGATGGTGCCCTCCACAGGGAGGTTCACCACGCCCACCCTCGAATGCCTTGCCCTGTCCCGCTCCCTCAGGTCCGTCAGCAGCTTCCCGTTGAGCGGCACGCGCTCCAGCTCCAGCGGCGGTGGGAGCGTCGCCTCAGCGGCCGTGGCCGCCAGGATCAGCACCGCCACCACCGTGACCGTGGCAGCCAACTCCGGCAGCCTCATCTGAGCACCAAGATCGAGAAGAACACCAGGTTAAGGTACGAGAGCACAAGCTCAATGGAAGAAGAAAAGAAAACTCCGCCACCTGCAAATCTCACCTTCATCCACCGCCCTCGATCGGCCCTCGCCGTCTGCGTCTGCTCTCCCCAAAATATCGCCGCCGCTCACAGCTTCTTCGCTCCGTCACCGGCGAAGTTTCCTCGGGGCGCGACGCAGCGATGGAGGTGCCGCTCTGTCTTTCTCCGCTCTCTATCACGGGTGTGCCTCTCTCCCTCTCTTAGCTCTCTGCTCTGTTCCATCAGTGCTCTCTTTGAAGGCAACGCATGGACCCCGACGCAGGCAGAAATGTGGGCAACCCCATCGTGGCCGCAAGCATCGCATCCGACGGCTCAGGTTTAGGCGTTGCCAGCACCAACGGTCTGGCTAACTGTTGACCAGACCACTGACCACGCACGACCCTGCGCTAATTCTAATTGCATCCCAAGGTTCCACACTCTGACCCTCTAGTTTCTGTCCGTCCTAGTACAACTCAAATTTTATAACCTTCACAATTTAATATACTCTGTTTATAATAAGGACGGAGGGAGTACATCTATTTTATAACCTTCACAATTTATAGTGTCTAGATTCATTCAAATTTTGACAAATTTGAGACATCTATTTTAAGACGGAGGGAGTACTACTGTACATTCCTGTTTGTTTGGGTTGCTACGGATCAGCGTAGGCACACTGTCCGCTAATGCATCAAAGGACATCTAAAAGTACTTGTTTCTTCCATTATTTTTGCAAGCACATTTCAGATTTAAAAGTAATAATTATATAACAGTCCTAATCTAAAACCAGTAAATAATTTAAATCCTAAACTAGAACACCAATTAAGCTAAACCTTAGTAACCTAGGGTTTCTAGTACTCCGAGTCAGATTTGATATAGATGACCTAACACTAAATCTTGACTATGGCCCATGTAGGCGTCGGTGTAGGCGTCACCTCCACCTCCATCTGGGACACATCGATCGCCTTGCCGGCTCCAGGATGCTCTTGCCCGAGAAGCACACATACATGCCGGCCTCTATCTTTGCGTGTATTTAGGCAGTCTGGGTCATCAGAGTCAATGGGCACACATTGCTGAAGTTAAACCGGAATAGGGTCGACGAGGTGGCGAAGAAGGAGTGGCATTAGATCTTATTTTTGGTCTCGAAAACATGGTCCTAGACAAGTGAGTCCACTGTTTAGGGTAGATCCGTCTATAACTCATTTGGATGTTCACCCACCGGGCATGGATTTGCTCGGGGCACTCACGACCGACAAAACGTCATGTGACACCTTAGAGTAGGCATCCCAATATGGGCGACAACACCAGAAACCCAATTAGGGTTCACATGCCAACCACTCGAGGGGCGAACGCCCTGTGACACCTCGAAATAGGTGGGCTAACACCGAAGCACCTCATTGCCAGGTATGGTGGTAGGGCGCCGCCGTGGTCGGCGAAGGCGAAACCGCAGGGACACGAAAGAAGCCTGGTCGACGATGATCCCACATCGTGGTCGTTCCTCATGCACCGGCTCCATCGCTTCGGCATCCTAACAGTTCATTTACCTTGATTTCTTTGTGCTTCCACTTGGCCCCCCCTCGTTCTTCCTCCGTGTTCGTCGTGCTACTTTGTAAAAAATCATGAAGGTCGAGAGAAACCGTATCGTAGTTGAAGTGTGGCGTCGATGAACCAATGTTGTGAGATGTGAATGAGAAAAGAAAAGAAAAACATACGCAGGTACTGGTTCAAATAGCAACATCTCCTTTGTAAAGGTAACTAATACTAACATGTTGAATTACGGATCAAGAAGCCCCCATTGACTTGTTGTTAAGGCGACTGTGTTATAATCAAAATCCGTTGTCGATTCGGATGCCACATGCCAAAGGACCATTCAAAAGAAGAAAAACGCCACTTGCTAAAAGACACTTGTTCCTACAGCTACCGCTGCCATTTCTCGCTTAGAAAAGCTGGCGGTGGAAAAGCACGCGCGCAACCTCCATCCATCCATCCAGCTCGGGCACAAGTGAAGGACGGCCTAGCTAGCTACAGAAATGGCAAACCGGTTCTCCCTATCGGTCTCACGAGTTGTCTACAGGCACGTCTTTGGAGATTCTCGCAGCAACGACGTGTCGAGTAGGAACCAGCAGCTAAATTAACGGGCCAAGACAAAAAAGAAATTGCTTCCATTTTTAAAAAATGGTACTAGGCAGTTGAAAACCGGGAGTAGTTTTTAAAATAAAAACCCAAATGTACGCCCACATATTGTATACGCACGTATAAAGTTTCATTTTAAAAGACTTTTGTATGACCTATGTGAAGAACATAACTTTTTGAGCATTTTTTTACAAAATGTTTGAGGGCACATAAACGACACAAACATATACATTTTCAAAAACTAAATGAAAATGTCGTAAGCATCTTAAAAACATATCTTTACCTAACCTGAGCCAAAACGATATCTACAAAAGAATGGGCCTAGAGAAGCGGTGCAAGAGCAACATAAAACTATCACAATTAGGGCAAGGTAATGAGTCAGCGTCGGTTTTGCTATTTAAAAAAAACTACCGAGCATGGTGTTGCAAATTGCACTAATTCATGTCTAAATGCGTTTTGACAGCAGCCATGACTAGTGGGCCCACTTGTAAGAGCCGAGTTGGCATCATATGTGGAAAAGCAGCCGAGGTGGATGTGGAGCCCACTTGTCAGCCCTATCTTCGTTCTGCTCTTCTTCTTCCTCCTGCCACATCCGCCCCAACACCGGGGAACGATGGAACTGAAGCTACACATGGCCTTCCCATGATGAGAGGCTTGTAGGCCGTGACAAGCATGCGGCGAGGCCGTCCATACCATCCATGGCGGCGACGCGAGGCGGGCAAGGGAATGGGGGAGGTTAGATCAAGGAGTGATGCAGCCACGAAGGATGAGGACCACCGGGGTGCCGAATCCTGCCACGGGTGCGCAAGAAGCCCCTCCTGCCGCCAGCGAGCTCCCCGACGTCTTCTTGCACGCCATCGTGTGTTCATCTGCGGTAGCCGGCGGATTTCCCTTGCTCTCCGAGTCTCCAGGTGTGGGGCGGTGAGCGCATGCTCATCCCGACATGTTGTTCATGCACTGGAGCTCGTCGATATAATGCTCGCATGCGACATTCCGAAGCTTCAGCGCCGCCGGTGAGACGTGGATGCGGCGGCGGCCGGGCTTCATCAGCGGCGGCGGGGTGAGAATTCATAGAGTGCCCGATATGGCAGAGGTGAGATGAAAAAAGTCAAAGATGCCGA
The DNA here is from genome assembly GCA_030063025.1 of Avena longiglumis. Classification (NCBI taxonomy): domain Eukaryota; kingdom Viridiplantae; phylum Streptophyta; class Magnoliopsida; order Poales; family Poaceae; genus Avena; species Avena longiglumis. The sequence continues at coordinate 57,956,376 of CP125973.1, forward strand.
CGAGGCATTTTTTTTTACAGTTTAAGTCATCCAGATGGGTCCCACTTGTTAGGAATTTTTTTTTTAGAATATGTTAGGAACTTTGTTAAAATTCAGTTACTTAACACTTGGTGCGATTTGCAACACTATGACTCAGACTTGTTAGATTTTTTAAAAGATTAGCAAAATATGCATTGACATGTTAACCAATTATGGTAGTTTTATGTAATTTACTCTAAACCTTTCCAATTAATATACTTACTAATTAGTCCCCTAATGAGCACCATACTGTATTGCATAACACAAGTACCAATGACTAATGCTTAAGGGGCGTCTGATCGTTGGTTTTAGCCCCACTGTGGGCGTGCCCCCTACATTTATTCTCTCGATTTTCGTTGTCCTTCATGTTTCGAACTTCAGTTCCTCTCATGTTATCCAAAAGGAAGAGCAGTTGGTCCCACAACTCCCGCTGCCATTCTTCCTTTGAAAAAAGCCGGCAGCACAGCACGTAACATACACCAGTCTCATCACAACTAGTGTTGCATGCCCAAGGACGGCCTAGCTACTAGTACCATGTTCGTGATGGCGGAAATGAAACCGGTTCTCCCCGTTCCATCCATCAGTCTCACCGCTCCATCACGCCGGCCTTTGGAGATTCTCGTGTACCAGCTAGCTAGCAGCAACCGCGTGTCGTCGAACCACCAGCACCTCAAAGCCACCATTGGCTGTTCACCATACCACGCACTGCCCACAAGCCACAAGTGTCACACTTTTGTATTTCATAATTTCGTGCTGAAATGTTCATGGAAGAAATGAAGGTAGAGGTTGCACGCTACTGGCTTATTTATACATGCATAAGACATAATAATATATCGTGTCTAGACCAAACATAATATATTGCAATCTCTAAATTTACAATCAAATTTACGGTCAAACTATTTTCTTAAAGTACGTATTTGTCTTATAAACCGGAATAGAGATAGTATCACAAATGGGCAAAGTTAACGATTCAGTGCTGATTTTACTATTTTTTTTAAGAAAAAACTACAGGTTTTGAGGCATGGTGTTACAAATTGCACTAATGCATGTATAAATGCGTTTTGATAGCATCCATGGCTAGTGGGACCACATGTAAGAGCCAAGTTGGCACATCATATGTCGAAAAGCAGCCGAGGTGGATGTGGGGCCCACTTGTCAGCCCTATCTTCATCCCACTCTTCTTCTCTCTCTTGCCACATTCGCCCAGCACCGGGGAACGATGGAACTGAAGTTGCATAGGGCCTTCCCATGGTGAGATGCCTATACGGCGTGGCGAGGTCATCGATACCATCCATGGCGGCGGTGCGAGGCAAGCAGAGGGAGTAGATCAGGGAGTGATGGAGCCACGAAGGAGGAGGAGGAGGAGGACCACCGGGGCGTCGACTCCCATCGTGGAGGCATAAAAATCCCCACCGCCCGCCAATGAGTTATGTGACGCCTTCTTGCGTGCTGTCGTGTGTTCACCGACGGGTTTCCCCTGCAAAGCTGGCCTCGTTCTCCGAATCTCCAGGTGTGGGTGGCAGGCGTGTGCTCGTCCCCCACGTGATGTTCATGCGTTGGAGCTTGTGAAGATAATGCTTGTATGCGACATTCCCAAGCTTCAACGCCACCAGTGAGACGTGGATGCGGCTTCATCATCGTTAGTGGGGTAGGAACTGATATAGTACGCGATTTGGCAAGGTTGAGATGAAAAAAAGTCAAAGATGCCATCGAGGCATTTTTTTGACAGCTCGGTCCTGCCAGATGGGACCCACCTGAAAACAAAGTCAAAGTTGTCGACGAGGCATTTTTTGACAGCCTAGTCCTGCCAGTTGGGTCCCACCTGTTAGGAACTTTGTTAAAATTCAATTACTTTTAGTGTAATTTGCAACACTAGGACTCAAACCTGTTAGATTTTTGAAAAAAATAGCAAAATCAATTGTGGTAGTTTTATGTAATTTACTCTAAACCTTTCTAATATACTATTAATTAGTCCCCTAGTAATTAGCACCATACTGTATTGCAATAACAACAAGAACCAATGACTAATGCTCAAGGCGTCTGATCGTTGGTTTGAGCCCCACGGTGGACGTGTCATTTATTCTCTCGATTTTCGTTGTCCCTCATGTTTCGAACTTCAGTTCCTCTCATGTTATCCAAAAGGAAGAGCACTTGGTCCCACAACTCCCGATGCCATTCTTCCTTTGAAAAAGCTGGCTGTGAAAAAAAGCCGGCAGCACAGCACGTAACTTACACGAGTCTCATCACAACTACTGTTGCCCAAGGACGGCCTAGCTACTAGTCAGTCTCACCGCTCAATCACGCGGCTCTTTGGAAATTCTGTGTAGGAGTACTACTTAGCTAGCTAGAAGCAACTGCGTGTCGTCGAACCACCAGCACCGCAAAGCCACCATTGTCTGTTCACCATACCACGCACTGCCCACAAGCCACAAGTGTCAAACTTTTGTATTTCATAATTTCGTGCTGAAATGTTCATGGAAGAAATGAAGGTAGTAGAGGTTGCACGCTACTGGCTTATTTATATATGCATAAAACATAGGCTACGAGGCATTAAAGTTACAGAAACATGTATGATCTGTGGTTTGGAGGAAGAAGATATAGCACATGCCCTTTTCAGGTGTTCTCATGAACGTCAGGTATGGAACGCCATGAGAGCTCATTGGCAATTACCAGCGGTTCAGGACCTCCAAGTTAATTCTTCATGTTGGCTAAGAACGGTGCTGAGACAGCACCGCAGCATATGATTAACTATATCATCCTGACTGCTTGGCGAGCTTGGTATATGCCCGTAATGAGGTGACCCATTCTAAACCTCTGCCCACAATTGAGGGCTCAAGGAGATTCCTTGTTGGTTATATTAAAATTCCGCACAATCTGAAAGAAGCAACGACAGAGGAGATTATCAGAGAGAAGCTGCCGGTTATACCAAATCAAAATTCAGTACTCCCTCCGGCCCGAATTACTGTTTGTGGCTCAGTTCAAATAGAATTTTACAAAAAACTCCAAAACAGATTCAAATCATGGCAAATTAGCCTATATTCAAGATTGGAATTTGGAATCCATCGCCCGCGATCCCGTCCGCCCGCAATCACCGGTGCCCACCGCGATCCCCCAGTCCGCCCGCAATCACCGGCGGCCGCCGTCACTACAACAAGAACCCCCCTTCAGCAACGCATCAATGCGTTGTTGTATGTCAATATAACTGTTGCTAGCACCTACACCAACGGATCTAAAATGCGTTGCCGTTGGTGGTGTTGCAAGGGTCTACAACAATGCATATACATGCGTTGGTAACTGATGCAGATAAGCGTTGGAAGGTAGCAACATTTATATTAGAGTCTAACAACACATCACATACGTTGGTGGTTACCCTACACGAATGGGATTTAAATGGACACACAAATAATTGGATCGCTCAGAATAATTTTTACATGTCATGAGAAATTAACAAGATTTTACCTATTACCAACAAAGATTATTTGGTCATTGTCAATAGCGCAAATGAGCTATTAAGTAATGAAAAAAAACATAATATATGAAATCAACCTTGTTGTATTACAAAGAACATGGTCCGGAGAATATATGTTTTGTTCTAAACATTGACCATGGAAATAACATTCTAAGACATCATGTATAACTATCTAGTAGCGGCAACATCCTCATCCCTCTTATCAACATCTCAGTGAGGCATCATCCATTTATCTTGGCAATCTACAACCACAAAAAGATATTTATCAATAATGTAGCATTAAAAAGAGAAATCAAGTTAATAAGTTCGTAAATTTTAAGTGAGAAACATAGAAAGTTTGAAATAAATCTTCTCTCCTGCATGACAAATATTTTCGTCCTTTTGGAGTGGCCGTATCAACTAATCATATTTGATATTTAGCATCAACACGCACTACCAAGAATTCATTTCTATTTGCTAATTAGTGTCCTCAATTTTATTTTCTAGGTTGCTTAGCAAGACAAACATTATTTTTTTTCGATTTTCAATCTTGTAGAAAATAGCATAGTTCCAACCAATAACATACTTTATCTATAGCAGGACATCTGTTTCATGGTTGTATGTCCAGAAGAGAGTTTCCCTCGATCTGTTCGTGAGGCAAGAAATGAGTTTTTTCTATAATATAGAAACAAGAAATAATTATTGTTGCCCATGCACTACCATCAGATTATTCTGTTTCCCACCGGTATCAAGTTCTTCACCATATACTCTTTGTTGACATTGAATTTTTATTAAACCTTCCTACAGAAGCACACCTAGATGTAGATATTTTACTCAAAGAATCCTATAATGCCAAATAAATATTAGTACATGTATAGAATAATGGATAAGTTCTTTCAGTTTACCTATCTCTTAGAGTTTTTTGTCTTCTCATTAAGATCTAGCATTTTAGCATCTTGGATTTTTCATGTGTTGTTCAATATTTTCTATCCGAAGTCTATGAAAAATTTGCATCATCCAATGAACTAAGGTGTATAATCTGAAAGTGGTGTGAAGATGATAGTAGATCGAATACCTGATTAGGATTCAGAACTAGCGACTATGGACATGTCCAGGTTTGTCTATTCCTAGAAATTTAATTACAAGCTATCCTCCCATTGCTGGTGTCCACAAATTTTGGTTCTGTGCTACAAGTCTCTTCAAATCATCCTAAATATATGAATAGTGTAAGTGGTAAAAGAGAGGGAAAAATGCAGAAGTTAACTTCACTTACATAAGCACGTACATACATGTTTGTATATGATGGAATCCATGTTTTTACAGTTCTGCACCAGCATATGTCCCCCGACTGGAGCTGAATAACCACTGGCATACAAAGCCATGAGAATAAATGCTCCGACACAATTAGCCGACCAAAGTAATTCGATTTCTTATAGCTGCACATGCATATATAGTCAACTGCTACAAACTGATAAATACGAAATTTTTGTAGAATCAAAATTGATAAAAATATCTCACAATAAAAAGCGCAAGTCAGGTTTGCAAAATCATAGGATCATAAGTCATACCATAAGCTATTATAAACATTTGGAGAAGATGATTCGTCTAAGAAACACGCCCAATGAACAAACTGAACATTAGCACTTCTAACAAATAAATAAATTCCATGAGCACCGGTAGAAGTTCATACAATGTACATAAAACATCAGAATAGAACTAACCTGTCAAATAAATTACAGAAGTGAAAATCTACATGCTGAACCACTTGTACGTACACAGAAATTTCAACAGAAAACATCATTGCAGTGGAGTGGATGCGATTTTTGAGGAGCAGCCGTAAAGAGGGAGCTCCCGTGAAGAAGGGCCACTATTGCGGAGCGACCAACATCACAAGAATCCAAAACGGCAGCACCGGAAGCAACGAACCGAATCCTAGAAGCTGAAGCACGGGTCAAGAACGAGTATACCATTAGAGAAATTTTAGAGGTCTCAACGGTCGAAGAAATTACCAGACCTCCAATCAGATCACCATGGCACTATTGATATTCGATTTTGGAATGAACCATCATAATTAGGATCTCTCGACATCAGTGGGGAATCAGCAGAGGCAGTATCCATGACGATAGGGCCTATGCTGGAGGCGGCGGTTCCGGCGACGGAAGCGGTGGTGGCTGTTGGCGGCGGCCGAAGCGATGGTGGCTGCCGGCGGCGGCGGAATCGTGGTGGCGGCGGAGGCGGCATGGTTTTATCGTGGGAGGTGACGCATCTAGGAGGGAGAGCGATAAATGAGGAAGTGTATTTTTTCCCCACGCAATTTATGGGTAGTTATAACAGCGTCTTTTTTTTTACTTTTTTTCAGGGTCGCCTTTTTTTCTACTTGAATCACGTCTTATCTACTGAGCTTTGCGTGGAGAGGTGGGTAGTTGGATATTCTTTCCAACGTATTTTTGCTACCGTTAGAAGAGATGCGTTGCAATATGGGGGTGTTCGTTCGTCCACACGCAATCACCTGTGCCCGTTGCATCCAGGTCCATCTCCAGCTCCAGCTCCAAGCCCGTCCCCACCGTCGTCCTCGGGGAGGCGAAGCTGGTCCAGTCCGGTCTCGCTGTGATATCCCTCGCGGGGCTTGCTGCCACCCTTGGCACCGAAGTCCAGGAGTCGCCGGCGACCTTCCTTCTCCAGTCGTCGTCCTCGGGGAGGCGGATCAGGTCCAGGTCGGTCCTGCTGTGAGGTCCCTCGTCGGGCTTGCTGCCGCCCCTTGGTGCTGAAGTCCAGGAGTTGGCGGCGACCTTCCTGTCCCAGTTGTCCTCCTTGGGGAAGGCAGAGCAAGGCCAGACCGGTCCCGCTGTGAGGTCCCTCGCTGGGCTTGCTGCTGCCCCTTGGCGCCAAAGTCCAGGAGTCACCGGCGACCTTCCTGTCTCTACCTCCGCGTCTTCGGTGACCTTCCTCCGCGCCCATATATAACTCCTCGGCGCCTGGATTACCAACCTCTTGACAGGCATCATCGCCGGCACCCTAGACATGAACAAAACTTACAGGTGATCTATGGACTTGAATTTGAAAAGTAATTTAGCAACAGTTCTATACTCCTAAGAAATTTGAAAAGTATATGACTAAATCCAGAGTAGAAAGAAACTGATCATATTGATACTGATCAAGTTAGAAAGAAACTGGGAGTAGAGAAGAAAATTTCTTAAACTGATTAAGTAGAACCATCCGTGGTAATACAAGTGTCCACAGGTTATGCACTTTAGACGATAATTCCATCCAGTTCCTTTGCTGTTGGAAAGTATGCCAGAAGGATCAGTAAGACCGGTACTTTGGACAAAGAACACTCCTGCAGAAATACAGAGGATGTATCACCATCATTGCAACACACTAAAGAACAACATGAAAGGAAGCAAAGCTTAAGTTTTCCATATATAGAAAGTTGGTTTCTCAGGGACAATATTTGGTTCCTTTGGATAATACATCAAACCATGGTGTACTTCTGTTTCAAAAATAATATTGTAGAACATCACTTTGCACAACATCACTTTGTAGAACAATATATTACCCCATATATTACAGTACATACTTCATATTGGCAGTAGCACATATACATCTAAGACACTAGTGATAAAAAATGAGAACATGGGTGTAGAAAAAAACCTTCTACTGACAATATGCATGTCTGATTACTTGTACCGTATCATCACTGTAATCAAGTTGATCACCCATAAGAAACAGCACCTGGAGAAATAACCATGCATAGCAAAAATGATCAAGTTGATCACCCACATGAACCAGCACCCATAAGAACCAACACCTGAACAAGAACAAGAACACTAGTGTCAACAACTCTGCAGATGCCCCAGAGTTAAATGATCAGCAAACTAGTGCTCATTTTAGCCATCTAGAGACTAGTATGATAGATATTGTTATGACAAAAACATCAGTTAACTACTAGGATCAGAACTCAATTGGACCACAGTCATCTATTTCAAAACAATTACTCAAAAAGAAATCTAATGCAGCCTTGTAAAGATTCAAACCACATGTTATAATGATTGAGTTATAAATCACATGTTATAATGATTCAGTCATAGGAGTAGCATAGGACTAACAAATAAAGCATTCACAAGCTCACTGATCCACACAAGATACTATGTATTCCTAGCAGATACATTCAGTAACAGATACATTGACAAGCTCACTGAAATTGAAAGAGTAGCAAACTACTGAAGCTATAGCATTGTGCTGATTATTGAGTTTCGATTATATCAAGTGCACAACATATAAGAACATATTTGCATTTAGATTTGTGTATTCTATGCTAGCAGGCATACATCCAGTAGCTACAGCAAGGGTGCATATACAATGAATATAATCATCAGCCTATAATGAATATTATTAGTTTTTAATAAATAACAAAACTCACATATAGACAAGATTTTAAGTTGACATATGTTCAGCAGAGTAGTACTTCACTTACTGCTTCCACTGGTGGTAGTGCGGTATTTGGGGGAAGAGGTACCCTTTTATCATGTAAGAAAAGAACATTTATTGAATTATTATCAAAACTCAAACACCACTGTCTATCGTCCAGAGGGAGCATAAATATGGGCATAAATAAATATGTCATGGTCTTCGGTGGTGGTACAGAAGCATAAGTTGATGGTTGAATTGTTATTTTTCCTTACTTTGAGCAACCAAAGGGAGTGATACCTTTTCATTAGGAGGGAAATATGGGTATTTACAAACAGGTGTCATTTCTTGGTGGAACATGCTGAAAAAACCCACTATGTAGGTTTAAGGAAACCCATGACCCAACATTTTGTTGCTGGATGTTTTAGTATGAACTGAAGAAAAGGGAATCCAAAGAAGCACCTGAAACCTTATTCGATGATGATGATCTAGAGTTTCCAACAACAAGAAGATTATTCTTCCACTTGATATGGTCCTTAGCGTTGAAATTGCACAACACGATGGAACAATGCATCTTGATATGGTCCTTAGCGTATCTTCTATTTGAACATTTGGCAAAACATGTTTCGTCGTGTCAAATTAGATCATAATCAAACAACAACTTCAGTAATGTCACTCCCTATCCTGTATAAACTCTACAGTTTCGATCAGCTAACTATGACAACAGGGTGTTGGAATTATGCCCTAGAGGCAATAATAAAGATGTTATTATTATAATTCTTGTTCATGATAATGTTTATATTCCATGCTAGAATTGTATTAAGCGGAAACTTTAATACTTGTGTGGTTTGTGAACAACACCGTGTCCCTAGTACGCCTCTAAGGACTAGCTCATTGATTAATCATGGTTAAGGTTTCCTAACCATGGACATGAGTTGTCAATTAATAATGAGATCATATCATTGGGAGAATGATATGGTGGACAGACCCAAACTAAGCGAAGCAATTAGATCGTGTCATCGTGTTCGTCTTTGCGAAGCTTTTATTATGTCAAATATTGTATTCCTTAGACCATGAGATAATACAACTCCACGGTATCGGAAGAAAGCTTTGAGGTCATCAAGCGTCATCCTATGAGAGGGTGATCATAAAGGTGTCTCGGTGATCGGAAAGTATCATTGGGTTGTATGTATCGAGATGGGATTATCCCTCAAGTCGGAGAGATATACTTGGGGCCCACTCGGTGTCGATATCAACACCGCTTGCAAGCAAGTGGTTAAGGAGTTAATCACAAAGTGATATCGGATTACGGAGCAGTAAAGTACTTGTTGTGAACGAGATTGAACTAGGTATGATGCAAGACGATCGAATCTCGGGCAAGTAAAATATCGCGAGACGAAGGGAATATATATATATGGGATTGATTGAATCCGGCATCGTGTTTCATCCGATATGATCATCGATGAATGTGTGGGAGTCAATATGGGTTTCCAGACCCACTGTTGATTATTGATAGAAGATCATGTCTACATATTCTCGAACCCGCAGGGTCACACACTTAACGTGTCTCGACGCTAGGATAGATTGGATAATTGGTTTATGAGTTTTGTTGAGTCTCGGATGGGATCCGGGACATCATGGGAGGTTCCGAATGGTGGGAGAATAAGATTCATATAAGGCGTGCAGTTTTGGAGTTCGAATCGGTATTGTACGGAAGCTTCTAGAACCTTCCGAAGGGACCAACATGGCCACACCTTCGGGGAGGGCATGGGCCTATGAGGAGTGCCCTGACGCATTGGTCCAGGGGCACAAGGCCCCATAGGGCCCAACCGGCCAAGAGAGGTTTAAACTCGAGATAGACCTTCTAGAAGGGGGGTTTCCTTGCCCCCCACTCCTTATCCTTTGGGGCCGCCGGTTTGGGCTTGGGGAGGGGCTAGGCTGAGCCCCTCTATATAAGAGGGTGGGCGCAACCCCCAACCCCACCTTCCCCTCAACCCTAGCCTGCTGCCCTCCTCTCTCCCTCCCATCGCTTGTAGGCGAAGCCTGCTGAGAAATTCTCCACCAATTGCCGTGTCGCGTTGTAGATCCAACCCATCTCTCCACCATACTTGGACCAAGGAAGGAGGCGCCGAGGTGCTGCGTGTGCATCTCACGGAGGCACCGCCACTTGTGGTGCTAGATCGGATCGGATCGCGAGGAGGAGAAGCGACTACATCACCCCGTTCCGACGAACGTTCACGTCGAATCTTCAAGGGTATGAAGATCTAATCCAACCTCTCGTTGTTTGCATCTCCTAGATTAGATCTTGGCTTCTCGCTGTTCGCATCCGTAGAAAATTTTGATTTACTATGCCGCGAAACCCTTGATGGTATCGAGCTAGATCTATGCGTAGATGTGTTTCACGAGTAGAACGCAACATGGTTGTTGCGGCGTTGATGTTTTCTGTTGCAAGCCTCTTGTTTGTGTTCTTCTTATGGCGGGATAGTGAGATTGAAGCGGTCCAGGCCAACCTTACGCGGCCGTTCGCGAGACCGCTCCGCACTTGACGTGTGGCTTGTTCCACATGCGGTGGTGGATGTCAGTTTCTCTCACTATAGTTGTCATGGGATTAACACCGGAGTATTGCAACCATAATATCACCGTTGTGGCTTTCCGTAGGTAAGAATCGTTCTTAGCATCTACTCCCATAAGCCACGTAAAACATGCAACAACAAAGTAGAGGCGTCTAACTTGTTTTGCGGGGTTTTATGTGATATGGTATGGACCAAGATGTGATGTGTATAATGTATGCGATGATCATGTTTTGTAATGTTTCACGACTTGCATGTCGATGAGTACACAACCGGCAGGAGCCATATGGTTGTCTTTATAATTGTGTATGACCTGTGTGTCAACTTCTTATGCGCCATGTAATAGTTTCACGTTATCGCTAAGTAGCTAGCAATAGTTGTAGTTGCTATTCGTGGTGGAGGCAATCATGGTGGAGTGATGGAGATCATGCCGGAACGCACAAGATGGAGATCATTGCGCGAAGATTGGCTATACCATGTCACATAAAGTTATATGCATGTGATATTTATCCTTTTATGTATCTTATTATGCTTAGATCGCGACGGTAGCAATATAAGATGATTCCTCACTTAAAGATCAAGATAAAAACTGTGTTCTCCCCAAGTATGCACCGTTGCGAAAGTTCGTCGTGTCCAAGCATCACATGATGATCGGGTGCTATAGACTCTACGCTCACATACAACGGGTGCAAGCCAGTTTTGCACACGCGGAAATACTTGGGTCTAACTTGACGAGCCTAGCATGTACATACATGGCCTCGAAACACAAGAACCGAAAGGTTAAGCATGAGTCATATGAATGATATGATCGACACTTTGTTGTCCACCATTGAAACCACATCTCTTCTCGTGATGATCGGATTAGGTGTGGTGAATTTGGATCGTGTTCACTAAACAACTTGAGGGATGTTGAATTTAGTGGGAGTTCATCTAGTAATTTGATTAAAAGTTGAACTAGTTATCATGAACATAGTCTAATTTGTACTTGCAAATATTGTAGATCACATGGCTAAGTCCAACTTCAACTTCAATGTTTTTGCTGAGAAAGAAAAGCTTAAGAACAATGGGTCTAACTTCACCAATTGGTTCCGCAATCTAAGAATCATTCTCTCAAGGCCAAAAGGACCATGTCCTTGGGAAAGCGTTAGGTGACCCTCACGCAATCAAGGCTACCGATGAGAAAGCTGTCTATCAACAAAGATTATTATGGTGTGATTAAGAGCACCATGTTGTTTGCTATGGAACCGAACTTGAAAATCGTTTTGAAGACTATCCTGCCCTTTGAGATTCTCAAGAGCCGAAAACCATGTTTCGGACTCAGCCGCTCGAGAGATATGAGATCTCTGAGAAGTTCTTTAACTACAAGATGGAGGAAGGGAGTTCCGTTAGTGAGCACGCCATTAAGATGACGGGATACACTCAACGCCTTGAGCAACTGGAATGAACGATTACAGAGGAGCTCAAGATTGTGTGGTTCGCAATCACTCCCTCCAGCTACAAAAGTTACGTAGTGACTCATAATCGATTGGTTCCATCGATACGATCACCGAGCTCTTCGCAAAGTCAAGGCCGAAGTGGACATCAAAAGGATAATCATGTGTTGATGGTCAACAAGCCCACCTTTAAGAAAGGTAAGGTGCAAATAAGCCCTTCAAGAAAGGCGGCGTAAGCGCTGCCCGGCGAGAAGAAGCTCAAGTCCGTCCTAAGCCGGACATCGAGTGCTTCTATTGCAAGGACAAGGGTCATCGAAGCGAATCGTCCAAGTACTTAGCGACAAGAAGGTCATACCATCAAAGGTATATTTGATATGCATGTTATTGATGTTTTCCTTACTAGCCCTCGTTGTAGTGCACGGGTATTTGATACCGGGTTGCTAATATTTGTAACTCAAACAGAGCTACGGAATAGACGGCCATAGGGATTAGGTGACGATGCGCGCGCTGGCAACGGATCAAGAGTTGATGTGATGGCCGTCGCACGCCTCCTTAGTTTTACCTTCGGGATTAGTTTTAAACCTTAATAAGTGTTATTATGTGTCTGCGTTGAGCATGAACATTATTTCTGGATCTTGTTTATTGCAAGACGGTTATTCATTTAAATCGGAGAATAATGGTTGTTCTATTTATATGAGTAACATCTTTTATGGTCATGCACCTATTGTGAATGGTTTATTTCTTCTAAATCTCGAAAGGGATGAAACACACATCCATAACATTGAGGCTAAGAGATGCAAAGTAGATAGTGATAATACTACTTATTTGTGGCACTGTCGTCTAGGTCATATTGGTGTAAAGCGCATGAAGAAACTCCATTCTGATGGACTTTTGGAGTCTCTTGATTTTGAATCATTTGACACATGCGAACCATGCCTCATGGGCAAGATGATCAAAACCCCGTTCTCCGGTATGATGGAGCGAGCAACGGACTTGTTGGAAATCATACATACCGATGTATGCGGACCGATGAGTGTTTTGACGCGCGGTGGATATCGCTATTTTCTCACTTTTACCGATGACTTAAGTAGATATGGGTATATATATTTAATGAAACATAAATCTGAAACATTTGAAAAGTTCAAGGAATTTCAGAATGAAGTGGAGAACCATCGTAATGTAAAGATTAAATTTCTACGATCCGATCGTGAAGTAGTATTTAAGTTATGATTTTCTCACGCATCTTAAAGCAAGGAATTGTTTCGCAACTCACGCCACCCGAACACCACAACAAGAATGGTGTGTCTCGAACGCCGAATCGAACTCTATTAGATATGGTCCGATCAATGATGTCTCTTATCGATTTGCCGTATCTTTTGGGGTTATGCATTAGAAACCGCTGCATTCACTTTAAATAGGGCTCCATCTAAATCCGCTGAGACGACACCGTATGAACTGTGGTTTGGTGCTAAACCTAAGTTGTCGCTTAAAGTTTGGGATGCGAAGCTTACGTCAAGAAGTTGATGCGGACAAGCTCGAACCCAAAGCGAGAAATGCGTCTTCATAGGATACCCTAAGGAAACTATTGGGTATACCTTCTATCACATAACCAAGGCAAAGTGTTTGTCGAAGAACGGTTCCTTTCTTGAGAAGGAGTTTCTCTTGAAAGAAGTGAGGGAGGAAAGTAGAGCTAGACGAGGTTATTGAACCTTCTCTTGAATTGGAGAGTAGCGCAAAGACCGAAATTGTTCAAGTACCGCTGCACCAACAATAGAGGAAGCTAATGACAAGGATCATGAAGCTTGGACGATGTCGCATCTTGAACGTCGCAGGTCGACAAGGTCGCGTGCCCCTCCTGAGTGGTACGGCAACCCTGTCTTGACTGTCTTGTTAGTAGAAGACAGTGAACCTACGAACTATGAGGAAGCGATGATGAGCCCAGACTCTGAGAAATGGCTAGAAGCCATGAAATCCGAATTGGGATCCATGAGTGAAAACCAAGTATGGACTTTGGTGGACCCTCCTAGTGACCGAAAGGCCGTTGAGTGCAAATGAATCTTCAAGAAGAAAACGGACGCGGATGGTAATTTTACCATCTATAAAGCACGGTTTGCTGCGAAAGGTTTTCGACAAGTTCAAGGTGTTGACTACGATGAGACTTTCTCTCCCGTAGCGATGTTTAAGTCCATTCGGATTTTATTAGCAATTGTTGCGTTTCATGATTATGAAATATGGCAGATGGATGTCAAGACCGCTTTCCTCAATGGCAACATTGATGAAGAGTTGTATATGATGCAACCCGAAGGTTTTGTCGATCCTAAGGATGCTGATAAAGTATGCAAACTTCAGCGTTCCATTTATGGACTGAAGCAAGCATCTCGGAGTTGGAACCTTCGTTTTGATCAAGTGATCAAGAGCTTTGGATTTGTTCCAAATTGCTACGAAGATTGCATCTACAAGAAAGTGAGTGGGAGCTCGACGCTTACGTACTATATGTGGATGACATATTGATTATCGAAATGACATCAACATGCTTAACGATGTGAAGAGTTATTTGAACAAGTGTTTTTCAATGAAAGACCTAGGTGAAGCTGCTTATATATTGGGCATCAAGATCTATAGAGATAGACAAAGACTCGATAGCGTTAAGCAGTACATACCTAGACAAAGTTCAAAAGGTTCGAATGGATAAGGCAAAGAAAGGTTCAAGGCCTATGTTGTCAGGTAAGATATTGAGCAAGGCTCAGTGTCCAGCTACGGTAAATGATAGGGAAGCTATGAAAAAAGTGCCTTATGCCTCGGCCATAGGTTCCATCATGTATGCCATGCTATGTACTAGACCGGATGTGTCCAATGCTCTTAGTTTGACGATCAGATATCAAAGTGATCCAGGAGTGGAACACTGGACAGCCGTTAAGAACATCCTAAAGTACCTAAATAGGACTAAAGAAATGTTCTTAGTCTATGGGGTGATGAACGACTTGTCGTAAAGGTTACGTCGACGCTAGTTTTGACACCGACAAGGATGATTCTAAATCTCGGACAAGATACGTGTATATTTTGAATCGAGGAGTCGTGAGTGGAGAAGTCGCAAGCAAAGCGTGATCGTGGGATCTACAGAGAAGCGGAATACATGGTCGCCGCAGCGTCAAGTGAAGGAGTTTGGATCAGAAACTTCATCACTGAGCTTGGCGTGGTTCCAAGTGCATTGGACCCACTGGAGATATTGTGTGACAACACTGGCGCCACAACACTCGCTAAGGAACCAAGATATCATCCAAAGACCAAGCATATCAACCGCAAGTTTCATATAATCGGAGATTATATAGCAGATGGAGATCTGAAGATTAGTAAAGTACATACAGATCTGAATTTCGCAGATCCATTGATTAAACCTCTTCCACGTGTAAAACATGATCAGCACCTCAGTGCCATGGGTGTGAGATTGTTGCCAAATGTAAACTAGATTATTGACTCTAGTTCAAGTGGGAGACTGTTGGAATTATGCCCTAGAGGCAATAATAAAGATGTTATTATTATAATTCTTGTTCATGATAATGTTTATATTCCATGCTAGAATTGTATTAAGCGGAAACTTTAATACTTGTGTGGTTTGTGAACAACACCGTGTCCCTAGTACGCCTCTAAGGACTATCTCATTAATTAATGATGGTTAAGGTTTCCTAACCATGGACATGAATTGTCAATTAATAATGAGATCATATCATTGGGAGAATGATATGGTGGACAAAACCAAACTAAGAGAAGCAATTAGATCGTGTCATCGTGTTCGTCTTTGTGAAGCTTTTCTTATGTCAAATATTGTATTCCTTAGACCATGAGATAATACAACTCCCTGGTATCGGAAGAAAGTTTTGAGGTCATCAAACGTCATCCTATGAGAGGGTGATCATAAAGGTGTCTCGTGTGATCGGAAAGTATCATTGGGTTGTATGTATCGAGATGGGATTTGTCCTCCCAAGTCGGAGAGATATACGGCCCACTTTAATCGATATCAACACCGCTTGCAAGCATGTGGTTAAGGAGTTAATCACAAAGTGATATCGGATTACGAACGAGTAAAGTACTTCCGTGAACGAGATTGAACTAGGTATGACGACGACGATCGAATCTCGGGCAAGTAAAATATCGCGAGATGAAGGGAATATATATATGGGATTGATTGAATCCTGGCATCGTGGTTCATCCGATATGATCATCGATGAATGTGTGGGAGTCAATATGGGTTTCCAGACCCCGCTGTTGATTATTGATAGAAGATCATGTCTGCATATTCTCGAACCCGCAGGGTCACACACTTAACGTGTCTTGACGCTAGGATAGATTGGATAATTAGTTTATCAGTTTTTGTTCGGAGTCTCGGATGGGATCCGGGACATCACGAGAGGTTCCGGAATGGTCTGGAGAATAAGATTCATATAAGGCAGTGCAGTTTTTGGAGTTCAGAATTGTTCCGGGTTAATCGATATTGTACCGAAAGCTTCTAGAACCTTTCGGAAGGGGACCAACATGGCCACACCTTCCGGGAGGGGGCATGGGCCTATGAGGGAGTGCCCTGGCCGCATTGGGCCAGGGGCACAATGCCCCATAGGGCCCAGCCGGCCAAGAGAGGTTTAAACTCGAGATAGACCTTCTAGAAGGGGGGTTTCCTTGCCCCCACTCCTTATCCTTTGAGGCCGCCGGTTTGGGCTTGGGGAGGGCTAGGGCTGCCCCTCTATAAAGAGGGTAGCGCACCAACCCCACACCTTCCCTCCAACCCTAGTCGCCTGCTTCCCTCCTCTCTCCCTCCCGACCGCCAGGCGAAGCCTGCCGCAAAATTCTCCACCAATTGCACCGCCCGTCGTTGTAGATCCAACCCATCTCTCCACCATACTTGCTGGACCAAGGAAGGAGGAGACGCCGAGGTGCCGTGTGCATCTCACGGAGGCACCGCCACTTGTGGTGCTAGATCGGATCGGATCACGAGGAGGAGAAGCGAGTACGACTACATCACCCACGTTCCGACGAACGTTCCGCTGTGCGAATCTTCAAGGGTATGAAGATCTAATCCAATCTCTCTCGTTGTTTGCATCTCCTAGATTAGATCTTGGCTTTCCTCTGTTCGCATCCGTAGAAAATTTTGATTTACTATGCCGCGAAACCCTTCACATGGCAGGATCAAAATGGCCAAAAAGATACAGTGCCCATATCTCTGTGATCAAAACTCCCTAGAAACGACTACTACCTCGCCCGGCACATTCCTCTTGCATGGCTGCTTCTCATGAATGCGATGTCTGCTCACATTTTGCACCCACTCGATTCTCAACATCTCTACGCACTAACAGCTATTGGTAGGCGGAACAGAACAGGAAAGATCAGAATTCAGGCGCGAGGACCGCGACATTCAACCCGAGCAGAGCAGAATCGCGTGCGCACCTTATAGCGGGCGGATGGTCGGGTGGACCCCTCGGCGGGGCGGAGCAGGACCCAGCGTTCATACGGCTCCGCCGCGATTCCGTCCCGCTCCTAGTCGTTGTTGATGCCGCCCTACTCTTCCTCGCCCATTCCCTGCCTCTGATCCTGCCACGCCGGCTGAATCGAGATCGCCGCACGGGCTGGGCAGTAGGGAACGGGGAATCCGCGAGCGGAGCGGGAAGCTTCGGCACCCTTCCTTCGTTCCTCCCGTCGCAATTTCTTCCGGCCGTCGTCGCCTAGAACATTTACTAGCTCCTCCTCCAGGCCACGAGCACCGCCGCCGGAGCCGGCAAAGTCTCGGCTATGGGAAAAAAAGGGGATCCTTTCATCTTTGATCTCTCTCCCCTTGGGTTCTGGTTGGTGGAAGCCGGAGGAAGGAAGGTGGGGAGACGAGGAGAAAGGAAGGTGGCTGGCGAGGGAGCGGCGGAGCAGGCGGCGCGAGCGAGAGCAAGGTGGCCGGCGCGGGCGAGAGCAAGGTCGCACGAGAGAGACGATGCGAGAACTGCGTTGCTTGTCGGGAAAATTAGGAGGGCTGTTTTGCAAAACCAACCTCGCGGCCGTTAATTCGGGTCGGAGGGAGTACCAAATACTCGGCGATTAAAGGAACCACCTAACTCTTTTTTTTTTTGGATTTAACGCTCTCCTGGCTAGGTGAAACTAAATTGTGATGGTTCGGTGAAAAAAGAGGACGGCACAGCAGGCACTGGTATGGTGCTCAGGGATGAATATGGGGATGTGGTCTTCTCGGCATGCCGACAGTTGTTCAACTGTTCTGATCCACTTGAAGCTGAAGCAAGGGCTTGTGAAGAAGGCTTATTGTTGGCCGTGCAATGGAGTGATAAACCTGTGGAACTTGAGCTTGATTGCAAGGTTCTGATTTATGCTATCCAAGAGAAGACACAAGATCGTTCGCTGGTGGCCCATTTGATTTCCATCATTATGAATTTGTGTAATGGTGTCAGAAATATTTCTAGTGGATAGATCGCAAAATAGGGTGAGCCAGTGTCGAGAACAGAGGAGCGCACTTCAGTTTGGATTGGTTCGGACCTGAGGTTTTGTCACCGGTTTATGACCAAGACCTCTTTGTAAACCCTATGATTTAATATATCCCCTCTTACTCGCAAAAAAAACATACAGTAATATTTTTTTGGCGGACACAGTATTACTCGTATATTGTATCTAAGAACCAAACATACTACTTCCTCCGATCCATATTAATTGATTGATTTGTTAAAATTTGAATAAACCAATATACTAAATAGTGTCTACATTAATTCAAATTTAGACAAATTTGAGTTAATTAATATGGGCCGGAGGGAGTACTATATTGCAAGCCCGTAACCAGTTGGGCTTGTTTCCAGGCCTTTGAAGATTTCTGCACGAGGCTTCCATGCGGTGCGCTGGTCGAATTTCTGGTGGTGACAAGTTGCTTGTCTAGTCCTGGCCGGTCGAGTTTTAAACTGCAGCGCAATCTAAAATTTGAATTTCCTTCTGCTATGCTTGTGAAGAAACTCTGAACCTGAACATGCCAATTCCAGTGCCTGAATGTTTCTTAGCACTAGGTTTCATATTTTGGCAGTAATAATTGAACAATGGAAAATGATGGCAATCCCCAAGACAATGGCATCATCCGGGTCGCGCCTTTCTTCCGTGTGGACGCAGCTCCACCACACAGGCATGGGCCTACCCATGTGTGCATCCGTTTCTTCTCCTTTCCTACCTTATCTCTTCCTGTCAATTCCCAAGACCGAGCTCCCTCCACCCGCCATGGAGCTTGCTTCCAGCGCCGAGCACCCTCCACGCTTCATGGAGTCATACCCAAGCACCGCTACCGGGTCGGTCAAGCGGCCGAGCTTGCTTTCATGGGCAGCCGACCTTGCTGCCACGGGCGGCCGTGGTTGCTACCAGCAGCGACCGAACTTGCTTTCCAGCGGTGGCCGAGCTTGCTTTCACGGCCGAGCTTGCTTCCAATGGCCGAAGTTCGCCCATGGCTGCCTTTGGTCGCTGCCACGGCGGCCGAGTTTGCTTCTAGCGGTGGCCAAGCTTGATTTCATGGGAAGCCTTGGTCGCTGCCATGGGCGGTCGTGGTTGCTTCTAGCGGCGGTCGGCCTGGATTTCGATACAAGTTTACCGGCTAGGTCTTCTGGCTAAATTTTTCCGGCGATGTCTCTGACGAAGTAGGGCTTTTGCTACATTAGAAGAACTTTTTTTCTACAATCGTCTTGTGGTCTTGCTACAACGGTGTCAAGTATTTGCTAGAAGGTCTCCGGCGAGTTTTTCCGACGATGTTTTCGGCGAAGTCGGTTTTGCTACATTAGAACTTTTTTTTTTGCTACATGGTCTCCGACGAGGTGTTCTATTTAAAAAACAAACCTTTTTTTTGCTTCGGAAGCAAAAAACGGGAACATTTGCAGCAAATCGGGGTGTTTTGCAGCAACACGGGGTTGAAGCCGGATTTAGGGACACGTGGCAGCAGCTAGAGAAGGACGATGGGGGGCCTCCCATCGTCTGGGGGACGCGTAGGGCTTGCCTTGAACAATTGGGTAACTGCATTGTTTGGTGTGTTAGACTGCCTTACAAGAAATAACAATCATATTGTAGTCAAGTAAATATTATGGCATCTTTTATGGTCACGGTATGACGGGGGCGGCGCTGGAGTTTGGCGACGGCCGCTAGATTTGGAGGTTGCAGAAAAACCTAGGGGTTGTTTTGTATTTTTCGATCTCTTAGTCTTTTATATACAGTGTTTTCAAGATAATTATTTTATCTCGGTCTGTCTTTTAGTGTTTGTTGCTTCATGTAACTTGATTTTTAATTAATGAAATATGTGATTGCTCTAAAAAAAGACCATAATCTGCATCCGCTCTCCTTTCTCCATTTTTTACGCTGCATGATATGTCAACTCTTCTACATTTCTTTGTTTGGTTGCTCAAGTTACTGCCAGAATCTTGTACTACTATGTAGTATTTTTCATTTGATTTAGAGAAAGTAGAACTGCTGGTCTATAGGTTATCTTTTGCTTAGTGATCTCGTTTATCCTTACGCGCTGCCAGGGGAGGAAAAAGCGATCTTGCCCTAGGGCACCAACATTCCGACGTCGGCCTCCAGCGGCTCCCCCCGCCGATGACCTAGGTCATTGGTGGTGAGTGGGGTCGCCAGATCCATGCATGTTGATAGTTTTAGGTCAAAGTAGCTTCGTTTTTTAGGTTGTTCATCGTCCTGGTTTCAGGGACGACGATGGCGGTGCTGAATAATTTTTCTTCGGATCCTTCCCAGATGGATTTGGAGACCAGTCTACTCAATCAAGGATGGTACGACGGTGGAAGTATCCTCATGGTGGATGTGTGTCCTCAGGCTTCCCCACTGCGGTGGCGTTCGCTCTAGCGCCGACGTGGAATCTGGAAGGTAGTCCAGGAGCGGATACAAATTATAGTCTACATCAACGACATCTAGAAGATGGTGGATCGTGTGTTGGGTTTGCGGTTTGTGGTTTCCTCCTTCAACGTCTTAGTCGTGCAGTGGTGTTAGATTTGGAGTTCGATGGCATGTCCATGGTGCTGCCCCGATATGATTTGTTAAACGACAATGGTTTTACCTTGGGTGAGCTACATTGGAGGTCCGCAAAGCTACATATTAGCAATGGAGCGCATCGAGCTCCAGTGAGGAGGCGATCCGTCATTTTTCCTCTTGGTGGTTGCTGTTGTGGTACGAGAGGCTGGTGACGGGCGTTGGTGTCAAACTCGGAGGACTCTTCGGTCTAGATTATAACTTTTTCTTGGCTAGTGGTCCTTTGTGCAAATATTTGCTTTCTGGTGTTCTTTCGGTCTTTTCAGGTCAGTGTGTTACGTGGCTTATGCTCCCTCCGTTCACAATTGCCTCATGTTCTGGGTTTATTTAGAGTCAAAGTTTGCAAAGTTTGACCAAAAATATGAAAAAAAATATCATCATTCATGATTTAAAATACATATAATATAAAAATATAGTTCATGACAATTCTAATAAAGTAGACTTTGCATTATAGATGTTGGTATTTTTGTCTTACATATACGGTCAAAGTTTAACTTTAAATAAACCCAGAACACGAGATAATTGTGAATAGAGGGAGTACTATAACCTTTATGATATAAATGAGATACATATTTACCATAAAAAAAGATCTCGTTTATCCTTAGAAGTAATAGTAGATCATATTACGAATAAAATTTGAGGTGTGCTTTGGTATACCTCTTCCAATCCCAAACATAAGTTTTTCCAAGATACGTACTGGTCTGTACAATTTAAAATAGGCACGTGCTCCTATAGGGTTTTACTGGGCGTCGTGCCCTTCATTTCAAAAGGTTAAAGAGTGATCAAGGCCGTTCGTGTTTTTCACCGTGCCTAAGATTGGAGGGGGAAAAGTGTTCCCCAGAAACGCAATCTACTACATTAGTTGGTGTAGCCAAAGAAGAGGATATGCCCTTTTTTGTTTTGATCCATTGGTCTTCATACCAGACCCATACCATAGTACAAACACTTTAGAGTCGGAGGAGACTGGTTTGATGGTTGTACGTGCTAAAAATCAGGTATATTCCGTTTTGTTTCCTATCTTAGTCTTTTGCGACACTTCTGGTTTACTTATTTTGTTAGGTCTCGACTTTTCCGCTATGATCTTTCCAGTAGTTCATATAAGAGCTATAGCCGTTCCATTCGTTTCCTATGAGCCAAAAGGTGGCTTTTTTACCGAGTCCTAACTTTGTGTTATTGCTCGATTTATATGAATTTTTATTTCCATTTTCGACAATGAAGCAAAAGTGATAGGATTTTATATGTATGACTTACAAGTAGCAATTTTTCCTCTTGACCAAATTTCTAACCCTCATTAGCAGATTTATTTTTAGTAGTTTCCCTCGTCAAACTAGAGGTTACCAAGAAAACATGCATAGCACTGAATCAATTTTCATTAAATCTTATAGAAAGAAAGAGGTAGAATTTCTTTTTTTTCCAGGGATTTCATGAAAAAAAGTCTCTTATCATTTTTTATTTTATCACCGGACAGAATGCGAAGACAAGATTAGTTATTCTTCGTCTACGAATATCCATTTTTTATGATTTTCATATATAACTAAGCGGTACATACAGAGACACGAGGAGGTGATCATGAAGGGACTCTAGAATCCATCTAGGGTTTTATCCTCTCGCCGGCGACGTCGTTGATCTGATCCATGTTGGTGGCCTTAGGGCCTTGGGGTGTGTCGCACCACAACCCCTCGCTGGCAAGAGAGTTTTTGTTTTTTGTTTAGATTATTTTCAGTGTTTTCTTTGGGATGGTGAGGCCACAACTCTATCTCTAAGTCAGAATAAGGTCCTCTCCGCCTATCCTTGCTCTGATGGTTCGTCTAGCATCGATGAAAGGCACGCGGAGTCGTGTATCTAGCAGATCTCTTGGTATCTAGTCGGTTTTTATGTTCGTTGGTATGATTTCAGGCCCGCTCTTACGATATACGAATGTCATCATTGACGATGGTTGCTAGTGTGGTGGTCATTTGGAACCTTAGCACGTCGACTTCTCGTATGTCTACTATAACGACATCTACTATGATACTTTGTCCGGCTTCGGTGATATAGGGGCAAGGACGGCGGCACGCCTTTGACTCACTCTAGTTGTCCTCGCTAATGGTAGATGGACCTACTTGTAATTTGTATTACTTCTAGGTCTCTTTTTATTGTACTATTTTTTATGATTATTAATATATCAGTAAAAAATTCGCAAAAGAAAAATGTTTGAAATATAAGGGCACGTACAATGCGGTGACGTCAGCCTTCCCTTATGCTCGCCACGTTGGATTTTTGCTTAGTTGGAGAAGAGAGAAACAAGAGAGAGAGGGTTGTCTTCCCTTAGCTAAGGGATGATCTCTTAGCAATAAGAGAAGACTATTTTTCTCCATTGTACCATATGTCTTTTCTTAGTCAACTAATTTTTTACTAAAAATAGTTAATTCTATTAATTGCTAGAGATAGCAATAAGAGATAATCATTGCATGTTTATATATTGTGCCTTCTAAACGATGTGGAAATGCAAGAAAAAGACGCTTTTAAAGATCGTTATACGCCCTAACAAGATCGTGGGAACACGTGTTGTTCCTTCTATACACATGTCTCCCTTAAATTTCAGCGGGTAATTTCAGATCTCCCTTATGTTAGTGTGCAGATCTGGCCTCTCGGCAACTGGTAGTAAGAATATTTGGAGAAGGTTAAAAAACAAGAGAATATTTGGAGAGACAGGAAAGAATCCAATGAAGAAGAGATCTCAATTCATGGACATGAGGACTAGAAATCCAACGAACCCCTGGCACAGGGTACCGCCGCCGCCCCCCATCCTGTCTCGCCGGCGTCTCCCGCTAGATCCGCGCTGCCGGATTACTGGGCTAAGTCCATCGCATTTTCTTCTCTTCTACGGCTCAGCCCATGTCTCCTTGTTGCCGTGTGCTCCTTCGGTGCTGCTGCTTCCTTCCCCGTCCACCTGAGCAACGAGGGCGGCGCCGAGATGCCCAGCCGCCACTTTCGCCGGTGGCGGGGCTGCCGGACGACGACGATCTCCTCGCAGAGATCCTCCTCCGCCTGCTCCCGAAGCCATCCTCTCTCCCCCGCGCCTCCCTCGTCTGCAAGCGCTGGCGGAGCATCGCCACGGACGCCGCCTTCCGCCGCCGCTTCCGCGCCCGCCACCGGAAGCTCCCGGTCCTGGGCGCCTTCCTTGATTCCGCCACGGAACTCAAATTCGTGCCCCTGCTTGACCTTCCCGACCGCATCCCTTCCGAGCGCTTCTCCCTGGATCTCCGAGCATACGGGTTTCGCGTGCTCGGGTGCCGCCATGGACGCGTGCTCCTCATCAACCGGGCGGCACATGTGCTCCTCGTGTTTGAGCCTGTCTCCGGAGACACACACCGCATTCTCCTTCCGCCGGTGTTCGCCAGGGATGGTTTCACCGCCACCGCCAATGGAGCGGTGTTGTGCGCTGCCGGCGATGACCAGGACCATGTGCACGGAGACTGTCACACCAGCCCCTTCAAGGTCGTCGTGGTAGGCACCATCGAACAACAACGGATTGCTGTCGCCTGCGTCTACTCCTCAGAGACCGGCGTTTGGGGTGATATTGCCTCGACGGCCGAACAATGTCAGGGTTATGTCAGCTCTTTTCCCTGCATCCTTATCCGAACTGCTCTTTACTGGTTCCTAACTGGATATGGATATAATGATGCTATACTCCAGTTTGATTTGGATAACCAGAGCCTAACTCTGATCAGCAAGCCTCCTGCTGGCCCCGTTGGTTACCAAAGCAGGATCATCCGGGGAGAGGATGGTGGCCTTGGCCTCGCCATATTATCGTACCCAAGATTGCAATTGTGGGACTTCAAGGTTGATTGTCATGGTGTTGCCACATGGATGCCGTGGAAGAACATTAACATGGACCAGATGCTTGGTCCCAAGGCTAATTCTGCAATTATAGTGGGGTATGCTGAGGATGCTGATGCGATTTTTATGTCGATCTACAAAGCTTCCTACAGCCGTGGCCTCACCATCGTTCAGCTTGAGCCAATGATGGTCAAGGAGTGCCATGGACGCTTCTCCGCCAACATCTACCATCCGCTCACAAGCTTCTATACTGCCGGTAATTGCTTGTCTTTTTCCATTTGAGGAAGTTGCTAGAATCCGCTTATTTTAATACAAGGTGTGCTGGAATACATCTGCTGTGCTTTGTTTCTGTTTACTTGATCGATAAAATTAACTGATATGTTGTTTTTTTATGTTACAGTTTAACTGCATCTTAGTACTCCCTCCGACCCATATTAGTTGACTTGGATTTTTCAAAATTTGGATGAACCAATATACTAAATAGTGTCTAGATTCATCCAAATCTAGACAAACCCAAGTCAACTAATATGGGTCGGAGGGAGTAACTATTTTGACTAGTTTATTCGACAATTATATTGTTGCAGAGGTTAACATACTTTGCTACAAAACGATTGTGAAAATGGGTAAAT
The DNA here is from genome assembly GCA_030063025.1 of Avena longiglumis. Classification (NCBI taxonomy): domain Eukaryota; kingdom Viridiplantae; phylum Streptophyta; class Magnoliopsida; order Poales; family Poaceae; genus Avena; species Avena longiglumis. The sequence goes on from CP125973.1 coordinate 57,981,745, forward strand.
TTAGTTAAGCTAAACGGTAGGGAAAGGCACCTTCTCATGGTAAATCTTTTGTCTCTCTTTTCCTCCTCACCACTACCCCATTTTGCTCTGGCCTCGAGTCAAGGTTGGTGAGCAAATTGCTTAAATGGATCTAATCCTTCAGGTAGACAGTTGTTTACAGAAAACTTAACTAACTGATTACTTACGGACAAGAATTCTTTTATCCTTGCTCTAAGTTTTGTCTGGATGCAAGGATCATACTTAGCGAAAAAATACATGGCTGTGACGGCGATATCTATGCTACTTGATCTACTTCTGTTTGAAACTATTGTTAGTACATTCTGAAGTTTCAAATAGTTATTTTTATCATATCTGGGAGTTTGGTGAATTCAGGATTGCAAAGAATGTGACACTATTTTTGTGGAAAAGAATGTGGTGTTATTTAGAATAATTTGAAATCACACATTGGCAACACTTAGTTGGCTCTGAACGTTGCTTGTTCAAACACCGGTTTTGTGCTTTTCTCATTTCAAATGCTATTCTGTCTTCACCTAATATTGCTGGAATGGCCCAAGTTCAAAGATTCGGTCATAAATTCAATCACCATGTATATGTATAGCTAACAAAAATTGGTTGCTTCACAGGTATCGCTAGGACTCGAAGTACCCCAGTCATTGAGCCCCAGCAGCCATCGAGCCCCTAAAGCAGCATGCACTAACCCTATATCTTATCGTCATACATCTATTTCACCCTCTAGTTTCGTATAACTTGGTTGATGCAATGCTATATGGCATGGTTTACTCACCAAGGAGGCATCCTGGGATTACCACGAGAGATTCTGAATCTGGATTGGAATCGCTTAGATGAGCTCAGGAATCGAGGAGAATGGTCAATGGAACTCTGTTGAAGAAAACAGAAGCTACTATCATCAGCTCTTGAGGACTTTTTTTGTGAGGTCATGTTATCATGTTGAATGGAAGCATTGATTGGGTGCTCAGTCTGGGTGTTTGTAAGGTCCCTCTACTTCAAACTCATTATGGAAGATTTTGTGTTGAAAAACAGCCAGAATTGTCTCGCTACAGAAAAGCAAGAAAAAGGAGAATGAAAAGCAAGGTGTGCTGGAATACATCTGCTGTGCTTTGTTTCTGTTTGCTTGATCGATAAAATTAATCGACATGTTGTTTTTTTATGTTACACTTTAACTGCATCTAAGTAACTATTTTGACTAGTTCGACAATTATATTGTTGTAGAGGTTTAACATACTTTGTTACAAAACCATTGTAAAAATCGGCAAGTTTAGTTAAGCTAAACGGTAGGCAAAGGCACCTTCATGGTAAATCTTACATCTTGAATCTAAATATACTCTATTCTAAATGGGGACATTGCTTCTGTTTACCCAGCATTTATTGTACCAATTTTTTTCTTCTTGACAGAGTAACACTTAAACCCAGCTCGTCAGGTTGTATTAGGAGTAAATAAATAATACTATATTCTTTATGTGGCTATGTTGCTGACAATTATAAAGACTAACATGATATGTCCGACCTTAGCTTGATTCAGGGTTGTGTTACTAATGCTTTTCCTATTAGTCATGTCTAGTTAATCATCATCCTCCTCATTTTTGCATGTTGACCGAATGGGTTACTGAAAGATTTAGAAAGTTAGACCTGTGAGGCTAATATTCATTTGTTAAGTAGCCAAATTTCTACGGAAGTCTTACTCCTCTCTTTGTGGTTTCATTGTTTGTTTTGGATTTTGGATACCTCTGTTGGATATCACCATCGCATCTGACCATCTCTTAATGAGAAAATTGATCATATTTCACTTAAGTGGTCTGTAATTGCCATTATGTCAATAGGAGTTGTAACCTCAAATTCTCATATGCCCCTAAATCGAGATGCCAATTTGTCTTTTACTATCTTGATATTTAGAGTCACTTGGGACATGGCTGCATAAAAAGACCAAATTACCCCTATCCTTTGTCTCTTTTTTCCTCCTCACCACTACCCCATTTTGCTCTGGCCTGGAGTCAAGGTTGGTGAGCAAATTGTCAAATGACTCTAATCCTTCAGGTAGACAGTTGCTCACAGAAAACATAACTAACTGATTACTGACAAGAATTCTTTTATCCTTGCTCTAAGTTTTGTCTGGATGCACGGATCATACTATTTTCAAGCGAAAAAAATACATGGCTGTGACGGCGATATCTATGCTACTTGATCTACTTCTGTTTGAAACTATTGTTGCCACATTCTGAAGTTTCAAATAGTTATTTTATCATATCTGGGAATTTGGTGAATTCAGGATTGCAAAGAATGTGACACTTTTTGGCGTTATTTAGAATAATTTGAAACCACACATTGACAACACTCAGTTGGCTCTGAACCTTACTTGCCTGTTCAAACACTGGTTTTGTGCTTTTCTCAATTCAAATGCTGTTCTCTCTTTACCTAATATTGCTGGAATGACCCAAGTTCAAAGATTCAGTCACCATGGAGTTAGTATTTCCTGATATTTTTTAGCTATGGCTTATGCACTCATGAGTTGTATATGTATAGCTAACAAAAATTGGTTGCTTCACAGGTATCGCTAAAACTCGGAAGTACCCCAGTCATTGAGCCCGACCAGCCATCAAGCCCCTGAAGCAGCATGCACTAACCCTATATCGTATCGTCATACATTTATCTCACCCTCTAGTTTCCTGTGATCTGCATATTTCGTATAACTTGGTTGATGCAATGCGATATGGCATGGTTTACTCACCAAGGAGGCATCCTGGGATTACCGCGGAGATTCTGAATCGATTGGAATCGCTTAGATGAGCTCAGGAATCAATGACGTGGTACGAGCATTGCGCACCAGCCAAATCATCCGCATTCCTGTTATAGCCAATGCTGAGGAACTCCACAGAGAGCCACCAGTTTTTGAGCATGGCATCCATTGCTTGCAGTACATCCTTTTGCTGTGAAGACTCTGGACCACAGCTCTCGGGCGGAAGGGCTCTGAACCAACCGAAGAGTTTTTCCTCAAGTGGAGCTGGGTTTTGCCATAGCAGTTTGGCATAATCCGCCGCGGGCATCGACTCTGCGGTATGCATGCCATTTGGTGTCCATGGCCAGATAAAACAGTTTTCTGTCTAACCTTGGCGGAAGAGTTTGGATCATCGTCCACAATCCCATAGAATTCAGATAGTGCTTGAAGACTTCGAGTTCCTCTAACATCAGTCATCCATTTACTATTTTAGCAAAGCCTCGGCCACTATCCTCTATTTTGCTCCAATCGCAGTCGCAGTAGCTAACTGAAGAACAGCTGTAAGAATGACATTACCGTTTTGAGGAACGGAAGACCTGTCTTTTCTTATCCTTATCTACAGCACATACTGTCAAGAAAATCGCATATATTTCAGATATTAATGTTGTTGACTTTTGTATTAAACCTGCGTAAAAAAATATTTTCAAATTGAAGACTCATCAAACAGGACCTAGACTTCAATATCAAATGAGGATTCACTTTCCGTTGCTACTGCTATTTTTTTTAGAGATGATGACCTCGAAGAAGCTAGCTACACTATTTAGCTTCATTTATTTATTGCACTGAACTCATACACTGAAAACATGAGTTAATCTCTGCAGTTAATTAACTTCTTGGACATTACCGTTTTGAAGGAAAGCCATAAGGATGTTTTTTTTTGGGTGATCCATAACACCTAATCTTCCGTTTAAAGCCTAAATCCTTCAAAGCTGAGTGACTTTGGATCGACGAACAAACAAACCGGCCACCAGATTGGTGATTCCAGCTGACCTCACAGAAAACTGACCAGATAGTCGCTGAGAGATGAAGGTACAGTAGCTTCGAATTCTCGACCAGAATGTGACATTGATTCTAAGTACTACTGGTTGTTGAGCTCACCTTAGTACACGGTTGGAGGACACGGCGAGGGATATTTTCTCTCGACATGGATAGCCGCGTGATTTAAGAATTGATCTACCTTAGATTGAAGACAATTATTTTGATAGTGTCTTTTTTAATGCTTGTCACCTTTTTTCCTAGTTCTGTCGTTCGTATGACTGTGTGCATCTTGGTTATGCAGAGGCCGGATGTAAATATTAAACTTTATGTTAATAAATGCGTCCTTTTTCAAAAAACCTTAACCGGTCCAGTCCAGATTAAGAATGTGCTGTCTCTGGATCGTAGGAACGAGAACATCCTTGAATTCCAAAAACGTGGAATCTGCAGACTCAGCTGCGGTGGCAACACGATAAAGAAAAAGAGTGGCATCTATTCATATTCATGTGGATGGATATCACGGGATTCAATTGTGATTATATCTCCTAAGAGCGGCAACCAGTAGGACCTAGCGCAGACATATTTTTTCAGGGGAAAAAAGCAGAAGGATAATAGCTCAAAATGATCAGAAAATGTTTACTTCACGGTTACAGAATTTATGACTGAACCTTTGATCATTCCAACAACATTAGGTAAAGAGATGGGCGGGCAGACCATTATAGCTAGCTTTGTTGCACGTTTTTCTTAATAAAGATCCTCTCAAGCCGTTGTTATTTACCTTGTTGAGTACAAGAATATCATGTTTGAAGAGTCTTTAGTTAGTGAATATTCAGTGCTGTTTAGGACACCTACAACAGGTTCATGTGAGCTGGCCTTTTTTAGCATTCTATATATGATCGTTGTTGATTTGGAAGAGAAAATACACAGATAATTGACTTCCATTCACGAAAAAAAAAATGCTAAAAGGAATGCTTATACTCTAAATCAATAGATACAAAAACTAACAACGCTGATACATGAAAAAAATTGTGCGGTTTTCTCGACAATTATGAGCCGTAGATAACTATAAGAAAAGTATGTGGGAGATCTTGGCACTTTGTCCCCTTTAGTTATACTAGTTCAACCCAGCTAGCTGTCATGTCCAGGTAATTTGTTAGTATGAAATTGGCTATGAAGGTGCACCTTCGACTGACCTTTATCTTAATTCGCAGGAGCGCTCCTGCGAATTAAGATAAAGGTCAGTCGAAGGTGCATCTTCATGGCCAATTTTGTATCTTAAATTACAGCTCACCATGAAGTCAGAGCAAACTCTAGATGTAACTTCCAGATCAGTTAACTTAGTAGATCAGTTGCGTGACCAAATTTGTACCTACATGATCAGAGGTTAGTTCCGAAAAGGTACTATCTCGATCCCAATGGAAGGAACACAAATAAACCTGACCAGACCACCCGGTAGAAAAGTCTGACGCCGTAGTAGTGTAGTTCTTCAGTTAACTTTTGTTTCTTCAGTTTCTGTAGCGTTTCATTCGTTCTCAGAATAGCTGTCATGACCATGATCCTGTTCACGAGCTGACTGAGTGATCCTGTCCATTGCTGATGTGATTTTTGTATAGGATCATGTCATTGGAGTATATTCTACAATACCAGGCCCACCACTGCTTCAACTTCCTGCTGCTCAGAATATACGTTTGGGAAGCGCATAGGATGATGAATGATAGTCACCGGAGTTTGGGCCGCTGCGTTTGGGCCGCTGCGGCCCAAACTCCGGTGTCTATAATTCATCATCCTCTGCGCTAGCATTGCCCTAATCGTAGTTCTGAGCAGCAGGAAGTTGAAGCAGTGGTGGGCCTGGTAAATTATACTATACGGAGTAGAATATATGTGATCCTTCGCATCAATGATATGGTCCAATAAATTGATCAAAATAGTTTACCATCTTTCAGGACAGATACAGCTAATTGTCGATCAAGCAAAGAAATTCATGTACGGATGATTGGATCTGTCCTCAAAGTTCCCACTGAGTTCCGTGGGCTACATTGACTCAAGTCGAACGATGAAGAAACGTCTGTGGCGGCCATGGACACCCACCTCATACAAAAATCCCATCCTCGGAGTACAATCCCTCTATATATAAGGATCAAGGATCTCGTGCATGTTAAACGTCTCTTGCAGCACCCCATGTGGCAACCCCACGAGAATCTGACCTGATGGATGTTTCGTAGAGCACAAGTGCCCAACTTGTCGTATAGCTTTTTGTTCTAGTTGGTTATGCTCATTCATTTAACTTGCAAGTTTCCATGTCAGACTGTTGATATTTGACGAAGCAATACATGACAAACTGCATCAAGAAGAACAATCTGTGTGTTGCTATAATTCAAGTCAACTCAGTCGGGTTGCTCTCTGTCGGTTTATCTTCAAGAAAAAACAATCTGTGTGTTTGCTATACTTCAAGTCAACTCAGTCGGCCTGCTCTCTGTCAGTTTATCTTCAAGAAAAACCAGAGTACAGTGTAAGTTGGCATAATTTAGATACTTAACTAGAATCTGGGTTGCTCTCTGTCGGCGCTGAACAATGAAGCTCAGCCATGGCCGCCTATTTCTACCGTGATCTACTCAGTCATCCCATGAACATGATCACTCAGTCAGCTCGTGAACAGGATCATGCATGGTCATGACAGTTATTCTGAGAACGAATGAAACGCTAGAGTAACTGAAGAAACAAAACTTAACTGAAGAACTACACTACTACGGCGTCAGACTTTTCTACCGGGTGGTCTGGTCAGGTTTATTTGTGTTCCTTCCATTGGGATCGAGATAGTACCTTTTCGGAACTAGCCTGCCTCTGATCATGTAGGTATAAATTTGGTCACGCAAATGATCTCTACTGAGTTAACTGATCTGGAAGTTACATCCAATCCATCTTCTAGAGTTTGCTCTTACTTCATGGTGAGCTGTAAGATACATCCTGTCACGCCGCAAACCTTTCAATCATTCATTCATTTTCTTAGTACTTCTTTTTACACTAGTATAGTTCGGCCTACCGCTGATTGGTAAAAATTCGACCGTCTGCCGTGGCCCAGGCAAGATTCGTGCGTGGGAACATCGCACAAGGAGGTCACATTAAAACCGTAAGAGAAACTTTGCAAACAAAGCATAAATCGTTTGCTACTGGTGCATCTCCTAGTACCACTGGTTCACTCCAAACCGTGTATCGTTTCATGGTGACTCATTTATATTAAACTCTTTCATTTTCTGTGCCCTTTCTTAAATGGTGAGGCATAAATCATAGTGTGTTAAAGATATTCTCGAATTCCGCTGACGCGTTGGGGACGATGCAGCTTCCCTGACACGCGCCATAAAGCGCCGCACCGCCCACTAGGCACACACCAGTGTACGGTACACAAACTTCGATATGCCTCGCGGTAAAAAAGACCGCTTGTCTTTCTTGCGTATGGCAGTGCCGGGCGCAGCGACGCCGTGTTGAGCAGGCCTCTCTGGTGGTGGAAGAGGAGGAGGAGCAAACATTTCAGGTTGGGAGGAGTACCCCCTCCCGCTGCCGAACCACGATGGCGGATCCTCTCCCTTGTATTCCAGTTGGTCTTCCTCGGAAGAGGAGTACGAGGATGTTTTATATTTTTCGGGACTAACACATGAAATATTTTATATTTTATCTGACACTCCACTTAACATCCTATTCATGGTCTAAAAATGGCTCACATATATATTTTTGTTAAAATAAATAGCTGTTCACAAATGAATTGTAATAGTCTCCAGCTTTGTCAACGTTAAAGAAAAAGCTTCATGAAACTACTTTCCTGCCTTCAGCACTGGAACCGCAAGCACGAATTTGTAGTGGTGGTCGTGAGAACAATACAAGTGTACTGTTGAGTGCCAGAGCGGCGGTGGGTTCCGTGGAGGATGCTAGCATCCACGTCATCATCCTCGTTGCGCTCACCTTCCTTGACGCTGATGGCTTTCCTTGCTGCTGTCGGAGGAGATTGCCCTCGCCTGGTCGAAGGTCAAGGCAGCGAAGGAGGCACATGAGAGCACGCGTCGCATGGAAAACTTAATTTACCTCGCCGCCAACGACGACAAGTCCGGCTCGATCGGATGGAGCGATGACTGTGAAGGCAGCAACCGGGGATGTCGACTGCACCATCTTCTATCGTCGCATTGGTCTTTAGATTATGTTTCGTTTACGTTTTATTGAATTTTGTTTAAATTTGTAAAAAAATCCAAGGTATGAATGAACTTTGCTCCTTTTTAGGCATGAATAAGTATGAAACCAAAATACCCAATAAACATAAGAATTAGCTCTCTCTAAAAAGGAGACGATCGAGCCGCAACTTCTAGCACGGCTACCTTGTTACAACTTCGTATTTTTTGCTAAATCTGTCCAAATCTAAAAAGTTCAATCAAATCTGACCCTTTCTCGAAACTAATTCGGAATCTGACCCCTGGGGTTGGCGCCATTTAAAATGGCGCCGAAGTGTATAGGTCGGCGCCAAGATGAAGCAGCTGGGAGGCAAACTAGGGAGGTCGGCGCCGTTTTAAACGGAGCCGACCTCCTTCGGTTCGGTTTTCTGATGTGTGCACGCCGACATATACAACTTCGGCGTCATTTTAAACGGCGCCGAGTCCAGGGGTCAAATTCCGAATTAGTTTTGAGAGGGGGTCAGATTCGGTTAAACTTCTTAGATTTGGGGGAAGATTTGACAAAAAATACTACAACTTCACTCCAGTCGCAATAGTTTGACCAGACATGAATCTTGCACGATGAACAGATTGTCTTTAACTGCGCGTATCTCTTTTCTTCATGGGTGAGGCACTTTTTTTCTTTGACAAGAACCGCACTAGACAAGATATTGAGGGCATTCTGATTTCCGTAGTATCATCATTCTTGCCACGCAAATCCAGATTGAGATTAAGGAAATGAAGTTAATTAAATTTTCAAATCACTGACTCAGGCCTATTTTATACACCTAAAAGGGTGAGATAGAGGAATGAAATGAGCCAGTAAAATGGTCCATGACCACAAGTATGGAGCTATAACCATAATACTTGGGGAGTGCCTCAAGAAAATCCATTGAAATAGAAGCAATGCTCAAATTATTGGACCCGTGCTAGATTTCACTTTTCCCCAGGCAAGTTACCTTATATTTATAACGCTTTGATAGTCGAGAGGAAAGTTCAGAAGAGCCTTCCTACATTTGCTATAGGGGTTCGTAGCATGGAAAGCAAAAAAATTCTACCGCATACACACAAACAAGCCAAGATCTATCTACTAGATTGTAGCAACGAATCGATAGAAGCACTCATCCTCGAAGATTCCAAAGCGGTTAACGAGAGCAGATTCTCGTGGGTGATGTAGTCGTACACTTGTCGATCTCAAGATCGCGTAGACGATCCTTCCGGCGCTGGCCCCAGCGCTCCGCAATCGGTCACATCGCTCGCAGACCGATGAAGAACTACCTCCCTTGTTCCAAAGAAAATGGAGGTTGTAGTTCTCTCCTCGTGATTCCGGCAGCACGACGGCGTGGTGTCGGAAATAGAGGGAAGATCCCGCAGGACTTTGCCTAAGCCAGTGCGAGTTATGGTGGATTAGGTTTTCCTGGAAATCTAGGGTTTATAAAACCGGGAGGAGGAGAAGGTGTCGACGGCGGCTGGAGCGGCGGCGGCTTGGGCGTGGGGAGGGCTTGGCTCTTGTGTTGGGGCAGCCCTCCCCCTCTATTTATGAGAGGGGGGCGGCCTTGGGAGGGGTGGGTTTGAATCCAAACCCAAACCCAAGTTGGATTGAGAGGACTTGTTTTTTCTCCCACTAGGAAACCATTGTTCCAGTTTGACTTTTCAAACACCCATTTGACTTTCAATTTAGAGCTTTAATTCTCTCTTGCAAATGCCCACACCAAGTGACCTAGGATATGATCCAATCATTCCACTTATCCATGACAACATCATGGACCATTCCCCTTCCGGATCTGTGAATCTTCTAGAACCTCTCTGATGAAAACATCGGAATCTTTCCCAAACTCCGGAATCGGACTTTCCTTATATGAATCTTATTCTCCGGACCATTCTGGATCTCCTCGTGATATCCCGGATCCCATCCGAGGATCCGAACGACATTCGGTATCCCTATTAACATTCCATATCTACTAAACAACATCGAATCCTTATGTGTGTCTCCCTACGGTTCGTGAATTATGCGGACATGACCGAGACACTTCTCCGATCAATAACCAATTGAGGAATCTGGAAATTCATATGGCTCCCACATATTTCTACGATTACTTTGCGATCGAATGAACCACTTACATACGATACCAATTTCCCTTTGTCTCACGATAGTTTACTTATCCGAGGTTTTGATCGTCGGTATCTCTGCATACCTAGTTCAACCTCGTTACTGATAAGTACTCTTTTCTCGTTCCCGTGATATGTGATCCCTTGTGAGACAGTCAAATGCTTGCAAGCTAATTGGATGACATTCCACCGAGAGGGCCCAGAGTATATCTATCTGTCATATGGTTGGACAAATCCCACTCTTGATCCATGTGCCTCAACCCATACTTTCCGAACACTCAATGCCACCTTTATAGCAACCCAGTTACGGTGTGGTGTTTGATGTCATCAAAGCATCCTTCCGGTGATGGTGATTAGCATGATCTCATGGTCGAAGGAATTAGGTTACTATGTATTAGAAAGCTTATAGCAAACGAACTATTGAAATGACTTGATCTTAATGCTACGCTTATCTATAGGAGTATGTCCATCACATCATTCTCCTAATGACATGACCTTGTTGTTAACAACATCTCAATGTTCATGATCGGGAAACCACAACCATCTATTAACCAACAAGCTAGTATTACAAAGAGGCTTTACTAGGGACTCTAATTTAGTTTACAAATCACACAAGTATTAATGTTTCCTGTTTAATACTGTTATATCATGAATATAAACATTCATCATAAACACAAAGATATAATAATAACCACTTTTATTATTGCATCTAGGGCATATCTCCAACAGTCTCCCACTTGCACTAGAGTCAACTAATCTTGATTACATGATAATATACCGAACACCCATGGAGGTTTGGTGCTGGTCATGTTTTGCCCTAGGGAGAGGTTTAGTCAACGGATCCGCCATATTCAGATCTATGTGTACTTTGCAAATCTTTATGTCACCATCTTGGACATGTTATCGAATAGCGTGAAAACGTAGCTTGATGTGCTTCGGCTTCTTGTGTGACCTTGGTTCTTGCGCATTGGCTATGGCGCCCATGTTATCACAGTAGATAGACATTGGGTCCAGCGTACTTGGAACCACACCGAGCTCTGTAATGAACTCCTTCATCCATAACGCCTCGTGTGAAGCCTCCGAAGCAGCTATGTATTCCGATTCAGTTGAAGATCTCGCCACAACGCTTTGTTTTGCACTCCTCCAGCTAACTGCTGCACCATTCAAAGTAAATACGTATCCAGATTGAGATTTAGAATCATCCGGATCGGTGTTCCAACTAGCATCGGTGTAACCATTAACAACGAGCTGTTCATCACCTTCATAAGAAAGAATCATATCCTTAGTTCTTCTCAAGTACTTAAGGATGTTTTTGACCGCTGTCCAATGATCCACTCCTGGATCACTTTGATATCTGCTAGTCAAACTAACAGCATATGCAATGTCGGGTCTAGTACATAACATGGCATACATAAGAGATCCTATGGATAAGGCATAGGGAGTCTTACTCATCCTTTCTCTATCTTCTGCCGTTGCAGGACTTTGAGTTTTACTCAAGGTCGTATTGGGCAACATGGGCAAGAACCCTTTCTTGCTATCTCCCATTCCAAACCTCTTTAGAACTTTGTCCAAATATGTACTCCGTGACAATGATATTAGGCGCCTCGATCTATCTCTATAAATCTTTATGCCTAATATGTAAGATGCTTTGCCAAGATCTTTCATTGAAAAACTATTATTCAAATAATCCTTGACACTATTAAGAAGGTCTACATCATTCCCAATCAACAATATGTCATCTACATATAGTATTAAGAATGCTACAGAGCTCCCACTCACTTTCTTGTAAATACAAGTTTCTCCATAAGTTTGTATAAAACCAAAGCTTTTGATTACTTTATCAAAAAGTTGATTCCAACTTCGGGATGCTTGCTTCAATCCATATATGGACCGTTGAAGTTTGCATACCGTGTTAGCATCTTTAGGATCGACAAAACCTTTGGGTTGCATCATATACAACTCTTCATCAATGTCTCCACTGAGGAACGCCGTTTTTACATCCATCTGCCATATTTCATAATCATAATATGCAGCGATTGCTAACATAATCCTCACAGACTTTAGCTTCGCTACTGGTGAGAAAGTCTCATCGTAGTCAACACCTTGAATTTGTCGAAACCCTTTTGCGACAAGTCGAGCTTTATAGACAGTAACATTACCATCAGCATATGTTTTCTTCTTGAAAATCTGTTTGTTCTCGACAGCCTTCCAGCCATCCGGTAAGTCCACCAAAGTCCATACTTGGTTTTCGTACATGGATCCAATCTCGGATTTCATGGCTTCTTGCCATTTATTGGAATCTGGGCTCATCATCGCTTCCTCATATGTCCCAGGGTCATCGGTGTTGTCCACCAACATGACACTAATAATAGGATCATACCAATCAGGAGTGGTACGAGTTCTTGTTGACCTGCGAGGTTCTGTAGTAACTTCAACCGAAATTTCATGATCAACATCATTAGCTTCCTCTCTTATTGGTGCAGGCGCCACAGGAACTACTTCCGGTGCTGCGCTACTCACAAGTTCGAGAGAAGGTTCAACAAGCTCGTCGAGTTCTACTTTCCTTCCAGTCACTTCTTTTGAGAGAAACTCCTTCTCTAGAAAGGATCCATTCTTGGCAACGAAGATTTTGCCCTCGGATCTATGATAGAAGGTATACCCAATAGTTTCCTTCGAGTATCCTATGAAGACGCATTTTTCGCTTTGGGTTCAAGCTTGTCGGGTTGTAACTTCTTTACATAAGCTTCGCAACCCCAAACTTTAAGGAACGGCAATTTAGGTTTCTTCCCAAACCATAATTCATACGGTGTCGTTTCAAAGGATTTAGATGGTGCCCTATTTAAAGTGAATGTGGCTGTTTCTAATGCATAACCCCAAAACAATAGCGGTAAATCTGTAAGTGACATCATAGAACGAACCATATCTAAGAGAGTTTGATTACGACGTTCGGACACACCATTACGCTGTGGTGTTCCCGGCGGTGTCAATTGTGAAAGTATTCCGCATTTCTTCAAATGCTCGCCAAACTCGTAACTTAGATATTCACCTCCACGATCAGATCGTAGAAATTTAATCTTCTTATTACGCTGATTCTCTACCTCACTTTGAAATTCCTTAAACTTCTTGAAAGTTTCGGACTTATGTTTCATGAAATAGATATACCCGTATCTACTCAAGTCATCCGTGAAGGTAAGAACATAACGATAATCACCGCGCGATGCTACACTCATTGGGCCACACACATCGGTATGTATGATTTCCAATAAGCCTGTAGCTCGCTCCATCATACCAGAAAATAGAGTCTTAGTCATTTTACCCATCAGACATGCTTCACATCTTTCAAGTGATTCGAAATCAAGTGATTCAAGAAGTCCATCGGAATGGAGTTTCTTCATACGCTTCACTCCAATATGACCAAGACGACAGTGCCACATATAGGTTGAGTTATCGCTCAATTTCAAATGTTTAGCTTCAATGTTATTAATGTGTGTATTACCATAATCGAGATTCAATAAGAATAGACCATCTATCAAAGGTGCATGTGCATAAAACATATTACTCATATAAATCGAACAACCATTATTCTCGGACTTAAACAAGTAACAGTCTCGCAATAAACATGATCCGGATATAATGTTCATGCTCAACGCATGCACCAAATAACAATTATTTAAGTATAAAACTAATCCCGATGGTAGATGAAGAGGTAGCGTCGACCGCGTGATCACATCAACCTTTGATCCATTTCAACGCGCATCGTCACCTCGCTTCTTCGCTAGCTTCCGCTTATTCGCAGACTTTTTCGAGTTACAAATATGAGCAACTAAACCAAGATCAAATACCCGTGCACTACTACGAGTACTAGTGAGATACACCTCAATAATGTATATCGGATATACCTTTCTTTTTGATGTTGCCGCTTCTTCAAATCCGCCAAGTACTTTGGGCAATTCCGCCCGGTGACCTTCTCCCTTGCAAGAAAACACTCAAGATCGCTTAGGCCCAGCCTTGGTCTTCTTCGCCGGTGCGGTAACTTTATTACCGCCCTTCTTGAAGTTTCCCTTTTTCTTAGACTTGCCTTGCTCCTTGAATTTGGTGGTATTATTGACCAACAACACTTGGTGATCTTTCTTGATCTCCACTTCTGCAGACTTTAACATGGAGAAGAGTTCGGGCAACAACTTGTCCATGTTTTGCATATTGTAGTTCATCACAAAGTTCTTGTAACTTGGTGGTAGTGATTGGAGGACACGGTGAATCCCCAAAGCATTAGGAATCACTATACCCAAGCTTTGAAGATTGCTTGCGTGCCCAGACATCTTAAGCACGTGCTCACTGACGGAGCTGCCCTCTTCCATCTTGCAGTTAAAGAACTTTTCAGAAGCTTCATAACTCTCAACTGCCGCGTGAGGGTCAAATATCATTTTGAGTTCACAGACAATATCATGTGGGTCATGGTTCTCAAACCTTTTCTGAAGCTCTGATTCCAAACCATACAAGATAGCACACTGAACTGTGGAGTACTGATTCTTCCGAGTGAGGAAAACATTCTTTACCTCATCGGTAGCAGTAGCTGCAGGCGGGTCACCCAGCGGTGCATCCTCAAATTACCATCATTGAGGACAATCCTCAAATTGCGGAACCAATCCGCAAAGTTGCTTCCATTGTTTTTCAACTTTTCTTTCTCTAGGAACGCATTAAAATTGATGGTAGGGGCCGCCATTGATCTAAAACATATTTGCAATAGTTTAGACTAAGTTTATGACAAATTGAGTTCTAATTAATAGTTAAATTAATCTAGGTGAACTCCCACTCAAAACAATATCTCTCAAATTGTTTTAGTGATCACATGAACCAAATGCACCACGTCAAAACCGATCATCACGAGAGTTGATGTAGCTTCAATGGCGAACAATCAACATGTTCATCATATCTACTATATGAATCATGCTTTACCTTTCGGTGATCCGTGTTCCGAGACCATGTATGTACATGCTAGGCTCGTCAAGATCAAACCTTAGCTTCCGCATGAGCAAATCTGGCTTGCTCACGTTGTATACACTCGCAGAATCTAACACACATGATCATCACGTGGTGCTTCGAAACAACGAGCTTTAGCAACGGTGCTTACTAAGGATGAACACTTTAAAACATGAAATTTTGTGCTTGAGGGATCATATTATAATGCTATCGTCGTGAACTAAGCAATACAAGATGCATAAAAGGATTAACATCACATGCAATTCATAATATGTGATATGATATGGCCTTTCTTCTTGTGCTTACGATCTCCATATTCAAGCACGAACATGATCTCCATCATCACTGGTATGGCGTCAAGGTTAATGGCGCCTCTTCATGGTTGTCGTTCACCAGCATCAACTATTACAACTACTTTGAATAGACACGCAAGTCTTAGCGGAATTTAAAATACAACCATATGGCTCCTGCTGGTTGCGAACTTACAATAAGGAACATTGCATACATCATATATAATCACAATCATGGCCATATCACATCACAGCACACCCCTGCAAAACAAAGTTAGACGCCTCTAATTTTCTTTGCATATTTTACGTAGTTTGGGGCTTTCAATAAGTGTTGTTCTAACTTACGAACAAGAACACCAACGTTGATGCTTGAACTATCAAGTTCTCATTGTAAATTGAATCTATACCATGATGGGAGAGACAAACACTCGCAAAGCCACTTATGCAATACAAGTTGCATGTTAAGCGTGGAGAAAGTCTCATGAACGATGTCATGTAAGGTTAGCCCGGGCTGATTCATCCCATCATACCGCAAGATGCAAAGTACACAAAAAGCAATTGATAATAAAAGCACCACTGTCCACAGTGACCATTGTGTTCTACTCGTGCAACAGATCTACATATAGACACGGCTCTGATACCACTGTAGGGGTTCGTAGCATGGAAAACAAAAAATTTCTATCGCATGCACACAAACAAGCCAAGATCTATCTACTATATTGTAGCAACGAGTCGATAGAAGCACTCACCCTCGAAGATTCCAAAGCGGATAACGAGAGCAGATTCTCGTGGGTGATGTAGTCGTACACTTGCCGATCTCAAGATCACGTAGACGATCCTTCCGGCGCTGCGTTCCGGCAGCGCTTCCGCAGTCACCACATCGCTCGGTACTGATGAAGACCTTCCTCTCCTTGTTCCAAAGAAAATGGAGGTTGTAGTTCTCTCCTCGCGATTCCGGCATCACGACGGCGTGGTGTCGGAAGTAGAGGGAAGATCCCGCAGGGCTTTGCCTAAGCCGGCACGAGTTATGGTGGATTAGGGTTTCCCGGAAATCTAGGGTTTAGAAAACCGGGAGGAGGATAAGGTGTCGGCGGAGGCTAGAGCGGCGGCGATGAGGCAGCGACGGCGGCGACGAGCGGCATCGGCTTGGGCGTGGGGAGGGCTTGGCTCTTGTGTTGGGGCAGCCCTCCCCCTCTATTTATGAGAGGGGGCAGCCTTGGGAGGGGTGGGTTTGAATCCAAACCCAAACCCAAGTTGGATTGAGAGAAGGACTTGTTTCTTCTCCCACTAGGAAACCATTCTTCCAGTTTGACTTTTCAAACTCCCGTTTGACTTTCAATTTAGAGCTTTAATTCTCTCTTGCAAATGCCCACACCAAGTGACCTAGGATATGATCCAATCATTCCACTTATCCATGACACATTCATGGACCATTCCCCTTCTAGATCGGTGAACCTTCTAGAACCATCTAGAACCTCTGTGATATAAACATCGGAATCTTTCCCGAACTCCGGAATCAGACTTTCCTTATATGAATCTTATTCTCCGGACCATTCCCGATCTCCTCGTGATATCCCGGATCCCATCCGAGGCTCCGAACGACATTCGGTATCCCTATTAACATTCCATATCTACTAAACAACATCGAATCCTTAAGTGTGTCTCCCTACGGTTCGTGAATTATGCGGACATGACCGAGACACTTCCCCAATCAATAACCAATAGAGGAATCTGGAAATTCATATGGCTCCCACATATTTCTACGATTACTTTGCGATCGAATGAACCACTTACATACGATACCAATTTCCCTTTGTCTCACGATAGTTTACTTTTCCGAGGTTTTGATCGTCGGTATCTCTGCATACCCAGTTCAACCTCATTACCGATAAGTACTCTTTTCTTGTTCCCGTGATATGTGATCCCTTGTGAGCCAGTCATATGCTTGCAAGCTAATTGCATGACATTCCACCGAGAGGGCCCAAAGTATATCTATCCGTCATATGGATGGATAAATCCCACTCTTGATCTATGTGCTTCAACCCATACTTTCCGAACACTCAATGCCACCTTTATAGCAACCCAGTTACGGTGTGGTGTTTGATGTCATCAAAGCATCCTTCCGTTGATGGTGATTAGCATGATCTCATGGTCGAAGGAATTAGGTTACTATGTATCGGAAAGCTTATAGCAAACGAACTATTGAAATGACTTGATCTTAATGCTACGCTTATCTATAGGAGTATGTCCATCACATCATTCTCCTAATGACATGACCTTGTTGTTAACAACATCTCAATATTCATGATCGGGAAACCACAACCATCTATTAACCAACAAGCTAGTATTACAAAGAGGCTTTACCAGGGACTCTAATTTAGTTTACAAATCACACAAGTATTAATGTTTGCTGTTTAATACTATTATAACATGAATGTAAACATTTATCATAAACACAAATATATAATAATAACCACTTTTATTATTTCCTCAAGGGCATATCTCCAACATTTGCGCCCTGCTAAAAGCTATCACACCACATGGTGCACATACGCTCGACAAAAGACGAGCAACATCCGTTGGCAGCCCCCATGGCCGCTGCCTCTGCTCCATCTTGCACTTGATCCTCCGGCCTTCTGCATGGATCCAAGGATGACAGAACCATCAGCAGAAGGGAGTTCCACTCGAGCGAATATTTGTAAGGTGTGGCAGGTGCACATATTGTTTTTTCTGGTTTTTGTTTCTTGGTAGCGAACTACTCAGCATAATTTAGTAAGTGGAAGGGCGAGTACGGGTGAAAGACCACTACCTTCCGGATAAAAGGAAAGTAGGTTGAGGAGCCAGATCCTGGAGCTGAGCAAATTGCTAGAACCATCCCAAAGATGGTACCCGATTGTTTTGATTTTTGGAATGGATATTTATGGAATCCTGAATTTGGTGGTTAAACTCTATTGCGGTGACGATACTGTAGGGGAGGTCCTGCGGCAAAATAGCCAGTGGCTTTTGGTACCCATCGGAAAGTGCTGAATGGATTGTTTGAGCTCGTTGCCCAACGACAAAAAGAAAGAAATTTAGGATAAGATCAGGCCGAAAGACGTAGTTGATGGACAACAATTTTCTTTCAAATTTGTGTCATTCTTTATTTTTTATCTAGAACCATGTCTAAACCCAAATTTTGGGATCATCGTAGCAGAAAACATTTTAACAAGAAATAGGCATAAGTAGAGGATCAACGCCAAAAACTCTCCACCGATAAAACATGGAACCCCCCAAGCAAATCCTCGGTATCATCTAGAGGTATTCGAATGCACATTCGTAGTTCAATCAAAACTTAGATACATGTGTGGAATCTTATAAACATTGCCATAAGAATGGCACATGCTTGTACTTATGAAATTTCAACATCATTCTAGAATGAAGTTTCAAAAGACTTAGAGATTTTTTTGAAATTAGAACTTTAAGAAATTAAAATAACATAAAATAGCATCTTGGTACACATGGACCTACTTTTGAAGAAAAATATCTTTTTTCTAGATATTGGGTACACACATGGTGTTGCGAATTTTCACAGGACATATGTCTATTAATAACATGTGCAAAACTCTGAAAACGTGTTACCATACAAAAAGCTAAACAATTCTAATTTAATACATAACTCATTTCATTTTGATATTTAGTATAAACTCTCATGTTTTTTCGTGCCTTGAACCTTCTAATATTCTTTCAGATAGTAAAAAAGAAAAATACTTCCTAAGTCAAGGATAAACAAGAGATATTCTCAAAAAAGGAATAAACAAGAAATATTAATGCTACCATATCCATGCATTTTGTATACATAATGGGTTTACAAAGTTAGTTAAATTAGTTAATTTAGATGACAATTACCTAGGTCAATTTGGTTGGGGTTGGTTAATTCGGTTAATTTAGCAAGAGATTATTTAGTTCTTTGTTTTCTGTCATAAACTCAAAATGTTAGTGCTAGATTAGGGTTGATGAAATTAGTGGTAGAAATTTTAGAACCATTAGCATTAATTTAGTTGGACATATTGGGGTTGATTTATAGTTAATTGCTAGTCTCACTTCCATGGACGTCCTACACATGTTCTTTTGATTTTGTGCATGAAGTAGTATTTAAGAAAACGCTAAAACAAATGTACGCACCTAATCAAACCAAGGTTTGATGCGAGTATATAAAAAAAATCAAATCCAATTTGTGCAAAAATAGAATATAGCCTAATTTTGCTTTCTTGGGTGGTTCTATAAGCGATGTTTTTTCATTACTAGCCACAGAATGCATGCACATGTTGTCAACTTATTATGAATCCAACTTTCAAGATGCATTTGCCACATGCTTCAATTTATATACTCAAGAAAGATTATATAGCTATGACTTTCTAATCATATACTTGAACCACCGCTAATTAAGATATCTGTTCGAGCGGATGTTTTAGAGATATCTATCATGATATTTAATGATACTAAAATACATACAATGTCACTCATACACATAGAAAACTCATTTGCATTCAGTAAATAGTTTGTGCAATAATTAAAATTTAATGTAAGAATTTTTTTACTACAACATATAATTTAGATTTAGAAAAAATAAATTGTTGAGGGATATACTTTAAAACTTAATAAAAAGAACTCTATAACTAATTTTGAAAACATTATTATGTGGTTAATTATGCCATCTAGCTGAAGTAATTTTTATTCATTAATGCTAAATAGAATATAATTTTAAACAAGTATAAAAAATTAGTATAATTTTTTTTAAGTGTGGAGCCTTGAGTAGATTCCATTCCTGGTCTTATGTAGTTTGCTTGCTGACCAAACTACAATGCCCAAGCGTCCAAACCTACCCAGCGACGGGTCTCGTTTCGCTTATCATAAGTTAGCCTCCTTAATAAATCCGAATCACAACTTCAATAGCTTCTTCCCATTTGTCAAGCAGTGCATGCTAAACCCTTTTTCTAGATAAAACACTTTTGTTGTTTTTTAGTGTGAATAATCTAAAGGCTCTATTATAACAGTGTGAAACTAGGAAACCCCTCTATGTACACTTTCACAATTGACACCGTAGTTCCATTCCATGGGCCGCTTGAGAAGGTTGCAAATGTTGCTCGACTCAAAATGTGAGGCTCCATACTCTTGTCCACTAGCTAAATTCTTGGTAATCAGCTACAACATGGAAAACAAAATAGTCTGACTCTCTTTATTGAATGCCATTAATTTTAATGTATTATATTGAATTGGTCGTTTATATACCAAAGTAGTAAGGTATTTAATAAATTGCTAATTTGTCTTAAAATTTGTGTCAAATTTGGTAACTTGATATGTCCATATGAATGTGTATCAAACACTCCAAAAGTTGTGTCAATATTATCTCATCATCTTCTGCTATATCCATGCCACTATGTTTATGAGAGAGTAGACAAGTGAATCCATAAACCCCGGTCCACTTTTAAGCATAAGAAACACATTTTACATTACTTTGTAGACACTTTTATTTCCAGTTATAATTAAATACGAATGATACAAAAACAATTATCCTACTTGCATTTATAGTTTACTTTTGTTTTCATCATTCTCATCACCGCTGCACTATTTTATATCATTGCATTTCCTATCATTTTTATTTTTATTTGTAATTTTGTTTCCATCTCACTTACACATGTGTGCTGGAAAAAGATTACGGTGGGGTCGGGGATACAAGGAAAAACTTCTTGTTTAAAGGATGGTGAAAGGATTTTAATATTTTTCCGAGAGTTCGATATCGAACCCCGAGCCAGCTTTATAGGGGAAAACACACTTGCTACAATACTTTGCTCTTGGAGTCCCAACGAATTGGTATATACATAGATTGTTGCCATCACTGTGCAATAACAACGTGTCGTTGATGGCGAAAGTGCGGATGCCCGACAATACATTGAGGCGAAACCCGTCTCTTGTGTGTGCGATGAAGAGGTAGAGATCCAAGGATGGGACGTTTGATCAAGCTACAGTGGGAATTGTATTCTAAGTTCGTGTAAAACAGTAGTTAAACAATTGCTATTGCTAATCTTCAATTGGCTGCAATTAGTCTCAGTCGATTCCTAGGACGTTGGGCTGCGTCTTGATTCAAGTTAGTGATGAGCTGAAATATGAAATTTTCCTAGTTATACAAGGGGTTACAACTAAGATTTTACTATATTTGCACATGAGTTGCAACCGATAAATGCCCTAGAATAAAAATACCCTCGAATGCTAGATTGCTTTGTGATTTGTTATAGTCATAAGTTGCAATGTCACTCTTACTGAGAAGCAAGTTAATTCTACCGAGTCACTCCCAAAAACACTAGGATCTGAAGAAACTTTGGTCGGATGGATGGATAGAGTATGTCGTGGAAGTGTCATCATTGAGACTTGGGTGGCCTATTGTTAGTTTTATGTTTTTGAGATACTATGATATAGATGAGATATAAATGTGTATATCATGATTGGGCCATGTTAGTTATGTGGGCGTCAACGAGGGAACGAACATAGATCATGCTAATTGAAACTATCAACTACTCACACTCATCTGGGACAAACTATTCGTGTCACCTGAGGTAACAATAACATCTCATTTTTGGTCCGAACTAGTAGAAAATCTAGAAGGACTCGGCTGGGAATCTCCATGCGCCTAGTCCAATCTTAATGCAAGAAACACCACACCTTCATAACATTGGATAAAAAGCCGCCTCTCCCACCATTCCCATGTCAAACATCACCAAACCAATGATCTCGTGGCGAAGGAAATGGCCAAAGAAGAGGGTCACATGGCGAACCCTGGTAGCGTTGTAGAGGCAGAGACTACTGACGTGGGTGGTGCCGACCAAGGAGATAACACATGCTGCATTGACTGCCGATCAGAAGAAGACGTATCCAACACCAACGTGGTTGGTCGAAGAGCTCCTGTCCCGTGAGACCAAACCTATGTAGGGGTTCGTAGCATGGAAAACAAAAAATTCTAACGCATGCACACAAACAAGCCAAGATCTATCTACTATATTGTAGCAACGAGTCGATAGAAGCACTCACCCTCGAAGATTCCAAAGTGTTTAACGAGAGCAGATTCTCATGGGTGATGTAGTCGTACACTTGCCGATCTCAAGATCGCGTAGACGATCCTTCCCAAGGCTGCTCCTAGCGCTTCATGATCGGTCACATCGCTCAAGACTCAATGAAGACCTTCCTTTCCCTTGTTCCAGCAGGTAGCGGAGGTTGTAGTTCTCCCCTCGCAATTCCGGCAGCACGACGGCGTGGTGTCGAAAGTAGAGGGAAGATCCCGCAGCGCTTCACCTAAGCCGGTGTGAGTTATGGTGGATTAGGGTTTCCCGGTGATCTATGGTTTAGAAGACTGGGTGGAGGAGGAGGTGTCGGTGGCGGCTGGGCGGCGGCGGCTCGGGTGGAGAGGGGCTAGGGCTTGGTGTTTTGGGGCAGCCCTTCCCCTCTATTTATGAGAGGGGGGAAGCCTTAGGAGGGTTGGGTTTGAATCCAAACCCAAACCCAAGTTGGATTGAGAGAAGGACTTGTTCCTTCTTCCACTAGGAAACCATTGTTCCAGTTTGACTTTTCAAACTCCCGTTTGACTTTCAATTTAGAGCTTTAGTTCTCTCTCACAAATGTTAATACCAAGTGACCTAGGATATGATCCAATCATTCCACTTACCCATGACACATTCATGGTCCATTCTCCTTACGGTTTGGCGAACCTTCTAGAACCTTCTAGAACCTCTCTAATGAAAACATCAGAATCTTTCCCGAACTCCGAAATCGGACTTTCCTTATATGAATCTTATTCTCCGGACCATTCTGGATCTCCTCGTGATATCCCGGATCCCATATGAGACTCCGAACAACATTCGGTATCCCTACTAACATTCCATATCTACTAAACAACATCGAATCCTTAAGTGTGTCTCCCTACGGTTCGTGAATTATGCGGACATGACCGAGACACTTCTCCGATCAATAACCAATAGAGGAATCTGGAAATTCATATGGCTTACACATATTTATACGATTACTTTGCGATTGAATGAACCACTTACATACGATACCAATTTCCCTTTGTCTCACGATAGTTTACTTATCCAAGGTTTTGATCGTCGGTATCTCTGCATACCTAGTTCAACCTCATTACCGATAAGTACTCTTTTCTTGTTCCCGTGATATGTGATCCCTTGTGAGCCAGTCTCATGCTTGCAATCCAATTGGATGACATTCCACCGAGAGGGCCCAGAGTATATCTATCCGTCATATGGATGCACAAATCCCACTCTTGATCCATGTGCCTCAACACATACTTTCCGAACACTCAATGCCACCTTTATAGCCACCCAGTTACAGTGTGGTGTTTGATGTCATCAAAGCATCCTTCCGGTGATGGTGATTAGCACGATCTCATGGTCGAAGGAATTAGGTTACTATGTATCAGAAAGCTTATAGCAAATGAACTATTGAAATGACTTGATCTTAATGCTACGCTTATCTATAGGAGTATGTCCATCATACCATTCTCCTAATGATATGATCTTGTTGTTAACAACATCTCAATGTTCATGATCAGGAAACCACGATCATCTATTAAACAACAAGCTAGTATTACATAGAGGCTTTACTAGGGACTCTAATTTAGTTTACAAATTACACAAGTATTAATGTTTCCGGTTAATACTGTTATAGCATGAATGTAAACATTTATCATAAACACAAAGATATAATACTAACCACTTTTATTATTGCCTCTAGGGCATATCTCCAACAGTCTCCCACTTGCACTAGAGTCAACTAATCTAGATTACATGGTAATATACCGAACACCCATGGCGGTTTGGTGCTGGTCATGTTTTGCCCTCGGGAGAGGTTTAGCCATATTCAGATCTGTGTGTACTTTGCAAATATTTATGTCACCATCTTGGACATACTCTCGTATAGCGTGAAAACGTAGCTTGATGTGCTTCAGCTTCTTGTGTGACCTTGGTTCTTGCGCATTGGCTATGGCGCCACAGGAACTACTTCCGGTGCTGCGCTACTCGCAAGTTCGAGAGAAGGTTCAACAACCTCGTCGAGTTCTACTTTCGTTCCAGTCACTTCTTTCGAGATAAACTCCTTCTCTAGAAAGGATCCATTCTTGGCAACGAAGATTTTGCCCTCTGATCAATGATAGAAGGTATGCCCAATAGTTTCCTTCGGGTATCCTATGAAGACGCATTTTTCCGCTTTGGGTTCAATCTTGTCGGGTTGTAACTTCTTTACATAAGCTTCACAACCCAAACTTTAAGGAACGACAATTTAGGTTTCTTCCAAAACCATAATTCATACGGCGTCGTTTCAACGGATTTAGATGGTGCCCTATTTAAAGTGAATGTGGCTGTTTCTAATGCATAACCCCAAAACGATAGCGGTAAATCTGTAAGTGACATCATAGAATGAACCATATCTAAGAGAGTTCGATTACGACGTTCGGACACACCATTACGCTATGGTGTTCCCGGCGGTGTCAATTGTGAAAGTATTCCGCATTTCTTCAAATGCTCGCCAAACTTGTAACTTAGATATTCACCTCCACGATCAGATCGTAGAAATTTAATCTTCTTATTACGCTGATTCTCTACCTCACTTTGAAATTCCTTAAACTTCTCGAAAGTTTCGGACTTATGTTTCATGAAATAGATATACCCATATCTACTCAAGTCATCCGTGAAGGTAAAAACATAACGATAACCACCACGCGATGCTACACTCATTGGGCCACACACATCGGTATGTATGATTTCCAATAAGTCTGTAGCTCGCTCCATCATACCAGAAAATGGAGTCTTAGTCATTTTACCCATCAGACATGCTTCGCATCTTTCAAGTGATTCAAGAAGTCCATCGGAATGGATTTTCTTCATACGCTTCACTCCAATGTGACCAAGACGACAGTGCCACATATAGGTTGAGTTATCGCTTAATTTCAAATGTTTAGCTTCAATGTTATTAATGTGTGTATTTCCACAATCGAGATTCAATAAGAATAGACCATCTATCAAAGGTGCATGTGCATAAAACATATTACTCATATAAATCAAACGACCATTATTCTCGGACTTAAACAAGTAACCATCTCGCAATAAACATGATCCAGATATAATGTTCATCCTCAACGCAGGCATCAAATAACAATTATTTAAGTATAAAACTAATCCCGATGGTAGATGAAGAGGTAGCGTGCCGACCACGATCACATCAACCTTTGATCCATTTCCAACGCGCATCGTCACCTCGTTCTTCGCTAGCTTCCGTCTATTCGCAAAGACCGTTTCGAGTTACAAATATGAGCAACCGAACCAAGATCAAATACCTGTGCACTACTATGAGTACTAGTGAGATACACATCAATAACATGTATATCGGATATACCTTTCTTCTTGATGTTTCGCTTCAAATCCGCCAAGTACTTAGGGCAATTCCGCTTCTAGTGACCTTCTCCTTGCGAAAAGCACTCAAGATCGCTTAGGCCCAGCCTTGGCTTTCTTCGCCATGTAACTTTCTTACTGCCCTTCTTGAAGTTTCCCTTTTTCTTAGACTTGCCTTGCTTCTTGAATTTGGTGGTCTTGTTGACCAACAACACTTGGTGCTCTTTCTTGATCTCCACTTCTGCAGACTTTAACAAGAAGATTTCGGGCAACGACTTGTCCATGTTTTGCATATTTTTGTTCATCACAAAGTTCTTGTAACTTGGTGGTAGTGATTGGAGGACACGGTAAATCCCCAAAGCATTAGGAATCACTATACCTAAGCTTTGAGGCTTGCTTGCGTGCCCAGAAATCTTAAGCACGTGCTCACTGACGGAGCTGCCGTCTTCCATCTTGCAGTTAAAGAACTTTTCAGAAGCCTCATAACTCTCAACTGCCGCGTGAGCCTCAAATATCATTTTGAGTTCACGGACAATATCATGTGGGTCATGGTTCTCAAACCTTTTCTGAAGCTCCGATTCCAAACCATACAAGATAGCACACTGAACTGTGGAGTACCGATTCTTCCGAGCGAGGAAAACATTCTTTACCTCATCGGTAGCATCAGCTGCAGGCGGGTCACCCAGCGATGCATCCAGCACATAGGTCAAATTACCATCATTGAGGACAATCCTCAAATTGCGGAACTAATCCGCAAAGTTGCTTCCATTGTTTTTCAAATTTTCTTTCTCTAGGAACGCATTAAAATTAATGGTAGGGGCCGCCATTGATCTACAACATATTTGCAATAGTTTAGACTAAGTTTATGACAAATTGAGTTCTTATTAATAGTTAAATTAATCTAGGTGAACTCCCACTCAAAACAATATTCCCCACATTGTTCTAGTGATCACATGAACCAAATCCACCACATCAAAACCGATCATCACGAGAGTTGATGTAGCTTCAATGGCAAACAATCAACATGTTCATCATATCTACTATATGACTCTTTCTTTACCTTTCGGTGATCCCTGTTCCGAGACCATGTCTGTACATGCTAGGCTCGTCAAGATCTAGCCTTAGCTTTCGCATGAGCTAATCTGACTTGCTCACGTTGTGTACACTCGCAGAATCTAACACACCTGATCATCACGTGGTGCTTCGAAACAACGAGCTTTAGCAATGGTGCTTACTAAGGATGAACACTTTAAAACTTGAAATTGTGTGCTTGAGGGATCATCTTATATTGCTACCGTCGTAAACTAAGCAATACAAGATGCATAAAAGGATTAACATCACATGCAATTCATAATATGTGATATGATATGGCCTTGCTTCTTGTGCTTCCGATCTCCATCTTCAAGCACGAACATGATCTCCATCACCACTGGTATGGCGTCAAGGTCAATGGCACCGCTTCATGGTTGTCGTCCACCAGCATCAACTATTACAACTACTTTGAATAGACACACAGGTCTTAACAGAATAAAAAATACAACCATATGGATCCTGCCAGTTTCCAACTTACAATAAGGAACATTGCATACATCATATATAATCACAATCATGGCCATATCACATCACAGCACACCCCTGCAAAACAAAGTTAGACGCCTCTAATTTTCTTTGCATATTTTACGTGGTTTGGGGCTTTGAATAAGTGTCGTTCTAACTTACGAACAAGAACCACAACGTTGATGTTTGAACTATCAAGTGCGCGTTGTAAATTGAATCTATACTACGATGGGAGAGACAGACACCTGCAAAGACACTTATGCAATACAAGTTGCATGTTGAGCGTGGAGCAAGTCTCATGAACGATGTCATGTAAGGTTAGCCCGGGACGCTTCATCCCATCATACCGCAATATGCAAAGTACACAAAAAGAAATTTATAATAAAAGCACCACCGCCCACAATGACCATTGTGTTCTACTCGTGCAACAGATCTACATATAGACACGGCTCTGATACCACTTTAGCGGTTCGTATCATGGAAAACAAAAAAATTCTACCGCATGCACACAAATAAGCCAAGATCTATCTACTAGATTGTAGTAACGAGTCAATAGACGCACTCACCCTCGAAGATTCCAAAGCGGTTAATGAGAGCACATTCTCGTGGGTGATGTAGTCGTACACTTGCCGATCTCAAGATCGCGTAGATGATCCTTCCGTGACGTGTTCAGTAGCGCTTCATGATGGTCACACGTTCGTTACTCGATGAAGACCTTCCTCTCCCTTGTTCCAGCAGGCAGCGGAGGTTGTAGTTCTCCCCTCCCAATTCCGGCAGCACGATAGTGTGGTGTCAGAAGTAGAGGGAAGATCCCGCAGGGCTTCGCCTAAGCCGGTGCGAGTTATGGTGGATTAGGGTTTCCTGGTGATCTAGGGTTTATAAGACCGGGAGGAGGAGGTGTCGGTGGTGGCTAGGGCGACGACGCGAGGCGGCGGCTGGCAGCGGCGGCGGCTAGGCGGCGGCGGCTCGGGTGGAGAGGGGCTAGGGCTTGGTGTTTTGGGGCAGCCCCCCTCTATTTATGAGAGAGGGTCAGCCTTGGGAGGGGTGGGTTTGAATCCAAACCCAAACCCAAGTTGCAGTGGGAGAAGGACTTGTTCCTTCTTCCACTAGGAAATCATTGTTCCAGTTTGACTTTTCAAACTTCCGTTTGACTTTCAATTTAGAGATTTAATTCTCTCTCACAAATGTTCACACGAAGTGACCTAAGATATGATCCAATCATTCCACTTACCCATGACACATTCATGGTCCATTCTCCTTCCGGTTCGGCGAACCTTTTAGAACCTCTCTGATGAAAACATCAGAATCTTTCCCGAACTCCGGAATCGGACTTTCCTTATATGAATCTTATTCTTCGAACCATTCCGGATCTCCTCGTGATATCTCGGATCCCATCCGAGACTCCGAACAACATTTAGTATCCCTACTAACATTCCATATCTACTAAACAACATCGAATCCTTAAGTGTGTCTCCCTACGGTTCGTGAATTGTGCGAACATGACCGAGACACTTCTACGATCAATAACCTATAGAGGAATGTGGAAATTCATATGGCTCCCACATATTTCTACGATTACTTTGCGATCGAATGAACCACTTACATACGATACCAATTTCCCTTTGTATCACGATAGTTTATGTGATCCCTTGTGAGCCAGTCACATGCTTGCAAGCCAATTGGATGACATTCCACCGAGAGGGCCCAAAGTATATCTATCCGTCATATGGATGCACAAATCCCACTCTTGATCCATGTGCCTCAACACATACTTTCCGAACACTCAATGCCACCTTTATAGCCACCCAGTTACGGTGTGGTGTTTGATGTCATCAAAGCATCCTTCCGGTGATGGTGATTAGCATGATCTCATGGTCGAAGGAATTAGGTTACTATGTATCAGAAAGCTTATCGCAAATGAACTATTGAAATGACTTGATCTTAATGCTACGCTTATCTATAGGAGTATGTCCATCATACCATTCTCCTAATGATATGATCTTGTTGTTAACAACATCTCAATGTTCATGATCAGGAAACCACGATCATCTATTAACCAACAAGCTAGTATTACATAGTGGCTTTACTAGGGACTCTAATTTAGTTTATAAATCACACACGTATTAATGTTTCCGGTTAATACTGTTATAGCATGAATATAAACATTTATCATAAACACAAAGATATAATAATAACCACTTTTATTATTGCCTCTTGGGCATATCTCCAACAACCTACCCCTTCTCGGCAACGACGAAAAATCCAAGTACAAGGATATGTTGAACAAGGCTATCAACTACTCCAACAAGTTGAAAGAGGAGCTCATGGTGTCCCATGCAAAGCTCCGGGACCATTATGTTGCCAAGGGCTAAGTTGATATCAACGAAGACTACTACCACGAGGTGGCTAGGAGATCAAAAGCCATCCATGACCTTGTTTGGCTGAAATATTCTGTATTGTCTTATGAAGCAAGATTGAGATGATCTGAATGGATTGTTAATACTATTTTGATGTATTTTTTTGAGTGAGTTTGGTACATGCATCAAGATTTGTTAATTGTTAGTATAAGGGGTGAACATGAGACGGATATGATATGGACTGGGCCTCTTTTGATTGAAATATATTGGAAGCAACTGAATCACAAGTATTTCGATGCCATACCACCAAGTATCGCCTCCTGGCACCGATGTTGTTTCGAATACATTAGAAGTATCTCTAAGAGTGCTTTTAGCAAGAGTTTGGATACCGGAATGAAAAACAACCCGGGTGACTGGCCAAAATTTGCGGATCAGTTACACGAAGAGATTATCAGACAAAATTGGACTTTCAAACTTGGAAAAGTAAAAACAATGATTCTGATATGGAACTATCCGATCCAAATTTAAACGGGGATTTTCGCCTAGAGACTCATTTACCAGAACGGACTGGGAATTCCACTTACCGGCCGGTAACCATGTTATCTTGAATACCGACCAAATCTCTGGTGTAGAGCACCGAGACTTCCCGAAACTCTCTATTTATTAGTCTCCTTTAATTTGTTATGCAGACCTCTTGTCATTTATATATTATACTATAGCTTAATCTCGAGCAAAACCGAGACATACGAAGCCATCTACAGCATGTACTCCCCCACCGCTTTGACTTAGGGAAAGCAATCTCGATTTCTCTTTTTTTTTCTGCCGCTCCCCTCCATGTCCTCCGTCCCAGCGCCACCGCCTCCTCCTCCTTGACACCCACCACAACCACTACGCCGCCAGCTCCTCCTTCTTGATGCCCACCCCAGCCACTCCGCCTCTATCCCCGACGTCTACACCAGCGTCGAGGACCACCCCCCGTGTCTACACGGGCATCAAGGACCTACCACTAGTGGAAACAACCCTATAGGTCCCGGTTGGTACGGGGCTTTAGTCCCGGTTGCCCAACCGGGACGGGGCAATCGGGACTAAAGCTCCAACCTTTAGTCCCGGTTGCCCCACCAACCGGGACTAAAGATTGCACACGTGGCAGAGGGCGAGGGGGTGGAGATTAGTCCCGTTCGTAACACGAACCGACTAAACCTTCTGCCGCGAGATTTGCCCATTTCTTCGCCGCGCGAGAATTCATTTTGGCACATTTTGTTGTCACGGCAAGATTTTCGCCACTTTTTGTGCCGCGGCAGAGAATTCATTAGGGTTGTTTTATTGTTTATTTAGTGATT
This sequence comes from Avena longiglumis, assembly GCA_030063025.1. NCBI lineage: Eukaryota > Viridiplantae > Streptophyta > Magnoliopsida > Poales > Poaceae > Avena > Avena longiglumis. The sequence continues at coordinate 58,012,764 of CP125973.1, forward strand.
TGCACTTATCAATGAAGGAACCTTATATTACATCATGATGACAATATTATATTCAATACACGGATCGAGTTCATGCACTACATACAAAAGTTGCTATTCGATGCTACCGGCCAATTTCTTGAAAGTTGCTATTTTTACAATTCATATTGTCTATACACAGCCGAGTAGTATTACCCTTTTGGGTCTAGGACTTCTGCATCCAAGAATCCCGCCAATTCCTCCTGAATTGCTCGTACGCGATCCTTTGGCAGAAGACCGTCCCGTAGACGTTCGATCTGATTTAAAAAAGGAGTCAGCCTATATGAATGAAACTAAACACAATTTGATTGTAATTAAAAACTATAGAAATTGTTTACGTACGTGGAGTTGCTCTAAATTTCTGCCCTTCATCGCACGCTCACGGATGAACTCGCATACATAGTATCCACATAGATTGTTACCTGGTCCCTGCGTCAGGCACTTTACGAGAACAGAGTTCAATCAAAATAATAATCAAGCATGATAATAACTGTATCAAAACTAGAATCAAAGAGATGCACGGATATAGCTAGTGGTGCTTACATCTAGTGGTTTAAAAGTAAGCTCCTCTTTCCAAACACCCCTAGCCTTGTTGGTGAACCGTTTCCAAGCGCTGCCCAGCATAGAAAACGAATAAAATAAGTTATTAAGTACTTGATATCATAAAATTCACGAACTTTGCCGATATAGTGTCGTAATGATTAGAATTACCGCTGGAGAAGTATCTGCATGTCCTTCCACGTCTCAAGGGGTTTATGTTTCGAGTCCATGACTAGTACACGCCCTTTGTCAAGTTGAATGATTAACAGAATATAGTGGAAGCTGCAAATGCATAACTAATCAATTATATACTTAACATCGAGTAAGCGAAATAGAAAGTGTATATAAGACAATAACACTCACTCGAAGTTGTAAGGAAAAAATATTTCCCTTCTGGTTTATTGAAACCTTAACGCGTGTACTATATTATCCTCCGTATCCTGGGGACTTATTTTGAGATTAGCTTCATGAACCCAATATGGGTCAATGAAGCCAATGTCATAGATTTATCCTCTGCTGCATTCGAGAATCTTCATTCTGCATATTACAGTATGATTATATACATGCAATAAACAAAGTGAGATAGCTGGAGACTAAATTAATTACAGAATTAGTACTTACACAATAGGCATCGATGATCGATTTGTCCAAGCCTTGATTGAATAATTGAAATAGTTCATCAAATTCAATGGATATCATGTCATCCTTTTCTTTCCATGATGCTTTTTGTAACCCTCAAGACTATCCAGCTTAGCCCCGCCCTTGTGGCATGCATGTACCAGTTATGCAATCTTCGCATTTTTGTTGGAAGATTGTTTACCTCCTCAGGTTTGACGAGAGGTTTGCCGTATCTTGGTATGCTACTTCACTCACGGGAAGAACTCTAATCGGATAAGTCTTGGGCAATACTCATACCTTGAGCAGTGGGAGCTAGACAGTAACTACTGGATCATACGCTCTTCGCCCCATATTTGCTCGACCCCACATTCGCTTTGAGAAATCACCTTGAGAGGGGCGCAAGTCTGTTTTGCTTGTTCTCCGAGGGAAACAGATTTCGCCACATCGATCTTGCTCTTCGAGGCTTTTTGCCGCATGTGACTTGAGAATAGAACGCTCATAGTCCGATGACAGCTTTGGCTCGGGTTGATGAAGATTCTTTAGCATTTTCAACACTTTGCCTTTTCTTCTTTGGTGCTGGGGAACTCGCTCTCTTTCGGCCGCCTCGACTTAGCAAAAACGTTGTCGCTTCCGATCAACGATCGCCATAGCCTCTTCAAGATACCATAAGCTCTCTTGGGAGGAACCTTTGGTACTTTTGGAAGAGGCTCTTGTTTACGTTTCGGCGATCGCTTACCACGAGGCACAGTAGCGGTACGCTTACGCTTTTGACCCTTAGGCGCCGGTGATGGCTCCTGCGGCGATGGCTGCGCCGGAGATTGGTGAGGCGACGGAGCCGGGTGAGGCGACGAAGACGGCTGCCGCTGAAGGGAATATGCCCGAGAGGCAATAATAAAGTGGTTATTATCGTATTCCTTGTTTATGATAAATGTTTATTTTACATGCTATAATTGTATTAATACGGAAACGTTAATACATGTGTGTTTAATAAACAAAAAGGAAGTTCCTAGTTATGCCTCTCATAAACTAGCTCGTTGATTAACAAGATGATCAAAGTTTCGATCATGGACATTGGATGTTGTTAATAACGGATCACAACATTAGTGTAATGGTGTGATGAACATTCATCCGAAGTATAGCATTACGATCAAAGTCATTGAGTTTATATTGCTATAACAACTTACGAAGTGATCCTAATCCTTAGACCATGAGATCATGTCAATCACTAACACCGGAAGAGTTTCTTGATAACATCAAACGTCACACCGTAACAGGGTGATTATAAATATGGATTCAGAACTAATAAAGTGTTATGTTGAGGCCCATGGATCGAGAGTGGAATTTGTTCATCCCGATGACGGATAGATATACTCTGGGCCCTCTCGGTGATATCACATTGGTTAGCTTGCAAGCAAGTGATTTGATCACTAGAATGTTATATCACGGGAACGAGAAAAGAGTGCATGTCAGTAACGAGATCAAACTAGGTATGGAGATACCGATGATCGAATCTCGGACATGTAATATATCGCGAAACAAAAGGATTAAGATACTAGCATAAAAGGTTCCGACGATCACAAGAAAGTCATCGTTGAATGTGTGGGAGTCAGTATGGGTCTCCAGATCCCGCTTCTGATTATTGATTCGAGAGGGGTCTCGATCATGTCCACATTATTCACGAACCGTAGGGTGACACACTTAAGAGACACCGACATCCAATTGGAGCAAAAGTTTCATGCCGAAAAGAAAAGGAAAGCGCAGGAATTTATTTCACTAGACACCGAAACTGTTTCGGTTGAAATTGCTGAAACTGGTTCTGCATGTGAAATGGAATACTAGCAAGGGGTTTTATGTGAATGTTTGTTAATTAAAGTAATTAACAAAATTCTGAATAAATAAATAAAAGAGTTTTATTTAAATGAGAGCTTGCATTAAATTTGGTGGAAATTTAATGCATGTGAGTGGATTTTTGAGTGGAGGCTTTTTAATGGGAGTGGAGGCTTTTCATTTTGAGTGGGAGCTCCACCCACATGAATGTGGAAGAGGTGGGAAGCCCCATGGCTGGGTGCCATGCCCCTTGGGTGCCCCCTCTCCCTATAAAGGCCCCTCTCCTCCTCTCACACCACACCTCCTCGTGAAGGATCTCTCTCCCCTCTAGAATTTATTCCCATGGTCTCGGACTAGCGAGATACATGTTCCCGTGGCTATTCGGCAAGAAAGAGTTGTGCTTCCGCATCGCTGGAGCGAGGAGGCGGAGGTTGCTCGGTGCCTCGAACGTGTGTGCGAGCACGGATGCGCTCATTGCTTTTGGCGCTTAGGACTTCCTCTCGATCTTGAGATCGGCAAGAGATCGTCTACATCAACCACGAGTTTGGACTCGTTAAGCTTTGTCGGTCTTCAAGGGTATGTTCTCAGATATACATCCGCCCGTTTGTATCTAGTAGATAGATCTTGGTACATAGTTGTTCCCATCGTAGGAAATTTTTTGTTTTCTATGCTGCGAACCCTTCAGTGGTATCAGAGCCGGATCTATGCGTAGATGCTTTGCACGGGTAGTACACATATGATTATGTGGGCGATGATGATCATTTTATTGCTTCTTAGTTGTACTTTGGATATTGGTGGCATAGTGGGATGAAGCGGCCCGACAAACTTTACATGTCCTCGCATTATGAGACCTGTTCCACGCTTGACATGCAACTAGTTTTGCATAAGTGGCTAGCGGGTGTCTGTCTCTCCTACTATAGTCAATATCTAATTTACAACGAGTTGTCAACAATTTGGTTATCCTCGTTGTGGTTCATGTTCGTAGGTAAGAACGGTTCTATCTTCGAAAGCCCTAAGCCACGTAAAATTTGCAATGGATAAATTAGAGGCGCCTAGTTTAGATTGTTGGGCTAGTGTTATGATATGGTGATGTTGTAAGTAGAAGTATGAGATGATACTCTTACAACATACATAACGTAAACTCCATAGACCTTGGATTTACATAAAGGTATGATAGTGATCATACCACGGTGCACATGATAGAGATCATATGAGAACCATATCATTCCACTAATAAACATGTGATGTTTGATAGCATCTTATATTGCTTGTTTGGCTTTATTAGCATAATAAGATGATCCCTCATTTAGATATCAAGATAAAATGTGTTCTTCCTTAAGTATGCACCGACAATGTTTCGTCGCTCAAGACATCACGTGATGATCGGGTGTACTTGAATCCACGAGCATATCTCGGGTGTAAGACAGATTACACACGCGAATACTAAGGTTCTTACTTGGCAGCCTAGCATGTACGACATGGCCTCGAACACGGACGAAAGGTTAAGCATGAGTCATATGTTTAGATATGATGACCATATGGATGCTCGCCTTTAAAGCTGTACCAACTCACGTGATGATCGTACTTGGTGTAGTGGATTTGGTTCATGTAATCACCAAAAAGACACGAGGGATGTCGTTTTTGAGTGGGAGTTCATTTCTAATTTGGATTAGTAGAACTCAATTTATCATAAATTAAATCAAAGTGAATTTGCATAATTTGTTGTAGTCATTGGCATTCGTTCACTACCTTATGCATAGTTGTAATTGAGATAATAGAACTATAGAATTCTGGATATATACTTTACGAACTGGTATCGTATTGTGTTGAGTGTCAATCAAAGTTTAAAGTCCTATTGCAAACTTTCAGCAAACTCTATTTACTCCGTGAAATTTAATAATTGGTATTAAATCGAGAGTAACAATTCCAGTGTTAGTATCTTAAGTATCATGTTTGCATCCATGATTCTTGATTGTTTTAAACATCAAGTTTATCTAGGAGCTGAAAGAATTGTTTCAGAAACCATCATGTGTGGCAGATATAACGATATCTGAAACAATGTTTTGGTTGCAATATGATAGAGTATAATATATGTTCTCATATTGGATGAGAATTTACAAAGGTTGGAGATGCTAGACATCCTAATCATCCAAAAGGGTTTTGGAAAGTAATGTTATACTCACGATTCGCCTTTATAAGCTACAGTAGCTTGATCATGAAAGTCGTCATGATAAGGGTGAATAGAAGATGTATGTAAAGTGTTTACTACACTAAAAGATTACTAAAGAATGGATTTTGAAAGAATACCGATCATTAAGATGATGGTGATCTACTTCAAAGTGCAAGTCCAAAGGTATTATTATTTGAATATACACGCTTTGGACTATGTGTCATGTATATGGCGCCACTTTTGATGTTGATAGATTCTTTTAAAAGGAAAAGGAAATGCTGAAAGAGAATCTATAAAATATATTTGGCAGAAAAGAAAAGATTGGAAATATCCAATTTAGGTATATATATGATATACATGTTATGGTTGTATTCTTTGCTTGTTAAACAATGTGGTTCTTGGGTATTGGATACCGAATTGGTTGGTATGAAATTTCATACGGAATGACGCAATTCATGAACCACAATGGCCTAAGTAACTAGCAAGAGAATATGTGATGATGTTCATCGAAAACAAACAAACCGTTGTTTGTATTTCGTTGACATCAAAGCTTGACTTCAAGATTTGTTTTAATAATTGTTATTTGAATCGGTATTATAAGAACAAAGGTTGTTCAAATAATTACCGTATTCCATATAAGATGGATGATTTACAAATCTAGTTGGAGAAATCACATCCATAAAACCTAATGCTAAAATGTCGCAAGACAAATGATTGAAAGATCACTTACGAAGTGACATCGCTATTTAAATTATATTGGAAAGAGAACATGAAGAATCTCCATATTCATGGATTTTTGGAGTCTTTGATTTGATCAAGTGACGCTTGTGAGACTTTCCACGTGATAATTAAGACTTCGTTCAAAGGCCAAAGAAGAACGAATGACTAAAATATTGGAATTTATACATATCGATGTATGTATTCCATTATGTGTAGTCGTAAGCGATGGGTTTCAACTTCATATGCTTTCTCCGGAAATTTGAGTGAATGTTCACTTAATGAGAAAGAAGTATGAAATATTTGAAAATGTTTCAAAGATTTTCAAGATGAAGTGAAAAATCATTGTAACAAGAAAAATAAATGGTTTATGATTTTATCATAAGGGATTTATTTGAGTTACAAGTGTAACAAGAAAATAAATGAATTATGATTTTATCATAAAGGGATTTATTTGAGTTGCAAGTTTAGCAAAACACCTAGATTTACATCTCCCGAAACACCATAGGAATATGGAGTGTTTGAGATTTGTAATGAAACCTTGTTTGACATGGTTGGATCAAAGGTGTTATTTATAAACTGCCATTATGTTTTAAAAGATTAAAGCTTTAGAGACTACCGCTTTTACCTAAAAAGAGCTCCATCTTGATCCGTTGAAATGACACCATGGAAGTTATGGTTTGGGGTAAAACCAAGTTGTCATTTCTTAAATTTTGGTATGCTAAACATAAGTAAGATGTTTACAACCAATTCGGATGAGCATGTCTTTGTAGGTTATTCGAATAACAATTGGTTATTCCTCCATAACACCGAGGACAAAAGGGTTTGTCGCTTGAAATGTGAAGTTTCTTGAAGAAGGAATTTTCATAAAAGTTAAGTGGGAGGACAATAGAACTTTGATAAGGTTAACGAACCTTAGCTAAATGTGCTGAGTTGCGCAGCCTTGAAATCGCTCGAGGCTGCCATAATGCTCATAGCTTATGTGCCTCAAAGGTTGTGGTCACGAGGTCTAAAGTTCCTATTGAACCAAGAAGGTCGGTTAAACAATCAAATACTAAGATTTGAGAGTAAATCATTATTGTTTGACAATGATGAACCGACTATATGCAAAGAAGCGATGATGGGCCTCGACTCCGTCAAATGGCTTGAAGCCATAAAATCCGTGATAGTTCCATACACGAGAAATCAAGTTTTGAACTTGGAAGACCCTCAGGAAAGGTGTAAAACCTATCGGTCGTATTTGGATCTATAAAGAAACAGACATGGATGTTTCACATCTATGAAATAGTCGACATGTCGTAAAATATTTTACGACAATGTTCAAGGAGTTGACTATGACAAGATTTGATCTTTCATAGCGATATTTAGTCCGACGGATTAAAGTAGCAACCACTACATATAATTTGGTATATGGTAGATGAATAAACAAAACAAAGTTCTTCTAATAGAATGGTTACCTAGGACGTGTACATGACACGATCCAAAGGGTTTTGTTAATTCAAAGGATGCTAAAAGGGCATGCAAACTTCAATGGTTGAAGTAAGCATCGGAGTTGGAATCTTCACCATGATGAAAAGGTTTTCATCGAGACGATGAAGATGCTTGCATTTGCAAGAAATTAAGTGGGAGCGCTGAGACATATTTCTAATACATTATGTGGAGGACATCTTGTTGATTATAAATGATGTATATTTTATTGACAATGGTTAAGAATTTCATTTCGATGAAAGACTTAGGCAAAACCGAATATTCAGCATGAATGTCTATAGTGGATGAGCGGTGACGCTAATATGGTTATGCCAAACGTATATATGAGATATTGAAGGAGTTCAATATAGAAATGACAAGAAACAGTTCTTGTCACATGGAAAGGAATTGAATCAAGATTCAAGTGTATCGACACTTGATAAGTGAAACAAGATTCAAGTGTTTTGACACTTGATGAGTGAAATCACAAGAATGTTTTGATCAATCATACCATGATATGTACACATCCAGATATGTCCTATGCTCTAAGTGTTATGAGCATATACCAGAATGAATCATAAAATGATCATTGGACTATAGTAAGGATATTCTTATGATCTTTTGGAAGAACTAAGAATATATTTGTGTAGAGGTGACAAACAATTACAAATAGTTCATTGTAAAGCGTTACATTGATACTAGTTTTGTCACAAGATACAAATTAAGTTTATCTCAATTTAAACTATGGGTGGCACAATGTAATGGAAAGGAGATTCCATGATGGATTTGGAAGAGTTCCAAAGTTAAGACATTGTGACGAATACTACAACAAAAGGCTAAGTATATGACCGCTATAGTAGCAAAAGGAGGAATTTGTGTCAAGTAGTTTGTTATCAAACTAAGGTGTGGTTCGCAACGGGCTAACACTAAATATATATTGTATGACAATAGTATCGACGTGTTTTAACCCCAAGGAACTAAAGGTCTCACCGAAAGACCAAATTAATACAATGCCATCTCATTGGAGAATGAGTGATGCGTGAAGACGCAAAGACATGCAAATACACACGGACCTGAAGCGTCAGCTCCGTAGATTATGTTAACCACTTGCAATTGTGTATATGGAACACCAGAAAGCCATAGGTGTTCAATACACAAAGTTTTCAAACTAGATTATTGTCTCTAGTGCAAGTGGGAGACTGAAGGGAATATGCCCGAGAGGCAATAATAAAGTGGTTATTATCGTATTCCTTGTTTATGATAAATGTTTATTTTACATGCTATAATTGTATTAATACGGAAACTTTAATACATGTGTGTTTAATAAACAAAAAGGAAGTTCCTAGTTATGCCTCTCTCATAAACTAGCTCGTTGATTAACAATATGAGCAAAGTTTCCTGATCATGGACATTGGATGTTGTTAATAACGGGATCACAACATTAGTGTAATGGTGTGATGAACATTCATCTGAAGTATAGCATTACGATCAAAGTCATTGAGTTTATATTGCTATAACAACTTACGAAGTGATCCTAATCCTTAGACCATGAGATCATGTCAATCACTAACACCGGAAGAGTTTCTTGATAACATCAAACGTCACACCGTAACAGGGTGATTATAAAGATGGATTCAGAACTAATAAAGTGTTATGTTGAGGCCCATGGATCGAGAGTGGAATTTGTTCATCCCGATGACGGATAGATATACTCTGGGCCCTCTCGGTGATATCACATTGGTTAGCTTGCAAGCAAGTGATTTGATCACTAGAATGTTATATCACGGGAACGAGAAAAGAGTGCATGTCAGTAACGAGATCAAACTAGGTATGGAGATACCGATGATCGAATCTCGGATATGTAATATATCGCGAAACAAAAGGATTAAGATACTAGCGTAAAAGGTTCCGACGATCACAAGAAAGTCATCGTTGAATGTGTGGGAGTCAGTATGGGTCTCCAGATCCCGCTTCTGATTATTGATTCGAGAGGGGTCTCGATCATGTCCGCATTATTCACGAACCGTAGGGTGACACACTTAAGAGACACCGACATCCAATTGGAGCAAAAGTTTCATGCCGAAAAGAAAAGGAAAGCGCATGAATTTATTTCACTAGACAAAGCTGCTTTGTTGAAATTCTGAAACTGGTTCTGCATGTGAAATGGAATACTAGGGGGTTTTATGTGAATTTTTGTTAATTAAAGTAATAAAAAAATTCTGAATAAATAAAAAAAGAGTTTTATTTAAATGAGAGCTTGCATTAGATTTGGTGAAAATTTAATGCATGTGAGTGGATTTTTGAGTGGAGGCTTTTTAATGGGAGTGGAGGCTTTTCATTTTGAGTGGGAGCTCCACCCACATGAATGTGGAAGAGGTGGGGCAGCCCCATGGCTGGGCGCCATGCCCTTGGGTGCCCCCCTCTCCCTATAAAGGCCCCTCTCTCCTCTCACACCACACCTCCTCGTGAAGGATCTCTCTCCCTCTAGAATTTATTCCCATGGTCTCGACTAGCGAGATACATGTTCCCAGTGGATATTCGGCAAGAAAGAGTTGTGCTTCACTGCATCGCTTTGGAGCGAGGAGGCGGAGGTTGCTCGGTGCCTCGAACGTGTGCGAAAGCACGGATGCTGTTTTTGGCGCTAGGACTTCCTCTCGATCTTGAGATCGGCAAGAGATCGTCTACATCAACCACGAGTTTGGACTCGTTAAGCTTTGTCGGTCTTCAAGGGTATGTTCTCTACAGATATACATCCGCCCGTTGTTTGTATCTAGTAGATAGATCTTGGTACATAGTTGTTCCCATCGTAGGAAATTTTTTGTTTTCTATGCTGCGAACCCTTCAGCCGCGGCGGCGACGACCTCGCTGGAGACGGGTGAGGCGGCGGCGAAGATGGCCTTGGCGTGTGATTTCGAAGCACGATACATTCCTTAGGCCATAGAATGGTGAAGTTTTTTGCGTCTCCCAGCATAGTCACATCCCCTTCACCTGCATGGTAGTGAAGATCCAAAACTTCAAAGGTGGGCATGATTTCATCCACGCCGACAACAGCGTAGCCCTCTGGAACCGTACGACAGTGGTAAGTTGGTGTGGGTCCAATTGGTAAGGCATAGCCGACCGCCACCTTCATTGATATGTTCACAACTTTGACATGTAGCTCGCAGTGTGTCATCTCTGTGATATCATCCACTGGGTAACCAACAGGATCCATCATCGGTGCATCATCGTCATCGCCATTGTCATCACCCGGGACCTCGGTGGAAGCCACACTGCTTTTTCAATTATTCGATAGGCCAGTAGCATCGAATGCAGTGTGCAACTGAGATGGGCCGGTAGTACTTTGCTCTTTAAGTGCGTTAATTTCATCTTGTTGTTGCTTTAATCGTTCTTCAATTAAACGCATTCACTCTTTCTGACTATTTTCTTCAACTTCTACCCTGTCCTTTCTCCTCTGACGACTTCTATCAGGATATTTCTTCCTCTCTTCGGGAAACCCAGTCCTCCATGGTTGGGAGCCTCTTGTGCCTCGTGTTCGTCCATCATGTTCCTTATTTCCAAGGGCGAGTGTGAGATCATCATTCTCTCTATCGGGAATGAAGTCCCCATCTTTAACAGCCTTTACTGCTTTTCTGATCCTCTCGATTGGCAAGGGGTCTTCTTTATGTCGTATGTTATATATACACCTCCCTTCCGAGTCAAGGTGCAATCTTTTCTTCCAGTTGGTGAAACACTGGGCCATCTTTTTCAAAGCCCACTCCCTGACCTTAGCCTCCATGGCTCTCCCATGTTGTAAGGCGTCCTCAACTGGATCCTCTGCATTTGGATCCAGCTCTATCTTCGGTAGTTTGAAATTAACCATGAGCCTCTTCCACAGTAAATCTTTGGCGTGGTTAGGGACAAATAAACATGTTCCCTCTTCATCCGCATTAGCAGGCCTATTCCAATTTCCAATGGTGATCGGGATTAAGTCCCTAACGATTACTCCGCATTGTGCCACAAATTTGGTTGCGACAACCGAGGCTGTCGGTTTGCCGTCATCGGCGACATCTTCGATCTGAACCTCTCATGGTCTTGCAACTTTTGGTTGGGCCTCGTCTACTACTCTTTTCAAGAGATTAAAATCGATCCGAGGGCTAAAAGAAGAAAGACCGTCGTTACTATTTCTATATAGATAGCAAATGATTAATTAATGAATTGATTTATATTACATGCACCTCGCCGAGATGCGTCTTCGATTACACAAGGCATCGCTTTCTCCTCGCTGGAAGGCAACACCTTCAACCTCAAACAAGTTGTCTACTCCGGTAAAAAGAGGATCACCCTCACCGGAGTTGTTCACAAACGTTGATACGTCTAAATTATCTTCCCCACGGATCACACCTTGGATCAACTCTTCCTTTTCTTCGTCTCTGACGTGTGGGTCCATATTTTCTGCATAGGTGGAAAAACGAATAAGTCAAAGCGGCTAAAGGAGAAAGTTAAGGAGAAACCCTAATATATACACACACAATAATAAAAATGAAGAGAAACCATAAACCCTAAACCTAGCTACAAAAATGAAACCGTGTAGTAGATAGGCACATCGTCGAACCCACATGCACCTAAGGGGTATTAATGATTCCTTATCTAAGATAGGGCTTTTAAGTTGCTTGACAATGTGAATGGTGCAGGGCTACCCAAGGATGACCAAAGGGTGGGCAGAAGACCAATAATACCAAACTAATTAATAAACCTAATAATACATAACTAATAATAAACCCTAAGACATGCTCGACGATTTAATCAGGGTTCCGAGGGGTGAAAACCCTAACTCGGGGAAACTCCGGAACATATGAGAGGGGTGCATTTGTTCTTCTAATTATACTTGTCATTTAAGTTGTTGAACAATGCATGATTATAGGTTAAATATATAGGTTTCATTTTTCTGAACAATTTGATATATTATTTGTATTTTTCTGACTTATAAATAAAAATATATTGAATTTACAAGTTTATATCAATTTCTGGAATTATTAAATCATTTAAAATTGAATTACTATGTCAATATGACATCAGCAAAGGGTTGGTTTTTTTACCCATGAACCTAGCCATCACATCTTTGGGCCCTAGGCCACATAAGCAAGCCACCGTGGTGGTCAAAGGTCAGCGGGCCCGTGGGCCACGTCAGCGTGACGCCGGGGTGACGTCATCTCGGCGACCACCGTCGGGTGCTCACCGGGGACGACGCTGTGAGGCGTGCGGGGCGACGGGGCTAGGCTTGATCAAAGCAGCGCGTCGCGGTAGGCAATAAAGTGGCGGCGCCGCTCGAAGAAGCTCACTGGGCGCCGCAGCGGCGTGGCGGTGCGGCGACACGGCGTGGCGGCTACAACAAGCAAGCAGGAAAATGGAGGCACTTTGAGGTGCGAGGCTCACCGCGTTAGAGAGAGGCGCTCCTTCTTCTGGTCACCGGCGTCGCCTCCGTTGAGCTCGGCAGCGGCGTCGGGCGGAAATGAAGTAGGCGCGCGCAGACGGAGGCGGCTGGCGGCAGAACACGCTGAGCTCGGCAGCTGGCGTCGGGGTGGCGAGCTCGGGCAGCTGCCGGCGAAGCGGTCAGGCGCGCGGTGAAGTAGAGAAGTGAGATGGGGAAGGGAAAAGAAGAGGAGGGCGGTTATAACCAAAGGACCTTTAGTCGGTTGGTGGCTCCAAGGGACTAAAGGTTATATGTCGGTTGGAGCCACCAACGGGACGTATACTCAATATTTTCAGAGACCAAGGGTTGGCTTAGAGGTCTTTAGTCGGTTGGTGGTTCCAACCGGACATATTCTATTTTCAAAAATTTCAGGTATTTTCTCTGTTCCCGCCTTATTTTTTATTTTGGGGTTTAAATTTGTATTGTTTTTTAAATGATAATTAATTTGGAATTTAGAAAAACTTTAAACATAAAAAGTGTTTGGATTTGAATAAATAATTCAAAACCATTTTCTATTTTAAAAAATAATTAATGTAACCATTTAAAATATGAACCATTTACAATTAAAAATGAATTAACTTATATTTTGGACCGAAAGCCATGAAACCTTGAACATGATAGGTCATTTTATGAATGTTTTTTCGAAACATGATCAATATACCAAGTCTGGTATTTTTCCTTTCAACTATGTAACAAAATATGACACCACGCGAAGGATTTTCATTGTTCGGTTTTTTTTGAATTTATTATGCCCGTTTTGAATTATCTGAATTTCTAACTATGGTCGAACCGGTGTGCATGAAGATAGGGGACGAGCATCGTTAGAACTTGCATTGGATATCTGAAGAAACCACATATTGCGAGTCTAAAAATGTTTTTTTAAAAAAAATCACGGGCGACAGATCATGTACCTGTAGTACAAACCGGACCCACTTCCTGCCGATTAGGCAGACATTTGTCCTTTCTATCCGGGATGGACGAAAAGGTTTGAGATGTACCGGTTGGGAGATAGTCTATGTAAGGTGGTCTAGTATTTTAGGAAAATGGGACGGTAGCATTCTGAAACGGCATTTTGGTGGTTACTTCACAAAACGACCCGTTTTTTGCGCTCAGAAAATGGAAAAGGGCTTTTCCGTGCGACAAAAAGGAAAACTTCCTCCTGCAACATTGTTCTCCATACCAATGTCCACACACATGCATAATATGGGCACAACATCACAAACTATGCCGTGATTCAGCACATAACATCGGTCATTTGGACCGAAAGCCATGAAACCTCGAACATGATAGGTCATTTTATGAAGGTTTTTTTGAAACATGATCAATATACCAAGTCTGGTATTTTTCCTTTCAACTATGTAACAAAATATGACACCACGCGAAGGATTTTCATTGTTCGTTTTTTTTTGAAATTTATTATTCCCGTTTTGAATTATCTGAATTTCTAACTATGGTCGAACCGGTGTGCATGAAGATAGGGGACGAGCATCGTTAGAACTTGCATTGGATCTCTGAATAAACCACATATTGTGAGTCTAAAAATGAATTTTTCAAAAAATCACGGGCGATAGATCATGTACATGTAGTACAAATCGGACCCACTTCCTACCGATTCGGCAGACATTTGTCCTTTTTACCCGGGATGGACGAAAAGGTTTGAGATGTATCGGTTGGGAGATAGTCCATGTAAGGTGGTCTAGTATTTTAGAAAAATGGAACGGTAGCATTCTGAAACGGCATTTTGGTGGTTACTTCACAAAACGACCCGTTTTTTGCGCTCGGAAAATGGAAAAGGGCTTTTCCGTGCGAAAAAAAGGAAAACTTCCTCCTGCAACATTGTTCTCCATACCAATGTCCACACACATGCATAATATGGGCACAACATCACAAACTATGCCGTGATTCAGCACATAACATCGGTCATTTGGACCGAAAGCCATGAAACCTCGAACATGATAGGTCATTTTATGAAGGTTTTTGAAACATGATCAATATACCAAGTCGGTATTTTCCTTTCAACTATGTAACAAAATATGACACCATGAAGGATTTTCATTGTTCGTTTTTTTTTTGAATTTATTATGCCCGTTTTGAATTATCTGAATTTCTAACTATGGTCGAACACGCGAAGGATTTACATTTAGTCCCGGATGTAGTCATAAACCGGGACTAAAAATATTCCGCCATTTCCACCTCTTCCGCCAAGTTTTCCCGCCCTTTCCTTTCTACGAGAGCTTTTAGTCCCGGATGTAGTCACTAACGGGACTAAAGATATTTCCCGCCATTTCCCAAAGCTTCACGCCAAGTTTTCCCGCCCTTTCCCTCTATATTTAGGGTGATCGTGTCATGGCGATCCACATCCACACCTTCCTCTCTTAGAACAATGGACAACGCCTCGGGCCATTCGACCCTCGAGGACGAGGCTGGCGCCTCCAACTACCCTTGTCCGCAAGGGACTCGTCGCCCGCCGCTGGGCCTGGAGGGTTCTGTCCCTCATCCCTCAAGGTTCCGCACGCCAGCGGCCATCACAAACCACTTCTACCACGAGCTCACGCTGAGCAGCGGATGGATCGGTGGGATCCCGACAACTATGACACTGGAATGCCTTCTTCGCTAATAGGCGGGAAAGGGAGCTCGCCAGTACGAGGTGATGGCCCGCCACGGTGAACCACAGAAGCGGCCGTCGTGCATGGTGGGCGAACCATACTATCATCAGTGATGCGCTACATCGCGGGGAGACCATCCTCGCCTCGGTGCCCACGAGTCCACCCGCCACAGGCCCACACTTTGTCGGATGGCGGCATCGTCTTCCAGAGACCCCTCTCACGCCGTGAATCGAGGCTGGAATGGCCCTAGTATATGCCATGGATGGGCTGAGGATCCCGGAGTGGCGGTGGCGATGACGGCGACGATCAAGACCACGAGCTGCGTACTATAGGACTAGGCATGATTATGACTAAAGGCGGCTTTAGTCACGAGTGTTAGCTAGTCGGTTTGTCGGTTTTTAATATTAATAAATGTCTTGATGTTACCTAATAAATAGAAATGCCTATATAAAGAGAGGTTCATCTTTAGTCGGTTGGAGAAACCAACCATGGCAAAAGGATTATGACAGTGGGCGAGCAACACTAATAATAGGGGTGAGTGTCGACATTATGTCGGTGCGGCTTATACCTTGTCCGGATGGTGTCACCAACCGGACTAAAGATGATCGGCACTAATAATAGGTGAGTGTCGACATTATGTCGTGAGTGTCGACATTATGCCGAGCTGCTTGTACTATAAATAGGCATCCTTGTGAGTCAGTCCTCCGGCCAGTTTGAGGCATCTCCAAGATGGTTTTAGAAGCGAGGACACCACTACGGCCAATTTCAGGGAGATGCCGCCGGATCCCCGTCCTCCGGCATCTCCGAGAAACTGGTCATAGAGGCACTCCCTAATATGTGAAATTAGTTAGCGCCGAGGCGTATTGATCTAGTTAGTGAAGTTACAAGCTGCAAGATGGTTTTCGAGGCGAGGACACCACTGCGACCAGTTTGAGGAGATCCGCTGAGCCGGTCCTCCGGCATCTCCGAAACTGGTCATAGAGGCACTCTAATATGTGAAATTAGTTAGCTCAGGCGTATTGATCTAGTTAGTGAAGTTACAAGCTGCAAGATGGTTTTGAGGCAGGGAAACCACTGCGCCAGTTTCGAGGAGATCAAGCGGAGCCAGTCCTCCGGCATCTCAGAAACTGGTCATAGAGACTCCCTAATATGTGAAATTAGTTAGCTCGAGGCGTATTGATCTAGTTAGTGAAGTTACAAGCTACAAGATGGTTTTCGAGCAGAGAAACCATCTGCGGCCAGTTTCGGGGAGATGCCGAGCCCAGTCCTCCGGCATCTCCGAAAACTGGTCATAGAGGCACTCGGTCCAGCCACAAAGGACTAACACTCAAGACATTTATTAATATTAAAAGCGAGACTACAAAATCGGGACTAAAGGCCACAAACATGAAAGATATCCTTGGTCAAGCCACAAACCGCGAAAGACATGAACTAGAGTTACATAATATGAGCATGAACTTCTTGGCATATGTCATTCCTTATGACCGCTTCAGACGTAACCATGGAGCATCTTCTTTACTTAACAGAATGCTTGGGTCAGTTTTCACTGTGAAGGGTGGAATTTCATCAAACTTATTATAATCTTACGACATGTCTTGTCCTCGATTCCCGATGTTTCTTTTCCTGAAAGAACTATGTGACGCTTTGGCTCATCATATGATGTATTCGTTTGCATATTTTTTCTTTTTTTGATGCGGAGGACATGTCCTTCACATAGAAAACCTGAGACACATCATTGGCTAGGACGAATGGTTCATCTCTATAACCAAGATTGTTGAGATCCTTTGTTGTCATTACATAACTGGTCTATCTTTACCCTTCCCCATTCGGTTGACCCATTTGCGTGAAACAAAGGGACCTTAAAAGAGACTCCATAGTCTAGTTCCCATATCTCCTCTATGTAACCATAATGTGTGTCCTTTTGTCCATTCTCGTCTATTGCATCAAAGCGGACACCACTATTTTGGTTGGTGCTCTTTATATCTTGGCGATCGTGTAGAATGTATTCCCATTTATTTCGTACCCTTGGAAATTCAATACGATAGAAGATGGTGTGTGACCAACAAGTATAGCTGATCTCCAACGGTGGTGTCATTCAAGAGATGTGTCGCATCCAACCACCGAAAGACTTCATGTGTTCATCTGTAATCCATGATTCGAGCTTCCCGGGTTTTGAGCGTACAATATTCTTGTGTTCCTCGATATCTGAGCTGCCAAGGTGGAATTATGTAGAAGCGTGTAGTGTGCTTTAGTGAAAGAATCCCGTCCCTACATATCATTGCTTTCTTTCCCAGTGCCTTTTCCACTTAGTCTTCCCTCATGCCGCGAGTCGAAACACCAATCGGCTTAAGGCAGGAATAAAGTCAACACAAAACTCAATGACCTCCTCATTCCATATCCCTTGGAGATGCTTCCTTACGTCTAGCACGGTTATGAACATATTTCTTTAAGACTCCCATGAACCTCTCAAAGGGAACATATTGTGTAAATACCTGGACCGAGAATGGCAATCTCTTCCACTAGATGAACCGGAGATGCGTCATAATATTGAAGAAGGATGGTGGGACCACCAATTCAAAACTAACAAGACATTGTACCACATCCTTCGTAACCTTGGCGAATATCTGGATTGATTACCTTACGAGATATTGCATTGAGGAATGCACAGCTTCACAATGGGTACTCGAACATTTTCGGTAGAAGCCCCTCAATGCAATCGGAAGCAAGCTGCGTCATAATCACGTGGCAGATCATGAGACTTCAGGTTTTGGAACTTTTTCTGCCATATTTATTATCCCTTTATATTAGATGAGAAGCCCGGCACCTTGATCTGTAAAGGACTTCAAAAAGATTTCCTTCTACCTTTGGTAAGAGCATAGCTGGCACGACTTAAGTGGCCCTTTATCCGTCTTGTTATGTGTATGCATGTTCTTTGGGTCTTTCATAATTTGTTGGTCCTCCGTGCTTGGTGTATCTTTTGTCTTCCCATACGCCTAGGAATCCTAGCGAGTTCACACGAGATTCTTAATCACGTGCATCACATTGATTGAAGAGCGGACACGGGACTTTCCAATATGGCAGCTCCCAAATATAGATTTCTTCTTCCACATGGGTGCGTGTCACTGTAGCGTCGTTAGGAACTGATTGACCCGGGACCCTTTCCAAAGATTACTTCTATGTCCTTGACCATACCAAATACATCATCACCGGCGGGGAGTTCAGGCTTCTTCGGTGATCGCCTCACCTTTGAAATGCTTGCCTTTCTTACGGGATGATTGGTCGGAAGAAATCGTCGATTCGCCAGCTACACAACCTTCTTGCATTTCTCCAAATATGTCCCTCCAGTCTTATCTACACAGTGGGTGCATGCCTTATACCCCTTGTTTGTACATCACGAAAGGTTACTAAGAGCGAGCCAATCATTGATGGTTCTGAATAACAACCCTCGTAGATCAAATGGCTCTGTTTGTTCTCATCCCGCACATACACTGGTTTGCCCCACAACCGTAAGAGTTCTTCAACTAATGGCCTAAGGTACACATCAATGTCATTGCCCGGTTGCTTGGGCCTTGGATGAGCACTTGGCATCATAATGAACTTCGCTTCATGCACAACCAAGGAGGCAGGTTGTAGATACATAGAGTCACGGGCAGTCTTTGGATGCAGCTCTGCTCCCCAAAAGGATTCATGCCATCCGTACTTAGACCAAACCATAAGTTCCTTCCGTCACCTGCAAAGTCTGGGAAGTCTCTCTTGATTTTTCTCCACTGTGACCCATCAGCAGGGTGTCTCAACTTCCCGTCTTTCTTACGGTCTTCTTTGTGCCATCGCAACAACCTGGCATACTCTTTGTTTCTGAACATGCGTTTCAACCTTGGTATTATAGGAGCATACCACATAACCTTAGCAGGAACCGTCTTAGGAGGCTCTCCCTCAACATCACGAGGTCATCTCGTCGATCTTATACCGCGCATTACATACGGGCATTTATCTAAATTCTCATACTCCTTACATGGTAGAGGATGCGATCATTAATGCATGCATGTATCTTTTGCACATCTAATCCCGGAGAGAGTCTTCTTTGCTTCGTAGGTACTCTCGGGAAGTTCGTTATGTTTTGGAAACTTGGCTTCATTATTTTCAGCATCTTTTCAAATGAGGAGTCGGTTAGACCACACTCCGCCTTCCATCGCAACAATTCGATGTGTGTACCGAGCTTTGTCTGTCATCTTTACAATTTGGGTATAACAATTTCTTGTGATCTTCTAACATGCCCTCTAACTTTAACTTCTTATTTTACATTTCCTTTGTCTCGCTTTGCATCGAAATGACCCTACCAAGTTCATCACCGGCTCATCGATGCCCGTTCTTCACCTCTTTCCTCTCTATTGTCTTCCATTGCGGTATCACTATTCAGGAAACATATGATGATAGTTGTTATCATCATCTTCTTCTTCACCATCTTCCATCATAACCCCTCTTTCCCGTGCTTGGTCCAGCAATTATAGTTGGGCATGAAACCTTTCATAATCGGTGGCCGCGAATGATTTTCGAGGAAGAGTACTCCTTGTTGTTCGACATTGAACACATGGACAACGTATAAATCCATTCTCTTTGTTTGCCGTAGCCATATCGATAAATTTATCCACGCCTTTGATATACTATTTCTGCGCGGTCACCGTACATCCATTCCCGACCGTTCATCTGCATCATATAAGTAAGTTTATCAAAAGCAGGACATCATAAATAGTGAAATAACCAATTCACGACACATGAATTGTATCAATGACCTAGAAAAGATAAGATTGCTAACCTCGATCGAGGGAAATAAAAAGGAGAATGCTCAAGTGCGTCTGGACACCTTCTATATTTTTGTTCTATGAGAAATTCAGGATTTTTCACTCAAACATTTCATCAAACACCTTCAATGCATGCATAGAAGAAAAAACTAGCACACCCTCACACCTTCCACCATTCGAAAAAAAGCAGTGGAGGCGGAGAGGGGTGCATTTATAGAGGCGGGGTCTTTAGTCGGTTGGAGCCAAGCGGGACTAAAATGTCACGCCACGTGGATGTGGCCAAACTTTTAGTCGGTTGGTGGCTCCAACGGGACGATCTCTACCAACGGGACGCATGCCCTGGCCCGTGCCGCTCCAGCGACGCGGCGTTAATGGATTGGTGGCGCAACCGGGACAAATGTTCTGAGAGGTCGCGAACGGATAGCCCTTTTTCCACTAGAGTACGCCGCCGCCCCAGTGTATACCTTGGCGCCGAGGACCTCTGCCCACCGATGGACAAGGGAGCAGCTTTCCCTACGACGACGTTGCTTTGACTGGTGTGCAATTTGGATCTCCAGTGGTGGTGCGGCGATATTTTTTTTTCCGGCGGTGCATTCACCCTCTTTCTGTGCCGGAATCCGTTGCTTTCTGCTTCCTCCATCCGCTTAGCGGCGCCTCGGTCCGGCGGGACCTTCTCGCCGTGCGCCGCCGCTTCTGGTTCTCTGCTAAGCTACGGGGCTGGTCCATGCTATGCTCGCGGATTGATGGCATCATATCCTCCCGCTAGCAGGTTGTGCCGCTCCTCGACGGCTCGAGAACCAACCCATCGAGGCTGTCAAGAAGGGCGAGCATGTGCTGGTCCGCTACTCCCTGAGCCGGCTGCCTCACCACCGATGAGGAGGAGGTCCGATGCAGCCATCGTCAGTCTCGATCAGAATTAAATTGCTACCCACCACCAGAGCCTTATCCGTCGTTGTCAATCTTTACCTCCCGCTGGTCCTCCTCCTTAGCCAGCAGCCCCCTTGCTGGACCTGATGCGGATGATGTCCGCCGTCGTGTCCTGCTCGGCTTATGCAGGCGGATCGGTCCTTCTGGCCTCGGAGACAGGAGGAAGCCGTGGTGGCCCTCCACGGAGGCACCGGCGACCACGTTGTGACCATGGCGTGCTCCACTTCGTCTTCCTTGCCCCATGGACAACGTCCTAGATTCCTAGGTACCAATGTGTCTGCTCTCTTCCCACAGTTTAGGTGGTAATTGTTTGTACTTTCGAGTTGATACTTGAGGTGCATATAGGAGGGTAATAAGGATCAAGGCGAAGATGAAGTCATTGTAGAGCTTCATAGTGATTTCCATCAGGGTTCTTGCATCTTATCTGCAGTTTCTGATGATAGATGCCTAAATAGCTTATGAGTTCTACAGCTGTAAAATAGAAATTTATTTACCGGTTTAGGCTAATCACTACAGGAAATAACTAAGGCGCCGACGGCCGGCCGGCTAGGGCCGTCGGCGTACCTGCCTTCCTGGCCAGCTGACCAGCCTGGCCGTCGGCATAGCTGCCTTTCTGGCCAGCTGACCAGCCTGGCCGTCGGTGTAGGGACGACCGTCAGCGTAGATGACGGTGCCGAGGGTAGCCGTCGGCGTAGTAGAGAGGGCTATGCCGACGGTGGCCCTCGGTGTAGCCCCAGTTTAGACACGGTGATGGAAACGACGTTAGAAAGACAGGCTGTGCCGACGGCCTCGCCGCCGGCACAACTCTTTGGAAAATTTTGTTTGGTCTGTGTAGACGGCTAGGCTGTCGGCGTTGGTCTCCAGATTTTTTTCCTTTTATCTCATTATTTAAAAAAATTATAACTAAATCATTCTAATTCGAAAAAATACAAATAATATATAAAAAATTGCAGAAAAATAAGATTTATCTATCTACACTCAAATATTACACATTTATAAAAAAATTAAGTGAAACATAAAACATTATATATAGTTTAAAACGGGCGTCATAAATTCAAAAGCGATCCAAACAACGTGAAACCTTCGCGTGGTGTCATATTATGTGACATAATTAGATGGAAAAAATATCAAACTTGGTATATTAATTATGTCTCAAAAAACCTTCTCAAAATGACCTATCTCGTTCGAGGTTTCTAGGTTTTCGGTTCAAATGACCAATGTTATGGCTAGAATAAAGACATAGTTTGTGATAATATGTCCATATTGTGCATAAGTGTGCATCATGGGATGGCGAACAGTGTTTCAGGAGAAAGTTTTTCTTTTCGTCGCACCAAAAAGCCGTTTTCCATTTACCGAGTGCAAAAAACGAACATTTTTGTGAAGCAACCACCAAATGGCTATTTCAAAATACTACCGTCATATTTTTCAAAAATACTAGATCACCTTACATGTATAATGTCATAATAGGGGATCTCAAACATTTCCGTCTATCCCTGGTGAAAAAGACAAATTCCTGCCGAATCGGTAGGAAGTGGGTCAGATATGAACTATAGGTACATGATCGGATGCTCATGATTTTTTACAAAAATTATTTTTAAGTTCAAAATATGTTGTTTCATCATATATCCACTTCAAGTTTAGAGAGTCTCAGCCCCGATCTAAGAATCTTCATGCCCTCCCTTCGACAAAGTTTAACGATAATTTAAAACGGGCATCATAAATTCAAAAACGATCCAAACAACGGGAAACCTTAGCGTGGTGCCATATTATGTGACATAGTTAGAAGGAAAATATCAAACTTGGTATATTGATTATGTCTCAAAAAAACCTTCACAAAATGACCTATCTCGTTCGAGGTTTCTAGGCTTTCGGGTCAAATGACCAATGTTATGGCTAGAATTAAGGCATAGTTTGTGATAATGTGTCCATATTGTGCATAAGTGTGAATCATGGGATGTCGAACAATATTTTAGGAGGAAGTTTTCTTTTTCGTCCCACCAAAAAGCCGTTTTCCATTTACCGAGTGCAAAAAACGGACGGTTTTGTGAAGCAACCACCAAATGCCTAATTCAAAATACTAGCGTCACATTTTTCAAAAATACTAGATCACCTTACATGGATAATGTCATAACAGGGGGATCTAAAACATTTCCGTCTATCCTTGATAAAAAGACAAATTCCTGCCGAATCGGTAGGAAGTGGGTCAGATATGAACTATAGGTACATGATCGGATGGCCATGATTTTTTACAAAAATCATTTTTAGGTTCAAAATATGTTGTTTCATCATAGATCCACTTCAAGTTGAGCGAGTCTCAGCCCCGAGCTAAGAATCTTCATGCCCGCCCTTCGACAAAGTTTAACGATAGTTTAAAACGGGCATCATAAATTCAAAAACGATCCAAACAACGTGAAAACTTCGTGTGGTGTCATATTATGTGGCATAGTTATAAGGAAAACTATCAAACTTGGTATATTGATTATGTATCAAAAAACCTTCACAAAATGACCTATCTCGTTCGAGGTTTCTAGGCTTTCGGGTCAAATGACCAATGTTATTGCTAGAATGAAGGTAAAGTTTGTGATAATGTATCCATATTATGCATAAGTGTGCATCATGAGATGGCGAACAATGTTTCAGGAGGAAGTTTTCCTTTTCGTCGCACCAAAAATCCGTTTTCCATTTACCGAGTGCAAAAAACAGACGGTTTTGTGAAGCAACCACCAAATGGCTAATTCAAAATACTACCTTCACATATTTAAAAAAATACTAGACCACCTTTCATGGATAATGTCATAATAGGGTATCTCAAACATTTCCATCTATCCCTGGTGAGAAAGACAAATTTCTACCGAATCGGTAGGAAGTGGGTCAGATATGAACTATAGGTACATGATCGGATGCTCATGATTTTTTACAAAAATTATTTTCAGGTTCAAAATATGTTGTTTCATCATAGATCCACTTCAAGTTTAGAGAGTCTTAGCCCCGAGCTAAGAATCTTCATGCCCGCCCTTCGACAAAGTTTAACGATAATTTAAAACGGGCATCATAAATTCAAAAACGACCCAAACAACGTGAAACCTTAGCGTGGTGTCATATTATGTGACATAGTTAGAAGGAAAATATCAAACTTGGTATATTGATTATGTCTCAAAAAAACCTTCACAAAAAGACCTATCTCGTTCGAGGTTTCTAGGCTTTCGGGTCAAATGACCAATATTATGTCTAGAATTAAGGCATAGTTTGTGATAATGTGTCCATATTGTGCATAAGTGTGAATCATGGGATGGCGAACAATGTTTCAGGAGGAAGTTTTCTTTTTCGTCGCACCAAAAAGCCGTTTTCCATTTACCAAGTGCAAAAAACGGACGGTTTTGTGAAGCAACCACCAAATGCCTAATTCAAAATACTACCGTCAAATTTAAAAAAAATACTAGATCACCTTACATGAATAATGTCATAACAGGGGGATCTCAAACATTTCCGTCTATCCCTGGTAAAAAGACAAATTCCTGCCGAATCGGTAGGAAGTGGGTCAGATATGAACTATAGATACATGATCGGATGCTCATGATTTTTTACAAAAATCATTTTTAGGTTCAAAATATGTTGTTTCATCATAGATCCACTTCAAGTTTAGCGAGTCTCAGCCCCGAGCTAAGAATCTTCATGCCCGCCCTTCGACAAAGTTTAACGATAGTTTAAAACGGGCATCATAAATTCAAAAACGATCCAAACAACGTGAAACCTTCACGTGGTGTCATATTATGTGACATAGTTAGAATGAAAAATATCAAACTTGGTATATTGATTATGTCTCAAAAAAACCTTCACAAAATGACCTATCTCGTTCGAGGTTTCTAGGCTTTCAGGTCAAATGACCAATGTTATGGCTAGAATTAAGACATAGTTTGTGATAATGTGTCCATATTGTGCATAAGTGTGAATCATGGGATGGAGAACAATGTTTCAGGAGGAAGTTTTCTTTTTCGTCACACCAAAAAGCAGTTTTCCATTTACCGGGTGCAAAAAACGGACGGTTTTGTGAAGCAACCACCAAATGCCTAATTCAAAATACCAGTGTCACATTTTTCAAAAATACTAGATCACCTTACATGGATAATTTAATAACAGGGGGATCTCAAATATTTCCGTCTATCCCTGGTAAAAAAGACAAATTCCTGCCGAATCGGTAGGAAGTGGGTCAGATATGAACTATAGGTACATGATCGGATGCTCATGATTTTTTACAAAAATCATTTTTAGGTTCAAAATATGTTGTTTCATCATAGATCCACTTCAAGTTTAGCGAATCTCAGCCCCGAGCTAAGAATCTTCATGCCCGCCCTTCGACAAAGTTTAACGATAGTTTAAAACGGGCATCATAAATTCAAAAACGATCTAAACAACGTGAAACCTTCGCGTGGTGTCATATTATGTGACATAGTTAGAAGGAAAACTATCAAACTTGGTATATTGATTATGTCTCAAAAAAACCTTCACAAAATGACATATCTCGTTCGAGGTTTCTAGGCTTTCGGGTCAAATGACCAATGTTATTGCTAGAATGAAGGCATAGTTTGTGATAATGTGTCCATATTATGCATAAGTGTGCATCATGGGATGGCGAATAATGTTTCAGGAGGAAGTTTTCCTTTTCGTCGCACCAAAAATCCGTTTTCCATTTACCGAGTGCAAAAAAAAGACAGTTTTGTGAAGCAACCACCAAATGGCTAATTCAAAATACTACCTTCACATATTTCAAAAATACTAGGCCACCTTTCATGGATAATGTCATAATAGGAGGATCTTAAACATTTCCGTCTATCCCTGGTGAAAAAGACAAATTCCTACTGAATCGGTAGGAAGTGGGTCAGATATGAACTATAGGTACATGATCGGATGCTCATGATTTTTTACAAAAATCATTTTTAGGTTCAAAATATGTTGATTCATCATAGATCCACTTCAAGTTTAGCGAGTCTCAGCCCTGAGCTAAGAATCTTCATGCCCGCCCTTCGACAAAGTTTAACGATAGTTTAAAACGGGCATCATAAATTCAAAAATGATCCAAACAACGTGAAACCTTCGCGTGGTGTCATATTGTGTGACATAGTTAGAAGGAAAAAATATTAAACTTGGTATATTGATTATGTCTCAAAAAACCTTCACAAAATGACCTATCTCGTTCGAGGTTTCTAGGCATTCGGTTCAACTGACCAATGTTATGGATAGAATGAAGACATAGTTTGTGATAATGTTTCCATATTGTGAATAAGTGTGCATCATGGGATGGCGAACAATGTTTCAGGAGGAAGTTTTTCTTTTCATCGCACCAAAAAGCCGTTTTCCATTTACCGAGTGCAAAAAACGGACGGTTTTGTGAAGTAACCACCAAATGGCTAATTCAAAATACTATCGTCACATTTTTCAAAAATACTAGATCACCTTACATGGACAATGTCATAATAGGGGATCTCAAACATTTTCGTCTATCCCTGATGAAAAAGACAAATTCCTACTGAATCGGTAGAAAGTGGGTCAGATATGAACTATAGGTACATGATCGGATGCTCATGATGTTTTACAAAAAATATTTTTAGGTTTAAAATATGTTGTTTCATCATATATCCACTTCAAGTTTAGAGAGTCTCAACCCGATCTAAGAATCTTCATGCCCGCCCTTCGACAAAGTTTAACGATAATTTAAAACGGGCATCATAAATTCAAAAACGATCCAAACAACGTGAAACCTTAGCATGGTGTCATATTATGTGACATAGTTAGAAGGAAAATATCAAACTTGGTATATTGATTATGTCTCAAAAAACCTTCACAAAATGACCAATCTCGTTCGAGGTTTCTAGGCTTTCGGGTCAAATGACCAATATTATGGCTAGAATTAAGGCATAGTTTGTGATAATGTGTCTGAAGGGAATATGCCCGAGAGGCAATAATAAAGTGGTTATTATCGTATTCCTTATTTATGATAAATGTTTATTTTGCATGCTATAATTGTATTAATACGGAAACGTTAATACATGTGTGTTTAATAAACAAATAGAAAGTTCCTAGTTATGCCTCTCTTATAAACTAGCTCGTTGATTAACAAGATGATCATAGGTTTCCTGATCATGGACATTGGATGTTGTTAATAACGAGGTCACAACATTAGTGTAATGGTGTGATGAACATTCATCCGAAGTATAGCATTACGATCAAAGTCATTGAGTTTATATTGCTATAACAACTTACAGTGATCCTAATCCTTAGACCATGAGATCATGTCGATCACTAACAGGAAGAGTTTCTTGATAACATCAAACGTCACACCGTAATGGGGTGATTATAAAGATGGGTTCGAACTAATAAAGTGTTATGTTGAGGCCCATGGATCGAGTGGAATTTGTTCATCCCAATGACGGATAGATATACTCTGGGCCTCTCGGTGATATCACATTGGTTAGCTTGCAAGCAAGTGATTTGATCACTAGAATGTTATATCACGGGCGAGAAAAGAGTGCATGTCGATGCGAGATCAAACTAGGTATGGAGATACCGATGATCGAATCTCGGACATGTAATATATCGCGAAACAAAGGATTAAGATACTAGCGTAAAGGTTCCGCGATCACAAGAAAGTCATCGTTGAATGTGTGGGAGTCGATATGGGTCTCAGATCCGCTTACGATTATTGATCCGAGAGGGTCTCGATCATGTCCGCATTATTCGCGAACCGTAGGGTGACACACTTAAGAGACACCGACATCCATTTGGAGCAAAAGTTTCATCTGAAAAGAAAAGGAAAGCGGGAATTTATTTCACTAGACACGAAACTGTTTGGTTGAAATTCTCAAACTGGTTACGCATGTGAAATGGAATACTAGCAAGGGTTTTATGTGAATGTTTGTTAATTAAAGTAATTAACAAAATTCTGAATAAATAAATAAAAGAGTTTTATTTAAATGAGAGCTTGCATTAAATTTGGTGGAAATTTAATGCATGTGAGTGGATTTTGAGTGGAGGCTTTTTAATGGGAGTGAGGCTTTTCATTTTGAGTGGGAGCTCCACCCACATGAATGTGGAAGAGGTGGGGGCAGCCCCATGGCTGGGCGCATGGCCCTTGGGTGCCCCTCTCCCCTATAAAGGCCCCCTCTCCTCCTCTCACCACACCTCCTCGTGAAGGATCTCTCTCCCCTCTAGATTTTATTCCCCATGGTCTCGGACTAGCGAGATACATGTTCAGGTGGCTTTTCGGCAAGAGTTGTGCTTCGCTGCATCGCTGGAGGCGAGGAGGCGGAGGTTGCTCGGTGCCTCGAGCGTGTGTGCGAGCACGGATCTGCTCATTTTTGCGGCGCTAGGACTTCCTCTCGATCTTGAGATCGGCAAGAGATCGTCTACATCAACCACGAGTTTGGACTCGTTAAACTTTGTCGGTCTTCAAGGGTATGTTCTCTACGGATATACATCCGCGTTGTTTGTATCTAGTATAAATAGATCTTGGTATATAGTTCACATCGTAGGAAAATTTTTGTTTTCTATCTTGCGAACCCTTGATTAGTATCGAGCGGATCTATGCGTAGATACTTTGCAGGTAGTACACATATGAGTATGTGGGCGATGATGATCATTTTATTGCTTCTTAGTTGTACTTTGGATATTGGTGGCATAGTGGGATGAAGCGGCCCGGACAAACTTTACATGTCCTCGCACATGAGACCTGTTCCACGCTTGACATGCAACTAGTTTTGCATAAGTGGCTAGCGGGTGTCTGTCTCTCCTACTATAGTCAATATCTATTTTGCAAGCGAGTTGTCAACAATTTGATTATCCTCGTTGTGGTTCATGTTTGTAGGTAAGAACGATTCTATCTCGAAAGCCCTCAGCCACGTAAAATTTGCAATGGATAAATTAGAGGCGTCTAGTTTAGATTGTTGCTGGGCTAGTGTTATGATATGGTGATGTTGTAAGTAGAAGTATGAGATGATACTCTTACAACATACATAACGTGTAAACTCCATAGACCTTGGATTTACACATAAAGGTATGATAGTGATCATACCACGGTGCACATGATAGAGATCATATGCGAGAACCATATCATTCCACTAATAAACATGTGATGTTTGATAGCATCTTATATTGCTTGTTTGGCGTTTTATTAGCATAATAAGATGATCCCTCATTTAGATATCAAGATAAAAATGTGTTCTTCCTTAAGTATGCACCGACAATGTTTCGTCGCTTCAAGACATCACGTGATGATCGGGTGTACTTGAATCCTCGAGCACTCTCGGGTGTAAGACAGTTACACACGCGAATACTAAGGTTCTTACTTGGCGAGCCTAGCATGTACAGACATGGCCTCGGAACACGGACCGAAAGGTTAAGCATGAGTCATATAGTAGATATGATGCCCATTTGATGCTCGCCTTTGAAGCTACACCGACTCACGTGATGATCGGACTTGGTGTAGTGGATTTGGTTCATGTAATCACCAAAAAGGCACGAGGGATGTCGTTTTTGAGTGGGAGTTCATTTCTAATTTGGATTAGTAGAACTCAATTTATCATAAATTAAATCAAAGTGAATTTGCATAATTTGTTGTAGTCATTGGCATTCGTTCACCACCTTATGCATAATTGTAATTGAGATAATAGAACTATAGAATTCTGGATATATACTTTACGAACTGGTATCGTATTGTGTTGAGTGTCAATCTAAAGTTTAAAGTCCTATTGCAAACTTTCAGCAAAATTCTATTTACTCCGTGAAATTTAATAATTGGTATTAAATCGAGAGTAACAATTCGATGTTAGTATCTTAAGTATCATGTTTGCCTCCACGATTCTTGATTGTTTTTATATCAAGTTTATCTAGGAGCTGAAAGAATTGTTTAGAAACCATCATGTGTGGCGATATAACGATATGAAACAATGTTTTGGTTGCAATATGATAGAGTATAATATATGTTCTCATATTGGATGAGAATTTACGAAGGTTGGAGATGCTAGACATCCTAATCATCCAAAAGGGTTTTGGAAAAGTAATGTTATACTCATGATTCGCCTTTATAAGATAAAGTAGCTTGATCATGAAAGTCGTCATGATAAGGATGAATAGAAGATGTATGTAAAGTGTTTACTACACTAAAAGATTACTAAAGAATGGATTTTGAAAGAATGCCGATCATTTGATGATGGTGATCTACTTCAAAGTGCAAGTCCAAAGGTATTATTATTTGAATATACACGCTTTGGACTATGTGTCATGTATATGGCGCCACTTTTGATGTTGATAAATTCTTTTAAAAGGAAAAGGAAATGCTGAAAGAGAATCTATAAAATATATTTGGAAGAAAAGAAAAGATTGGAAATATCCAATTTAGGTATATATATGATATACATGTTATGGTTGTATTCTTTGCTTGTTAAACAATGTGGTTCTTGGGTATTGGATACCGAATTGGTTGGTATGAAATTTCATACGGAATGACGCAATTCATGAACCACAATGGCCTAAGTAACTAGCAAGAGAAAATGTGATGATGTTCATCGAAAACAAACAAACCGTTGTTTGTATTTCTCGTTGACATCGAAGCTTGACTTCAAGATTTGTTTTAATAATTGTTATTTGAATCAGGTATTATAAGAACAAAGGTTGTTCAAATAATTACCGTATTCCATATAAGATGGATGATTTACAAATCTAGTTGAAGAAATCACATCCATAAATCCTAATGCTAAAATGTTGCAAGACAAATGATTGAAAGATCACTTATGAAGTGACATCGCTTTTTAAATTATATTGGAAAGAAAACATGAAGAATCTCCATTTTCATGGATTTTTGGAGTCTTTGATTTGATCAAGTGACGCTTGTGAGACTTTCCACGTGATAATTAAAACTTCGTTCAAAGGCCAAAGAAGAACGAATGACTAAAATATTGGAATTTATACATATCGATGTATGTAGTCCATTATGTGCAGTCGTAAGCGATGGGTTTCAACTTCATATGCTTTCTCCGGAAATTTGAGTGAATGTTCACTTAATGAGAAACAAGTATGAAATATTTGAAAATGTTTCAAAGACTTTCAAGATGAAGTGGAAAATCATTGTAACAAGAAAAATAAATGAATTATGATTTGATCATAAAGGGATTTATTTGAGTTACATGTGTAACAAGAAAATAAATGAATTATGATTTTATCATAAAGGGATTTATTTGAGTTGCAAGTTTAGCAAAACACCTAGATTTACATCTCCCGAAACACCATAGGAGTATGGAGTGTTTGAGATTTGTAATGAAACCTTGTTTGACATGGTTGGATCAAAGGTGTTATTTATAAAACTGGCATTATGTTTTAAAAGATTAAAGCTTTAGAGACTACCGCTTTTACACTGAAAAGAGCTCCATCTTGATCCGTTGAAATGACACCATGGAAGTTATGGTTTGGGGTAAAACCCAAGTTGTCATTTCTTAAATTTTGGTATACTAAACATAAGTAAGATGTTTACAACCAAAGTCGGATGAGCATGTCTTTGTAGGTTATTTCGAATAACAATTGGTTATTCCTCCATAACACCGAGGACAAAAGGGTTTGTCGCTTGAAATGTAAAGTTTCTTGAAGAAGGAATTTTTCATAAATGTTAAGTGGGAGGACAATAGAACTTTGATAAGGTTAACGAACCTTAGCTAAATGTCTTTGAGTTGCGCAGGAAATAGTTCTGGAGGCTGCCATAATGCTCATAGCTTATGTGCCTCAAAGGTTGTGGTCACGGAGATCTAAGTTCCTATTGAACCAAGTAGGTCGGTTAAACAATCAAATGCAAGATTTGAGAGTAAATCATTATTGTTTGACAATGATGAACCGATTATATGCAACGAAGCGATGATGGGCCTGACTCGTCAAATGGCTTGAAGCCATAAAATCCGTGATAGTTCCATACACGAGAAATCAAGTTTTGAACTTGGAAGACCCTCCGGAAAGGTGTAAAAACCTATCGGTTGTATTTGGATCTATAAAGAAACAGACATGGATGTCTCACATCTATGAAATATTCGACATGTTGTAAAGTATTTTATGACAATGTTCAAAGAGTTGACTATGACAAGATTTGATCTTTCATAGCGATATTTAGTCTGAACGGATTAAAGTAGCAACCACTACATATAATTTGGTATATGGTAGATGAATAAACAAAACAAAGTTCTTCTAATAGAATGGTTACCTAGGACGTGTACATGACACGGTCCAAAAGGTTTTTGTTAAATTCAAAGGATGCTAAAAGGGCATGCAAACTTCAATGGTTGAAGTAAGCATCATGAGTTGGAATCTTCACCGTGATGAAAAGGAGTTTTCATCAGGAGACGATGAAGATGCTTGCATTTGCAAGAAATTAAGTGGGAGCGCTAAGACATATTTCTAATACATTATGTGGAAGACATCTTGTTGATTAGAAATGATGTATATTTTATTGACAATGGTTCAGAATTTCATTTCGATGAAAGACTTAGGCAAAACCGAATATTTAGCGTGAATGTCTATAGTGGATGGAACGCCAATATGGTTGTGCCAAACGACATATATGAGATATTGAAGGAGTTCAATATAGAATCAACAAGAAACGGTTATTGTTGCATGGAAAGGAATTGAATCAAGATTCAAGTGTATCGACACTTGATAAGTGAAACAAGATTCAAGTGCTTTGACACTTGATGAGTGCAATCACGAATGTTTTGATCAATCATACCATGATATGTACACATCCAGATATGTCCTATGCTCTAAGTGTTATGAGCATATACCGTAATGAATCATAAAATGATCATTGGACGATAGTGAGGATATTCTTATGATCTTTTGGAAGAACTAAGAATATATTTGTGTAGAGGTGACAAACAATTACAAATAGTTCATTGTAAAGCGTTACATTGATACTAGTTTTGTCACAAGATACAAATTAAGTTTATCTCAATTTAAACTATGGGTGGCACAATGTAATGGAAAGGATATTCCATGATGGATTTGGAAGAGTTCCAAAGTTAAGACATTGTGACTAATACTACAACAAAAGGCTAAGTATATGACCGCTATAGTAGCAAAGGAGGAATTTGTGTCAAGTAGTTTGTTATCAAACTAAGGTGTGTTCAGAACGGGCTAACACTAAAGATATATTGTATGACAATAGTATCGACGTGTTTTAACCCCAAGGAACTAAAGGTCTCACCGAAGACCAAATTTATACAATGCCATCTCATTGGAGAATGAGTGATGCGTGAAGACGCAAAGACATGAATACACACGGACCAAGGCCACTCCGTAGATTATGTTAACCACTTGCAATTGTGTATATGGAACACCAGAAAGCCATAGGTGTTCAATACACAAAGTTCTCAAACTAGATTATTGTCTCTAGTGCAAGTGGGAGATCAAGGGAATATGCCCAGAGGCAATAATAAAGTGGTTATTATCGTATTCCTTATTTATGATAAATGTTTATTTTGCATGCTATAATTGTATTAATACGAAACGTTAATACATGTGTGTTTAATAAACAAATAGAAAGTTCCTAGTTATGCCTCTCTTATAAACTAGCTCGTTGATTAACAAGATGATCATAGGTTTCGATCATGGACATTGGATGTTGTTAATAACGAGGTCACAACATTAGTGTAATGGTGTGATGAACATTCATCCAAGTATAGCATTACGATCAAAGTCATTGAGTTTATATTGCTATAACAACTTACAAGTGATCCTAATCCTTAGACCATGAGATCATGTCAATCACTAACACCGGAAGAGTTTCTTGATAACATCAAACGTCACACCGTAACGGTGATTATAAAGATGGGTTCGAACTAATAAAGTGTTATGTTGAGGCCCATGGATCGAGAGGAATTTGTTCATCCCAATGACGGATAGATATACTGGGCCCTCTCGGTGATATCACATTGGTTAGCTTGTAAGCAAGTGATTTGATCACTAGAATGTTATATCACGGAACGAGAAAGAGTGCATGTCGAACGAGATCAAACTAGGTATGGAGATACCGATGATCGAATCTCGGACATGTAATATATCGTAAACAAAGGGATTAAGATACTAGCGTAAAGGTTCCGACGATCACAAGAAAGTCATCGTTGAATGTGTGGAGTCGATGGGTCTCGGATCCCGCTCGATTATTGATCCGAGAGGGTCTCGATCATGTCCGCATTATTCGCGAACCGTAGGGTGACACACTTAAGAGACACCGACATCCATTTGGAGCAAAAGTTTCATCTTTGAAAAGAAAAGGAAAGCGAGGAATTTATTTCACTAGACACCAAACTGTTTGGTTGAAATTCTTGAAACTGGTTGCATGTGAAATGGAATACTAGCAAGGTTTTATGTGAATGTTTGTTAATTAAAGTAATTAACAAAATTCTGAATAAATAAATAAAAGAGTTTTATTTAATGAGAGCTTGCATTAAATTTGGTGGAAATTTAATGCATGTGAGTGGATTTTTGAGTGGAGGCTTTTTAATGGGAGTGGAGGCTTTTCATTTTGAGTGGGAGCTCCACCACATGAATGTGGAAGAGGTGGGGCAGCCCCATGGCTGGGCGCATGGCCCCTTGGGTGCCCCCTCCCCTATAAAGGCCCCCTCTCCTCCTCTCACACCACACCTCCTCGTGAAGGATCTCTCCCCCTCTAGATTTTATTCCCCATGGTCTCGACTAGCGAGATACATGTTTCCGTGGCTTTTCAAGAAAGAGTTGTGCTTCCGCATCATCGGCTGGAGCGAGGAGGCGGAGGTTGCTCGGTGCCTCGAACGTGTGCGAAAACGGATGCGCTGCTGTTTTATGCGCTTAGGACTTCCTCTCGATCTTGAGATCGGCAAGAGATCGTCTACATCAACCACGAGTTTGGACTCGTTAAACTTTGTCGGTCTTCAAGGGTATGTTCTCTACTGATATACATCCGCCCGTTGTTTGTATCTAGTATAAATAGATCTTGGTATATAGTTCACATCGTAGGAAAATTTTTGTTTTCTATGCTGCGAACCCTTCAGTGTCCATATTGTGCATAAGTGTGAATCATGGGATGGCGAACAATGTTTCAGGAGGAAGTTTTCTTTTTCGTCGCACCAAAAAGCCGTTTTCCATTTACCGAGTGCAAAAAACGGACGGTTTTGTGAAGCAAACACCAAATGCCTAATTCAAAATACTACCGTCACATTTTTCAAAAATACTAGATCACCTTATATGGATAATGTCATAACAGGGGGGATCTCAAACATTTCCGTCTATCCCTGGTAAAAAAGACAAATTCCTGCCGAATCGGTAGGAAGTGGGTCAGATATGAACTATAGGTACATGATCGGATTCTCATGATTTTTTACAAAAATCATTTTTAGGTTCAAAATATGTTGTTTCATCATAGATCCACTTCAAGTTTAGCGAGTCTCAGCCTCGAGCTAAGAATCTTCATGCCCGCCCTTCGACAAAGTTTAACGATAGTTTAAAACGGGCATCATAAATTCAAAAACGATCCAAACAACGTGAAACCTTCGCGTCGTGTCAAATTATGTGACATAGTTAGAAGGAAAAATATCAAACTTGGTATATCGATTAAGTCTCAAAAAAATCTTCACAAAATGACCTATCTCGTTCGAGGTTTCTAGGCTTTCGGGTCAAATGACCAATGTTATTGCTAGAATGAAGGCATAGTTTGTGATAATATGTCCATATTATGCATAAGTGTGTATCATGGAATGGCGAACAATGTTTTAGGAGGAAGTTTTCCTTTTCGTCGCACCAAAAAGGCGTTTTCCATTTACCGAGTGCAAAAACTGGACGGTTTTGTGAAGCAACCACCAAATGGCTAATTCAAAATACTACCTTCACATATTTCAAAAATACTAGGCCACCTTTCATGGATAATGTCATAATAGGAGGATCTTAAACATTTCCGTCTATCCCTGGTGAAAAAGACAAATTCCTACTGAATCGGTAGGAAGTGGGTCAGATATGAACTATAGGTACATGATCGGATGCTCATGATTTTTTACAAAAATCATTTTTAGGTTCAAAATATGTTGATTCATCATAGATCCACTTCAAGTTTAGCGAGTATCAGCCCTGAGCTAAGAATCTTCATGCCCGCCCTTCGACAAAGTTTAACGATAGATTAAAACGGACATCATAAATTCAAAAACGATCCAAACAACGTGAAACCTTTGCGTGGTGTCATATTATGTGACAAAGTTCGAAGGAAAAATATCAAACTTGGTATATTGATTATGTCTTAAAAAACCTTCACAAAATGACCTATCTCGTTCGAGGTTTCTTGCCTTTCGGGTCAAATGACCAATGTTATGGCTAGAATGAAGGCATAGTTTGTGATAATGTGTCCATATTGTGCATAAGTGTGAATCATGGGATGGCGAACAATGTTTTAGGAGGAAGTTTTCCTTTTCGTCGCACCAAAAAGTCGTTTTCCATTTACCGAGTTCAAAAAACGGACGGTTTTGTGAAGCAACCACCAAATAGCTAATTCAAAATACTACCATAACAGTTTTCGAAAATACTAGACCACCTTACATGGATAATGTCATAACAGGGGGATCTCAAACATTTTCGTCTATCCCTGGTGAAAAAGACATTCCTGCCGAATCGGTAGGAAGTGGGTTAGATATGAACTATAGGTACATGATTGGATGCTCATGATTTTTTACAAAAATCATTTTTCGGTTCAAAATATGTTGTTTCATCATAGATCCATTTCAAGTTTAGCGAGTCTCAACATGGAGCTAAGCATCTTCATGCCTGCCCTTCGACAAAGTTTAACGATAGTTTAAAACGGGCATCATAAATTCAAAAACGATCCAAACAACGTGAAACCTTCACGTGGTGTCATATTATATGACATACTTAGAAGGAAAAATATCAAACTTGGTATATTGATTATGTCTCAAAAAAAACCTTCACAAAATGACCTATCTCGTTCGAAGTTTCTTGACTTTCGGTTCAAATGACCAATATTATGGCTAGAATGAAGGCATAGTTTGTGATAATGTGTCCATATTGTGCATAACTGTGCATCATGGGATGGCGAACAATGTTTCAGGAGGAAGTTTTCCTTTTCGTCGCACCAAAAAGCCGTTTTCCATTTACCGAGTGCAAAAAACGGACGGTTTTGTGAAGCAACCACCAAATGGTTAATTCAAAATACTACCATCACATCTTTCAAAAATACTAGATCACCTTACATGGATAATGTCATAACAGGTGGGTCTCGAACATTTCCGTCTATCCCTGGTGAAAAAGACAAATTCCTGCCGAATCGGTAGGAAGTGAGTCAGATATGAACTATAGGTACATGATCGGATGCTCATGATTTTTAAAAAAAATCATTTTTAGGTTCAAAATATGTTGTTTCATCATAGATCAACTTCAAGTTTAGCGAGTCTCAGCCCCGAGCTAAGAATCTTCATGCCCGCCCTTCGACAAAGTTTAACGATAGTTTAAAACGAGCATCATAATTCAAAAACGATCCAAACAACGTAAAACCTTCACGTGGGTCATATTATTTGACATAGTTAGAAGGAAAAATATCAAATTTGGTATATTGATTATGTCTCAAAAAAACCTTCACAAAACGATCTATCTCGTTCGAGGTTTCTTGCCTTTCGGGTCAAATGACCAATGTTATGGCTAGAATGAAGGTATAGTTTGTGATAATGTGTCCACATTGTGCAGAAGTGTGAATCATGGGATGGTGAACAATGTTTCAGGAGGAAGTTTTCCTTTTCGTCGCACCAAAAAGCCGTTTTCCATTACCGAGTTCAAAAAACGGACAGTTTTGTGAAGCAACCACCAAATGGCTAATTCAAAATACTACCGTAACATTTTTCAAAAATACTAGACCACCTTACATGGATAATGTCATAACAGGAGGATCTCAAACATTTTTGTCTATTCCTGGTGAAAAAGACATTCCTGCCGAATCGACAGGAAGTGGGTAAGATATGAACTATATGTACATGATCGTATGGTCATGATTTTTTACAAAAATCATTTTTAGGTTCAAAATATGTTGTTTCATCATAGATCCACTTCAAGTTGAGCTAGTCTCAGCCCGGAGCTAAGCATCTTCATGCCCGCCCTTCGACAAAGTTTAACGATAGTTTAAAACGGGCATCATAAATTCAAAAACAATCCAAACAACGTGAAACCTTCGCGTGGTGTCATATTATGTGACATAATTAGAAGAAAAAATATCAAACTTGGTATATTAATTATGTCTCAAAAAACCTTCACAAAATGACCTATCTCGTTCAAGGTTTCTTGCCTTTCGGGTCAAATGACCAATGTTATGGCTAGAATGAAGGCATAGTTTGTGATAATGTGTCCATATTGTGCATATGTGTGCATCATGGGATGGCGAACAATGTTTCAGGAGGAAGTTTTCCTTTTCATCGCACCAAAAAGTCGTTTTCCATTTACCGAGTGCAAAAAACGGACGGTTTTGTGAAGCAACCACCAAATGGTTAATTCAAAATACTACCGTCACATTTTTCAAAAATACTAGACCACCTTACATGGATAATGTCATAACAGGGGGATCTCAAACATTTCCGTCTATCCCTGGTGAAAAACACAAATTCCTACCGAATCGGTAGGAAGTGGGTCAGATATGAACTATAGGTACATGATCGGATGCTCATGATTTTTAACAAAAATCATATTTAATTTAAAAATATGTTGTTTAATCATAGATCCTCTTTATTTTTAGCGAGTCTCAGCCCCGAGCTAAGAATCTTCATGCCCGCCCTTCGACAAAGTCTAACGATAGTTTAAAACGGGTATCATAAATTCAAAAACGATCCAAACAACGTGAAACCTTCGCGCGATCCAAACAACGTGAAACCTTCGCGTGATGTCATATTATGTGACATAGTTAGAAGTAAAAATATCAAACTTGGTATATTGATTATGTCTCAAAAAAAGCTTCACAAATTGTCCTATCTCGTTCGAGGTTTCTTGCCTTTCGGATCAAATGACCAATGTTATGGCTAGAATGAAGGCATAGTTTGTGATAATGTGTCCATATTGTGCATATGTGTGTATCATGGGATGGCGAACAATGTTTCAGGAGGAAGTTTTCCTTTTCGTCGCACCAAAAAGCCGTTTTCTATTTACCGAGTGTAAAAAACGGACAGTTTTGTGAAGCAACCACCAAATG
Organism: Avena longiglumis; assembly: GCA_030063025.1. Lineage (NCBI taxonomy): Eukaryota > Viridiplantae > Streptophyta > Magnoliopsida > Poales > Poaceae > Avena > Avena longiglumis. The sequence continues at coordinate 58,052,134 of CP125973.1, forward strand.
GCTAATTCAAAATACTACCGTCACATTTTTCAAAAATACTAGACCACCTTACATGGATAATGTCATAACAGAGTGATCTCAAACATTTACGTCTATCCCTGGTGAAAAAGACAATTTAAGGCCGAATCGGTAGGAAGTAGGTCAGATATGAACTACATGTACATGATCGGATGCTCATGTTTTTTTAAAAAATCATTTTTAGATTCAAAATATGTTGTTTCATCGTAGATCTAGTTCAAGTTTAGCGAGTCTCAGCCCCGAGCTAAGAATCTTCATGCCCGTCCTTCGACAAAGTTTAACGATAGTTTAAAACGGGCATCATAAATTCAAAAACGATCTAAACAACGTGAAACCTTCGCGTGGTGTCATATTATGTGACATAATTAGAAGAAAAATATTAAACTTGGTATATTGATTATGTCTCAAAAAACCTTCACAAAATGACATATCTCGTTCAAGGTTTCTTGCCTTTCGGGTCAAATGACCAATGTTATGGCTAGAATGAAGGCATAGTTTATGATAATGATAATGTGTCCATATTGTGCATAAGTGTGCATCATGGGTGGCGAATAATGTTTCAAGAGGAAGTTTTCCTTTTCGTCGTACCAAAAAGCCGTTTTCCATTTACCGAGTGCAAAAAACGGACGGTTTTGTGAAGCAACCACCAAATGGTTAATTCAAAATACTACCGTCACATTTTTAAAAAATACTAGACCACCTTACATGGATAATTTCATAACAGGGGATCTCAAACATTTCCGTCTATCCCTGGTGAAAAAGACAAATTCCTTCTGAATCGGTAGGAAGTGGGTCAGATATGAATTATAGGTACATGATCGGATGCTCATGATTTTTACAAAAACCATATATAGGTTAAAAATATGTTGTTTAATCAAAGATCCTCTTCAAGTTTAGCGAGTCTCAGCCCCGAGATAAGAATCTTCATGCCCGCCCTTCGACAAAGTTTAACGATAGTTTAAAACGGGCATCATAAATTCAAAAACGATCCAAACAACGTGAAACCTTCATGTGGTGTCATATTATGTGACATAGCTAGAAGGAAAAATATCAAACTTGGTATATTGATTATGTCCCAAAAAAAGCTGCACAAAATGACCTATCTCGTTCGAGGTTTCTTGCCTTTCGGTTCAAATGACCAATGTTATGTCTAGAATGAAGCATAGTTTATGATAATGTGTCCATATTGTGCATAAGTGTGTATCATGGGATGGCGAACAATGTTTCAGGAGGAAGTTTTCCTTTTCGTCGCACCAAAAAGCCGTTTTCTATTTACCGAGTGCAAAAAACGGATGTTTTTGTGAAGTAACCACCAAATGGCTAATTCAAAATACTACCGTCACATTTTTCAAAAATACTAGACCACCTTACATGGATAATGTCATAACAGAGTGATCTCAAACATTTTCGTCTATCCCTGGTGAAAAAGACAATTTCTTGCCGAATCAGTAGGAAGTAGGTCAGATATGAACTACATGTACATGATCGGATGCTCATGATTTTTAAAAAAAATCATTTTTAGGTTCAAAATATGTTGTTTCATCGTAGATCCAGTTCAAGTTTAGCGAGTCTCAGCCCCGAGCTAAGAATCTTTATGCGTGTCGTTTTAAACAGGCAAATGAAATTATGATAAGAATCATAGCATAGTTTGTGATAAGTTGATATTGATATCATATTTGGATTTCTCTCATTTTTCTAATCAATTTAGACATATTATTTGCCGAATTCCGATTAACAGATATTAATTATTCTATATTAAATAAAAAATACAAATAAATAAATAAAATCATTATATTTTTATTTGAATTCAATAATACTTTTACTTATTCATTGTTGTTTACTTAAATAATTGCTTGTAATTTCAAAAAATACAACCATGTGACATGATGATATAAGAGTTAATAGGAATGATATCATAGTATTGACAACAATGAGTAAATTGCTTTGCGAGAAAAAATTCTGAAGGAACGAGAAAGTTAAGTGTTCTAGAGCTGGAGTAGTGCTAGAATGGGTGACCGAACGGAAACTTTGACTAAGACTGCAATTTAATCTATTATGAACTATAATTAGTGTTAAAATGATTAAAGCGGAAGATTAAGGAGTCAATCAATTCAAAGATTTTTTTTTTAAATTTAAAAAAATTAAAAAAAATTTAAAAAAATATTTTAGGCTATGCCGACGGCCTGGCCGTCGGCGTAGCTCTAGGCTGGACAGTTATCGAAGACGATCGTTGACTGACACGCGGGGCCCACTGGAAGACGCTATGCCGAGGGGGGAGGGCTGTGCCGACGGCCACAGAGTTGTGCCGACGAGGACGTACGCCGAGGGGGCTACGCCGACGGTCACAGAGCTGTGTCGACGAGGACGTACGCCGAGGGGGCTACGCCGACGGCCACCGTCGGTACAGCCCGTGCCGACGGCAATTTGGAGCTGTGCCGAAGACAGCTGGCTGTCGACGTAGCAAATCTTTCCTGTAGTGAATACTTCTCATGATATTTGTGATTTAGTAGGACCTCTGTTTTTCAAATACAGTTTGCCTGACCATTAAGTTTTATGAGATCCGGTGATGTTCCATTTTTTAATCAATTTGTTTATGGTGTTGCTCAACAAGCTCCCATTGTATTTATGTATTATAATACCTTTTATTTTGACAGCTAATTTTTTCCAAGCGTCGTCTTATTTTCCTTTAGATGTGGCTTCTCCTTAGCCTACTGTGTGACCATCTATTGTTCTCTGCTGCGTCCACTTCTTTTGACGGCGTTTTGACAAAATAATAAGTTATGTTATTTTGTAATGTAAGATTATGCTTAATTAAAAACAATCTCTACTTACCGTATAAATAGATGTAAGTTGGTGTTTGAAATTCAATGGTTTCATAGCCTACCACAGGAGGACAAATGCATATTTTTGGGTACTATTTATAATCATCTCTAGCTATAAGGTAGAAGACAAACATTGTTTATTTGATTAAGAAATAAAATATTCCTTTAAGCAAAAAATAGGTGACTACAAAAATGTTTGTACATGTGCAGTGCATGAATATATAAGCCAGACTTCCATCAGACACAGGCCCGTCGACGAGCATGACCGAGGTGAGCGACCGATCCGGGCCCCCGATTATTTGGGGCCCCCAAATCGCAATTAGTTAGTTATTAACGTGATTATTTGGCAACGCATCCCGTAGGCTTTATGTGAACAGGTTTATAAGTAGAGAAAAAAAAGTGGGCCGCACCACATGCAAGTCTGTTTCTTAACAAGGAGAAATATTAATGGCCGGGTCAGGCAATAGCAAATCACGCAACACTGCTTATCTTCTACTTCCACTTGTAAGACATGAGACGGCGAGACTAGATCCCATCGGGCGACGATGAGACGGCTGATGACCTATTCATCTTCGTGGCTCCCTCCGGCCTCAGGTCTCAACTAGATGATCCACAGATCTCATTAGAACAACACCGTGCGGGGGCGCCTGATTTCATCTATGCATAAGCGGCAACATCCCAACAACTGACGCCCAAAGCATGCCGGTGTTCGGCCATTCATCGAATCAAGTCCCAATCAGGTTAATGCCTGCTCCATATCTCCACTGCTTAATAAAATCAAGTCAATCGATTCTGATTTCGTAGCCTGTTCAATCTATTGGTTCCATGACAAAATATTGTAGATAGTAATTCTTCGAGATATTATGTCTAACTTCATTGAAGATAGCTGAATAAAAAGTAGTCTTCTTCTATTTTTGTTTACATTTGTTTGTAAATTGCTGTCATTTAAGTCAGATTTTGTTTGTTTGTTTGTAAAATAGAAACAATCATGAACTTCAGTGCTATATTTGCTCTTTTAGCATTCATATTTGATGTATATTTCTTATTATTGTAAGAAATAGCACAAATTAAGATACATGATTATTAAGTGAAAGTATAGTTTTATTATATTAATCACATTTTTTAAAACAATACTACCCTATTTCAAGATCCGCACCGGGCCCCTAATTTCTGGAGACGGCCCTGATCAGACATGCTTAAGAACTCACACCATAGTTCATGAAAAAAGGAATCCACATTTATACTTAGGAGAGTTCACTAATCCTTATACTGACGAATGTTCGCAGAAGCTCCATGCATTTGACAAGCCATCAGAGGAAGAAGTAACTCTTCTAAGATCATCTACTATAACCAAGCTCTTGTAGGCAAACATATTTGATTTCAATCAATGGCAGCGAGGCAGTGAATGGTGAGATCCTGCGCAACATCTCCCTCCACCACTTTCTTGAACAAAACACTTATTCCTCTATCCCGTTCCTGTCCTGGTTGATGTATCTGGAAGTTCTATTCTGATTTTTAACCATATTTCATTTTGGTGTCGATTAGGCTCCATGATGCTTGTGAATGACCTAGGACGCACCATGCCTGTTTGCAAGAGATTGAAACACTTGAGCAGGGATTCCTGCACTAACTTTTACCTCTCTTTGTTTGCAAAACAAAGTACCAAAATCACAGCTATATATAATTGATTACTTATGTCTTTGTTTGGTTCTTTCAAGCTAGCAATACTTTGTGTTGGAGATAGATGTTGTACGAATTCGGTCCTTCACTAACCGCCAAGCAAGTTTCTTTCCTGTTTTCCATGAGGACGACTCAGCCATAGATCAATTTCTGCTGTCCATGGCGACAAGCAGGTCGATTTACGTAGCTTGTGTTCAGGCCGGCCAGCACATGGCAGTCATGTAGATAATCCAGATGACAGCAGCCTGCCGTGTCTAGCCATCCGAGCAGAACGTGCATCAATTTTTCTGTCCACGGCAATGAGCACAATGACAGAAGATTGATTCCTCTTGCTGTCATTTTATTTTCTCCAGATTGCTTTTTCTGACGTTCATGGTTGCAGCCATATCAAATATGCATGGTTACATCATTGGTTCTGGTTTTTGAACGGTAAGTTTGCTTTCATCGCCTCACACGATGAACTGCATAGTGGACATTACTCACCCTGGTCTCACGAGATAAAACAAATAGTCAATTATACGTGCACTCTCTGTAGGTTCTTTTCCATAATTGGTAAGTCCATAACTGGGTGAAGCAAAAGTGACATGCATATCAAAGGTTATTTTGGCGCTCTATATTCCTCGTGACATGGGCGACTAGCGTATGCTTTTCTTTGATCTAGGATGAGATGAAATCTGTGGTTACTACTTGCCACACACATATAAGTGATGTTTGTTTCATATATGGTATAATATAAACTCATGCATATATTGCATTCTTTCAAATTTCAGAAGCACCAAAGTAACTTAGTTATGTTTCATTACGTTCTGTTCTTTAATGGATAGATATGTTATCAGTTGGTAATTATCACTCCATACAGAGAGAAAATGCATGATTTGAAACGTTAGTGTCATTTTTTAATTCACAAGCCCATGAACTTGATCTCTATGATCTGAAAGCTAATTCAATGAATATCTCTTTGGTTTTTAGGATCGCCGTGAAATTACGAGTGTATGAATAGTTCAGTCACCTCCGTGTGAAGTGAAACTTAGCTGTAATATACTCAAATATTTTTTTGTCTCTTTTTGTTGTTCAACATTTCAGTTATAAATACACATCATTTCAAATGTATATGTCTGATAGTAGGCAGTTTTAATAATGATTTCACGAGTGATCGATAAAATTTCATAAGTAATTGTAGTATGAAACTAAACGACAACTATTTTCAAATTTCTACATCTGTCCTTTTGTTGTACATCATTAAAGTCATTTTTTAGATGACATGTTTGAAAGCATGCGCCAGACAATTAGTTTTTTTATTTAACTCAGACACCCATGGACCAATGCAGTACCTCTACACAATTCTTATTTTTGAATGCATAACCAAAGTAGCCCCATGCATTATTTTGATGTTACTACCATATATCTTATTATTGTCTTGAGTAATAGATTTACATGAATACGGCGCGATCAAGGAATGGACAGGTGAAGCAATAAGTTTTCAGCTGATGATTAGTTAGATGTAAAAGCTAAGATCAAATATCTAGAAGTTCAGAAGGTGTTCCCGTCTTTAGTTTCCGTGACCTGAGTTTTTGAGAAAGATCACTAGACAAACATGTTTGTGATTCACTAAGTAAATTGGAGTATTTCTAGATGGATAACGATTTCATATGTTTGTTTGGTATCGACCCAAAATATTTATGTATTTCAAGACTTTAGGTATTTTGTAGCTGTTTACACTAAATAAATTCATTGCCATGTGAATTTGGCGCTGAACCTTGGATGTTGGTAGGTCGGATTATTGCCTTTTTTCTTACCGAGTGGTGCTAATAAGGTATTTGTTTTCTTACCGAGTGGCGCTAATAAGGTATTTGAAGGCACACTTACATGGAGCCGACGAAGTTCTACCGATGCAATATTCTGATTATGCATCTCATTTGTTTCTTCGTTCATCGCTATTATTTTTTTGATTAGTGTATCACTTATAACCTCCGTGTAAAATGGGTGTAAAGCTATTAGATGTATGTATTAGATATATGGTTCATAACAATTGCATCAAGAATTATCAAAGTTTGCACTACTAGGAAAATGGACTTTAGTGACGCACCTAGAAACATCATCCGTGGCGCACTAGCAAAGGCGCCTGCCACGGTCTCTGGCCGTGGCGCACTGCCTAGTGCGCCACGGTTGTGTAGAGACAGGCGTAGCGCACCTGCTAGTGCGCCACAGATGTTTGGGCAGGTGCGCTACCCTTGGGATCTTCTGTGGCGCACTACCTAGTGCGCCACTAAGCTTCTATAGTGCGCCATAGAAGGTAGACCATGTGCGTCACAGATGTATTTTTTTAATTTCCGAGCCAGATTATATACAATACAGATTATATACAATATTACAGCAGATATACACACACAGATACAAGATATACAATTATATATATAAATACACAATATGAAAAACAAGATTGAAACAAATACATATAGATAAGTCTCATACATGAATACATAGTCTAAGTTACATTGTTTCGATCATGTTACAAAGTAGTAGTTGGTGACATGCGAATACATGTGTCGATCGAACAAGTTAGAGCTCGGAAGCTCGCCTAGACATCTAAACTAGCTAGACACAAACGCGGGATAAATAACCAAAGAAGATAAGCATGATCACCGCCGCGACGAAGGTGTAGGTCTTCATCTGGTTCCTTGTCCTAACTCCCGCTAGATAGCGCGTGTATCTAGCTTCCGCCTCCGCCATAGTGTTGTACCCTTTGTAGCTATTGCCGCTGAAACGGTGCACCTGTCTCCGGCAGTCTTCCCAATCATATAAGTGTTGTACTCTGGGAACCCGTCCCTTGTACACGACGTACCACGTCATCTATAAGTTGACAATAATAATTAACCGGTGATTGAGAAAAAAAACATATATAATTAAAGTCGCATATGAAGATACACTTATAGAAAGTACTCCTAAATCAAAAAGACCAAACTCAAAAAACATGTCTCATATATATACATAGGTCATTGGACACAGGAATATGCTACGACGGAACGGTAAGCCAAGTAGGATGCATAAGACCTAGACTTGTGCATATCACAAGGCTCATAATCCCGTCGTAGCACATTCACATATATAGTGTGTCACGACATTTCAATCATCGGCATTATTCTCGAAAAAGACCAAAGTAACTCAAAAAGCATGCCTCATATATATATACATAGGTCGTTGGACACATGAATATGCTACGATGGAACCGTACGCCAAGTAGGATGCACAACACCTGGACTTGTGCATAGCACAAGGCGTACAATCTCATCGTGGCACATTCACATATATAGTGTGTCACGACATTTCAATCATCGGCATTATTCTCGAAAAAGACCAAAGTAGCTCGAAAAGAATGCCTCATATATAACTAGCTAGGTCGTTGGACACAGGAATATGCTATGACGGAACCGTTCGCCAAGTAGGATGCACAATTCCTGGACTTGTGCATATCACAAGGCTAACTATCATGTCATAGCACATTCACATATATAGTGTGCCACGACATTTCAATCATCGACATTATTCTCGAAAAAGACCAAAGTAGCTCGAAAAGAATGCCTCATATATAACTAGCTAGGTCGTTGGACACATGAATATGCTATGACGGAACAATTAGCCAAGTAGGATGCACAATTCCTGGACTTGTGCATATCACAAGGCTAACTATCCCGTCATAGCATATTCACATATATATTGTGCCACGACATTTCAATCATCGGCATATTCTCGAAAAAGACAAAAATAACTCGAAAAGAATGTCTCATATATATACATAGGTCGTTGGACACAGGAATATGCTACGATGAAACGGTGAGCCAAGTAGGATGCACAAGACCTGGACTTATGCATATCACAAAGCTCACAATCCCATCATAGCACATTCACATATATAGTGTGCCACGACATTTCAACCATCGGCATTATTCTCGAAAAAAGAGTAAGAAAAAAAGGACCAAATTGAGCAAAGGACCAAAGAGTAAGCAAAAAAACCAAGCATTGATTGATATATAATAATAATAAGCAAAATAAGTAAGCGATGATTCATAAACCTAATAAGATAAGTACACTTGTCCACACACACACAAAGGTCATCTATAGTTTGTAACTACAACTAGGCCTGAAGGGTTCGCAGCATAGAAAACAAAAATTTTCCTACGATGTGAACTATATACCAAGATCTATTTATACTAGATACAAACAACGGGCGGATGTATATCCGTAGAGAACATACCCTTGAAGACCGACAAAGCTTAACGAGTCCAAACTCGTGGTTGATGTAGACGATCTCTTGCCGATCTCAAGATCGAGAGGAAGTCCTAGCGCCGCAAATAAGCAGCGCATCCGTGCTCGCACACACGTTCGAGGCACCGAGCAACCTCCGCCTCGCCTCCAGCGATGCAGCGGAAGCACAACTCTTTCTTGCCGAAAGCCACTGGAACATGTATCTCGCTAGTCCGAGACCATGGGGATAAATTCTAGAGGGGAGAGATCCTTCACGAGGAGGTGTGAGTGAGAAGTGAGAGGAGGGCCTTTTATAGGAGGAGGGGGAACCCCAAGGGGTGGCAGCGCATGGGGCTGCCCCTGCCCTCCCTCATCATGTGGGTGGACACTCCACTCACAAAATGACCCTTCAAAAGTCCACTCAAAATCCCACTCAAAATCCCATTAAATTTCCACCAAATTTAATGCAAACTCTCATTAAATAAAACTCTTTATTTTATTCAGAATTTTGTCAATTACTTTAATGACAAACATTCACAATAACCCCTTGCTAGAATTCTATTTCACATGCATAACCACTTTATGCAATTTCACCAAAACCTGTTTCAGATCTAGTGAAATAAATTCGCGCTTGTTTATTCTTTCGCATGAAACTTTTGCTCCAATTGGATGTCGGTGTCTCTTAAGTGTGTCACCCTACGGTTCGTGAATAATGCGGACATGATCGAGACCCTCTCGATCAATAATCGAAGCGGATCCGAGACCCATACGACCCCACACATTCAACGATGACTTTCTTGTGATCGGAACCTTTACGCTAGTATCTTAATCCCTTTGTCTCACGATATATTACATGTCCGAGATTCGATCATCGGTATCTCCATACCTAGTTTGATCTCGCTATCGACATGCACTCTTTTCTCGCTCCCGTGATATAACATTCTAGTGATCAAATCACTTGCTTGCAAGCTAATCAATGTGATATCACCGAGAGGGCCCAGAGTATATCTACCCGCCATCGGATGAACAAATTCCACTCTTGATCCATGAGCCTCAACATAACACTTTATTAGTTCTGAACCCATCTTTATAATCACCCCGTTACGGTGTGACGTTTGATGTTATCAAGAAACTCTCCGGTGTTAGTGATTGACATGATCTCATGGTCTAAGGATTAGGATCACCGTAAGTTGTTATAGCAATATAAACTCAATGACTTTGATCGTAATGCTATACTTCGGATGAATGTTCATCACATCATTACACTAATGTTGTGATCCCGTTATTAACAACATCCAATGTGCATGATCGAAACCTTGATCATCTTGTTAATCAACGAGCTAGTTTATGAGAGAGGCTTAACTAGGAACTTTCGCTTGTTTATTAAACACACATGTATTAACGCTTCCGTATTAATACAATTATAGCATGCAAAATAAACATCTATCATATACTTGGAATACACATAATAAACAATTTATTATTGCCTCTCGTGGCATATTCCTTGAGTCTCCCACTTGCACTAGAGACAATAATCTAGTTACATAGTGATATATCTAACACCCATTGAGTTCGTGTTGATCATGTTTTGCTCTAGGGAGAGTTTTAGTCAACGGATCTGCTACATTGAGATCCGTATGTACTTTAAATCTTTATATCTCCATCCTTGACATGCTCATGGATGGAGTGAAACCGCGCTTAATATGCTTGGAATGCTTGTGAGACCTTGGCTCTTTGGCATTGGCAATGGCACCATTGTTGTCACAATAGATCACCATTGGGTCCAACGCTTGCCACAACTCCTAGTTCGGATATGAACTCCTTCATCCAAATCGCTTCTCGAGCCGCTCAAGCAAAGAACATATTCGCCTCCGTTGTTGATCCCGCTACCACAGGTTGTTTGGAGCTCCTCCAACTAACCGCCGCCATTCATGAGAAATACGATATCCGGATTGAGACTTAGAGTCATCCGGATCGGTGTCAAAGCTAGCGCCGACATAACACTTAGCGACGAGCTCTTCTTCACCTCCAGATACAAGAAACATATCCTTAGTTCTTCTTAAGTACTTAAGGATATTCTTGACCGCTATCCAAAGGTTCAACCTCGGATCCGATTGGTACCTACTAGTCAAACTAATAGCGTGTGCCACATCCGGTCTTGTACATAGCATGGCGACATTATAGAGCCTATGGTCAAGCATAGGGACTTTGTCCATTATCTCTTTCTTCCGCCGGCCGGACTTTGAGTCTTACTCAATGTCTTGCCTTGCAACATAGGTAAGAACCCCTTCTTTCCGTCCATTTTAAACTTCTTTAAAATCTTATCAAGGTATGTACTTTATGATAGCCCTATTAGGCGCCTAGATCTATCTCTATAGATCTTTATGCCTAATATGTAAGATGCTTCACCTAGGTCCTTCATTGAAAATTTGTTGTTTAGATAACTTTTAACACTGCTTAAAGTTCTATATCATTTCCGATCAATAATATGTCATCCACATATAGTATCAGAAATGCCACATTGCTCCCACTCACTTTCTTGTAAATACAAGCTTCTCCATAAGTTTGGACAAATCCAAACTCTTTGATCACCTCATCAAAGCGGAGATTCCAACTTCGTGATGCTTGCTTCAATCCATAGATGGATCGTGAAGCTTGCACACCTTGTTAGCATCCTTAGGATCGACAAAACCCTTTGGTTGTATCATATACAACTCTTCTTCAATATTACCATTGAGAAACGCGGTTTTGACATCCATCTGCCATATTTCATAATCAAAATATGCAGCAATTGCTAACATAATCCTAATCGACTTTAGCATCGCCACGGAGAGAAAGTCTCATCGTAGTCAACTCCTTGAATTTGTCGAAACCCCTTTGCGACAAGTCGAGCTTTATAGATGGTCACATTACCATCGCATCGTTTTCCTTTTGAAAATCCATTTGTTCTCCACGGCCTTTGCCGTGAGGTAATTCCACCAAGTTCCAAACTTGATTTTCATACATGGATTCCATCTCGGATTTCATGGCTTCTAACCATTTGTTGAACTGGCTCATCATCGCTTCTTCATACGTCGCAGGTCATTATTTTCATCAACCATGAAATTTATGACAGATTTCCGACAGCTCGGAGCCGCACGTCTGCTTGACCGCGAGGTTCGGTAGTACTCTTCGGAGTTTCATGATCATTATCATTAGTTCCTTCTTCAACAGTGGAGCCAACTCGAACGACTTCCGCCGCGCTACTCGCCATACTTTGAAGAGAAGGTTCCATAACCTCTTCGAGTTCTACTTTCCGACTACTCACACCTTTCGCGAGAAACTCTTTCTAGAAAGGATCCATTCTGGCAACAAAAACCTTGCCCTCGGATCTGTGATAGAAGGAATACCCAATAGTTTCTTTAGGGTATCCTATGAAGACGCATTTTTCCGCTTTGGTTCGAGTTTATCCGGTTGAAGTTTCTTCACATAAACATCGCAACCCCAAACTTTAAGAATGACAGCTTAGGTTTGTTTCAAACCACAATTCATACGGTGTCGCTTTCAACGGATTTAGATGGTGCCCGATTTAAAGTGAATGCAGCTTCTAGTGCATAACCCCAAAATGACAACGCAAGTCCGTCAGAGACATCATAGATCGAACCATATCTAATAAAGTACGACACGACGTTCCGACACACCATTTCATTGTGGTGTTTGGCAGTGTGAGTTGTGAAACAATTCCACACTCTTTCATGTGAGTGCTAAACTCAGAACTTAGATACTCACCTCCACGGTCAGATCGTAGAAATTTGATCTTTCTATTACGATGATTTTCCACTTCATTCTGAAATTCCTTGAACTTTTCAAAGGTTTCAGACTTGTGTTTCATCAAGTAGATATAACCGTATCTACTCAAATCATCCGTGAAAGTAACAAAATAACGATATCCACCTCGCGCCGACACACTCATTGGACCACATACATCAGAATGTATGATTTCCAATAAATGCCGCCTGCTCCATTGAACCGAAAACGGCGTTCTAGTCATCTTGCCCATAAGGCATGGCTCACATGTATCAAATGATTCATAATCAAGTGATTCCAAAAGTCCATCCGAATGGAGCTTCTTCATGCTTAATGCCAATATGACCTAGACGGCATTGCCACATATATGCGGATATATCATCACTAAGTTTAATCCTTTTAGCATCAATATTATGAATATGTGTAACATTATCATCGAGATCCAACAGAAATAAACCATTCAACATTGGTGCATGACCATAAAAGATTTCATTCATATAAATGGAACAACCATTGTTCTCGATTTGAATGAAAACCACTTTGCATCAAACATGATCCAGATACAATGTTCATGCTCGCAGGTGCACCAAATAACTTATTTAAGTTTATAACTAATCCCGACGGTAAGTGGAGAGGTAGCGTTCGACGGCGATCACATCAACGCTTGATCCATTGCCGACACGCATCTTGACCTCACCCTTGCTAGCGGTCGCTGCTCCGACCCACGATTCGAAAGTTACAAATATTAGCAACCGAACCGTATCAAATACCTGTGTGCATCGCGAGCACTAGTCAAGTACACATCAATAACATGTATATCATATATACCTTTGTTTGCCTTGCCGCCTTCTTGTCCGCCATACTTGGGGCGATGCCCAAAGGCTAGTCCCCTTACAATAGTAGCACTCGATCGACTTAGGTCCAACTCGGGTTTTTTTTCAGCGCTGCAACAGCTTGCCGCCTTACTTCCTTCCGCTTTCCTTCTTGTCTTTCTTGAAACCAGTGTTCCTATTGATCATCAACACTTGATGTTCCTTTTGATCTCCACTGCAGCTTTTAAGCATTGATGAAGCTTCGGGAGAGACTTCTTCATGCCTTGCATATTATAGTTCATCACGAAGCTCTTATAGCTAGGTGGCGAGACTAGAACACGATGGATGCCTAAGTCAATGGGAATCGTTATTCCCAAGGACACAAGCTTATCGGCGAATCCGACATCTTGAGTACATGCTCACTAACGGAGCTGTTCTCTTCCATCATGCAGCTAAAGAACTTTTCTCAAGCATTGTAGCTCTCACAAAGCATGTGTGTCGAAAATCATTTTCAACTCACCCATTGTATCAAAAGCATTGCCGCTTTAAACGCTTTCGAAGTTCCGGCTCTAGCCCATACAATATGCCGCAATGAACTAAGTTGTGGTCCTCCTGACGAGTCAGATAGACATTCTTCTCCTCGTCAGGGGCATCGTCAAAGGTGGGGGCCTAATGGCGCTTCTAGCACATATTGCTTTTGTGCAAAGAGAGGAGAATCCTCAAATTCATGGCCCATTCAGGAAAGTTGCTACCGCTCGTTGCTAGTTTCTCTTTCTCCATGAACGCATTGAAATTAAAAGCAGGTGGTGCCATCTACAACAGAATTTGTAAAGTTTAGACTAAGTGTATGATAGATTGAGTTCAACTAATCTATATTACGAATGAACTCCCACTCAAAAGCGACATCCCTCGTGTCCTTTTGGTGATTACATGAACCAAATCCACTACACCAAGTCCGATCATCACGTGAGTCGGTATAGCTTCAAAGGCGAGCATCAAATGGGCATCATATCAACTATATGACTCATGCTTAACCTTTCGGTTACGTGTTCCGAGGCCATGTCATACATGCTAGGCTCGCCAAGTTAGAACCTTAGTATTTTTGCGCGTGTAACTGTCTTACACCCGAAGTATGGTCGAGGATCCAAGTACACCCGATCATCACGTGATGTCTTGGAGCGACGAAAACATAATCGGTGCATACTAAAGGGAGAACACATTCTTATCTTGATATTTAAAATGAGGGATCATCTTATTATGCTTAGCAAAGCGCTAAACAAGCAATATAAGATGCAATCAAACATCATATGTTTAATAGTGAAATTATATGGTTCCCGCAGATGATCTCTATCATGTGCATCGTGGTATGATCACTATCATACCTATATGTGTAAATCCACAATCTATGGGTTTTACACGCTATGTGTGTGTAAGAGTATCATCTCATACTTCTACTTACAACACTACCATATCATAACACTAGCCCAGAACAATCTAAACTAGACGCTTCTAATTTATCCATTGCAAGTTTTACGTGGTGAGGGCTTTCGAGATAGAACCGTTCTTACCTACTTAACATGAACCACAACGAGGATAATCAAATTGTTGACAACTCGCTTGCAAAATAGATATTGACTATAGTAGGAGAGGACACCGCTAGCCACTTATGCAAACTAGTTGCATGTCAAGCGTGAACAGGTCTCATGTGCGAGGACATGTAAAGTTTGTCCGGGCCGCTTCATCCCACTATGCCACCAATATCCAAAATCACAAGAAAGGAGCAACAACATGATCATCATCGCCCACATACTCATATGTGTACTACCGTGTAAAGTATCTACGCATAGATCCGCTCGACATATCAAGGGTTCGCAGATAGAAAACAAAAATTTTCCTACGATGTGAACTATATACCAAGATCTATTTATACTAGATACAAACAACGGGCGGATGTATATCCGAGAGAACATACCCTTGAAGACCGACAAAGCTTAACGAGTCCAAACTCGTGGTTGATGTAGACGATCTCTGCCGATCTCAAGATCGAGAGGAAGTCCTAGCGCCAAGAATCAGCACAGATCCGGCTCGCAGACACACGCTCGAGGCACCGAGCAACCTCCGCCTCCTCGCCCAGCGATGCAGCGGAAGCACAACTCTTTCTTGCCGAAAGCCACCGGGAACATGTATCTCGCTAGTCCGAGACCATGGGGATAAATTCTAGAGGGGAGAGAGATCCTTCACGAGGAGGTGTGAGTGAGAAGTGAGAGGAGGGGCCTTTTATAGGAGGAGGGGGAACCCCAAGGGGTGGCTGCATGGGCTGCCCCTTGCCCTCCCTCATCATGTGGGTGGACACTCCACTCACAAAATGACCCTTCAAAAGTCCACTCAAAATCCCACTCAAAAATCCCATTAAATTTCCACCAAATTTAATGCAAACTCTCATTAAATAAAACTCTTTATTTTATTCAGAATTTTGTCAATTACTTTAATGACAAACATTCACAAATAACCCCTTGCTAGAATTCTATTTCACATGCATAACCACTTTATGCAATTTCACCAAAACCTGTTTCGGTATCTAGTGAAATAAATTCGCGCTTGTTTATTCTTTCGGCATGAAACTTTTGCTCCAATTGGATGTCGGTGTCTCTTATGTGTCACCCTACGGTTCGTGAATAATGCGGACATGATCGAGACCCTCTCGATCAATAATCGAAGCGGGATCCGAGACCCATATCTTGACTCCCACACATTCAACGATGACTTTCTTGTGATCGTCGGAACCTTTTACGCTAGTATCTTAATCCTTTGTCTCACGATATATTACATGTCCGAGATTCGATCATCGGTATCTCCATACCTAGTTTGATCTCATCGACATGCACTTTTCTCGCTCCGTGATATAACATTCTAGTGATCAAATCACTTGCTTGCAAGCTAATCAATGTGATATCACCGAGGGCCGAGTATATCTACCCGTCATCGGGATGAACAAATTCCACTCTTGATCCATGAGCCTCAACATAACACTTTATTAGTTCGAACCCATCTTTATAATCACCCCATTACGGTGTGACGCTTGATGTTATCAAGAAACTCTTCCGTGTTAGTGATTGACATGATCTCATGGTCTAAGGATTAGGATCACTTCGTAAGTTGTTATAGCAATATAAACTCAATGACTTTGATCGTAATGCTATACTTCGGATGAATGTTCATCACATCATTACACTAATGTTGTGATCCCGTTATTAACAACATCCAATGTCCATGATCAGGAAACCTTGATCATCTTGTTAATCAACGAGCTAGTTTATGAGAGAGGCTTAACTAGGAACTTTCTGTTTGTTTATTAAACACACATGTATTAACGTTTCCGTATTAATACAATTATAGCATGCAAAATAAACATCTATCATATACTTGGAATACACATAATAAACAATTTATTATTGCCTCTCAGGGCATATTCCCTTCAAGGCCAACATCAAGCCTTCTGGCTCGGCTTAGGGAACGGGAGGACGCCTTGTCTCGTCATGAACTTCCTATAGTCACCCTGCATCTCTATGCGATCTTCTATGTCACGGTTATTCGGGATATTTCCTCCGTAGAAGATCCTCAAGTCATGACATCACGAAGATGATTGCCCTAAATCGCGCCGGATGCGATACATCTCTTGTCTAATATCCGAATCATTGATCTTGGCCTTTGCTTCGCCCAATCGCTTGAGATGATCCGCAGCGAGAATTCGCTGGTCAAGTAGGAACGCCTCATGTGATGGAGTGCGAGTAGGCTTCCTTCATCGTTTTCTACGCTTGCCAGGGAACTCCGTTACGTGGTTGAAGACGCGTTCCGAACTTGACCTTCGTACGCACGAAGGTGGTGCCTTCCGTCGAGGCAAAGCCAGTGAGAGCATCATCCAGAACTTCCTTGATCTTGGCGTAGTTTTTCTTCTTTTCTAGACTCCCCGAGTCGAGATACGTGGCGTGGAATGCTTCGCGATAAGGAGATGAGCGTGCAGTGTTCATCTCTCAAAAAATTCAAATGGAATGTGTTGGAAAAGAACGATGATGATCTAATAAAGCCAATCGGTGGCGAGTGAATAACGACTTACTCGGGAAAGTAAGGCGAGAATGTATTCCTTTGTCTTGTTCGCCACGAGGATTCTTTTTAGGTACGAGGCCACGACACGTCGCTCGTGGGGAACCCAAGCAGCCACGCATGTAGTAGGGGTCCACTATAGCGATGCCGGTGTGTTCTCTCTAATGATCTGCATGGCCTGAGAGAAAACAGACGGACCATGGTATAGTGCATGGTATAGGTGGAACATATTGAAGATGTCGTCGAACCGTAGGAAGAACAGATCCGTGGGGCATTGTCGACGGCCCAAGCCTGGTGGCACCTTAACCACGAATACCGGTGCGAGGGATCTTTCTCCGATAGAAGGCGTCTCTCTATCGTCAAGACGTCATGCACACTGCAGCTTCGAATGGCGAAGCTTCCGCAAATTCTTAGGTAGCATGGGCTCACCCGCCACATGAATCCTCCACATAATACCCTCGGGTCTTGGTGGCCCGTCCCGAAACCTGATCGGATTCGCAGTTGTTGACGCCACCGGCTGGCTCGAGCTGCTAGATTTTCTTTTCCTGCCCTTTTTTCCTTTTGGAGAGCGGGCAGGCACCGCAATCTGAGCACCGGCTGCCCTATGTAGTGTGTCAGGGCTTAGAATAAAGGGCCGGTTGGTTGTATCAGCTGGTGGCTCTGTAAAGGCGCAAGCTGGAGGCGTCTCTTGAGAACCAAACAGACGCTTGGTGATAGTGGCTTTCTCTGTGGGGCCACCAGCTAGGTCTTCTTCATTGCCAAACTGAGTGCTGAAGAAGTGATCATTCCAGTCTTCGTCGTCCTCGGCCGGATCCTGCGCCAAGTGCATATCATCAACATGATCATCCGACCCACCGCGTGGAGGTGACGGCAAGGGCGGTAAGGGGGCCTTGCCACCGCTTGGCGGCACGACAGCGGTGCTTGTTCTGTGGCGTGATGGCCCCGACGCCCCCAAACGGATCATGCTCTTTGGCCATAGCAAGAATAAGCGAAGCAAGTTCGAGGACGACGACTCTTCTTCATCCGCCTCGGGGTTGAATGGGAGGTTCCAGTCGCCGCCCCTTAGCACCGACTAATTTTAACCTCGCACGCTTATCCGACATCGGCCTTGAGTGGAACGTAATCGTAAGGGTTGAACGATGGTACCCTTGGCAACATCCCTCATTTCGTTGTTCACGTAGCATAAGAGAGTGCAAGGAACATCCGTCTGCGGAAAACATGTACGGCGTCGTCAGAGATGCCATAATATTAATAGATGGCATGAAAGGCGGTAATTAAAGCAATTTGTTTACCATGATGGTGTCGAGATCGGCTAATGTCGACGCACCGTGACACGGCGACGGCGTGCAAGAGACGGAAGGGTTGCTTGATGGCGCGGTCTGCCGGTGTATTCTCCCTACCGACGGGTGCTTGAGCTCCGTGCCACCGCGACGATGGCGGGGGCACCAACATGTACTCCGCGCGCGGTGATGGCAGGGAGTCACCAACACTTGGGCGCCGCGGAAGCGGGCGCGGAGTCACGAACACGTAGTTTTCCTGATTCGTCGGCGCCGCGTTGTTCGAGTGGCTACTGACCATGCTTACAATCGGGCACGGCCCTACTCGACCACCCGCACTCCAGTTCGCTATTGACTCCACCAAGGTAGGCAGGAAGGACGTGAGGGTGATTGCCAGGTTGTCTTGGACGATCTGCGGGATCCGCGCCACTTGTGCCTTAAGTTCTTGAACCTCGCGGTTTTCCTCCTCGCTCCTTCCCGACGGCGCCACATGCGTCCTCGGCGGTGGACCAAAATGATCCACCCAATTCTTACCCCCGAGGCCGGCCAGACGGCCAGCCGACGACGGCTTCTTCGTAACCGGCTCTATTTTCTTGGCCCGGTTCATCGCCCTGTTAAAAGGGTTATCCCACCGGGTGGCCGCCGTCGACCCCTGGGATGAGGAACCCTGGGATCCATGACTAGCAACAATTTCCTCCTCCTGTAGAAGAAGTAACAGTGAATCATTTAGATCATCGATTAGATTGCAATCGAGTTGATCCGCGGTAATTAGATTATACTTACCACAATTTCCTCGAATTCCTTCACCGCAGGATCCGCGGTGAGTTGTTTGGTTTTTGGGTCCACATGGTAACAGGCCCTGATGAAGTTTCGAACCTGCCCGGGTTCGAATTTAGCAAAGGGGTTTTATATCCCATTTGATCTATACTCTTCGTCCTCCTTATTCCATTTGGCCTCCGCGGTTCTGTATCCACCAGATCCGAGATGGTGATGACCTATATTCATCGCAAGACCTTTCCCGATTACTATTGGCTGGGCTCTTTCGGATTCACACCTCTCCTTGAACTCCGGAACTGATCTTCGTGATCTCGGGTCAATCTTCCGACTTTTGCCTTCTTTATAGATCTTCTTCTTTATCCGGTTCTCCACCGGCTGTATGGTGCTCATCTTTGTGAGGGCGGATTTTTTACTGTTCCCATGATAATTTGTGTTCGATACTTAGCAGGAACTTGTATCTTGCGCAGCTTCTCGAAGAGGAGTGCGCAAGTGGCCATTATCTTTATGCCGGAGATTCTCGGTGTTGATCGAGATGGTTGTCCGGGTGATCGCCGCCACTTTCCCACCGTACCCTTTGACGACAAGGTCGGGCTCCAAAGGAACACCAGTTGGGCTCACTTCGGTAATTTCCTCCCTGACCGTGCCGACCGTGTTCGGGCGCCGGTCCTTCGGCTTCTTCTTCTTGTTAGGAGGGTTGCTACCACTCCTTTCGCCGCCATCGGTGGTTTCATCGCTCCTGCTTCCTTCGGCTTCTTCCTCCGCCTTCCATCTCATCATCCTCGCCTCCAAGGATGGTATTATTCATCGCCTTCTAGCTTGGGCCGCCTCCAAGAATGTCAATTGTTTATTCGGAGGTCTGAGTTCTCCTTCATGCGCGCTTAGAACATCCAAATCGTCGTTGTCACACATCTTTGCACTAATAAAAACAAATAATTGGTTAAATGCACGGAAAAATCCGCATGACCTTTGCTAATTTTCTTAAACTAGAGTGCTCGATTTCGCCGAAATGGAAGTTAATCAACATTCCTAAAAAATCGGGACTCATTTCATACAAGAACTCTATATATATGGCCAGCATAGCTAGCACACAATAAATGGCCATCATAGCCAAAGACACAAAGACACAATAAATGGCCAACACATCCAGCACATAATCTGGTCACATAGGATAATCTGGCTAACTATAATGGCTACAAGCTAACTGCTATAATGCTGAATAAGAAGTTTCACATAGGTTTCAGCTAGCATAAAATGGCTAACTATAATGCTGAATAAAAAGTTTCACATATGATAAACAACAGTTTCAGGTTTGGACTTAGCAGCACATAAGAAGTCCTAAACTGATGTTCAGGTTTGGACAAGCTACAAAAGCTAACTGCTACAAGCTACAAGCTACAAGCTACCAAAGCTTAAGCAACTGAAACAAAATACAAAATACTAGGAATATGAACTAGTAATTTGCTTAGCTTTAGTGGTCTTAAGGCACCACTAAGAACCACCTAGATTGTAGAAATTTGCACATTGGAACCACCTAGATTGCAGAACCACCTAGTACTTAGCAATAAAAATCAGTACATTGAGTGATTCATAAAGACTCACCACAAAAACATCTAGGTAGAAAACACATTGGTTAAGAATGCATCAACATGCCCAGCCACATCAAGCATCTGAACCTTGCTACTCTGAACCTTGCTACTGATCTGAACCTTGCTACTCTGAACCTTGCTACTGATCTGAACCCTAAGCTTACTCTGAACCCTTGCTACTCTGAACCCTAAGCTATCTACCAAGCTTACTCTGAACCCTAAGCTATGAACCAAGCTTACTCTTGACCTTGTCAACCAAGCTACACTAAATTTTCTATCAACCATACATCTTGCCAGACTACCACAACATAATGTGAGGCATAAAAGTTCGACAAATGCATCATAGCATAACAGACCGCAACTAGAACTACAACAATGACAATCCAACATCAGGACAATATATGAATATTTCAGAGGGGAGCTTTTCCATCAGTTATTTACAACAAATGCATATTGGATGCAACACTAAAAGCAGAACCACAGACCCCACATTGCATTAGTATCTAGACAAGGTACTATTATTAAGAATAAGAAGTATCACTGAAGAGCGTTATTAAGACTTAAATATATGGGATCCAAAATAATTTACCATTGCACAGTGGCCTGAGAATATGCATGCATAAAAGAGCCTACTTCTTTGCGTAGCAGAACCACATTAAGTATGGTAACAAACAGTGTAGACAATAAAGGGAGAAACTGTGTAAGCAAAATAAACACAACAGAGGAAGTAACCAGTGATATGCATATAAGAAGAAATGAGGCCACACGATCAGTGTTTGCCTGTCATTTCTAATAATAGCATGCCAACACTACACAGAGATGAACAGGGATGTCATAACAACATAACCTGGGAGTTGTGAACCATGAACCCTAGTCTCTGGTAATGGTAACAGAGATGAACCATGAACCCTAACTTCCTTCTAGTTCATACTCCTAGTTCATACTGCTGGAGACAGGGGGAGAGAGAGGGACAGAGGGAGAGAGAGAGGGAGAGACAGGGGAGGGGCGACTCCTGCGTGTCCAAGGCCACCATACAGAGGGAGAGAGAGGGACAGAGGGAGAGAGAGGGAGAGACAGGGGAGGGGCGACTCCGGCGTGTCCGAGGCCACCATACAGAGGGAGAGAGAGGGACAGAGGGAGAGAGAGGGAGAGACAGGGGAGGGGCGACGCTCACCTCTGACGGGCGGACGACGGCGGGCGGACGACGGCGGCCTCCACCTCCTCGAGCGGCGCGAGATCCTCCTCCTCCACAAGCGGCGCGGACCTCCTCCTCCTCCACGGATCGGCAGCGGCGCGGCCCTCCTCCTCCTCGAGAGCGCAGCGCGGCGGTGGCAGATCGACAGCGCAGGGCGGCGGTGGCGGATAGAGAGCGCAGTGCGGCGGTGGCGGTGTCTGTGAGATGCGATGAGAGAGGGTCGACGTGGCACGCGGGTTGAATAGTCCAACACACATAGGCGCGCGCCACTTGCAAGTGATAACCGAAGCACTTGGCTGTGGTGCGCTATGCCTATGTGGGTTGGACTACCAGATAAGAGGGCGGCCACCCCACTAGTAAACACTAGTACTCTCTTATCCCACTGGTTCTGCCCCTTAGATCTATTCTAAACTATGAGCACCCAGGTTCGAATCCTGGTGCTCCACTTTTATATTTTTATTTTAAAAATACTTTTAAATGTTCCAAAAAATGCCCAAAAGTGGTGATATATGCCATACAAGTTTTGTTTTTTTTAAATACTTTTAAATATTCCAAAAATGCCCAAAAGTGGTGATATATGTCATAAAAGTGTTACAAATATGATTCAAAGTATAACTAAATTTCATAATAATTTGTCCATGAATATTACAATCTTTTTCGACCACGCGTTTTACAATATTTTCTGAGCTAGCGTTTTATAATCTTTTTTCCCTTCTTTGTCGCGGTTGAATAATTTAGCCCCGGCACTTTAATGTTTCTTCTTTCGAACGGGCTACCTTTTTTGGGTAGGGTTTTCCTTTTTCTTCTTGTGATGTATGTTGCTGCATCGTAGTCGTCGTCATCTTCAATCTTTGATCGCCAGATCGGGTCAAGTCTTGCTCGTTGGCGACTCCATCCATTCCGATGATGTTTCTTTTTCCTCTCCTCACGACAACACGGCGGCTTTGTCGGGTCGGTAATGAAAAAACATTGGTCCACTTTGGTAGCCAGTACCCACGGTTCATTTTTCGCGGTCATGTTTGCACCGGCGGCCTTGGATTTGGCTGCTTCGGGTATAACCATGGTTGTGAAATACCGGTCTTCTCTTTCGACGCTCTTTGCCCATCTAACACGGAACATCGACACCTTTTCTCCACAGTAGTCGAGCTCCCAGATCTCCTCGATTCTTCCGTAGAATCTTTCCTTCACGTTGTCATCGGTGTAGAATTCGACGCTACGCGAAGTTCGATAATCACACGTGTTGTCCTTTTCTCCGTGTAGAATGTGTAGCCGTTGATATCATACCTGATAGGTCACCAGGTTTTGCATCGGTCCTCGCGACAAGGTGAATATGATCTTTTCCGTGTCGGAAGAATGCGATCGCGGGGATTATCAAGGAGCCGCCTAAACCAACGCGTGAAATCTGAGTTGTGCTCTTTGATTATTTCTCCTCGCCCTCCAGATGCCCCGTCATCGTATTCTTCTCGATTAACCTTTGTGCTTCGCACAAGGATCGACCAGTTCTAAATGTTGTAGCGACAAGGTTTGCTCGATCAAAGTCTCGCGTTGAAAATCAAGTTCGCATGCAAGATGCGACCCTCTCGGTGACCAGATCCGTAGAGCTTGCCAAGGTGCCTGTTGACGGGAAGACCGACAGGGTTCTCGATGTCTAGATAATTAGTGCAGAAAGAGATGCACTCTTCGGCCAGAAAGCCCTTGGCTATGCTTCCATCTGGATGGGACCTGTTGCGAACGTATCCTTTGATGTGTCCGTTCATCCTTCGCTCATTATGCGGACCATTTTTGCCTACACGGTGTACACGGTACATTTTTGAAGTCTATTAGAACCACATAATGAATGCATGCATGCAATGGTCGATAGAAAATTTCGGCATGACCTATCCTAAAATTAGGACCTTTGCGAAATGCCAAAGTCTTGCCAAAATGGAAATGAATCAACATTTTGGCAAAACAAATGGCAACTTGTTCACATGCAAACACAGGAGAGAGAGAGAGAGAGACCGATCCATACACACATGAACATATCATTATCCTCTCCATACACACTTGCATGAGCATCATCGATACTCTCCATATACACACACATATGACCATCGATCCTCTCCACATACACACATCATGAGCATCGATCATCTACATACATATGAGCACATCATCCATATACACATGAACACATCCTTACATGGACAAGTTACCGAGATGAGAGACCGATCGCGAGAAAGATGGAAAGGAGAGGTGCGTGCGTCGACCGGAGAAGGAGATGAGAGACTGGAGACCTCCTCTATTACTTATGTAACATCCAAAGCAAGTTTTACATGCTAAAAATGGTGAATGGGTGGAGAAATTGAGGTGGGAAGGAGAAGATCCCGACTAGATCTAAGGAGGAAGAAGAAGGGGAAAGTGAAGTGTGTGGTGGTGGATGTGGTCACACATGTGCACATAAAGTGTTGTCCTAAAAAAATCGACACATCCGTGGCGCACACGGCCATAGTGCGCCACAGGGAGTACAAACATCTATGGCGGACTATGCCATGCGCGCCACGGATGCTCCTACTCCCTGTGGTGCACTAGGCCGAGTGCGCCACAGATGTTTATGGCCGTTTCACAGCAGAGGGGGGCATGTGCTTAGGCGTAGCGCACCCCCACGTGCGTCATAGTTGACACTAACAACCGTGGCGCACATGACTATAGCGCTACAGATGTTTGGCGTGCCGCCAACATGGCCCTGGCCCACACACATCTGTGGCGCACTATAGTCATGTGCGCCACGGTTGTTCTAGTTACTAGTAAGGCACTGCCCACAGGTGAGCCACGCATGTTTTAGCCGTGGGGCACCTCAACCATGTGTGTCACGGATGCGCTGATTACCTATAGCCGTTTCCCTAGTAGTGTTGGTTTCTGCCGAGAGATTACGTGCTAGAGTGAGAAGCACCTGCAAGTCTACCACACGTATCACACAGTGCCAAAACGATGGTAGGCGGCGAAGCGAAGCTCGCCTATCCATCTAGTGTAATGACTCTTTGTTCTGCAGCAACTTAGATGTAAAATTTATATATATTGCATTGGCATGTATCGTACTACTTATATGCTGCAAACTTTGTTGCCATTCGTCTTGGAGCTAGCATTTCTTATCAGTTGAGGGTCACAAAAATAAAACCTTAAACCGAGATCTGACACTAGATTAATTCAATGAGACCGCAGGAAACCCATTACATAGATAAGAGCAGTGCACTACTAGTTGCTACCTCCATCAGCCTTGACAGTACACTGGTTGCTCCTGGCTGCGAGGCGGGTTTGATGGCCAGAGGGGTCGGCTGCCCATAGCGACCGGCACGGACGCTGAGAGTGTATATATTGGGCGATGAGCTGCGGGGGCAGCAGGTGGTTATTGGTCCTCCGGGGTACCGTGTCGAGAGCTGGCTGCCTTCGCTGAAGACACCGGTGCCGTCGGCGTCCACAAACCTGATCTCCTGCTTCAATGAGAACCTCCGCACGAAGAGGCGGGACTGCGCTCCACCGCCCACTGGATCGCTTTGCCGAGGCCGCGGCAAGCAGAGAGGCACGGCAGGAGGCAGAGAGGCACCTCGGGTTGGCGCGGAAGTAGCGCCCGGACGCGCCCTGAAGCCGGCCGGAACGTCCCCTGGCGGCTCGTCGCGGCGGCCCGCCACAGGATGGCCACGATCTCCGGCCTTTCGAAGTCGCGCTGCGTGGCAGCGCGGCAGGGCGAGCAGTCCGGGCAGAGGGAGCCGCGCGTATTGGCGCCGGGGGCCCCGAGATAGCAGCCGTAGGCGCCGCGGGGGAGGACACAGACACAGTGCGTGGCCGTGGTGGAGCAGAAGCGCGGCATCACGGGCTCACGGCGCACACCGCGTTGTGCGACGTGCGGTGCGGGTCGAGGCAGACCGACTGCCCGTCCTGGGCGGCGTGCATGTACTCGCGGCATCTCCGAAGTCCACTATGCGCCCCGGAACACCTCCACCGCCTGCTGCTGCTCTATGTCGATATGCTACGCCTCGGCGTCGGCGTTGTGAGAAAGGAAGACGAGCCCTTCTTGTCGTCGCCTCCGGCTTGCTCCGGAACGGCTACGCCTCCAACAGCAGGGCTACTTCTTCTCCTTGGCCGTCGCAGCTGGCTTGCTCCGGAACGGCCGGCACGCCTTGACGCTCAGGTCGATGGCGGCCGCAAGCGCGAGGAACATGGCGCCGTCCTCCATGCACGTCACGTGCATCCCGGGAAAACTGCACCAGCGGCGGCCGGCTGATGCTTGCCGCCTCCCCCTGCGCACTGACTGCAACTCACCACGAACATGGATGCTCGCCGCCTCCCCGCTCCTGTCGCAACTCAAGGGCGTCTCCGACACGATCCACCTGCGCGCACTCTGACCACGCACGCGTCACGATCCACCTGCGCGCACTCTGACCACGCCTCAAATGCGCAAGCTGCCAGCTCTCCGAAGAGCCCGTCGTGTCGGCGCGCACGATGAGCCATGCCCCGGGGTTGGACCGCGCCACCGTGTCGCAGCCAGTCGCCGGCACGAACGGCGTGGCAATGAACGCCGCGGCCACGGTGGAACAGGGCAGGTCATGGATGTCCACCTTCCTCTCCTTCCTCCTAACCACCATCTCCTTCTCCTTGCCGGTGCCGGAGCTCGACCGTTACTTCCGCGCAAATGATCCGGCATTCCGGCTGCGACGCCCTTCTAACACATTAAACATCAGCCGCCAGCCGGGCGCTTCTACAAATTCAGAGTGTCCAGACTCTTTCAGATCACAACAGTGGCGGCACGCTCACGGCCTGACGTCGCGGACGAAGAACTTGCAGCTGAAGATGGGCTACCTAGATGATGGATCTGCCGTGGAGCTGCAACACCTGCGGGTTCAGCGGGACCTCGTCCTCGAACTGGAACACGTACCGGGGTCAGGGTCGGCCTCCACCTTCACCTTCAGGCTTCAGGTACAGCTCCATTCCGGCCCAGCCTGCACGGCGTCGACAGCACCTTGAGGTGGGACTCGTCGTTCTCGTTGAGCGAGAAGACGGCGGCGTCTGCGTGCGGTGAGTTTGCCGCCACTGAAGAATTTATCAGAGGCGGCACCGGGTGCTGTCTGAGCCGGGAGCTTGCACCGGGGAGTCTCAGGCCAAGCTGCCAGACAGAGAGCCTGACAAATGTCTGGGGATCCATGGTGCGCTACACTGGAAAGTATCCACGGCTTTGTCCTGTATTTTTTGTGCATGTCATTCAGTTATAACAAATCCGAGGATCATTCAGGCCTCGTTCTTTTTGTGTGCAACGAAACCAGACGTGGAACCGAGATCCTGGCCTGGACCGGGTTCATACTGCACCATCACCAAATCCATGTTAGACTAATCCCTTCTTAACCCCTTCAAAACAAAACTGTTCTTTAACGCCTGCACGTCTCTGCCCCAACTCCACCGGCCAGCCGCCGGTCATTGCCTCCTCTGTCCGCCGTTTCGGCGACGGGAGGGAATGGGGACCCTATATTTTGACTCCGGCCCGTAGTTAGGTTGACCTAGTGTTTTCACGTCGGAATAATTTACTCCGTTCTTTCTCTATCATGGCGTTGTTCTAACCGGTGGTGTCGAGGGGCAGATGACCCAACCTTTGGATCCGGCGAGACTCGTGTCTGGTGGTCTGCGATCGGCACTCTCGCGGGTGGCGGTCTTGTCGGCTGTTGTAGCTGTGTTTGTTGTCCTGCAGTTGGGCGCGTGGATGACGGTTGGTGGCGGCGTTCCTCTTCTCTGACTACATCGGATGAAGGTAATGTCGTGAGGATTTGGTAATCACGGGGAAGATCCCCGGTCGATGTGCCACAAAGTCTTGGTCTCGTCGTTTGCGACGGTCCGGTTCATCGGCTCAAAAAACATCCTTGTATGCGAAGGTGCTCTCGCAGTTCTTGGTATGGCTGCTGTTCGCCTCTCTTTTCGGCGTTGCCATGGTGACGGCGGAGGACAACGGTGGACGACGGTTCGGCGAGGCACAAGTTTCTCGAAGGGTGAAATTGTTTTACTTCTTGCGAGGTTTTTTGTGCAAAATTGCTTCACAAGCCTATTTTTCTCTTATTATGATCATATGTATAATCTCTATAAACTTTTGATTTAATGAAATATATGGTTACTTAAAAAAACTGTTCTTTTAAGCCACCTAGAATCGCCAGGGTCGGTATCTCTGCCTTTTAGTACGTCTCTGTCTCTGGAATTGTTTCAAGGGTCAGTTGACAATAATTTATTTTTAGACCAAGACTGCGATAAATGGACCTGGTGGGCTGGGCAAAAAATACAATGCCCGAAATAAAGAAAGACCTCATCTTAGCTTGGTTGGAATTTATCCTCGATGGGCTTGATGACACGGGAATGGACAGCAGTCAGTCCAGGTCAATCCCTACCTTCTAGGGCCTAAACGAACCGGGCCTTAAGCTTTTATCTAATGATTCAGTAGCATTTGGGTAGCACTCCCTCTATTTCAAAATATAAGACGGTTTAGCTTTGTAAAGAAAATATATCTAGACTTGTTTTAGCGTGTAGGTTCACTCAATTTTAGAATGAATCTACATACTAAAAGAAGTCTAGATTTCATTTCCTTCACAAACCTAAAACATCTTATATTTTGAAACGGAGGGAGTAGAATACAGGGTACACGCCGTGAACACTGAACTAAACAGAACACAAGTGAGCGGCCTTTGCCCTAGCACCAGCTCAAGCATCTTAGAGTCCATGGACGGAGCGGAAAGTGGGGTGATGGTTGGCGTCGGCGAGCTGAATGCCTCGGCTGTACCTGTTGGCGAACTGCCCCAGGCTGATGGAGGCGAGGAGATTCTCCCCGATGAAGAAGAAGCTGTGACGTCTGCCCCAGCACCAGCAGCACCTCCTACTCCTTCTTCAGCAGCGGCTTGTGGCGATGGCGGGCGACAACAGCGAGCGCGTTCGAGCCTGGACGTGGAGAGCCGCGGCGACCTGCGCACCATGACCTGGTATAACAACTGGGCACGAGCTTCTGTGCGTTGGCCCATCCTAAGTGCGCCAAAGGGGTGTACGTGGTCTTCTTCGCGGGTGGCATCGCCATGTCCATGAGCTATCGCTACATGGAACTCGCTGCTTTCATCCAGAGGGTGTTATATGTTGATCCAAATTCTACAAAGTATATGCCAACTTCTGACGAGTGGAGCGAGGCCCGTCGCCGGACTCCGGTGGGAAGCGATAGCCCCTGCACAATACGGATCGTCGAAGACCTAGGTTTCCACCGATATATAAACCCTTGTAAGCGCGGTTGGAAAGAGTTGCATCTGGAAATCCCGGTTTGTAAACACTCCCGATATAGTGAAGTTTCATTGGCGTCAAGTGGTTTTTTCTCTTTTGTTGGAGAGGTTTTTCCACGTTAAATCTGTGTCCCCTTTCTGTGATTTCATTTTCGTTCTTTGTTATTTACTTGTCGCAATTATAACAAGTGGTATCAGAGCCCCAGGTCCCAATCTAAGATTTGTGATATGTCATCATTGAAGTTCGATCTACCACAGCTGGACTACACCACAAGATTCTCCTTGTGGCAGGTGAAGATGCGGGCGATTCTCGCCCAAACTTTTGATCTGGATGAAGTGCTGGATGGATTCGGCGAAAAGGATGCTAAGAACTGGTCCACCGAAGAGAAGCGAAAGGACCGTAAGACTTTGTCTATGATCCAACTTCATATGTGCAATAATATTTTGCAGAAAGTACTGGAGGTGAATTATGCTACTTCCATGTGGGAAAAAATGGAAACGATCTGTGTGTCAAAGGATCTAACCAGTAAGATGAATGTTAAGATGAAGTTGTTCTCGTATAGATTGCAACAAGGTGGATCGGTAATGAATTACATATCTATTTTAAAGATATTGTTTCAGACTTGCAGTCTATGGAGGTAAAATATGATGATGAGGATTTAGCTCTTCTACTCTTATGCTCGTTGTCTAATTCCTATACAGATTTACGTGATACAATATTGTTGAGCCTTGATAAACTAACCGCTTGCCGAAGTACATGACGCCCTCAGACAGACAAAAAATATGAAAAGTATGGTAGGGTCAAATGGGACATCATCCAAGACCGAGGCTCTGCAGGTTAGTGGCAGGACCGAGCAGAGGAATAACAACTATGGAAATAGAGATACGAGCAAGGACGGCAAAGGTCGTTCAAATTCCAAGGAAAAGGACAAATTCTACAGGTATTGTAGGAAATCTAATCATGTTATTGATGATTGTTGGAAGTTACAGAATAAGGAGAAAAGGAACGGAACTTACCAACCGAAAGATAAGTCTGAAGGTTCTGGTAAGGCTGCTGTTGTTTCTGACAGTTCTAATGGTGAATGCTTAGCTATTTTTGCTACTTGTGCTTCTCGTGATAATGAATGGATACTTGATACTGCATGTTCGTTTCATATTTGCTGTAACAAAGATTGGTTCAGTTTATATGAGTCTATGCAGACTGGAGATTTTGTGCGTGTGGGGAATGATAACCCATGTCATAATGTTGGTGTTGGATCTGTCAAGATCAAGACACATGATGGCGTGGCACACACGTTGAGTGAGATGAAGCACATACCAAGCATGGCCAGAAATTTGATCCCCTTGAGTACCATGGGCGTTGATGGATACAAGTATGCCGGAGGGCATAGAGTTCTGAAGGTATCAAAAGGTTCTCTTATTCACATGATAGGTGATATGAATTCTGTTAAATTATATGTTTTAGAGGTAGCACTTTGCCTGCTATTGCTGTTGCTGTTACTTCTAATAATTCTGATGATTGAGGTAAAACACATATGTGGCATATGCGTCTTGGGCATATGAGCGAACAAGGCATGACAGAGTTAGTCAAGAGAGAGCTGATTGCAACTTGAGTAGGTTTGAGTTCTGTGAGCACTGCATTTTTGGTAAGCATAAAAAAGTTAAATTCAATGCTTCCGTTCATACCACCAAAGACATATTAGATTATGTGCATGATGATGTACGGGGTCCGTCTCGTAAGACTTCTATTGGTGGTGCTAATTACATGCTTACTATTATTGATGACTACTCAAGAAAAGTGTGGCCTTATTTTCTAAAGCATAAATCTGATGTTTTTGATGCTTTTAAGAAGTGGAAGGTTATGGTTGAAAAACAAACTGAAAAGAAGGTAAAGATACTACGTACTGACAATGGTATGGAATTCTGTTCTAATGAGTTTGAGGAGTTTTGCAGCAACGATGGTATGATCAAGCATCACACCATCCCATATACTTCTCAGCAGAATGGTGTGGCTGAGTGCATGAACAGAACCATCATATCAAGGGCTTGTTGTATGTTGTCTAATGCAGGTATGCATAGGCGTTTCTAGGCTGAAGAAGCCAACACAGCGTGCTACCTCATCAACAGGTCACCTTCTATTCCACTTGAGAAGAAAACTCACATTGAGGTATGGTCAGGTTCTCCCGATGATTATTCGCAGTTAAGAGTTTTTGGCTGCACTGCATATGCTCATGTTGATAATAGAAACTTAGATCCTAGGGCTGCTAAGTGCAAATTCCTTGTTATTGTTCAGGAGTTAAAGCATATAAACTATGAAATCCTGAAACTAAAAAGATTTTGTTGAGTAGAAATGTTGTTTTCAATGAGTCTGTTATGTATCATGATAACTTGCCATCATATACCTCTCCTGTTGTTGTTGGAGAGGAGGGAGTTAGTGTGCAGGTGGAGAACCTACAGAAAACTGTTGATAATGATGTTATCGTTGAAGATACACATGAGGAAAATATTGATGATATTGTTGTTCATCACTCACCTACTAGTTTGCAACAGCCACATGAGTCCATTGCTACTGATAGACTGAGGCGTAACTGTGGTCCTCGTGCTCATTTAATTGAAGAGTTTAATCTTATTCATTATGCTTTGAGTTGTGCTAAACATGTGGAGAACGATACTGAACCTGCTACATATAATGAAGCCATTGCATCCATGGACCGCGAGAAGTGAGTTTCTGCTATGCAAGAAGAGATGCAATCGCTTGAGAAAAATGGCACATGGGATGTTGTGTCCTTGCCCAAACAAAAGAAGGCGGTCCGCTGCAAGTGGATCTTCAATAAAAAGGAAGGTTTGTCTCCTAAAGAGCCTTCAAGGTACAAGGCAAGGTTAGTAGCAAAAGGGTTCAACCAGATTCCAGGTATTGATTACAATGATATGCTCTCCCTGGTTGTAAAGCATAGTTCCATTCACACTTTCTTTAGTATTGTGGCTATGCATGATCTTGAGGTTGAGCAGTTAGATGTCAAGACTGCTTTTTTGCATGGAGAGCTTGATGAGGAAATATACATGGACCAACCAGAAGGGTTCATAGTGCCTAGTAAAAAGGATTTTGTGTGCAAATTAAAGAAGTCTCTTTATGGCTTAAAGAAATCTCCAAAACAACGGTATAAAAGGTTTGATTCATTTATGATCTCACAAGGTTTTGAGAGGTCTAAATATGATAGTTGTGTTTATATCAAGTTTGTTGATGGATCACCTATATAATTGCTGCTATATGTTGATGATATGTTAATCGCTGCCAAGGACATGAAAGAAATCACTACTTTGAAGGCACACCTAAGTAGTGAGTTTGAGATGAAGGATCTTGGTGCTGCTAAGAAGATCTTAGGTATGAAGATTACCCGAGATAGAAAATCTGGTTTGTTATTTTTTAGTCAGCAAAGTTACATTAGGAAAGTTCTTCATCGTTTTAATATGGATGGTGCCAAGTCAGTTAGTACTCCTATTGCTCCTCACTTTAAATTGTCAGTTTCTCAATATCCTACTACTGATGAAGATTTTGAGTACACGTCAAAGGTTCCATATTCTAGTGTTGTTGGTCATTTGATGTATGCCATGGTTTGTTCTCGTCCTGATTTATCATATTCTATGAGTTTGATAAGTAGATACATGGATAATGCTGGTAAAGAACATTGGAAGGATGTTCAGTGGGTTTTCGGGTACCTTCTTGGCACTTCCAATGCTTGTTTGAATTTTGGCAGGACCGGTGAGGGACTCGTTGCTATGTGGATTCAGATTTTGTTGCCGATTTGGATAAGAGAAGATTCCTCACAGGTTATGTGTTTAATGTTGGTGGTTGTGCTATTAGCTGAAAGGCTACGATGCAGGCTGTTGTTGCACAATCTACTACTGGAGCTAAATACATGGCTATAGCTGAAGCTTGCAAAGAATCTGTTTGGTTGAAAGGTTTGTTTGCTGAGCTTTGTGGAGAGGATTCTTGCATTACTTTGTTTTGTGACAGTCAAAGTGTCATATACCTTATAAAAGATCAGATGTTCCATGAGAGAACAAAGCACATTGATGTCAAGTACCATTTTGTTAGAGACATTGTTGCTCAAGATAAACTAAAGTTATGCAAGATCATCACTCATGATAATCCTGCTAATATGATTACTAAACCTATTCCTATTGCTAAGTTTGAGTTTTGCTCGAACTTAGTTGGTTTAACTGATTAGCTCAAGTGGCTATTGGCGTCGAAAGTATTTGCTTTGTTTGTTCAGGAAGATGATTGTTGTTGATGCTAAAAGAAAGAATTTGTCTTAAGATGGAGTTTGTTATATGTTAATTCAAATTCTACAAAGTATAGGCCAACTTCTGACCAGTGGAGCGATGCCCGTCGCCAGAGGCTTGGGACGAGTGTAAACAACACGAGACTAGATTACTCAACATATTAATGCACATGTTGCACCATGCATTTCATTTAAAAAAAACACCAAGGACCAAAAACCACAATGCTTCTTAGGCAGCTAATATTCCATCACTGCATATTTTTGTTATTGTCTAACGTAAACATAAAACGTTCACCACTGGATGATTCTGGACAATGGAGGAATGTACATTTCTACTAAGCAGCTGGTACAGAGCACGAGATAGTTTTAATCACCTCTTAGTCCATACATGGCCTCCACGTACGGTTACCGGCTCTGCTGAGCTGACTTCCTGTTCTTTAGAAATAGTCTGAATCGTGAACAGAATCCCTTTGCTATTTTTTGGCTGGACAACAATCCGGGACGATCCTCATGTATTCTTCCCGAGCTAGCAACGACGCAGTAGCAGCCAGAGGTACCACATCACCCTCCGGTTCACCTCCCACGGAAGAGGTACCACATCACCCTCCGGTTCACCTCCCACGGAAGTTGTCTCCACACATGTTATATTGGCCTCATAGCTATCAGCTAGCTCTATGATCCTGCCTTGCTACAAGACCGTCCCAGCGCTCTCCCTTGGTACGATCCTTCACAAGGGAAATCAAAAGCACGTTCCGGGGCAATTCAGATCAAAAAGAGATAAATCAACTGCATGTCCTTCTACAGGAAACAAGAGGGGAGAGGAATAGATCCTGAGAAGCCCTCTCGAAAGCTTTACAGCCTCGCCCAAACTAGGAGAGATTGAGGGGTAAAATACCCGACCACCATTATTGCCTCGCAGGAACGACACCGCAAGCGGTGGTGAAGAACATGTACCACCCTCCAAATATTCGGTGCCAGCCCATCAGGAGCAGTCCCTTACAGTCGTTCGACCATATGGCTTTCTGCATACGATGGCCTAGCTAAATATTTCCTCGGCATTGCTCAGAAAAGCCATTTAAAGCACCGTAGAAGAGCCAATGGCCCTGATAGGGAAGTGTATATTTACGTAAAAGATAATCCACAGCCGACCACCTCATGCCCTCCCAATGTTTCCTTTCACATTCATATGTACATAATGAGGTGTGCAAAGTTTGAAACTTAAATATTACCATTTGTTATCTATACAAAAATTACGAAGTATTTTAGTGTACATATTGAGTTCTAAATTTTATAACTTAAGCCTCTTAACTTAATTTGCACTGATATCAAACAATGTTTCCGTTTGTAATTTTCTAACGAGAGGGAAGTAGATTTGAGAAAATTACTGTTCCGAAATAGATTTCCGTGCTTCGCTGTAAAAAATTGTGAAAAATCCCAGAAAGTCGTATTGATCTGCAATTTTTTTGTGTGCATGCCCCTGGTATTTACCCAACTTTTGTTAGTTTGCACTTTTCGATTTGAGCAACAGAAGATTTTCGAAAAAATCGGTCTTTACCTGCAGGTCTGTTTTGACAGATTTCTGCCATTATTTGCATTTGCCTCTTAAATCGATTTCTTTCGAATTATTTTGATCAGTTGAGCTTTTAAAATGAATTGCTACAGTAGCTTATGTCTTAATGAATGATTTACTTGAGTTAAAACTGAACCCAAAGAATTATTATCTTGCATACACTAATGTTGCTAATTAAGATCGTGTGAAGTTTTATATGAAGGAAGTTTTCAAGTATAGGAAGAGAATGATGTGATGAGATGAAGCATGGACAAAAGCTCAAGCTTGGGGATGCCACTCGTGTCACCCCAAGAAATATTCAATAGGTATAAGCGTCAAAGCTTGGGGATGCCCAAGGCAGGGCATCCCCTTCTTCATCAACAAAAATCTCAGGTCTTCTTTCAAGACACTATACTTTTATTGCTTCATGCACTTTATGTTGTTCTTGGAGCGTCTTTATTTTTATTTGTTTTGTTTTATGCAATAAGTTGGTTGGACCCCAACACACTTCTTTTGGAGAAGTCACACCCCGTTATTCATTGCCTAGAACACTCTAGTTTTCACTCTTATTGTTCTGTGAGTGTTCTCTTTTGCTAGCATCACATTTAGCTTTAGTTTTCTTGTTTTTTTTTTGCTAAGAAATTTTTAGTTCTTCTTTGTAGTTAGCTGAGACAAACTCTCTAGTATTTATTTATTATTATCTTTGTGATTTGTTTCAAATAAGTCGATTGGTGTTGGAAAAGAGTAGAATGTTTCGTGCTTATGGTGGTAAAAAAGAAGCTTGTTTCGACTATGACTTAGAATTTATCATGTCATGTTAGATGTTGCTTTGACCATATGATTAGTGATTATTGTTGTAGCATGACTTGTTTCAAACAATTGAGATTGCTTAATGTGCCATGAAAGAATCATGCGTTGTTTTAGCATACAAAAACATAATATTGTTGTATTCTCCTTTGATGCTTTATTCGGGTTGACTTGGCACATGCTTACACCATGTTATGACTATGAACCAGTCACATTAGCCTCTATGATTATTTAGTTTTTGACTTGTGATATCACGTTATGTTTTGATTAATAATGTTTTGTCGCTTTGCATGATTATGGTCATTATTGCTCTCTTAGTTGGTCGCTCCTAGTCTTTTTCTAGCCTCCACCTATACTGAGTATGAGATCTACTCGTGCATCCAACTCCCAAGAAAACAAGTTATTCCAAAGAGTCCACTATAAATTCCTATGCATGGTGAGTTACACCATTACAAGTATATTCATGTGTTTATTTATCTTCCAAATTAAAACTTTGTTATGTGAAAATTAGTGATTAAAGCTCTCACGAACTTGAAGGCACATTTTATTCTTGCACTTAATAAACTTGAACCATTGTGACGGTCATATATGCTTTTATGCTTGCAAGTTATAAGTTGGGAATTAGCAAAACCATGCTTTCATAGGGTACGCTTTCAACATTGCACTTACTTATTCAGTTGATATCATGTTCTTTTGTTTATGGATGCCGACGGTGTGAAATAAGATGGGATCTAGTCCATGGAGTTTGTATATGTGTTAGAGAAATGCCTGTGTGGCTAGCCTAAGCCATGCCTAATCATGGTGAAAACTTACAGCAAAACCATAGTGGCATTCTATGAAGCATCATCAATAAAAACTATGCAAATAGCAAAATAAAAGTCACTGAGATGCTCACTGTCTGTTGCCTTGTCATTTTGATATGGGATAGTTCATGTGTCATGGGGCAAGGAGTACCCCGTTGGCGGTTCTCTATGATACACATATACTTACAATGACAAGAACTTGTTTGTGACCAAAGTTGAGTAGCATGAGGTCTCGGTACTCGTACTCAAGGGGCGTGAGATTTTCAACTTATAATTTGTTAAGCATATAACTCATATTTGTCCTCACTTTAACCTTAATCACTTCAAGATGCTTATGATAGGGATAATAAGAGCTCAAAGCTAATAAGTACATAATTTTGGAAGCTTTATAAAACCATTTAATCCCTACTTCCCTCTGTGAAGGGCCTTTCTTTTTTACCTTTTGTTGAGTCTCCATCTTCTATCTTTGTGCACCAGTTAAGATAGAATAGTTGTCATTCTGAGTTCAATGTGCATTGTCCCAAAACTAATTGATTGATTCATAATTATGGTATTGCTTGTTCTTAAATTATTTGCATCTAGTCACCCTTTTGAACTTTCAAGGTGTTCTATCCATTTATGTTTTTTCTATTCCATGAGGGACAAGCTGAATATGACTCTTGCTTTGTTTTCTATATGTGAAACAAACAAATATCTTTCAAAGCATTATTCATGATCTTTTCTTTGTGTAGCCTTTCATGTTGCAACATAGTTGCTATGTCTTATTGTTAGAAATATATATTTCATACTTATGTTTAGAGTACTTTGATTCCAGCTATCAATGCTTTGCAATACCTTGATCAAGATTGTGATGGTGCATGTCACTTCAAAAATTATTCTTTTTATCACTTACCTACTCGAGGACGAGCATGAGTTAAGCTTGGGGATGTTGATACGTTGCGAACGTATCTATAATTTTTTATGCTCCATGCTTGTTTTACATCAATTGCTTTATGTTTTACTTGCACTTTGATGCATTTTTATGCATTTTATGGAACTAACATATTAACAAGTGCCACATAGACAGTTTCCTATTTTCTGCTGTTTTGGTTTCAGAAAAACTAGTAAATAAATATTATCGAAATTGGACGAAACAAAAGCCGAAGTTCCTATTTTTTCCGACGCAACACGGAGTCCGAAGGAGAGACGAAGAGGCGTCGCGAGGCAACCACACCAGGGGGTCGCGCGGGTCCACCCTAGGTCGCGCCTGGCAATGGTGTGGGCCCCTCGAGCCTCCACCGACCTTACCCCTTCGCCTATATAATCCCCCGAGGCAAAAACCCTAAGAACCATATCAGAATTCCACGAAAAAGTCTGTATCCGCCGCCACCATTGTCCATATATCAGGAGGGATATGAAGCTCTTCCCGGCACCCTGCCGGAGAGGGGAGATCATGTCGGAGGCCTTCTTCATCACCATGCCTGCCTCCGGAGTGATGCGTAAGTAGTTCATCCTTGGACTACGGGTCCATAGCAGTAGCTAGATGGTTGTTTATTCTATTTGTGCTACCATGTTTAGATCTTGTGAGCTGCCTATCATGATCAAGATCATCTTATTGTAATTCTACATGTTGTGTTTGCGGGGATCCGATGGATATTGAGTATTATGTCAGATTGATTATTGTTCTATCATGTCTATGTTATTTGTGATCTTGTATGCTCTCTGTTGTTAGTAGTTACTTTGGTCAAGTATTTGCTTGTGACTCAAAGAGGGAGTATTTATGCTCGATAGTAGGTTCATGCATCTAGTAATCTGGAAGAGTGACAAAAACTTCTAAGATTGCAGATGTGTTGTTGCTACTAGGGAGAAAACAACAATCCTTTGTCCAAGGGAAATTGTATTGTTTATATTACACACTTTGCTTAATGCAATTATTTGTTGCTTATAACTTAATACCCGAGGTTTGTTCGGATGATATTCCGGAGATGGATTATTAGTCATAGATGCAGTTGGATTACGGTCTATGTATCATCTTGTAATGCCCAAATGAATCTCATAGTGATCATCATGTAATGTACATGCATTGTTATGCATTCTCTATTTGTCAATTGCCCCGCTATAATTTGTTCACCCAACATGTTATTTATCTTATGGAGAAAACACCTCTAGTGAATTGTAGACCCTGGTCCATTCCTTCCCATTGATATTTCATCTACTATTTACTTTCTGCAGTTACCACAAGAAATTACTATCTTCCACACTATACGTTTAATCATTTGTTTTCAGCAAAACCAATGAGCTTGACAACCTCATTAATAAGTTGGGACAAAGTATTTTGGTTGTGTTCTGCAGTTTCCACGTTGCTAGCGACACCTTCTGAAGTGGTTTATTTCTCCTACTGGTTTGATAACCTTGGTTCTATAACTGAGGGAAAACTTGTTGTTGTGCTCATCATACCTTGCTCTTGGGGCTCTACATAAACCGAGCCAACATCACGAACCCCTACATATAATTATAACAAGATGCACCGGTATGCTTGGTGGAAATTATGCTTCCCAAAGATAGAAGGGGCATGGGCTTTCGTGACTACCAATCTTTTAATCTTGCTATGTTGGCTAAACAAGTCCGGAGGCTTATTGATAACCCGGATTCGTTATGTACACGGCTGCTTCGTGCCAAGTACTACCCATGTAGTGACATTCTTAAAGCAGGCCCTAAAGCGGGATCATCTTTCACATGGCAGAGTATTCTCGCAGGTATTACTACCTTTTAAGCGAGGGTATATTTGGACAATTCGTAATGGAGAAAATATTGATATCTGGAGGGACCCTTCGATTCCATGAAGCCCGGATAGTAGAGTTATTTCTCCTAGAGGAGGTGCAGTTTATACTAAAGTGAGTGACCTTATAAATCCGACCATGGTAAAATGGTACTCGGTTCTGCTCCATGATCTGTTTGGAGAAGTGTATGTGCACCGTATTCTTCAAATTCCTTTACATATACAAGGTTTCGATGATTCATTACTTGGGATACTACAAAACACGGTAGATACATAGTTCGCTCTAGATATTATCTCCAGTGGCGCCATCAGTTTGGGGGCACCGACACATCATGTCTTACTACCGGGAGTCTCGGCAATTAACCCAGTGCGGAAAATTCTATGGCAGATGAAAATTCCTAGCAAGGTTAAGATTTTATTATGGCGAGCTCTCCATAGAATCATCCTGCTAAAATCTATGCTTTATAACCGTCATATTGGAACTTCAGGAGGCTGTCCAATTTGTAACCAACGCCCTCAGGATATTTCTCACCTCCTTTTTCAATGCGAGGCGGCTAAAGAGATTTGGGATAGTTTGGGATTGTTGGAACTCATATCAGATGTGGTCCACATTGATCGATCAGGGTCGGCGGTTCTTGAAGATTTACTCTGATGACATGACAATACGATTGAAGGGATTAATATTGGCCTGAAGGAGATCATCTCGGTTACTTGTTGGTACCTTTGGTGGATTAGGCGACGTCGAACTCATGATGAATCTGTACCCCCTACACATCGTTGCAGAATATCTATCCTCACAATTGTTGTGAATTCAAGGAGGGTAATTCGATCAAGCGGGGGAGCTAAAGAGATCAGGCGGTCTAAACTGCATCCATGGTATGTCAAACTTAATTTTGATTCTTCTTTCTCCGATGACAGGAATACAGGGGCAGCGGGTGCAATTCTACGGGATGCTAATGGTCATTTGATTGCTGCCTCTTGCTTCTTGATACCGCATGTAATGACACGCATGATGGCTGATGCCATTGCATTGAGGGAAGGACTGGAGCTGGCAGCAAAGATGAGCTTATCTATGGTCCAAGCGGAATCAGATTGCATTGATGTTATTAATGCATGCAATGGAGAAGAAAGGTAGTGAAATGAAGCCTCTGTAGTATTTGCGGACTGCATGGATTCGGTTGCTACTATAGGTGAGGTCTTATTCAATCACTGTCCGAGGGGAGCAAATAAAGTTGTCCATGAGCTAGCTATGTTTTGTTTTTTATAATAGCTTATCTTGTAATTGGATCGATGAACCCCCTATATTTCTCCTAGACACGTTGGTAAATGATGTAACCGTATATTGATCGGGGCAGCAAGTTTCAGACGCACTTTTTTTTCCTTACCAGGGTAACTAAGGGGACTGAAAGGTTTTTAATGAGATGGATTGCTTGCTTAATATACATACTATTTCTCTCAAAAAGATCTTTGTATTTAATGGTAGAGGGTCCTTCCATAAAGGGGAGGTCTAGGCAAGGATGGGCCCACTAAAAAGGACATGATATGTAAATCTAAGAGATGGCTCGTGTCTCTTTGCCACCTCAACACCTGAGGGTAGCCGATCACGCAACAATAGTCACACAATGATCTTAGTCTTTAAGGGTAGAGGGGCCTTCCATAAAGGACATGTCTAGGCGAGGATGGGCCTACTAAAAAGGGCATGATATGTAGATCTACAATTGTCACCATGCAATTTTCCTTACATCCTGTGATAATGGAGATGTACATTCTCTCCCATGCAATTTGTCACCATGGTCTACAATTTGTTGGTTAACTAAATGTTTTTAGCTGCCAAGCATTCCTTGATTATGGGAGGGATCCATTATATCTTTCGTTCTGCAGC
Organism: Avena longiglumis; assembly: GCA_030063025.1. Taxonomy (NCBI): domain Eukaryota; kingdom Viridiplantae; phylum Streptophyta; class Magnoliopsida; order Poales; family Poaceae; genus Avena; species Avena longiglumis. The sequence continues at coordinate 58,093,783 of CP125973.1, forward strand.
AACATAGGTATGAAATTTAAATATTTCATAGTGGCATGTGTCAATGTTTGTGTGGGGAACCGTACGTGGATTTGGTACAGGTTGCGTGTTATATAGCATAGAGAAGTACATAGGTCGTATCCAATACACAAGACGTATGGTATACGTATACAAAGAGAATGACATATTACATTGTCTAATACCCTCCCTTAATCTCAGCCTGCAAAGAGGTTAAGATTACGCTTGAATTCATCTAGCTTTTTGACTGGAAGTGCTTCTGTAAATCTATCTGCAACCTGGTCATTGCTTGAAACAAACCGAATAGCCAACTGATTATTTGCAACTCTTTCTCTCACAAAGTGAAAATCAATTTCAATGTGCTTAGTTCTAGCATAAAAAATTGGATTTGTAGACAAATAGGTACCACCCAAGTTGTCACACCAAAGACTTGGTTTTTCCTTCAGCTTAACTCCAAGTTCAAGGAGAAGGGCCTCAACTCAAATTATCTCAATTGTAGCATTTCTAGAGCCTTATATTCAGCCTCATTACTAGACCGAGACACTGTTTCTTATTTCCTCGCACTCCATGAGACTAAGTTTGGTCCAACAAATATAGAAAATCTACCTGTGGGGTGTCTGTCGTCAAGACAACATGCCCAACCTGCATCAGGGAAATCACTGAGAAAGGTGGATGAGGACTATATAAAAGTGATTACAAATTTCAAAGTATCCTTGACATATCCGAGAATACGTTTTGCAGCTGTCCAGTGTTCTGTAGTTGGAGCATAAAGATATTAGCAGACCTTGTTAACAGAGAAGGACAAGTATGGGTGTGTTAAAGTCAAGTATTGGAGGGCTCCAACAATGCTTCTGAATTGAGTACTATCCTCAGAGCCAAGAGGTGTACCATCTGTGAGAGACAACTGTTCTGAAGAAGACAATGGTGTAGGAGCAGATTTACAGCTGTGCATACCCACCTTATCAATTAAATATGCAGCATACTTCTCTTATGTCAGGAGTAACCCATTCGGTATCTTTTTGACTTCAATACCAAGAAATAAATGCAAATCACCTAGATCCTTGATAGCAAAGTTCTTATTCAACTCTAGAACAAGGGCATTCACAACATAATCAGAAGAACTTGTCCCTATGATATCATCAACATAAACCAGAAAAAACATAGTGATACCTGACTTGTTAAAGAGAAACAGTGATGTGTCGGCCTTTGATGGTGTAAAACCAAGATCACATAACTTAGAACTCATCCTAGAATACCAGGCTCTTGGTGCTTGTTTTAGACCATACAATGCTTTGTCAAGTTTGCAAATGTAATGTGGAGAGTGGGGATTTTCAAAACCTAGAGGTTGCCTCATGTAGACCTCCTCTTTCATAACACCATGGAGAAACGCGTTCTTGACATCTAGCTGCCATAAGCTCCATCCATGAGAGACGGAGAGAGCCAGAACAGTCCTAATGGTTGTAATTTTAACCACTCGATTGAATGTGTCCTCATAATTAATACCATACCTTTGCTTGAAACCTTTTGCAACCATTCGTGACTTGTATCTATCAATGAAGCCATCTACTCTTCTCTTTATGCGATATACCCACTTGCAATCAATAATATTCTTGTTGCTACTAGGAGGAACAAGATGACAGGTCTTGTTTTCAAGTAAAGCATTATATTCTTATTCCATTTCCTCATGCCAATTTGCATCATGTAAAGATTCATAGAGTGTATTTGGTTCTCCTATTGTAGCAAGCATACCATACCTAACAGTGCCATTAGTATACTTTTTAGGATGACATATACCTTTTTGAAGACGAGTGCGAGCACGTGGAGGTGATGCAGGATCAAGCGCTGAAGAAGGCGGAGAAGACGGTGCAGAACTTTTGGACGATGCAACAGTTTTGCCCCCACCAGTACTCGGCGCAGACGATCCTGTGGCGCTAGAGGACGCGGCCGACAGGGATCCGGCAGGAGAGCGGGAAGGAGTGGCACTTGTGCCAGGTGGCGGCGTGGCATCAGCTGGAGGCGTGTGGTTACTGCGTGCATGCAGGGAACCACGCGGAGACGACATGCTATTAGTGCCATGTGGGGACATGGCGATGGGGGAGGAAGGATCCACCTAGGGAACCTGTGCCTCGGGATCATCATGTCCAGGAGAATGTTGCAGCGAATCAACATCAGAATCAGTGCTAGGTTCATCATTTTGTGAATGATTTTCAACTTCATTTTCATAGTTGTTGTTAGCATTATTTTCAGCGGAATTTTCAGCAGTAGCTTCCTCAACTTGCGACACATTAGTTATATGCACAATATTAGTCATATGATCATCAACATGATGTGCACCCTCATGAGAGTTTGAGAGAGATTGTTGGAGAAGAAGAATTTCTTTTTGAAGAAGGGGACCAGCGTTTGGATGGAGGGATGCAAAAGGGAATACATTCTCATCAAATATTACATATCTAGATACGTAGACTCGACCTGTGGAAATATCTAGGCACTTAACACCTTTGTGGACAGGACTATAACCCATAAAAACAGATCGTTTGGAACGAAAAGTAAGTTTGCGTGTGTTGTAAGGACGAAGGTTGGGCCAGCAAGCACACCCAAATGTTCGAAGAGCATCATAGTTTGGAGTAGTATGAAGGAGGCGCTCAGTGGGAGTTTCAAGATTAATAACTTTGCTAGGAAGTAATTTGATGAGAAATGTAGTTGTAAGGAAGGCTTCATCCCAATATTTAAGTGGCATGGACGCATTTGCAAGCAAGGAAATGCCAACTTCCACTGTGTGACGATGTTTTCTTTCAGCAGAACCATTTTGTTGGTGTGCATGAGGGCAGTAAACATGATGTCTGATACCCACTTGTTGAAAGAAAGCATTGAGTTTCTCATACTTACCTCCCCAATCAGTTTGCATAGTAACAATTTTTCTATCAAACTTGCGCTCAACATATTGCTGATAATTAAGAAAGACTTGATAAACATTAGAATGATTTTTAAGAAAATAGATCCATGTGAACTTGCTAAAGTCATCAATAAAGCTTACATAATATGCATGTTTCCCAGAAGAAAGAGGGGCAGGACCTCATACATCAGAAAACACCTGTTCCAATGGAACAATAGATCTACTGGTGGAGATGGGGTATAGTAGCTGATGGCTCTTGCCTAGTTGACAAGAGTCACAAACATATGGAGTGATTTATAGGGTGTAAGCTATTTTATTCCTTCTAAGAACTTGTCAAACCACAATGAAGATGGATGTCCTAAACATCGATGCTATGTGGAGGATGATGGCTTTATTTTTATGAATGCATGCTTGGAGGACTCATTGGAGATGGGAATCAAAGGCTAAAGACCTCCATAGCAAGGGCCTCTATACAGGGTTCGTCATTTTGCTTGGTCCTTGATCAAAAAGAAGAAAGGATGAAACTCAATAAAGGTGTGGTTGTCAAGTGTAAATTTATGAACAGACAATAGGCTTTTGGAAGCACTAGGAACATGCAATATATCATTGAGTTTAAAGGAATTATGAGGGGTGTGCACAGTTGAATGACCAATACGACTAATGTTCATACATGAACCATCAGCTATGTGCACACGATCTTGTCCATTGTAGGCATCATGTGTAGAGAGCTTGTTCAGCTGACCGGTGAGATGTTCAGTGGCGCCGGTGTCATAGTACCAGTTTGTATCAACACCCTGAGAGGCAAAGTTGGCACTTCTGTTGTTGTTCTTGGCATGGTCACGATCTCCGTTATTGGGACGGTCATCACCATGGCACCACCAGCAGTCGCGTGCTGGGTGCCCATGAATGTTGCAAATCTGGCATGTGACATCAACATAGGGGGTCGGGCGACGATCACCACGGTGGCACCCACCATCATCATCCCTACGAGGGGGATGGTCATCATCTCGGCGACGGCCTTGGTAGCCACCTCCATCACGCCTGTCATTACCACGATACCCGTAGTCCTCCTGCCTGCCACAGTCGCGATAGTCCTACTACTGCCTGCCACAGTCATCATAGCGACCACGATTATCATCATCATGGTGAAAAGGACGATCGTCCCGCCAGCGATCCCCCTGATCACGCGGCGGAGGGGCACTACCTCCACGGCGAGCCAGATGGGCAGAGGACGAGAAGCTGATGTCATCACTCTTGTGCATGCGATCAAAGGCTTGAACTTGGCTTAACAAATCTGACAAAGTTGTACTTGGATTTGCACGAACAACAACAATCAACTGGTTATAAGAGCTACCAAGTCCTTTGAGAACATACCAGACAATATCATCATCATCTAGGGGTTTTCCTGCAGCATCAAGTTCTTGAGCAATTGTTTTCATCTTAGCAAAATATTTGTCAGCAGACAAATCATTCTTCTTTGTCTGGACGAGAGAAGCTCGCAGGTGTTGGATCCTAGTCTTCGACGAGGCAGAGACATGGGCATTGATGGCTGCCCAAACTTCAGCAGGCGATTCTAGCCCGACAACATGGGCTAAAACATCAGGGGACAGTGCATTCACAAGCCATCGAAGGACTTGCTGATCACGAGCAGTCCAAGAGGCATACTCAGGGTTTAGAATCATAACTTTTTCTTGTTGACATCTTCAGTCTCGAGGAGTTTGTCAGGGGCTTTGTCTAGGCCATCAACCAAGTCGAGCACGCAGGCACCTCGAAGCGTGGGCATGACTAGTGCCTTCCACACCAGAACATTCTTCCGCGTGAGGAGCTGCGTGGGGGGAGCACCAAGGGCGGCGGCTAGAGTAGTGGCTGAGGGCGACGAGACCATCGTGTCAAGCAGGCGACGTAGGAGTCACGGTCGGATCTTGAGGGGTTGAGGCGGCGGTGACACGATCTGTGGTGCGGCGGCGGCAGTGTGTGTTTTTGGGTTGTGTTTTAGGGTTTGTAGGCGGCGGTGGAAGCATGGTTTTTGGATGTAGGCTTGTGTGTGTTTGTAGGCGATGACAGCAGGGGCACTGCGGCGGACAAAGCTTGTCGTGGCGGCGGCGGTGACCGAGAACATTGGCGTCCGCGGCGAATTTTCGATGGCAGCTAGGTCACGGAAGAGCCTGCTCTGATTCCATGTCAATGTTTGTGTGGGGAACCGTACGTGAATCTGGTACGGGTTGCATGTTATATGTTATATAGCATAGAGAAGTACATAGGTCGTATCCAATACACAAGACGTATGGTATGTATGGTATACGTACATTGTCTAATAGCATATACGTACTGCTTATATGCTGCAAACTTTGCTGCCATTCGTCTTGGAGCTAGCATTTCATATCACTTAATGATCATGAACATAAAACACTAATCCGGGATCTGACACTAGACTAATCCAATGAGACCACATGAAGCCCATTACATAGACAAGAGCAGTGCATTGGTTCCTACTATACCTTCATCAGCCTTGACAGTACAAACATTGTTGATGAGCTAGTGCACTGGTTGCTCCTGGCTGCGAGGCAGGTTTGATGGCCAAAGGGGTCGGCTACCCATAGCGACCGGCACGGATGCTGAGAGTGTGTTGGGTGATAAGCTGCCGGTCATGGTCCTTCGGGGCTTCACGGGCTCATGGCCCACACCGCGTTGTGCGACATGCCGATGTGCGGCGGCGTGTGCGTACTTGTGGGGGCGTTGTTGTATCGTCGTCGATCGAGTCTGAACTTAGATCGGCCACATGCAGCAAGCCAACGAATTTGTCCAGAAACATGTGGAACGGCCATGGTTCCTGAACTGCAGGCGTGAGATAAGTGTCGGGCTCGAGAGGATGTTTGGCCCAGCCCCAAACGCCGAGTGCAGTCCGGCGTGATGACGGCGAAGTATTCCGGCGAGTTGCGCGCACGTATAAGAACCAGCTAACAACGATCAGCAAGCTAGCTATCTAGCCTGATCAAAAGAACTAGCTCTCTCAACTCACACGAGTACGTACGGGAAAAACAATGTTGATGGCTACAGGGCCCTCTCGGTCCTGTTGTTTGTATTGAATCTCACGGTTCTCTTACAAGTCTACTATATGGGTGTATATATACCCGGCAAGACGCAACGTCAATACGAATAGGTGTTGGACCACTAGTCCTACTCGGAACACACGCACACAACACCGTTCCGTGTCCTATCGGGATTACTATTCCTAACAATCACCCCCCTAAGCACGATGTGCCCATCTTCACAGCTTGGACGCCGATCCTTCCTCGCATCTCCGCAAACTTCACTCGTCCCAAAGATTTAGTTAGGATATCCGCAAGCTGATCATTGGTGCAAACATAGTTGACTTCAATCTTGCTCTCCTCTACACACTGCCGTATGTAGTGATACTTCGTATCAATGTGCTTACTCCTGTCATGATGCACCGGATTCTTGCACAATGAAATTGCAGACTTGTTGTCAATATTGAGCACCACTTGTTCCGTCTCCCGATTGGTGAGATCACCAAGTAGACTCCTTAGCCACACACCTTGACACGCTGCTTGTTGCAGCGCAATATACTCGCTTCACGGGATGGTGTGCCACCACCTTTTGCTTTTGTGATAGTCAACTTACTATGCTTCTTTCCAAGAAATATGCCACGCCCGAGGTACTCTTACGGTCGTCAATATCTCCTGCCATGTCGCTATCACTGAAGCCAAGTAGCTTCACCTCCTCCTTCTCTTTCGAGTAGACAATACCAAAGTTTGTAGTACCTTTGATATATCTGAGTATATGTTTCACGGCTGTCCAATGCTCCATTGTGGGTGCTTCCATGAAGCGACTCACATAGCCAACGGAATAAGCCAAGTCGGGTCTTGTGTTAATGAGATACCTCAAACTTCCGACAACGCTCCTATACTCCGTTGCATAAACTGCAGGTGCTTCACTCCTTTTGCTCAGTTTAAGACGAGGTTCCATCGGAACATGAGTTGGATTGCATTCTTCCATGCCACACTTCTCGAGTGTCTTCTTTGCATATGCCTCTTGGCATAGCGTGATCTCACCCAGTTTTTGATGTACCTCGATCCCAAGGTAGTAGCTCAACAAGCCTAGATCACTCATCTTGAATAACTCCTTCATCTGTAGCTTGAACTTTGCAATCTCCTTCTCATTCGCTCCTGTTATCAATAGATCATCAACATAGATGCCAACTAGTAGATGATCCCTTCCTTTACCTCGCTTATACATTGCATGCTCCAGTGGGCTCTTCTCGAATCCAAGAGAGATCAATGTACGATCAAGCTTGATGTTCCACGCCCGAGGGGCTTGCCGTAGCCCGTACAACGCCTTGTGTAGCTTCAAAACCTTGTATTCTTCTCCCTCTTTGATGTATCCCGGTGGTTGCTTCACATAAACTTCTTCTTCTAACTCCCCATTCAAAAACGCGGATTTCACATCCATGTGATGCAATTTCCAAGATTCTTGAGCTGCGAGAGCGATAAGTAATCTCACCGATTCCATCCTTGCAACGGGAGCAAACACTTCTTCGAAATCCACACCTTGCTCTTGCACGTATCCCTTGGCCACTAGCCGAGCTTTGTGTTTTACCAACTTCCCTTCGGCATCCTTCTTGATCTTGTACACCCACTTGAGCCCTATGGCCTTGTGATTGTTGGGTAGATCGACAAGCTCCCATGTATCGTTGTCGCGGATCGACCCCAACTCCTCATCCATAGCCCGACGCCAACACTCCTCCGTATTAGCATCCTCGAATTTCGTCGGCTCCTCGGTGAGTAAACACCGACCTTGTCCTCTCCCTCGCGCACGCGCTGTACGAAGGGTCTCCGGCGGATACAACTCCAGTACACTTCGGAATTTTTCTGGAGTAGGTGGCCGTCTCCTTTCTTACCGTGCACTTGGAGGAGACGTGGAAGCTGACGTAGTACTTGTTTCAGCGTCTACTGAATTTCCTGCAGTTTCTGTCGGTGTACTGCATGTTGGCGACGTGACATCGTCGCCCGCGTCCACTTCTGGACTACCGCTAGCCCCTCCTGGATGGGAGTGTGCAGCTGATGGGCCACTGCGCCAGGCTCTCGTCGCGTGGACGGATGGCGACGTCGAGCCTCCAGTGCAGCGTGAGCTGCTGCCGTCCGGGACTCCCACGCGGAGATACCTCTCAGCGTAGCGCTGCTCACTTCCGTACCTCCATCTTCCGAGCAGCGCCTAAATCCGTAACGCCACGGACGCCGTTTCTTGATCATCGCATGCGAATCAGTAGACTACGGTAAATATTTCATCGAAATTGATTGTACGTTCCGCAGCCCCAATTCCATGATTTCTCCTCCTCGAAGACGACATCACGTGTCACCACCACCTGTTTTTCACTGGATTATGCATACGATACGCCTTGAACCGTATTCATAGCCGATCATGACCATTGGAGTACTTGATCCGCCAACTTTCTAGTATGCCCGGTCACCGTCTTCACATGCCACGCACCGAAAGTGCGAAGATGATCAACCGAGGGCTTGCGCCCGTACCATGCTTCGTACGGCGTCATACCAACTACACTCTTAGTTGGCGCCCTGTTCAGCAAATAGACAGCTGTACTAACTGTCTCACCCCAAAACCTGCCTGGCATGCCTTTTCTCTTCATCATGCTGCGTGCCATGGCCACCACGGTTTGGTTCCTTCTTTCCACAACACCGTTTTGCTGCGGTGAATATGGTGCGGTGAGGTACCGTTGGATCCCATGAGCTTCATAAAACTCCTTGAATTCATTGGATTTGAACTCCCCCGATCGATGACGGAGGGCCTTCAACTTTGCCTCGGACTCCACCTCGGCTGCCATCTTCACAATCCTGAACGCTTGCAAAGCTTGATCCTTACTCTTCAGCAACACAACCCACATGTATCTGCTGAAGTCATCGACGATGAGCAAAAAGTACTCGTTCCCGGCGGGGGTCGTCGGCATGATTGGTCCGCATAAGTCTCCATGCACCAACTCAAGAACCCTACTTGCTCGATATTGTCCCTCCCTTGGAAACGGGGGCTCGCCTTTGCTTCCCAATGAGACAACCGTCGCACACCTGCTCAACATGATCAACACACGGTAAGCCACGTACCATCTCCTTCTGTCCAAGTTGCCGTAGAGCTTGGAAATTTAGATGTCCGTAGCGAGCATGCCACTTCCACGCCGAGTCTTCCATGCTTGTCATCAAACATACTGGATCCGCCCGATTGAGATTGAGGATGTAGAGTCTATTCTTCGACCTCTCCACCTTCATGATGAGCTGCCTTTGGTCATATCCCCACAGAACTCGTCCTCCAAAAGCGATCTTGCATCCACGCTCCATGAGCTGACCAAGACCGATAATGTTGGTCTTAAGCTTGGGAATATAGTACACGTCGGTGAGTACCTTGTGACCTCCATCCTTCAACTCAAACAGATGCCTCGTCCTGCAATCTCCACCTTCGACCCATCGCCGAATCGAGCGGAGCCTCCAACCGTGAGGTTCAACTCGAAAACTGAGCCTTGTCGCGGTCATGTGGTTGCTAGCGCCTGTGTCGGTACCAAAGCGTGAGCCGCTCGCATCCTCCGCGGAAGACCTTCTCTTCCACGGCGTGGCGATCTCCGTAGCGGACTCCTGAGGAGTTGATTCCTTGGTGGTCATTAACTCGCAAGCTTCGAGCATGAGCATCATCGGTCCATCATCTCCTTCCTTCGCCATGAGAGCCTTCTCCTTTGAACGGTTAGGACACTCCGATTTGAAGTGCCCGAGCTGATTGCACTTATGGCAGCGAAGATTCTTCTTGTCGAATTTCTTCTTTGGCTTCTTGACTGCTGTCCGACTTCTTCGCGGGACCGAACCATCGCCCGCCGGATGCCTTATCGCTCCTCTCCTTGGCGACCATTGCACGCCACGGGCACGTGTAAGCATGAGGTGCTCATCTTGTTTCGCGTCGCCGTGGTGATCTTCATCCGCTCATGCGCCTTGAACCGTCCAACCAGGTCATCCATCGTGAGGGTGGTGAGATCAACGCGCATTGCTCGATTGCCGACACCTCGGATATGTACCGTGCGGCGCGCGCGCAGAAACGCACGACCGAGATATCTTCCAGCTTCTCACCTTGCGCGAATCCGTTGACAATTGTGGCTACCCTCGAGGCAAAGCGTCCAGCGTCTCATCTCCTTCCATCTCCGGTTCTCGTGCTTCTTACGCAAGGTTTGTAGGGTCGCCTGGCGGCGCTCGTGCCCAAGATTCAACGTCTTGAGTGTCTCCCACGCGCCTTTGCGAATCGCCGAGATCGGTGCTGCATCACGTCCGCCGGCACCACGGAGCCGATGGCGTGAGTGCTGTCGGTCCTGCGGTGCCGGCGTGCCCTTCTTGAACTCATCGCGCGGGATCGACAGCCTCCGGATGTCGTTGCCCTCCATGGCCCACTCCATCCGTTTCGCCGTTGTGTAGTTGCGCGGTCATACCGCTGGAATCTGACGACACCGATGCACCCTCGGCCGCCGAGTATCGGCCTTGATCCTTGCCCGTCATAACCTCCGTTACTAGGAGATCCTCCGCGAGCTCGATACCAATTGTTGGCCCAGCCCCAACGCCGAGTGCAGTCCGGCGTGGCGGCCAGTATTCCGGCGAGTTGCGCGTATAAGAACCAGCTAACAACGATCGGCAAGCTAGCTATCTAGCCGATCAAAGAACTATCTCTCAACTCACACGAGTACGGAAAAACAATGTTGATGGCTACAGGCCCTCTCGGTCCTGTTGTTTGTATTGAATCTCGGTTCTCTTACAAGTCTACTATATGGGTGTATATATCTGCGTGAGCGCAACGTCTGAATAGGTGTTGGACCACTAGTCCTACTCGGAACACACGCACACAACACCGTTCCGTGTCCTATCGGGATTACTATTCCTAACAGAGGATCATCGGGTATGACGACGAGCCAGCAGGCTGCTTCTTCTCCTTGGCCGTCGCCGCCGGCTTGCTCCGAAACGGCCGGCACGCCTTGACGCTCAGGCTGATGGCGACCGCGAGCGCGAGGAACATGACGACGCCCACCACTCCATGCACGTCACGTGCCACGCGCGCAATTGCACCAGCGGTGGCCGGCAGATACTCGCCGCCTCCCCATGCACACCGCAGCTCCCGCCGCCCGCGCACGACTCCCCAATGCTCGCCGCGCAGCACGACGACGACGTCTCTGCCGCGCCTACCTGCTTGTCCATGTCGATGAAGATCTCCCAGCCCCTATCGAGACTCAAGGGCGTCTCCGACACGACCACGCACGCGTCATGCCGCTCGGAGAAGAGGTGCGCACTCTCGCCAGGCCGCCACGCCTCTAGCTGGCCCCACGGCTGCCAGCTCTCCGTAGAGCCCGTGTGTCGGCGCGGACGATGAGCCACGCCCCTGGACCGCGCCACCGTGTCGCAGCCAGACGCCGCCACGAACGGCGTGGCCATGAACGCCCGCGGCCACGGCGGAACCGGACACGTCATGGATGGCCACCTTCCAGCCCTTCCTCTCCCTCCTTCTTGCCGCTGCCGTAGACGTCGCGGATGACCCGGCTGCGACGCCCTGCCAACACATTAATTAAACATCAGCGACGGCTTCTACAAATTCAGAGTGTTCAGAACTCTTTCAGATCACAACAGTGGCGGCATACTCACCATGGAGTTCAGCGCGACCTCGTCCTCGAAGTGCGACGGCCTCCACCTTGCTGACACCCGTCCAGCCATTGAACCATGGTGAAGCAGCACGCGTTTCTCCTCGCGCTAAACCGGCCCGAGCAGCCGCCGTTTGATACCAGCGAAATATCCACCGCCGCCGCGACTGCCGATGTACGGCAACGGTTCCGGGGCTCGAAAGCACCCCGGCATCGACAACACCTTGAGGTGGGACTCGTCGAGCGAGAAGACGGCGGCATTTGCGTGCGGGTCGAGGTTAAACTCTGAAGAATTCATGATAGGCGCACCGGCGCGCTGTCTGAACCGGGAAGCCTCATCGGAGACTGACCTCACACTGGCACGCCTTTCTTGAGCTTGCACTGGGGAGTCTCAGGCCAAACTGCCCGACCGAGAGCCTCACAAATGTCTGGTGCGCGTCACTGGAAAGTAACTTGGGCTCCTTCCATGGCTTGTCCTGGAATTTTTGTGCATATCTATGCTGTCAGACTGACTGCCCGCCCTGGGCGGCGTGCCTCTCCGAAGTCCACGCCCTGGAACACCTCCATCGCCTGCTGCTGTTCCATGTCGATATGCTACGCCTCGGCGTCGGCGTTTGTCCTGAACGAACGAGCTAAGTGTCTGATCAGCGTCGATATGCTCGGCCTCGGCGTCGGCGAAGGAGTCCTGTCTGATCAGCCACAAGCAGCAAGCGAACGAGTTTGTCCAGAAACATGTGGAGCGGCGATCGATGGTTCCGGAACTGCAAGCTCCAGCTCTAGAGGATCATCAGGGACGCCGAGCCAGCAGGCTGCTTCTTCTTGGCCGTCGCCGCCGTCTTGCTCCGAAACGGCCGGCACGCCTTGACGCTCAGGTTGATGGCGGCAGCGAGCGCGAGGAACATGGTGGCGCCTCCATGCACGTCACGTGCCGCACGGCCGGCTGCCTTCCCTGCACACCACGAATCCGGCGCCGGCGCACGACTCCCCAATGCTCGCCGTGCAGCACCACGACGACGACGTCTCTACAGCACCTGAGTCCTCATGGGGAACGACTGCCTGTCCATGTCGATGAAGATCTCCCCGTCCCTGTCGCAGCTCAAGGGCGTCTCCTACACGACCACCCCACGCGTCACGCCGCTCGGATCGGAGAGGGGGCGCAGCCGCAGGCACACGGTGTCCTTCTCCAGTTCTCCTTGCCAACCTGGGCGCACTCCCGCCACGTCTCCAGCCGGCACCGCGGCAACACGAAGAGCCACGCCCTGCACCTTGAGGTGGGACTCTGAAGAATTTATCAGAGGCACCCGGGCTGTCTGAACCGGGGAGCCTCGGAGCCTCATCTCACACTCGCACGCCTTTCTTGACCTTGCACTGGGGAGTCTCAGGCCAAACGTCTGGTGATCTCCATGGTTCGCGTCACTGGAAAGTAACTTGGGCTCCTTCCGTGTCCATGTTTTTGCATATCTATGCTGTCAGAGGTAAATTCGACAGCACGACGACTGTACAAAATGAATCTGCAGCTCATTCAGTCAAAAACAGCAATATATATGCGTGCAAGTGCAACAGACGACATGCATTGCTCATGATGATGCTAGTAGCTAGACACGCCATTACAGTACATACTTCTATCGACAAGGATGAATTTAAGAGGGTGCCAGGGTGGCATAGCCTACATACATTTTTCAGGTCACCTTTTTCCATGACCTTTTCCCTTTTTTTTTCTTGGTCACCCGAGAAATTCTTGGTTCACACACGACCTAAAAACTATAAGAATATCATGCTTAACTTCAGCACTAATTGCCTGATATAATAAATGGCTTATGACCACATCTATGAAACTACTACCAAAAAATTAAGTTGCACCTTATGGAGCTAGTAGCTACACAAACTTTGTACTCCCTCCGTCTTAAAAAAAGTGACTTAGATTTCTCTATATTTTTATATATTTGTACACTAAAATGAGTTTAAATATATATGGATTTACATAAATATAAATCACTTATTTTTAGACGGAGGAAATATGTAAATTTAGTTTAAAAAATGTGCGACTAGCATCTGCATGTTTTTGTAACAAAAGGCCCATGCCATGTATAATTGTGCAACTCCGGTTTTTCTCCAATAATGAACATATAGTCACCAATAGCTACATAGTTGCTAAACGCTTTGAATTACTACCTTTGTTAAAATATAGAACATTTTGGGAGTTCAGATTGGATTTCTAGAAGGTATTATATTTAGGAATGGGAGGTGTAACATTCATCTGTTGGTCACTAAATAGTACATACTCCGTTTGTTTCTAAATATAAAACGTTCTGGCATTTAAAACTAACTATCAAAACATTGTTCTTTTTAAGAACAGAGTAATCAGTAGTCACCAGTTATATCTTAGTCACCAAAGTTGATTGTTATATGTCTTCAGTGACTACTCCCTCTGTTTTAAAATAGAGCTAATTGCACCAGACATACAAATACTTGTCCACTAGATGCAAAAACACCCAAAAACATGCAAATTGGGGTTAGGTGGTATACAAACTTGACCTCTATGTGCAAATACCCCCACAGCCAACCAGAAGCGGACATGTGGCAAGGTGGGCGCACGCTGGCAACTGGCGTTGTTTTTATAGAAACCCCCTGTAAGTTCTGCCTCCTTCACCTCCGTCCCTCACTTATTCTCTGATCTTATCGTCAATGGCGTAGCTCCATGGTTGTTGTCCACCAACATCAACTATTACAACTATTTTGAATAATAGACACGCAGGTCTTAACAAAATTAAAACACAACCATAAGGCTCCTACCGGTTACCAACTTACAATAAGGATTATTGCATACATCATATATAATCACAATCATGGCCATATCACATCACAACACACCCTTGCAAAACAAAGTCAGACGCCTCTATTTTTTTTTGCATATTTTACGTGGTTTGGGGCTTTCAATAAGTACCGTTCTAACTTACAAACAAGAACCACAACGTTAATGCATGCACTATCAAGTGCTTGTTGTAAATTAAATCTTCACTATGATAAGAGAGACACACACCCGCGAAGCCATTTATGCAATACAAGTTGCATGTCGATCATGGAGCAAGTCTCATGAACGATGTCATGTAATGTTAGCCCGGTCCGCTTCATCCCACCATCCCGCAAGATGCAAAGTATACAAGAAGCAATTGATAATAAAAGCACCACCGCCCACAATGATCATTGTGTTCTACTCGTGCAACAGATCTACATATAGACACGGCTCTGATACCACTGTTGGGGTTCGTAGCATGGAAAAAAAAATTCTATCACATGAACACACACAAGCCAAGATCTATCTATTAGATAGAGAAACGTGTCGATAGAGTACTAACCCTCGAAGATCCAAAGCGGTTAATGAGATCAGATTCTCGTGGGTGATGTAGTCGTTCACTTGCCGATCTCAAGATCGCGTAGACGATCCTTCCGGCGTCGTGTTCCGGCAGCGCTCCCGCAGTCGGTCACATGTTCGGTATTCAATGAAGACCTTCCTCTCCCTTGTTCCAGCAGGCAGCGGAGGTTACAGCTCTCTCCTCGCGATTTCGACAGCACGACAGCGTAGTGTCGGAAGTAGAGGGGAGATCTCGCAGGGCTTCGCCTAAGCTGGTGCGAGTATGGTGGAGTAGAGGGAGCCCCAGCGATCTAGGGTTTAGAGGTGGCTAGCAACTAGGGTTTAGCTAGTCGATAGTTGTTTAGAGGAGGATCTGGGGCAGCCGCATCTAGAGGGGGCGGCAGCTGACTTAGGGTTTCTTGTGGGGTTCAAGGGGGCGCCCCCTCCCCTCTATTATGAGAGGGAGGGGCGGTTGGGGAAGGGGAGTCCTTCCCCAACTCCACCTGATGGGCCGGTGACAAGGGAGAGGAAGGAAACCTCCCTTAGGTAGGATTCCTTTCCTCCCTCCACTTGGAAACCAAAGTCCCACTTTGACCTTTTCAAACTGCCTTATTTTGACTTTCAAACTAGAGTTTGATTTCTCTCTTCCAAGTGTCCAGCCAAGTGACCTAGGACATGATGCAACCATTCCACTTTTTCATGACACATCCATGTACCCTTCCCCTTCCGGATCGGTAAACCTTCTAGAACCTTCTAGAACATTTCGGTGAAAACACCGAAACCATTTCCGAACTCCGGAATTGGACTTTCCTTATATGAATCTTATTTTCCGTACCATTCCGGATATCCTCATGATATCTCGGATCCCATCCGAGACTCTGATCTACATTCGGTCTCTTTACCCACTTTCCATATCTACTAAACAACATCGAATCCTTAAGTGTGTCTCCCTACGGTTCGTGAATTATGCGATCGAGACTCTTCTCCGATCAATAACCAATAGAGGAATCTGGAAATTCCTATGGCTCCCACATATTTCTACGATTACTTCATGATCGAATAAACCATTTACATACGATACCAATTTCCCTTTGTTTCATGATATTTTACTTATCCGAGGTTTGATCGTCGGTATCTCTGCATACCTAGTTCAACCTTGTTACCGATAAGTACTCTTTACTCGTTCCTTTGATATGTGATCCCCTGTGAGCTAGTCACATGCTTGCAAGCCAATTGGATGATATTCCATCGAGAGGGTCCAGAGTATATCTATCTGTCATATGGATGGACATATCCCACTCTTGATCCATGTGCCTCAACACATACTTTCTGAATACTCAATGCCACCTTTATTATCACCCAGTTACAAAGCGGTGTTTGATGTCATCAAAGCATCCTTCTGGTGATGGTGATTAGCATGATCTCATGGTCGAAGGATTTAGGTTACTATGTATCTGAAAGCTTATAGCAAACGAACTATTTAAATGACTTGATCTTTATGCTACACTTATCTATAGGAGTATGTCCATCACATCATTCTTCTAATGATATGACCTTGTTGTTAATAACATCTCAATGTTCATGATCAGGAAACCATGATCATATATTAATGAACAAGCTAGTTTAACAAGAGGCTTTACTAGGGACTCTTTACATGTTTACAAATCACATAAGTATTAATGTTTACGGTTAATACAATTATAGCATGGTATGTAAACATTTATCATAAGCATAAAGATATGATAATAACCACTTTATTATTGCCTCTTGGGCATATCTCCAACAGTCTCCCACTTGCACTAGAGACAATAATCTAGTTTCAAATCTTTGTGTATTCAACACCTATGGCTTTTCGGTGTTATATTTACACGATTGCTAGTGGTCAACTGATCTTCGGATCCGACACTTTCAGGTCCGTGTAAAATTACATGTCTTTGCGTCTCTACGCATCACTCATTCTCTAAACGTTGGTATATTAAATGGTGTATCACTCTTTCTGGTGTATATTAAACGGTGTATCACTCTTTCTGGTGTATATTAAATGTTGATATATTAAACTCATTCTCTAATCAGTACTGAGCGGATGCGAAATTTCGTTCTCGTTATTTTGGTATATTAAACGTTTTTTTCCGACTTCGTATGCAAAAGTTATGACCGTTTTACCGTGTCATGACTTTTTTTTGCAGAAAAAGTAAAAATTCTTGTTTGTTAATTTTCCTACAAACTAGACCTCATTACCTACCTAGATGTCAAATGATTTTTCATTTGAAGTGTTTTTTATTTTATTTTTATTTTTGCAAGGCTAAAAAGACGATCCAAGGGGGTGGAGTTGGAAAAATAGGCAACATACTCCACCACATAGTGGTGCTCCACGGGTATGATGTGGTGCGCCACGGGTATGTTTCATACCCGTGGCACACCACTATGTGGTTCCCTACGAGTAAGTGGCATGCGTCCACCTTTTCCCTGGCCCACACTTAGCCGTGGTGCATCACCTTCATGTGCGCCACGGTTATGATATTTAGCCGTAGGGCACTTGTTGATAGTGCGCCACACCTATTTTACCCGTGGAGCACCATTGGTACGTGCGCCACGAATGTGTGGATTACCTATAGCCATTTTCCTACTAGTGAGCTTTGCCATCTTTCAGAAGGGTGCCGAAGACAAAAAAAAGCGTGTGAGTGACGAATCGGTCATCGGCCTTGAGGACGATGGATGACTAAAAACCGGTAGCACACAAAATGGCCGTGCCGTTTGGCCAAGGGGCCGCAAGGACACCATACAAGATCCCAACTACCAAGTCACATCACTTGCATTGTAAGGGACACCGAAGGGGTTGATTGCGGAGGTGGAGGAGGTCAATGACAAGAGGGAGGAGAGGTGTCACAAGGAGAAACAAGCCACCATTGGATGCTTCATTGACCTCACAAACAGAGCTCTTGATGTCGAAGAGGCCAATGCCAAGTAAAGAGCCACTGAGGCCGAGGCCAAGCTCATGGCTAAGGAGACCAAGATCATGATGATGGACTTGACCATCATGGATACGGCTTAAAGGTCTAGGTTTGAGAAGAAGCAAAACGCCATCTGCGACCGCCAAGCGTCATCTCATCCATGATCTATCTATTTTGTGCATTTCCTATGAAACTTATCCTAATTTGCACTATGATTCAGTACTATGGCATGTGAACTCGGTTTGCTAAGTTGTGGTAATTTATTTGCTAGTGTAGTGTATTTTGTTGTCATTTTCATCCATATGTTACCGATTGTCCAAATTGTGCCCAAAATTGGCTAGACTAGGCGTCTCCGATCAAATCAGTCGAGCCGCTGGGGCACCCCTACCGAAACCTAGACCATTAACCTACCAAAACGGACCGTTTCAGACACCTCCCCTGTTTGAAATGGTCTGGCCCGACGAAGATGCCCTTGGAACTGCCGCCGGAAGAAAATCTGGAGTACAGAGTTGGCTGCCAAACATTTCCAAAACTTGGGATTTTGTTATCAGCAAAGAAAAGTGAAAGCTATATAAAGAATGAGAAAAGAACTTCGAAGATTTGCGAGCGGAGCGCAATCTCGTGGAGTGAAGAGCAAAGTCGAGGATTTGGCGGAGCGGAGGACAATCTCAGTAGGTTCCAAGTCTTTTACTCCGGCGCCTTTGGGATGGAGGTTTTGACCAGGCTTGCACGACACAATGTTCTTCATAGTTCATAGTACATATTGCATCGACAGGGTGATCTTGAGCACTATATGTATCACACGTTTGATTTAAACTTAAATGCCTTCCATGGGTGGCACGTCTTATATATTAAGTAATAATAGGAGTTAGAATGCGATTGAGGGCGACCAGCCAACGCGTGCACGCAGCGCTAAGCTGCTACTGGGTCCTGCAAGGCGTGCTAAACTAAATTTGATCTCATCCGAGACGCTGCCAACGGAGCACTACTGTGCATGAATCAGATTACGTTTTTTTTAATTTTTTTTTAGATAATGCATCAGCTTACGCACGTAAAGCAGTAGAGGTCACCAACCGTAGGCGGCCACGTGATCCAACAGCTAATTAATGGTGTACATATCCGAGCAGTTGTGGACGAAAAGTCCAGGAAATTTCTCCAAAGATTACGTAATATAAACTAATAAATGAATAAAAATGGCTCAAGACATAGCAGCCCTGTCACATGCATCTTCATAGCTGCTGGTCCAACTAATGAAAATTGAGGCTAGCTAAGATGACGCGGCAGAATTGACTCGATTGTACTGTACGTGTTTAATAATATAGGATGGTCGCATGAAGAAGCCGTCAAAATAATGCAAACAACAAGTCAGTCACATGCGTGCATCTCTCCATGTGCATAAGTGAACATAAAATCATGACAGGATAGCTAGCTAATTGCAGTTCCCATTGCAGCAGCAGCAGGGAGGGATCGATCGAGATTCGAGAGTACACCATACTGTTTACGAATTCGGATCAACCTTTATCCAGCCATGGTGGCCGGTGTGTGCTACGGCGTGGTCGCCAACAACCTGCCGTCGGCGAGCGACGTGGTGCAGCTGTACAGGTCCAAGGGCATCACCGGCATGCGCGTCTACTTCCCCGACGGCAACGCCCTCCGGGCCCTGAGCGGCAGCGGCATCAACCTCATCATCGACGTGGGCAACGACCAGCTCGGCAACCTCGCCGCCAGCGCCTCGAACGCGGCGGCATGGGTGAAAGACAACATCCAGGCGTACCAGGGCCTGACCATCAAGTACATCACGGTCGGCAACGAGGTGTCCGGCGGCGACACGCAGCTCATCCTCCCGGCCATGAAGAACGTCAACGCCGCGCTGTCCAACGTCGGCCTCGGCGGCATCAAGGTGTCCACGGCCGTGCAGTCGGGCGTCACCGCGGGGTTCCCTCCCTCCCGCGGCACCTTCTCCGCCTCCCACATGCCGCCCATCGCGCAGTACCTCGCCAGCACGGGCGCGCCGCTGCTGGCCAACATATACCCCTACTTCTCTTACAAGGGCGACACCACCAACATCCGCCTCGACTACGCCCTCTTCACCGCGCCGGCCACGGTGGTGCACGACGACGTCAGCGGCAAGGACTACCAGAACCTGTTTGACGCGCTCGTGGACACCATGTACTCCGCGCTCGAGAGCGCCGGGGCCGGGAGCGTCGGCATCGTGGTGTCCGAGAGCGGGTGGCCGTCGGCCGGCGACCCGGTGGCGACCACGGGCAACGCGCAGACGTACAACCAGAACCTGATCGATCATGTCGGGAAGGGGACGCCCAAGAGGCCAGGGACGATCGAGACGTACATCTTCGCCATGTTCAACGAGAACAACAAGACCGGGCTTGAGACGGAGAGGCACTTTGGGCTGTTCAACCCGGACAAGTCGCCGGCGTACCCCATCCGCTTCTAGCTAGTCCGCACGTGCTACTAAATATACAAACTAAATAAGCTGCTACTAGTGCAGCAGTGAATTGTAACGAGGATACTTGGTACGTACATACATACGTGCACGTGACACGTCATCTTAAATAAAAAGAAGGAAGCAGTTATGGGCTGAATTTCTGATGCATGCGTACGTGGCCTTCTCGAATGAGAGAAAAAGGATGACTCTGCATATTGACGCAGCAACACAGCGCTAGTGACATCGACCCTGCTGAACTATGACAGCGGCCGAGGGGGATTTTAGTGAGTTGGGCTGTTCTACAATGAGATGAAGCCTGTCAACTCCCCGAATTAACAACTAGCAAGACTAGAGACAGAGGAATGGTTCAACCTCGACGACGCAAGCTGGATGAAGGTTTACTTCTCTTATTTTCTTGCTTATTAGTCGTCCTTTGTCCCCTCCCAAACAAAAACAGTTACCTATGCATTGTTAAAAAATTATCTACACGTTAGTTATCAAATTTGCTTTTATAGAATAAGCATAGGAAAGAATACAATTATAAGTTCAAAATAATCTATGGTTACAATTTTTGTTTCCTTGATATCAATTTTGAAAACACCACCTTGCTAACCTTTCATTCATGTAGAATTTCATGTAAAGAAAGGACTCCATGCATGATGTTTCTGTTAGACATTGTAATACTCTACGGACATAATACGCCGATACGGGTGTAGTACATCGATTATATACGTACCTCATGTACACGGCCACATCAGAGGCTTTTCCTGACTATATAAACATGCAACCAATGACCCGAGAGAGTGATGCATCGTTCCACAAAATACAGACACAAACATGGTATCAGACCTAGTCTCTTCCCTGATCTAGCCGCCGTAAACAAAAAAACTCTGCTGCCATCGCATAAAACTCGTTACATTACACTGTAACCACTTCTCATTAGCCCTTTCATACCGATGAAAGGGTGTTGATTTAATTTTTTAGTGAAGGAAGTCTATGGACCTCCTCTCTATTGAGCACTCAAAAGATCTATCAGAACCAACTAAAAAGTTTAAAAAGCTAATTACCAGAAGACTCATTTATGTATCCTTTAACGAGTCTTCTACATACTCCCTCTGTTTCGGTTTACATTTCCTATTCATACTTCTATGTCATCAAATTGATCAACTTAGTATGAGATATATATTAAAAAAAACAATTCAACGAAAACTTTAGATTTTGTATTTTCCAATAATATAATTTTGCAGTGGAGGTAGGTGGCCGGGTGGTGTGGAAGGGAGCACTTTTTCGTATTTGGATAGAAAAAAAAAGGCGCGGTCGGTTTCGGTGCTGGCGTCGGCGAGCTGAATGCCCCGGCTGGACGTGTTGGCGAATCGCCCAGGGGTGAGCACGGAGAGGAGATCCTGTCCGATGAAGAAGCTGCTACGACCTCTGCCCCAGCATCAGCCGCACCTGCTACTAATACTTCAGCAGCGGCGAGTGTAGACGATGGGCGACAACAGCTACCGCGTGGGAGCCTGGACGTGGAGAGCAGTCAGGAGGCTAGCAGCAAGTAGTAGTTGCAGCATGAGACACACAAAAATCTTTATTTTGGTTCACTCCAAAATCTCAAATTTGGGTACTAATTCTTTGATAAACTTATAATATAGAGTCCCTAGTTAGACCACCGTCAATGTCTGTTTCGCTGACTAACATAAAAAACCATCTCTCAAAATGGCCTCTCTCTTTAATCAGGAAGCGCCTATTTATACAACACCAGTGTGGATTCATCACACATTTTAGATCCAATGTTCTTCGTCATTCGCTCAAACCTAACAAACAACGTTTGGTTATTTTTCTTGGGTTTATCACAACTTTCCTTTCGTACCCACTGTGCATGTCATAATTAGTGCATGAATGAATTTATGGTCGCAGTTTTTGGATGAGCAAAACAACAATAGCAGCGTGGACTAGGAGTCTGCATACAACATGCATGATAGATAAAGAAATTTTGGCCCATGCGTATTACTTCTTTTGCAACATGCCCATGTTATCCTGGACCAGCGGGCGTACAAAACCCTGAGTGTTTCGTACTCATACTTGGGAGGTATTGTGGAATCTATTATGATTTGCAAGCTCATGGGATGAGTAAATTGCACCGGGAGTCACACAACTTATTCCGTACGTGCACTTAAGTCATAGAACTTGCAAACTGAACTAACAAGTCACAAAACTTGCAAACCCGTGCACCCGTAGTCACAAAACCGGTCAACTGAGTGGTTTTTGACCAAAACCGATCATATTTAGACTAAAACTTTATAATAACCATATTTTATTATCAAATACTATGTATGCATTCGTGAGAATGAGAGAGAATTTGTGGCTCCCAAGCTTGGTATTTGAAAATCAAAATCTGTACTTTTTCATTAAAAAAAATTTAAATTTATTTCGTGAATACATATGTGTGGGCTGAATGACTATGGCAAGTTTTGGTGAAAAAATTGTTTTATTTTGGGCTATAGAAGAAAAAAGAAATTCCCAGCTATATATCATATAAAAAACCACATATTTCTGTTAGAGATTTGTCTTTTTTATATTTATTCACAAAATAAAACGTATTTTGTCTGAATTTTTTTGCGTACCTTAGGAATGTATAAATATTTGTGCGTAATTGTTTTCAGATTTTTTGGAGTCTTCTAAACTATTTTTTTTAAACGAGCTCCAGTGAGCGGTTTTGGTCAAAACCACTCAGTTGACCGGTTTTGTGACCACGGGTACACGGGTTTGCAAGTTATGTGACTTGTTAGTTCAGTTTGCAAGTTCTGTGACTTAAGTGCACATGCGAGACAAGTTGTATGACTTCTACTGCCATTTACTCCTCATGGGATACCCGTTTTGGGACTAGATAGTATTTTTTTTGCAGGGTATTATTATTTGATACTTTTTTTTTGAGAAATACAGTACAAACGCAGACGCCCACAATACGTACATATACTCACCCCTATGAACACACACACGCACATCCTACCCCTATGAGCACCTCCGAGAGACCGAGCCGGCGGATCTTGAGATTGACGAAGTCACCATAGACGTCTCGCTATCGACGGAAACGTCGCCTCCCACTAAAAGAATTTCGCCTTTATGAGACATCAAAGCATCAAAGCCGACATGTTATAGAGGGAGTGTGAAGAATATGCGGGACTAGTCGGCTTTTCAAAATCGGCTTTTGAAAAGCTGATTAGTCCTGTCGGCTATTCAAATGCCGACACCGTGCTAGAATTGGCAAAACTTTCAATTCGTGTATTATTTGTAGAAATTATTAGAAAAAAACGTATTATTTAAAAACTTCTATAGCTAAATATCATTTGCGAGCTCTGAATTATTCCTCTGTCGCATTAACGACACTGGCCAGTTCTGAACATCCCATCTCCACCTACCCAAATTGCACATGAAGACAGAAATATATCTCAAAATCTTAATGACAATTGAGAGTAACAAATCAGTTTAATCATTAGATTTAGATTGTATTAAACATTTATTAATATATAAAATTATATTTCATTAACACATAAAACTCATTATATTACACCGCAACCACCACTTCACATTAGCCCTTTCATACCGATGAAAGGGTGTTGATTTAGATTTTTAGCGAAGGAAGCTTATGGAGCTCTTCTATTTAGCACTCAAAGATCTATCAAAACAACCTAAAAAGTAAAAAAAAACTAACTTGGAGAAGACTCATTTCTGTATCCTTTAACGAGTCTTCTACATATTGAGCATCTCTCTATTGTGTATCCTTTAATGACACGACTATGTGGAGGATCTTCGAGTGTTGTTCCACCTGTTCCGCATAGGGAAAATCTTCGACCGCCATCCTCTAGCGCCATATATAGGTTGAAATCATCACCGCAGAACTGGTCGTTGTGTGCGAGCCAGTTCTCATAAAAAAGACTCCAATCGTGGGCGGATTCTTCGTGACGGACTCTGTTCATGTTCTCCTAATAAGAATTTTCTAAAAAAATCTCCTTTTTACAATATAAGCCTGCTTTATCTTAGCAAACAGAGGGAGTATTTTGTTGCATATGTTAGGTCGAACTTCAAAATATTTGATTTAACCAAAGTGAGAATGCATATTAATTTAGGACAGAGGAAGTATGTACTATACGTCATGCACAAAATGTGTACGCCTGGATCAGAAATTCAACCCAGATGTTCCTTTATTTAAGATTTCACTTATCACAGACCACATATATGTGTGAGGTATCCACATTACAATTCACTGCTGCACTGCACGCAGCTTATTTAGGTTGAGGATGCACGCCGATGCGGACTAGAATCGGATGGGGTAGGCCGGCGACTTGTCCGGGTTGAACAGCCCAAAGTGCTTCTCGATCAGGTCCCCTGTCTTGAAGTTCTCGTTGAACATGGCGAAGATGTAGGTCTCCAGCGTGCCGGGCCTCTTTGGGGTGCCCCCGCCGACGTGGTCGATCAGCCCCTGGTTGTACGCCCTCGCGTTGTCCGCCGTCGCCGCGAACCCGCTGGCGGACGGCCAGCCGCTCTCGGACACCACCACCCTCAGCCCTGGGGTGCCGGCCTTCTCCAGCGCGGCGTAGACGGCGTCCACCATGGCGTCGAAGAGGCAGCGGTAGGTCAGCCCGTTGCCGTCGTCCCGCACGGTGGTGCCCGGCTGGAACGTGGCGTAGCCCAGGCTGATGTCCCGCGGGTTGTCCTTGTAGGCGAAGTAGGGGTACACGTTGGCCAGCAGCGGCGCGCCGGTGCTGGACAGGAGCCTGGCCACGTCGGTCATGTAGCCCTGCGCGAACACGCCGGCGGAAGGCGGGAAGGAGTTGGCCACCACGTCGAAGCGCATCGACGTGGACACCTTGATGCCGCCGAGGCCGACGCTGGAGAGCGCGGCGTTGAGGTTCCGGATGGCCGGCGCGATGTTCCTCGTGTCTCCGCCCTGGACCTCGTTGCCGGCCACGATGTACTTGATGGTGAGGCCCTGGTAGGCCTGGATGTTGGTCCTGACCCAGGCTGCCGCGTTGGAGACGCTGCCGGCGAGGTTGGCGAGCACGTCGGTGCCGCCGACGTCGATCATGAGGCTGATGCCGGAGTTGCGCAGGGCGTTGAGCGCCTGCGAGTCGGGGGAGTAGATGCGCATGCCGGTGATGCCCTTGGACCTGTACATCTGCACCACGTCGCTCCGGGAAGGGAGGTTGTTGGCGACCGTGCCATAGCACACACCGGCAACCATGGCGGCCCGGCGTACGTTTCTCGCTGGATCGGAGTTCCAAACGAGAACAGAAGTAGTACCAATAATGTAATCAAACAGACGACTTGTGTTAATTAAGAAGTGCAACCGCGGATAGTAGGATACTTATAGTGGGAAAGATGCATGCACGCATGTGGCTTGCTTGCTTGTTGCTTGCATTATTATTAGACGACGGCTTCTTCATTCCACCATCCTATTGAACACGTACGTACGTGTCACTTCTGCCGGGTCATTTTAGCCTTCATTTTCCATGGGGACCCTATGACAGCTGCACACAAAATCTGGAGAAATTTCCTGGACTTTCTCCTCTGCCTGCAACTACTCGGACATGTACACCCTTAATTAGCTGCTGGAAACATTATTCGTGGTCTACGTTTAGCCACCTCTGCGACCAATAAGCTTATTATATATCATGGTATATATCCATTGTTGGATGAGATCAAATTCTTACACACAGTACTAAGTTGTCAGTGTCAGATGAGATCATCACCAAAATTATCTAAGGATCGGTTGGATTTCATTGTTGCAAGACTCGGTCGCATGCAGCTTAGCGCTGCGTGCACGCCTTGGCCTGGTCGCCCTCACTCGTGTTTAGCTTCGATATATATACTTCAGCCGTGTCATTACATTCCTTGATTTTCCACATGGACCCGTACGTAGCTATGACCCTACGACAGAGCTGCGATATCTTGTGCCATTTTGTATCTTCGTCGCCATGGGCTGCCATGGCTAGCTGGAGGACCGGCCGTAGCTATGACGACAGAGCTGCTATCACTAGTGCAGAGCCCCTCCTTTAACTCGGTTGAGGGCCTCTAGCGGTTCCCAACCGCTGTTGAGTCGGTGTTAGAAGGGCGCTTTAACACCGGTTATACGAACCGGTGTTAAAGGCGCCGTCAGGCTGCCGCGACCTCAGGCCCTTTAACACCGGTTCGTATCTGGAACCGGTGTTGAAAGTTCTGCGAGAGATTTAAACGTTTTCTGGCGGCAGAAATCGCCGCTAAATCTCTGCCCGTTCTCGGGGCGTATTTACGGGGAGCGAGGGGGAATCGACCGGGAGCGGTATACTTATAAATTGTCATCGGTACATACGAGTACATGAATAATTAAGCAACTATTATTATACACAAACATCGTCATCGGCACATACATCGTCATCGGCACATACATCGTCATCGTTCATTTTGGTGGATATCTAAAGAGATCTCCGCCAGGCGTGACGACCTCATCAAGTATGAACCCCGCCAATTCCTCTTGAATGGCTCGTATGCGTTCAAATGGTAGGAGTTGGTCCCGCATCCGTTCGATCTGAATATATATGAAGAATGGACCGTCAATATATATATAAGAATAAAACTCAACTCAATTGATGGTAATAAAATAATATTGTGGACTTTGTTTACTTACTCTAAGTTGTTCTAGTGCGGCTTGGCCTGTCGCACATATCGTGTTCTTGAATGAATTCGCAAACATAGTACCCACATAAGTTATTGTCGTGTCACGATGCGCACTTTACGAGAATAGAGAGTTCAATCAAAATAATAATCAATAAAGCATGATATAATGGAATTGGAAGCTAGCTAGTATTACTTACATTTTGGTCTACAAATTTTAGTTCTTGACCATTCACCCGGCCCTGCCCGTGAACATTTTCAAACCCTGTCCGACAAAGAAAATGGATAAAGGAGTAATTAATTACTTATTGTCACGAAAGTTGTCGATCTAGTGCGATAATATGATTGAAATTACCTCGGAGCATCTCTCTAAAGTCTGCCCATAGCTCTTTTTCTTTTAATTGAGTCCATGACAAGGACTTTTCCTGAGTCGGGTTGAATGACTAGGAGAATAAAGTGGAACCTACGCACGCATAACTCATCATCAGTTACACTTAACATCGAGTAAGCCGAAACAGAATGTGTACAAGAGAGAGGGTAACAGTACTCACGAGAAGTTGTAAGGCAATAGTATTTCCCTTTTGGTTTGTTGTCTCAGTAAAGACTTTAGCAAGTAATATTCTGTTTGCCCGGGTTTGTCTCTTACCACTTCTTCATGAACTCTATTTGGGTCAACGAACTCAATGTCAAAAGGGCCTCCTTTCATGCATTCCATAACCTTTTTCCTGCATAATAGTATATACATATATGGTGAGCATATATATATACATGCAATTAATGAAGTGAATGAGATGAGATAAAATTACGAAATAGTACTTACACACAATAAAGGCTGATGGCAGATTTGTCGAGTTCCTTCTGATTGAATAGAAAATGCAAGTCTTGAATGTTGAAGTCGATCGCGTCGTCTCCGCACAAGAAAATCTGATCTCTTATATGCGCCGTGATCCATTCTTCTTTTCTCGTCTTGCAGAAATGAAGGTACCACTTGTGCAATTTTCGCATCTTTGTTGGTAGATTCTTGAGCTCCTCTTTCTTGACTAGATTCTTCCCATACTTCCATGGCTGTATGGGGTTGACATCGCATTTGGGCAAGTTGTCTCCCATGACGTTCAAGTATGCAATGTAAGTCATCCCCATCTCATTGGCCTTTCTTTGTAGCTCTGCCTCGTAATCATCTGGGAGGAGCGTCCGTTTGTCAAACATTTGAGCGGCGCATGATTGGTTTTCCTGCTCTCCGAGCATGGGAACTGTTTTACAGGGTGCCTCACTGCTACTTTCAGTCTCCCTCGGCGCCTTGCATCCGCCTTCAAAATCTGGCGCTCGTAGTCCGGCACAAGTGGGGTTTCAGGTTTCAAAAGATTTTTGTAAAACTTCTCCACCACCGGATCTATTTTCTCCTTTGGCTCGGCCGTCTAGGTGCAAAGAATTTCTTGACCGGTTCTCCGAGATCCTATTGGTCTCCTCGTCGCTGCGATTCCACGGTAAAACCGGCAATGGCTTGGCGGGCTGCGGGGCGTAGTTTTTGAACTCTTTGGCGTCGGTTTCCTGCGGATTTCTTTGTGGCAGTGCTCTTGATGCTCCTCGTGGCGGTGCTCTTCCGCTTCTGTTGAGGAGATGGCTGAAGCACAGAGATGGCTGACGGGCGAAGATGGCTGCCTTGAGAGAGATGGTGACGGGCGGAGATGGCTGCCGCGCAGAGATGGCCGACGGGCGGAGATGGCTGCCAGTGAGGAGATAGCGGCTCGGGCTGGCAGCTGCGGAGACGGCGGGGGTGCCAGTGACCTCCAATTTGGAAGCACAATATGTTCCTTCTTCCAAAGAATGGTTGTTTTCACTACAAATTTGAGTTGAGTTTCCCCTTCACCTGTAGCATGGTCAAGCTGTGCTTCCTCATATTCCTTCACAACCTCATCCACCCCGACAATAGCATAGCCATCTGGAATCGGTCGGCAGTGGTAAGTTCCACCAGCTCGAGGAGGTAAGGCATAGCCGACCACCTTAATGGATAAGCCCATTAATCTCACATGCAGCTCAGCGTGTTCGCTCTCCGTGATCACATCAGCGGGTATCGAGGACCCGTCATTTCAAGCGTGGGCTGCACGTTCTCCGTGGAAGCCACCTGCTTTTCGCCGATGCAGGCGGGCAGCTTCCAATGCAGCTCTTCGTGCCGCTGAGATGGGCGGTAGCTTGATGGCTCTGTTGTGCATTCACTTACGTCTGCGATGCCGCAAGTGCATGTTCTATCTGTGTCATCCGCTCTGACGCTCTTTTCTTTTCTGCGCGCCATCGCAAGAGTCGCTCGATCGGCAAACCCATCCTTCCATGTCATACCCCCGTGCCTCGTGCATGTCCGGTGTTCTTTTTACCGATGGCGCGTGTGAGCTGGTCATTCTCTGTCGGGATGGAAGGTCTGGCGGATGTTTCCTCGTATGTCGTGATGAGTTCGATGACGGGTTTGGCAAGGATGGTGGGAAGATACACAATCATTTACGGGTCCAACCTTGCCCGATTCCGTAGAACCAAGTCTTTGCACGTAGGTCCCACCCATCTGTCAGGGTGTGATCCCTCTCGCAGGCCTCTCAGCTTCCTCCCACTTAGGCCTCGAGATATGTAGCCACCGACCCGTCCTCTGGTGATATTCCTTCTTGGGCATTAAGCGTATTGGTTTCGACCTCTTTTTAGCTATAGCACTTTTTTATATGTCTCAAATTCGGTCCAGTGAGGTCTTATCTTCGCATAATATGCGTCTTCAAAATCTGGAGTCTCGCGAGCTTTGATAAATTTGTTCAATTTTGTCTTCCAGTTGCGGAAAGCCTCAGCCATCTTCTTTAGAGTCCACTCTTTGACCTTTTCTTTATAACGGGTTGTTTTCATCCTCCTCTGGCGGAAGGGTGAAATTTACCAACGAATTCAAAGCGTTTCTTTGGATCTGTCATCGACAAAGGTACCGCCCTTCTTTGGCTTATTCAATATTCAATTATGATTGGGATTTGGTCCCTAACAAGAACTCGACTGACGTATAAATTTGTCTGCGGCCTTCTTGGGCTCCATCGGCCTGCCATCAACACGGTGCTTCGATCGTGAACTTTGCACGATCTTTCAACCGCTCGCCTCGCTTGCTCTTTTTCAGAGAAGAAGATGGTTCTGGCTGGTCGATCCAGAGGGCTAAAAGAAGAAAGAAGCGTTAATTAATACATGTAGAAGAATATTGTTGGTGGAAGTCAGCTGAGGCTTAATCAATGCATATACCTCGCCGGACTTTGTAACCATTAAATTGCGTTCACCGGAGTCTTCATCTTCTCCATGACTAGTACTTGAGCTCGTCGTCATGTCCCTCCAAGTTCAGATATTGTGAGGTGTCCTCATCAATAATGTTCTCCATTATTTCTTCTTCTTCAAGGTTTCTACTAAGTGGATCCATAGTTTCTAAAACAATAATATTATCTAGAGTAAGAGTGTAAATATTCAAGTGGACTTGGATTCATACACAAATATACATATTATTCATACCAAAATACACAAATAAATACACAAATGAGTCAGAGGTCCAATTTGTATACAAGTTTTAATCTATGCATGTAGTACAATTTATCGAGCAAACAAGTTTTAATCAGGATGAGTCAGCAATCATACACGTGGCAGACACGTGGCGCTCACCGGTGGGGTGACGTTGGTCTCGTCGGGCGGCGGTGCTAGCGGCGGGCGGCGTCGGCGTTTAGGCGTGGCCTATGAGCTCCGAAGCGGCGGCGAGGCGCTCTGCGGGAAGAGGCGAGGTGGTCGATTAGGGTTTAGGTGGCCTATTATAATATCTTTGCTATAAGCTATTTTATTTTTACTCCACATGCTTCTAATTCACATGTGCAAGGTTTAGATCGTCGGGGTCGATGTCACTCGTTCATCTCGCCCATCTTTGGCACCTGGAATCGTTAGAAGGGGTAGTCATGAGTGTGAGTGGTGGGCTACAGCACCCCCCCCTTGGAGTGGAGTGGAGTCGAGAGCAGCGAGGAGCTGGCGCCAAGAGTGTGTGTGTGTGCTGACTTTTCCCTTTCAAGAAATGCTACTAACCTTTGGGCGGTGACATGACTAGTATTTTCAGCACTCCCCACACCAGCCGCCTGTGGGACAGAACGGCCAGGCTGCCATGCCGCTGCTCGGGATGGACTCCCTCAAGGATAAACACTGCAGTTGTGCAGCAACCACAGATCCCGAGTGCAAAGAAGCATGGACAAGATCATCACAAAGCATGGACGATGAGAAAAGTTGGATTCTTTTCTTGCACAAGATCTGGAGCAACCGATGATGAGATTGTTGATCACAAAGCTCTTCTTACACATTGCAATGTCACTACTTCACACTAACATACTACTAGTCCTACTCGACTACTACTACTTGGGCAAGAACAAAGTCGAACAAGAACGACTCTTGCATCGCCATCCATTATTAACTCGCCGATTATCATCACGAACCAACTAATTAGCGGAAAACTAAGCATACGACCAGGGGAAAAAAGGCCCATCTTCCGTTTCCGCCTTGATCTTAGTTTCGGAGGCATGGGGAGGGGCTCGAGGCGTAGATGGCCAGGAAGGCGCCATGAGGAGGATGGCGGCCTTCTCCTCGCCAAGGCGCCTCTGCGCGCATCCGCCCGCGCTGCTTCAGCACCACCTCCTTGCCGAACCCCACCATGCGCAGAAGGAGCGGCAAGCGAAGAGAAGCGCCAGCGGCGGAAACAAAGAAGGGAGAGCATGCTCACAGCGTCGGCGTCGGGCAGCTGCAACCGCGGCCAGAGGCGGTGGTCGTCGGCCGGTGGCGAGGGCAGGCGGTGGCGGTCGGCTTCGGTGGCGCCATGAGGCGACGTGGCGATCGTCGGCCGGTGGTGGCGAGGGCGGCGAGGTTCGACTCTGGCGGCGGTGGCGATCGCTCTGGGGAAAGGAAAGTGGTGCATTAATACCCCTTTAACACCGGTTCGTGGCGAGAACCGGTGTTAAAGGAACTCGTTCTTGGCGTATTTATTACCGCTAACACCGGTTCTGCCATGAACCGGTGTTAAAGAGTGCTGTATGAAGCGAAATAAATGCCCTTTAACACGGTTCCTGTATGTATGGAACCGGTGTTAAATCAGAGGCATTATTCATGCATTAAAGGGCTTTTTAATTCAAAAATATGATATGAATTTAGAAAATTCATATCTTTTCATTCAACTCAGAAAAATATGAATAATATATCATAATTTTCAGAAAAATAATATCTATCAATTCATGTAAATCATTTTATATTTACTTTACATGAATTTTTTAAAATAATTAAAACACTTATTTCATGCATTAAAGGGCTTTTTAATTCAAAAATATGATATGAATTTAGAAAATTCATATCTTTTTCATTCAACTCAGAAAATATGAATAATATATCATAATTTTCAGAAAATAATATTTATCCATTCATGTAAATGATTTTATTAGATCAAACCATATTTTAATGCATCTTTTGTATTAACATTTTTGAATTGATTGGATATTTAAATGTCGCATCTTTGTATACACCTGAATCTCACCAAGCCTCTCTCAACTTGCATTGTTTTTTGATCAATGTGTTGGTGGTTTTTGAATTAGCCATTTGGTGGTTGCTTCACAAAACCGTCAGCTTTTTATCTTTCGGAAAATGGAAAATGCCTTTTGGTGCGATAAAAGGAAAACTCCTCTTGCAAACTATGCCTTGATTCTAGCCATAACATTGGTCATTTGACCCGAATGAGATAGGTCATTTGAAGATTACATAAAAGCTGAACTGAAATTAAGATACATAAAAGAACGAAAATTAAGATACATAAAAAGAAAATTAAGATACATGGCCAGATTAAGTAACAATCGTTGAAGCGAAAATTAAGATACATAAAAGAACTGAAAATTAAGATACATGGCAGATTAAGTAACAATCGGAACTTATTCGGAATGTTGGAGTGATTCGGTCATGCTCCACCTACACTGTAATACTGCCCACTTTGTACGTCGTACTCGCGCCGCCGTCATCATCGTCGTAAATCGTCGGTCGTAATTGAACCTCTGGAAATGCGTGGGCTGGACTTGAGGGTAGCGCGTGGGCTGGACTTGAGGTAGCTTGAGCGGGGTTAGAGTCGTGGCGGTGTCATAGGGCATGACGCTCTGGAAGTCCGACGCGCCACCATAGCCGGGGCCGGCCTCGTTGAAGTTAGGAGGAGGTGGGCTGTCCTCCTGTGCCTAGCGCCCTCTCATGCCGATCCACGAAGAAGGCTTCCCAAGTAGGGAAATAGTCGGGATGCCATCTGGATTCCTCCGCTGCTCGGCGTGAGCTCGAAGTAGTAGTGGTTCGTGATGGCCATCCGCGCCACACCTAGAGGACGGGAGGAACTGCGCCTCCGGCCTCGACATCCGGTAAGCGGGGACACGATGGCCGTGGGGGGGTCGAGGAGCAAAGCGCCTCCGCCTCCAGGGGTTAGTGCTACGGTGGAAGCCATGGGAAAGAGTGATGAGGTTGCGATATGAGTCTAGATATGTGCAATGACAATGGAGGCCAACCCTACATATATATAGTGAACTAGCGGGAATAACTGGAGGGAAGAACTGGCGGGAAGAAAAATGGCGGGAAGAAGAACTGGCGGGAAAAAAAATGGCGGGAAGAAAAATGGCGGGAAAAAAATGGCGGGATGAACCTTTAGTCCCGGTTGGAGACACCAACCGGGACTAAAGATGAACCTTTAGTCCCGGTTGGAGACACCAACCGGACAAAACACGATCGGCACTAATAATAGGGGTGAGTGCATGTCGACATTATGTCGTCGTGTACCTTGTCCGGATGGTGTCACCAACCGGGACTAAAGATGAACCTTTAGTCGGTTGGAGACACCAACCGACTAATAATAGGTGAGTCGACATTATTTTGTAAGTGTCAACACTATGTCGAGCTGCTTGTACTATAAATAGGCATCCTTGTGAGTCCATTCCTCCAGCCAGTTTGAGGCAGGGACACCACTACGACCAGTTTCAGGGAGATGCCGACGGAGCCCAATCCTCCGGCATCTCGAGAAGCGGTCATAAACACTCCCTAATATGTGAAATTAGTTATCTCCCTGGTGTATTGATCTGGTTAGAGAAGTTACAAAGCTGCAAGATGGTTTTCGAGAGCAGGGACACCACTACGGCCAGTTTCAGGGAGATGCCGACGGAGCTTAGTCCTCCGGCATCTCCAAGAAACTGGTCATAGAGGCACTCCCTAATATGGTAAGTACGAATCGGGACAAATTCTTGTCATAGTCCCGGTCCATCCACAAAACATGACTAACACTCAAGACATGTATTAATATTAAAAACATGAACTAGAGTTACATAATATGAGCATGAACTTCTTGGCATATGCCCTTCCTTATGATCGCTTAGCGTAACCATGGAGCATCTTCTTTACTTAGCAGAATGCTTGGGTCAGTTTTCCTTTGTGAAGGGCGAAATTTCATCAAACTTATTATAATCTTGACATGTCTGTCTTGTCCTCGATTCCACGATGTTTCTTTTCCCTGAAAGAACTATGTGGCGCTTTGGCTCATCATATGATGTATTCGTTTGCATATTTTTCTTTTTTTGGTCCGGAGGACATGTCCTTCACATAGAAAACTGAGCCACATCATTGGCTAGGGGCGAATGGTTCGTCTAAGTTCTTCATAAGATTGTTGAGATCCACCGTTGTCATTCCGTACTTCTTGTCTACCTCAACCCCTCCTCCTGTTATCTTGACCCATTTGCATCGAAACAAGGGACCTTAAAATTAGGTCCATAGTCAAGTTCCCATATCTCCTCTATGAACCCATAATCGTGGTCTTTTGCCCATTGTCTTCTGCTGCATCGAGCGGACACCTTATTTTGGTTGGTGCTCTTTTATCTTGGCCTATCGTGTAAAATGTATTCCCATTTATCTCGTACCCTTGGAAAGTACATACTGATCAAAGACGGTGTCACGGCCAACAAATGGTGATCCCCAACAGTGGTGTTATTCGTGAGAAGTCTTTGCAGACCAGCTTAAAACTCGCCATGTGTTCACTTATAATCCATTCATCGGACGTCCGGGTGTTTGAGGCGTATTAAATTCTTGTGTTCATTGATATACGGGCAACCAAGATAGATCTTTGTAAAACCGTGTAGTGTGCTTGATTGAGAGAATGCCCGTCCCTACATATCATTGCTTTACATCCTAGGGTGCCTTTTCCACGCAGATCTCCCTCATGTCGTGATTACGGAACACCAATCGCCTTAAGGTCGGGAATAAAATCAACACGAACTCGGTGACCTCCTGTTACATAGCCCTTGGAGATGCTTCCTTCGCCTAGCACGGTTATGAACATATTTCTTTAAGACTCCATGTACCTCTCAAAGGGAACATATTGTGTAGAAATACAGGACCGAGAATGGCAATCTCTTCTACTAGGTGAACCGGAGATGCGTCATAATATTGAAGAAGGATGGTGGGAACACCAACTCAAAGTGACAAGACATTGGGCCACATCTTTGTAACCACAGTAGGCTTTCTAGATCGATTACCTTCCGAGATATTGCATTGAGGAATGCACATATCTTCACAATGGGTACTCGAACATTTTCGGTAGAAGCCCCTCAATGCAATCGGAAGCAATTGTGTCATAATCACGTGGCGATCATGAGACTTCGGTTTTGGAATTTTTTTCTGCCATATTTATTATTCCTTTATATTCGGCGAGAAGCGGGACCTTGATATCGGACATTCAAAAAGATTTCCTTCTGCTTTGGTAGGCGTAGCTGGCGGAGTTAAGTGGCATCGTTTACCCTTCTCGTTCTCGGGATTCATAGGCTCTTGAGGGCCTTCGGCGTTCTGGTCTGTCGTGCTTCCGGTGTATCTTTTGTCTTCCCATACACTCCTAGAAAGCCTAGCAGGTTCACGCAAACATTCTTAAATCACGTGCATCACGTCGATTGAAGAGCGGACCTCTAAGACTTTCCAATAGGGTAGGTCCCAAAATATAGATTGCTTCTTCCACATGGTAGCGTGTCGGCATCGCCGTCATTGAACAGATACTGCGGGACCTTTTCCAAAGATTACTTCTAGGTCCTTGACCATACCAAATACCTCCTCCTCACGGCAGGAGGCTTCCTCCGGAGTTACGCGACGTTTGAAATGCTTTCTTTCTTCTTTGGATCATGAGTTCGGAAGAAATCGGCGATACCCTAGGTACACAACCTTCTTACATTTATCCAAATATACACTTTCGGTATCATCTAAACAGTGTGTTCATGCATTGTATCCCTTGTTTGTCTGCCTGAAATGTTACTAAGAGCAGGCCAATCATTGATGGTTCACAAAAGCAATGCTCGTGGGTCAAATGGCTCCCCTTTGTGCTCATCCCACATCGTACACCTGGTTTGGCCCACTGTAAAAAGTTCTTCAACTAATGGCCTTAGGTACACATCAATATCATTGCCGGGTTGCCTCGGGCCTTGGATGAGCACTGGCATCATAATGAACTTCCTCTTCATACACAACCAAGGAGGAAGGTTATAGATACATAGGGTCAGGCCAGGTGCTGTGACTGCAGCTCTGCTCACCAAAAGGATTCATGCCGTCTGTACTTAGACCAAACCTTAAGTTCCTTGCGTCACGTGCGAAGTCCGGGTACTCTCGCTCGACTTTTCTCCACTGTGACCCATCAGCGGGGTGTCTCAACATCGCGTCTTTCTTATGGTCTTCCATGTGCCATCGCAACAACTTGGCATGCTCTTTATTTCTGAAGAGACGTTTTAACCGTGGTATTATAGGAGCATACCACATAACCTTGGCAGGAACCTTCTTCCTAGGGGCCTCGCCCTCAACATCGCCAGGATCGTCTCGTCTGATCTTATACCGTAGTGCAGTGCATACCGGGCATGCATCCAAATTCTCGTACTTCTCACCGCGGTAGAGGATGCAGTCATTAATGCAGGCATGTATCTTCTGCACGTCTAATCCTAGAGGGCGAACAACCTTCTTTGCTTGGTATGTCTTGTCAGGCAACTCATTATTTCTTGGAAGAAGATTCTTCATTT
Organism: Avena longiglumis; assembly: GCA_030063025.1. NCBI lineage: Eukaryota > Viridiplantae > Streptophyta > Magnoliopsida > Poales > Poaceae > Avena > Avena longiglumis. Next base: position 58,130,832 of record CP125973.1, read on the forward strand.
TACCAACAACTTTGAAAATCTGTTGTCGGTCACCATTCACTGCCTTCCATTGCAGCAAATCCAGTGTGGCACCTAGCTTTTTGTGGCCATCTTCGCAAGTTGGATACAACAATGTTTTGTGATCCTTTAACATCTGCTCCAGCTTCTCCTTCTCCTTTTCAGTTTCATATTCTTCCTTTGCATCAGTAATGGCCCGACCAAGATCGTCATCAGCGGGCCCATCTGCTCCCTCTTGATCTTCATTATCTACCTCCATTTCATTATCATCATATTCAGGATACATATTATGATAGTTTTCATCATCCTCTTCTTCTTCGTTGTCTTCCATCACAACCCCTTTTTCTCCGTGCTTGGTCCAACAATTATAGCTGGGCATGAAACCAGATCGAAGCAGGTGGGCGTGAATGGTTCTGATATTTGAGTAGTCTTTCTTGTTCTGACAGTGAACACACGGACAACACATAAAACCATTGTGACCACGGTTTGCATTAGCCACAACGATGAATTTTTGGAGGCCCGTAATGTACTCGGAAGTGCGGCGGTCACCGTACATCCATTGCCGATTCATCTGCATTAATATGTAGTATATATAAAAAAATAATAGGGAGATGACCATTTATATATATAGTACATCAATGACACATGAAACTATAGTTGCCGACCTCGACCGAGACGGAAAGAGCAACAAGAAAGCTTATTTTGAGCTCTCGGGCATTTCACCGAACACCTCTAGTGCATATGAAAAACAAAACTAGCACTCTTCACACCCTCTTGCTAGGCTCCAAAATATGAAAGAATGGAAGAGGGGTGTGTGGGGTGGTGTCTTATATAGCCCCCTTTAACACCGGTTCGTGTGTAGCCATCGGTAGGACCTTTAACACCGGTTCGTGCCACGAACCGGTGTTAAAGGGGGGCTCCTTTAATGCCGCAGAGGCCACGCTGGTACGACCCCCCTTTAACACCGGTTCGTAGAAAAACCGGTGTTAAAGCCCATTTTCGAGATCAACAAAAGCCCTCGTTTCCACTAGTGTATATATATATCCTGTGCCATGTATCATTAATTAGTCTACAGAAATTTTGGAGAAATTGCTTGGACTTTTCCGTCCACAGCTACTCGGATATATACACCCTTAACTAGCTGTTGGAAACGTGTTTGCTTGGCTGATGCATGATGCACACAGTTCTCCGTTGACATTTCGTTCGTATGCATGATGCGATCACATTTAAGTAAGATCGGATGAGCAAGCTGTATCTTATTCTTGCACGACTCGGTAGCAGCCTAGAGGTGCTGGCACGCGTTGGCTGGTCGCCCTCAATCGCGTTTAGTAGCTTCAATTACTTACTAATACGTGTCGCCAATAATGAGAGCCATGTGAATCAACGTCTGCGATACAGGGGTATATGTCATCCCTGCTCGATCTAAACCATGACAAACGTCACCCCGTCGATGCAATGTATACTATGGACAATAATGTGTCTTGGAGTATTACTTATATTTATTTTTTTGTGGGGGAGAACTACTTATATTTGTTGAAACATTTTTTAGGGGCACTAAAACGGCACTTAAAAAAACTCGGTACTACCTTAGCACAACTACTAAAACACCAACATACATGTTTAGACAGTTTTGATGGTCCAACTCAAATAATAACTAGAAAAAACCTAGATGCCCTTGGCCACCACCAATCACTCGAGATGCCGCCGAAATCGCCTGAGAGTCGTGGTGAAGATGGCGTGGTTCGGAATAGAGCGAGCCTCGTGGTAAGTGATGGACTTAGAGGTGGGGTGGGTGTGCTGGCGGCAGAGACAAGGTGATTTGTAGACCTTCGAGGCAAACCAGTGGGTAGCGGAGGACCCGCGGAGACCATCTTTGAGGAGATGGTGCGGGGAAGCGATAGCGGGAGCGCCGCTGTAGAGGGCAGTGGCGGCAGGTGTCCCGGCCGGTGGTGGCTGCTTGGGCTCAGTGTATCTGGAGTGCGGCCATGGATCTTCTTCCCCTCCAGTCTACTTCTACACCTTCGGTCCTCTCCCCCCCCTCTAGCTTTCGGGAAAACGACACTCTTGGGCCTTGGATGTAACTTTCGGCCTGGGAGCGCACAGTTTCGCACTCGCGTTCCCAGGCGTGGTTCCCACAACGCAAACTCGGTGAGTTTCCGTCCAAATTTGGCTCAAATTCGACCAAAGTTTGGCGTAGTTCAGAATAAATATGAATGCATAGCAATGTTCGGCATAGTTAGGCATGAAATTAAATAGAGTTCGGCATAGACTAAAAATATAATATAGTTTGGCCAGTTCATGCTCGGCATCTACATGTTGCCCTACGTATCCATATGTGCTCAACCAGATCATCCTGCAGTTGTTGATGCACTACCGGGTCTGAGATCTCCTGACGCGATGAGTGGTGGTGGGAAATGGGGTTGTCTCGCCGACACGGTTGGCCCACCCTGTTTTTGATGCGTCCAGCGTTTCTAGGCGGTTCCCAACGCCCAGGTTCGACCTAAAAACGCCGGATGGAAGTTAGACCAAACCCGGTGCTATTCGGTGTCGTGAAAGCGCATCTACGCAATATTTTGCCTTCAGGACAAAAAAAACGCCCTAGAAACGCTTTCGTGGGAAAGCGGGTGGGGATGCTCTAAGCTAGCATCCCTAGCTCCTGCCGCTCTATATTAGAGAAACGTCTTAAATTTTCACATGAGATGTACAAACCTAGGCCATTTATCCTAGGGCAAGAGGGCTACAGACCAAATTAAATAAGACTAATCAACAGAGAGTTTAGGGAGTGTCATAGTGATCTAGACGCGCTCTTAGAGCTATTACTAGCCTGGGGTTGGCGGAATAGCATAAAAAAGAACACTTTGCGATTTCGTTGCTTCCCTATGCATGGCACATGCCCAAGAGCGACCGTTTCCATAAAAAAAAAGAGGCCCATACCAAGTTCCTTGGGCCGAGGAAACCGTTTTTGCGGGCTGAGAGAGTCCTCTCAGTGAACATTAAATTCAGCCCAGCAGGTCCTGCACAATTATAACCAACGAAACGCTCCCAGTCGTTGACATACCCTGTTATCTTCTCCAGCTCGTAAACCGGTTTGGCACCAGCGTCTGCGTGGCAGTCGCGCTTTCTTCATCAGCTTCAAGTTGTTCGTACGAGATCACAGATGCAAGGGTCCTACATCTGCTGTTGTTATCAAATGATGTAAGTATCTACCCATGGCACATTGATCTAGTACTCACTCCGTCCTAAAATAGATTCTTAGATTTATTAAATTTGGATGAATCTAGACGCTGTTTAGTATATAGGTTCATTCAAATTTTGATAAATCTAAGACATCTATTTTGGGATGGAGGGAGTACATTATTATTCTAGTCGTACTCTTACCTTGATGATGGGGGACATGAAGTGGCAGCTGAAAAGGAAGGGGGGGGTGGGGGGGGGGGGGGGGGGGTGGTGTTCTAAATCGTGCTCTTCCTTTTAAGGGCCGCCACCATGCTCCTGAGTTCAGGCCTGTTCGATCTTGGTCCGCATTTCAACACAGCTGAACTAAATCATACTTCCCCCGTTTTAAAATATAAGATGTCTTAGGTTTGTGAAGAAAATAAATCTAGACTTTTTTTAGTGTGTAGATTCATCCCAAAGTTAAATGAACCTACATACTAAAACAAGTCTAGATTCATTTTCTTTACAAATCTAAAACGTCTTATATTTTGAAACAGAGGGAGTACATCCCTGCGTTCGCCATCTTCTACTGATCGCTCCACTAGTTCAGATAACCCTGAAGGATCACCATGCATGCCACGGCGGCCATCGAGGAAGTGTACTCATCGCGGACGACACGAACATCGGTACTCCCTTGGCTGCACACAAAGTTGTACTGAATCGAAAGAAGTACTATAGCATTCGGCAAACAGCTCTGCGCGGCATAGAACACTACAACACGGTAGTCAATTTCAGACACTTTAAATTAGTGCCTCTATATAGGATAAAAATGTCTCTAAAAATCTTTAGGGGCACTTTGACACTGATACTCATGTCGGTATAAGTTTTAGAGACATTTTAATCAAAGTGCCATTAAAGACTTCAATGGCATTTCAATGAAAGTGCCCCTAAATGTCTTTAGTGACACTTTGAGAAATGCCCCAAAAGCCATTTAGAGAAATAGACAACACAAATCTTTTTTAAAGTCAGAAACACATTTTATTTCGGCCTTTTCTTGAATGGGCCGGAAATTGGATTTTTTCTGATCCAAGGATTTTTTTTAAAAGTCAGAAACACATTTTATTTCGGCCTTTTCTTGGATGGGCCGGGAAATTAGATTTTTTTATCCAAGGCCCACACACACAGGCCAGCGCGGACTGTGCGCGTCGGACTCTATCGCAATACGAGGGTTCAGGTTCACATGGTTCTGAAAATGTAAACATGTAGGGCTTGTTTGGTTTGTAGGATTTTTATAGGATTCTCACGGGATTGAGTTCCTACGGATTTTTTTCCTACCACCGTCGTTTGATTCATGGGAATAGAACCCATGGGATTATTTTCTATGAAACTTTGCCTAGTCTATTTCATAGGAAAATTTCCATTAGATCTAAGCTCTTGGAAAAATTCCTATGGCCAGCTTTTCTTGTTTGACCACTCAAACTTCAACCAAATTCGTGTGGCTTTCCTACATTGCCATCAAACATCCTCTTATGCCAATTTTCATGGTTCTCATTTTCATAAGATTCAATGGGACATGTGCACACTGTCGCATGGATGTTACAGAGCTAGAAAGTGACAAGAAAAGGTTCAAAATACGTGCATGTGGCTACCAGGGATTCCCGTCGGTGGTTAGTACACATATACATCGAGCTATCTAGCTACTTGCCAATTGAGGGCTTTACACGGGTGAAAGTAGTATTCCCTTGGTCATAAAATAAGTGATTTGTATTTGTCTAAATTCACACGTATCTGACGTATTTTAGAGTTTAGATGATACATTTAAAATTTAGACAAACCAAACCACTTATTTCAAAACGGAAGTGGTAAAAACTTGCAATAACTATTGGGATAAGAAGTACAAAAAAGTTAACTGTCATGGAATAATCTATAAATTAAGAAAAAAGTACATAATAATCCATGAAAAAATTCATGCATAGGAACAAAAAAGGCTCGTAAGCAATTTACAACCTTACATCGGTGAACAATACTTAGTGCGCTAAAAACAGGCCAAGCCCACGACACATATTCTTAAGAAAAACCTGAGTATAGGAATCGACCACGCGCTAGGGAGAAGTTTCCCGCGCGTCAATCCGCTTTCATTTCGCTCAAAGTTTTCACTCAAAAGATAGAGCCGGTTTGGACTTAAGATCGACGGCCCTTTCTTGTCTTGGTGGTTTTCTTCAGCTTAAGCATCGCCGTGTCCACTCTGGGACCGAAGAAACAAACGAAAGATGAATTGATAGGCAGTTAGAACACGCTCACTATTTAAATTGATGCTAACCTCATTTGGTACGCGATATGGGACTAAAAATACGATGCGGAAAAGTATGCTTGCGTTACGCAAATTCGCGTAATGGGCGACGGATATTTGATGTGTACCTGTCCAGGACGCGCCGCTATGCATGCATGCATGCATGCGTCGAGATGAATTGTGATTTGCCCCTTTTTTTATTGGGATGGTGTGCATGCTGATATGGTTTAAGAAGTACGAACACAAGTTTAGAAAAAATTATGTAACATGGAACCAATTTTTAACACAACAGAAACAAAAGATTGTAACTACTAGCAGAAACATAAATTTTAAACTAATTGGAATTAAGTTTTACAACTCATGTATGTAAGAAATCCATGAAACAAGTCTCGTTATAAGAAACATAACTATAGACTTTGATTAAAATGTCCCTAAAAGTTATTATTTTTAAGGACACTTCTCAAAATGCCTCTAAAGATACTAGGTATAGGAGAGCAGGCGCATAGCATGTACTAGTACTCAGGAAACCATGAGTCAACACATAACCCAAAGATAGAATTAACGGCACAGCCATGCAATTTGCATGCGAGTGGGAGTAGTTGGCTTCGCACCCGGCAGTTGTCTCGTACTCCAGTCAAAGCCTCAATCGTTACCTCACTGGCTGCCACAAAGTCATGCCGTGTGTGTGCATTGCACGACTACACCTCCTTTTGCAAAGACTGATGAGATATTTATTCCCCATGATACGAGCATGCAGCTGCAGCAGGTCTGAGCCGTTGGCGTCGCATTTTTTCTCCTCGTATTGAGGAGAATTCTTTATTTGGCCCTACTTAAAGTTTTGCTTCCTTATTTGTCCCTGCAAATCTTTTCCTGCCCTATTTGACACTTGGTCAAAAAATTATACCTTATATGGTCCTCTAGTTCATTCTGAACACTAACTCTGTTAAATAGCAAGATGAAAAGACACTTTTGCCTCTGGTGTATTTGTTATAAAAAAAAATTAGAAAACAAAACCAACGACTGTGTGACATATTTGGTCATATACGGAAGACTAAATTAGACATGTACACTTGTTCAGACAACTAATTTTAATTGAAAAACTTGGTCCTCGATTACCTTTAGAAAACCATGACTGCAGCTAGCTCCGGCTCTTAATTGTACGTGCTACCCGAATTGAGTATCTAGCTACTCCTAGCTAGCTTAGCACGTGAGGAGACTGCATAGTGATAGTTCATATAGACGTGGAAGAAACGGCATCGAGGTATGTCCACGTTTGTATTGACCCAGCCGATGGATGTTTGCGCCCAAGCATCGGCACACACAGCATTCATCCCGGTTTTGCCTGACATGAGCTCGTGCTTTCTAGTGGCAACTAGTCTATCCACTTGCTTCAGTCAATAAGATAAACGTAAAACTTGCCATGTTGTATATCAATCTTTTTTTTGCGGGTATGTTGTATATCAACTTGGTTGAACCAAAATACCGACGCGCACCGTTTTGGTACATGGAGCGAGAGTAAGCCCCGCCTTGGTTGGTGCATGTTAGTTCCTGGAAGGGTTTCATAGACGGCTCCACTATATATAGTTAATCATATGAGGCACGGGAGTATTTGTGGGCCTTTTTTTTTCTAGTTTCTTTGTTAATTGAGGAGACAGGGGTACATAGGTCCAAGAAAGGAAAAGCTAACGGCAGGCCCTAACAGAATTGACGGGAAGGTCATATAAGGAACTAAACGAAAATACAAAGTCAAATAGGGACGAAAAAGTTTTCTAAGGCCAAATAAAAAACTAAAACTTTTGATAAGGCTAAATAAGGAATTCTCTCTCTCATATTTGTCCACGGTTTGCTGAGAGGCATGAACAGGGCGCTCGGTGAAGATCATGTCTAGCAGGACCCAGTAAGTTCTGTGGCCGCCTACCCCTAGTGCCCGACAAAACATCTCGCAAACAGCTTTTTGCCGATCAGAGCAGTAATAACAGTAAATAGTAAACCGTATATGTTGGAGCACGGGGCGTTGAATCCGCGAGTACTCGCTTTGTGAAAGAAGGCGCCGATGAGTGTCCGTAAAACCTAAAATGAATAATTTAAATTTGCGAAACCTTCGTAAAAATTCAGAGGACGAACACCGCGGATTTCAGTTTCAGTTCAGATACGAGCATAATTTACATACTAATTCTAAACAAAAGAAGACGACACATACATTATACACAAAATGCGGCTCCCCGAGCCTTGCGCGTCACCGGATGGTGGTAGAGACGGCGCTGCCGCTCTAGTCGAGGTGGATCACCGGAGGCTCCCCCGCCTCCTTGGCCTTCTCCGCCTCTTGGCGCCGGAGGCGTTCCATCGCGCGCTCCTCCGTCTCCTGGCGCTCGATAAGCCAGAGCGCTTCGGCGAGCTCCCTCTCCTCCGCGACGACCTCGCAGGTGCGCGGGCTCCGAGCGGCGGTGAAGGCACAACAGCGCGCGCTGCTCCGCAGTCCACGAAATTGCGTGGGACCAGCAACCCGCCGTCGCTCTCGTCGGAGCTGTCGCTCTCTTCGGGCAAGGTGATGGACTTATTAGAGGTGGGGTGTGATGGGTGTGCTGGCGGCGGAGACAAGGTGATCTGTTAGACCTTCGAGGCAAACAAGTGGGCGGCGAAGGACCCGAGGAGGCCAAGCTTTGAGGAGACAGTGCGGGGAGGCGATATTGGGAGCGCCGCTGTCGAGGGCAGTGGCAGCAAGCGGCCCGGCCGATGGTGGATGCATGGGCCGAGCGTATCTGCAGTGTGGCCGTGGATCTTCTTCCCCTGCAGTCTACTTCTACACCTCCGGTCTTCTTCTGCTCCTCTGGCTTCCGGGAAAATGACGCTCTTGGGCCTTGAGATGTGGAATGGTAAGCTAGCATCCATGGCTCCTGCCGCTCTATATCTCTACTATCTAAAAAATACAAAGGTGTTCCGTTTTCTGCCACTACGTCGAAGGCTTCGTCGCACTTCCTCTGCGTTCGCGACCACCCAGACCGAGGTATCCCTTCCCCGCTGAGTGCTCTCCCGTGATTATATCCTTCCTCCCGAACCTCTCGTCCCCTACATACCGCCCCAGATCGCCTCCTCTCTCAGATCGCCGCTGCCGCCGCTATTCGAGCCAGTCCCCATCCCATCGGCCTCCCTCCTCCCGCGCGCCGAGCACATCTGCTTCACCCCCGACATCGGCGACCTTGCCTCCGACCACCACCGCAGCCATGCTCCTCTCGTCAGTCCCTTCTTTCCCTAATCGGGATTGTGGCGGATGGCGCAAGCGGCTGAGTCTCAGGCACGAGGGAAGGGATTCTGCACGCAGCCAGACCCAGACTTCAATCGTCCACGACTTCGTCACAAGGTCAAACCCAGAGCCGTACTACTCTGACAAGCCAACAAACACGGTATGCACCATCAGCCTTCTCTTTTCCCATTACAAAAAAAATCGTTTCTTATTTCATGTTGTTGGGCACTGCACTGCACTCTTTGTGTTCGATGAATTGCAAATTTGCAAAGGCTGCAATGCTGCTAGAAATAATTTCGTTAGGGATTATCAAACTTCTGGTCCAATGAATTGATAATATCTACGGATACACTTAATAATTGTTATGTAGGTCAATTGCCTCATGGGTTGATGTGTTATTCTGCAACTACCTTCTAGCTGCAAATGTTTCTTGAACGAACTGTTTTCCTTTCTATATTGGTGTGCAGTTAATCGCATTGAGGCTAAAAAAGAGCAGTTTTACATACGCATGCAATTAGATGTTGTTACTGATATCTATCCACTGAGTTTGAAAAATTCACCACGGTTTTAGCTTCTAAGCTGAATCCGGATGGGACTCCAGGCTCTGGCTACTATACACAGGTAAAGTGACTTCTTCTTTTCTAAGTAGGTCATGGAATTAAGGGGCTACTAAATGATGCGAATGTGGCTCCTAAAGTGTTACTTGCTTCACCTTGACTTGTGTTCATGGAGGACAAATGTTTAGGGGATGAAACTTTGTCAAGTTTTAGATGATTTATTTTTTTGTCGTTATATCTTGGTGGTTCAGACAATTTCATATGGCGCCTATGCATTAGTACCTCTTCTTTCCTTCGTATCTCTCGTCGTCCAGTTTATAAGGAAATATCCTAAATATTTCTCTCCTTGTTGTTATGACAAGTCCAGTAATATTGTTATATGTATACAAATGTTCTGAGTACTGTACTATTATGTTTATGATATTTTCACATCGATATCTTGTCTAGTAATGTCAATTAAAGAGTTGTATTTGAGCTGGATGAGAGGCCTGTAGGAATTTAGAAAAGCAAGTCAACCCACCTCCCGAGTTATTATGTGCTAGCACTTGTCGGTTGCTGACCTCAAAATCGGGCGTGTTGTGTGTTGGAGTTTGAGTGGGATCCCACCTATCAGCTCCGGGGGGGCATCGAAGTGGAGGAGAGTCCACCTATCATCTCCACCCGGACCGGCCCAACGATTGGATCTTGTTCAGGCAGGAGACCATGATCTCGTGCCACTCGCTCGCTAAGCCCGCCACCATCTCTAATAAGGTCGATACACAAATCACACAATGTGCCGAGAGATTTTGCAGAACAGCACCAAGTGGTTGTCGAGCGGATCTATCTATACCTCGAGGATGAGGCTGCCGGCGCCGTGTCTTCCTCCGTCTAACCTTGATCTGATTTGCGCCTTCCCTCTTAGTCGTTCTGAATCTGAACGAATCAATAGTAGCACCAATTATAGAGAATGCATCTTAGTGTTGATATACGTTTGCTTTTTAGAACACAAACCTCCTTGCACAACACTAAATTTTATTTTGACCTGACAAACATTTCTTACAGCTCCTCACATTCATATGACGTATTTTTCTTGCCTCATTAATATCCGTATTTTATCCTAATTTCACATGCTACTCAAGTTTGAGTTTTAACCTGAACTGTCACTTGGAACATTCTATGGTTGCTAACAACCTAACATTGGTATGTCATGCTAATGGCACATGCAAGTTGTGCTTATGGTATTACTTTCTCTGACTCTTTTAGGTGTCTCATTTCATTGGAAGTTAATAGTTTGTTTTCCCAATGCTTTAGTTTGTAGTTCTGACATGAACTTTCTTTAGGACCTGAACACTCTCTCAATCTTGCTCAGGTGATTTGATCGGGAAGCTAGATGATTTGACAATTTCTTCTTATCATGGTCTCTTCTATTCTAGGGATGTGAAATGGATACAAATTTTGCACAACCTGGTTGAAAATAGAAGGAAAGTAAGAGGGATAAATTAAGCAGTCCATTTGCATGGAAGGATGATACCATCCAGTCGATAAGTTTGCATGATTTTCATTTGAACAACCAACAAATTAAATATACTCTATTTATGTTGCACGGACCTTCTCTATGAACATTTGTGTGTAGTTAGAGGCCAAGCCGGGCCTCTAACCAGAAGTGGTAGTGGAGACTGAGATTATCGTAGGTAAGCATGACACTAATACAAAAGAAAATACAGACGTTTATTAAAGCAGATGCACATAATGTTTTTATTATTAACATTGGCGTATTTAAGACGATGCTAATCGTCACCTGCATCAATCTTTTCGAGGCCAGAGTTAAGAAGAGGCCAACATGAGATGCATTCAGTGCGTAAGATGAATGTTGGAGGAGGAGAGGAAGAGAAACGTGCAATGGTGCATGATTGCTGGTGAGGAGAAAATTAAACGATGAGTAGACTGGGTTTTGGGAATTGATCCAAAGACAATGATATATCACTTCCTTAATCATTTTTGACAACTTTGATTTCACACTGCCTTTTGTGGGTAATCTGCGGGTGAAGAGCCATCATAGGAAGAGGAAACAGTACTGTTTATTTGATAGAGGTGTCCATATGATGGTAGGGAGATACATATTGATATTATGCAGATCAATCAGTTTAGAAAGGTTTCAGTAATACACATAATATTCATTCAACTCATAGGACCGGATTCAGGTGATATCGCGTGATTTTGCTTCTCTAAAACTTGAGCTGGGCATGTAAGGTGGATTGGTTGTTGTTCTAGACCATGCACCGAGCAGAATATTATGGATAATATTTCACTTTGAGATTCTAAAGAATACCAGATGGTCTAATATGTCAACTGGAGATTTTGTTTGACGTTTCATATGTTTTCATATGTTGTACTCAGTTTACTTCATCACAAGAAAACTTCACTATCTGTTTTCTCTATTACTATCACATGAGTGATTCTGACTTATCTATATCTGTACTTTTATACTTATTTATCTATCTCAAATAATCAGCAGTACGTACGTGTATGTATCATCTGGAATCGGGTTATCTTTTAGGCATTCACTTGAGAAGTTGGTATGGAACCAAATGAAATGGCGCGACGATCTATAAAGGAGAGAGCTTGGAGGCAACACATTCCGCTGGAAAATTTTCTGACACGGGCATTGTACACTTGCACCTGCTCTTGAGGATTTTTAAAAGGTATTGGAAATGGAAGCAACATGAGGATTCTCGACATGATTTCATTTTCAGTTAAGTAAACTTTTTTTTTCAAAGTTTCTGACCGAAGGTTGTGACTGCCTCTGCTGGTCATGGAGTGGACCAGGAGCCACTTGTGTAGAGTTCCACTGGGCCGCTGCTCAATAGGAGCGCATCACACGTTAGCGAGCCACCTAAGGCTATGATGCGGCATGGCCATGCATTTGATTGTTTCAAGCATGTGAGAATAGAAAATCATTGTTTCAAAGTTGTTGCCTGCCTAATTTGATTGTGTTCTTGATCCCGGTTGTATTATTCTCTCTACCCATGGTGTGTGATTATTTTGATACATAATATAGCTAATACCTGCATCTACATGGCCAAGCAGATAGCAAAAAGTTGTGAAACTGCAAGTGGCTCTAACTACAATGGCGAAGCATTGCGGCTGGCCTCATGTTCTACTAGGAGGAAACACCCGACTGATTGGATCCGGGATGGAGGGGAGCACAGTAGGTTCATGAGCAGCGGGAAACTGTGGGGAGGGATAGGGGTGAGAGGTGGTGGGCGACAACAGCTCACTAGGTGCTGGGCGAGGGCGACACGCTGCAGCAGTAGCTCATCGTCCCTCTCATTTTCAATTTCGATGAGGAGTTATTTGAATTCAGATGAACTCAGTTTTAATACAAGAGAGAAATTTGGTTCCATGCATAATGTCCACACATAATTTGTGCAGGATGTGATGACAGCCAAGTGGCACTAGCTGAACACCGTCTTGTGCTCTCGCTGGATCTGGCTGCAGAATATCCCTCCCATGTACTGCACCTACTTTGACAGATCAAAGAGCCATCCCCAGGTGAACACTTTGATCTGATGAAGTTAACATTCAGATTTGGAAATTACACGGCTACTTGCTTGGACCTCTAATGTAATATTTAATTTCAAATTTCATGGGCATGCAGCTTATTTGGGGTGAAGTGCGATAGGGGGAGGATGGTGTCTGCTTTTGCTCATTCCGGATTGGTATTGGCATGTTATATATTATAGCTTCTTTGATGCTGAAAGTGTAGCATTCGGCTTGTTCTTTAATGTATTGTGCTTCTCTGCCCAGTTCTTCATGTAAATTTTTAACCTATGTACATAAGGCATTTATAAATGTGAAGATATGTCAAACATTTGGAAGCAGTCCACTTCTTTTTGTGAATGCCTTGGAGTTCAATTCATATCATGAACTGACATGTTCCTTTGGAAGTTAACATCTCCGGCTGCTGATTGTTGCACCTGTCTTGCTTTGAGAATTCTAGATATTCCTCGACCACAAGGAAATGCATTCATAAAAACAGACAGAGGAAATTCATACATTGAAAGACCATATGACCAGAAGTTTTACTCCCTCACTTGGTGTGGCAGATGAACAATTTTTTGATTTGAGTATATATATAGTTTATTTCAACAAGCAAGTAATTAAGACTCGGTTGGAACATCTCAATCTAACAGAAATTTATTTTCATAGATTTTGTAAATAAGTACATGAAACACGGTATTGTGTAAATGTGTACTATCTGGAAAAAATATATTTGAATGCAAGTATGTAAATAATCTTTTCCGTTGCAACGCACGAGCATGTTTCCTATATTAGAAAAACATGTTAAATATTCACATGAGATCGATGTACAAACCTAGGACATTTATCCTAGGTAGAGCTGTGTAACCCCTTTTAAGGCACTGGTTGTGTGTTATATAGAAGCCTCCTTACGTGGTAATACATAATTTGGTACGTATACGGTACCTGATATTACATGTCTATTCAACCGAGTGTTTAGAGAGTGTCATAGTGATCTAGACGCACTCTTAGAGCTACTATATTTTTTTTTTGAGAACCTCTTAGAGCTACTATCTACTACTACTAGCCTGGGGGGTTGGCAGAATGGGATACTCCCTCCGATCCATATTAGTTATCATAGAAATGGATGAATCTAAGCATGTTTTAGTGCTAGATACATCCAATCTAGTGACAAGTAATATGAATCGGAGGGAGTAATAAAAAAGAATACTTTACGATTTCGTTGCTTCCCTATGTTACAACATGCCCAAGAGCGCTACTGTTTTCATAAGAAGAAAATAGGCCCATACCAAGTTCCTTGGGCCGAGGAAACCGTTTTTGCGGGCCAGGGGTGAGAGAGTCCTCTCAATGAAACATTAAGTTCAGCCCAGCAGGTCCTGCACAATTATTAACCGATCGACGAAACGAGCTTGCCATCACCGCGCGCTCTCCCCCAGTCATGCATGCATCGACCTCCTCCCTCCGATCCATATTACTTATCTCAAAAATAGATGTATCTAGACATGTTTTAATGCTAGATACATCTATTTCTGCGACAACTGATATGAATCGGAGGGAGTACTCTCTTATCTTCTCCAGCTCGATGGTAGACCGGTTTGGCACCAGCGTCTTGTGTGGCAGCCGGCATAGAAGGTGTTGCAATAGCATGCAGTTGTGTCTTCCACACGCACCCGGCAGCAGCGGCAGTTAATTACGTACCTGCTATGAAGATCGAATCCGGTGCGGCGCGACCACTCACTCCTCCAGTCGCTGCTGCTGCTGCTGCAAAGACATGTCTTGTGCGTGTGCATATTGCATGACTGGTAGCGTGCACCTCCTTTTTGCAACGGCTGAGATTCCCCTTACGTGAGCCCAACGCCCAATCTTTTCCCACGTAGCGTAGCCGTCGGCACCATGCATGCAGCTGCAGCTGCAGCAGGGCCGCGATCAGCTGGCGTCGCTTTCTTTTTCTTTTCATATTTGTCCACGCCTTGCTTGCTTGACAGCCATGAACAGGGCGCTCGGTGAATGATCATGCATGTCTAGCGGACCCACCTGTAAGTCGTGTGTCTCCGTAGCAAATTATTCAGGCAAGACGGGGACTTGGCTTTCAAGATTTCAGGTGCATGCACCACCCAACTGAAGCAATTATTATTGTACATAGGAGCAAGTACAATAAAATTTGGTCACAATCTTTAGTATCATAAGGTGTATCGTAAATGCAAGCGAAAAATCTGATATGGCGTCATAATTAATGAAGAGAGGTGGTTAGTGTATCAGGTAGAATGATTACATAACACGTAAAGCTAGAAATCATAATGGCAAGTAAATCTTGTACACACATTTTACATAGAGATTCTACAAATCAATAAATATACCACTACTATGATACTACTATATGATACAATGCACTAGAGATATAGTATCATGCACTAGTATCATATGCATGATACTAGTAGTATGATACTACCACTAGGACCAGCCTAAGGGTGAGTCAGCTAACTATAAGATTTAAAATACTATATTTGTGATAAGTTGGCAGAAAGAGAAATGAAACGGGCTCTCATGCAAGCTTGCACGTGCTCCTAGGCACTTTGAGAGATGGAAAGGTGGGCCATATGTTAATAAAGTAGCACATTTTTATAACTAACTATTATACATGTTGGCTATAGTATTAACTATAGATGACGTGGCAATAATTTATAGCCGACAGTTAGCTGTACTATTAAACTTGCTCTAAGTACATGTTCTGCCATCTCAAAGTTATAAAGTGAATGCACAATCAGTCCAGACACTCGCTACTACGTGGATGCGGCAACCCGACCGTCCCCCCGCCCAACGCAACATAGTACGTATCACACCAGCACCGGTCATATTGTAGAAAACACTGGCACCGGTTATATTGTAGAAAAATTGCGCTCTTGTAGCAGAAGCATAAAACATTTATAGCAAAAAATATGTGCGGATGTAGCAAAACTGATTCGCACATAGATCATATATAGTACCACTCCAAGAATAGTGAAAAAGCAGCAAAACAAATTTGAGTATGTAGCTAAAAATATATACAAACGTAGCAAAAATAAAACCTAAAAAAAACTACTGCCGTAGCAAAGGGCCTACAGAGAAGGGAAGAACAACAACACATGCCTTGGCCGCCATGGCTGTATTCCCAGCTTCTCTGACCTCGTTCCCTCTCGGCGGTAGCAGCACCACCTAACGGGCAGAGGAGAGGGTGGGGTGGAAGGAGACGCAGGGTGTAGGAGGGCGGGCGTCGGCGGCGACGACCACAACCACCATGCGAGTGTTCATGGAGAAGCACGGGCTCGAGGTCGTCCTCATCTAGGAGCTGTCGGAATTGCGACGAAGATAGGTGCCGAGAGCGGTGCTCATCTTAGGGGCGGAGGAGGGCGGGTGGAGGATGCACTCCGGCCTGCGGGTGTTTGTCGACGATGCTACAGTAGGCGGCGTAGGCGGCGATGGGGATTGGAGAAAGACGATGGGATAAGAGCGATGAATTAGGTGGGCCCTACCACAACCCTAAACCCTAAACAGCCTGCCTGGCAAGGCTAGGGACACTGACCGTGACTACGTGCGGTGACCCAGCATACCACTGCATGATGTAGTATACTATAGTCATAGACATAACACCGGTGAAACGCCGTTCACTAGTATTACATCCCTCAGAGTGGTACAACAAAAACACAACGGGTCCAAGACGTGGCTATAAGTTCCAACTCAACTCTTTACATAAGATCCAGAGAACACTCTAGGTTAAAGAGAGAGAAGGAACTTCTTACAAAGAAGAATCAAAGATAAACAATTCCAAAACTATTATACTATTAAGACTAGTATTTTAACTAATGATCTGGCATTGCTGCTATTGCAATACACTACAAAAATAGGTTCTTTGGCTAGAGATTATATTCCTATCTTATCGGTAACTTCGTTTTCACTAGAGTTGATGTATATGTTGACTTCCTTGTCTTTGTTGAAGAGCTTTAGCTTTTGATGACGATTCCTGGAGCATAACTTTATGTAGATGTTGTCTGTACTGGCTTTAGAATCTAGCAAGGGTTAAGAAGATACGTTGAGTACAAGGGTACTCAGCAAGTTCACTAGAAAAGGAGTGTTTGATGCACTATATCTACAGCCATGGACCATAGGTCGTAGGCAATGCATGTTTTCGTAAACATTTCTTCAAAGGTTGCTTTTATTCTGAAGAGCTATGTCCGTCAGCCTTCACGGGTTTACCAGAACTTTCATGGAGTTCCTTTCCCGCCGCGTTCGCAACTCCTTCCCTAAGGAGTAAAAGTTCTGATTCTTACACTCTGCAGAGGTGCGTTACTTTACCCATGATAGACCTTAGCCTTGTTGCACAACCAAGTCATGACCTTGTCCATACTTCCTTTGTATGGGGCCCAGTCTAAGATCCAAGCCAATCACTGCGCTCTCTGTGACCTCATATGTTTGCACGATCCTTCGGGGTCGGCTCACCTCCGTTAAGCCCCCTTTCGGGCAGGCTAAAACCCTGACGAGTTCCCGAAGTCTTTATGACTTGGTGATGCCCTGGCAAGTGCCATATTGAATGGACTATGCCACTAAACACCATTCATAGATAATCTAGACACCAAAAGTGTGGGGCGTAAGGGTGCCCACCATATGTTGGATCCGCACAAGGAATCACAACGTCATGTTAAGGTCGTCTTGCCTCCATACGAGAGGAAAAGGATACAACTAACTTGTCCATCCCATTCCAAATCTCATGGTTAACGCGTAATATATGACGCAAGAATCACTGGCGACATTGGTCGTTAAGTCCTAGATAATATGTTCCTTTACCATCAGAACTTTCATAGTAGGTTATTACCTCATGGTAAATAACCTATAATCATATTATTATGAAAATAGTGTTTTCTGATTTTTTTGAAATGCAGGTGATGACAACACTGGATTTACAAAATACTTTACATAAAATAATCAAAGGACATGAGCAAGTGTGAACTTGCCTTTTGTGATTGCAAGATTATGCACTCACGGTCTTCGAGACAATATAAAATCCAATATTTGAAATCAACATCATTGGTCCGGTAAGGACTAATGTTTAAAGAAACAAGATGCTTTTATGCATAAGTAATGTGATGCAAGTTGATAAACTCGAATCCCGGGATAACGTTGTTCTAGGGTTTAGATACTAGAATGGATTTGTTTAGAACATGCTTCCCTTTTTAATTAGTTTCTTATTTGTGCTTCTTATTAAGGCTTGTAAGTGTGTGTGAACCATCGTGCAAGTATAATATTATGAAACAATGAGATACACATAAAGGTGAAATGCTACTTAAGATTTCTTATACTATAAGTGTTTATCTTCAAATTTTACTTTATAATTGATGTTACTTATAAAGATTGTAAATGCTTTGAATTCTAGTATACATGTAAAGTATAAAGTAATGTGATTACGATTAATTGTTATCTGTTGACTGAAGCGGCAAAACGAATAACTTTTGAAGAAAAGATTCTTTTTCTAAGGTCTAAACAATCTTTGGGGTTAATCAAATGTGGTTGTTGTTGTTTGTGCTTGCTGGAATAGTTCGTTTTGAGACGCTTTATAACTTAATTATAACATACCAAAGTTAACTATAAAACATATAACAAAGTCTTTAGCATATTATTTTAAGTATTGTAGACTAAAGTTAACTTTGAAAAAACAAAGATAGTCTTAGGTGTATTACTTATGATACTTGTATCTTGTTTAATTTATTTTGTTTCATTAAGGTTATCTAAGAATGGCATTACTCTTATTTGAGTAGTGGTTCCTTAACATTATAAATGTATAATATGATTTATCTCCTTATAAGGGTATGGTTATGGCTTGTGAATAAGTAAACAAGATTATTTACTACTTATGAATTATCTCTGGAGTTAGTCCATTATAAAGTTGTGTGAATGAAACAATGGTAAAATATTTTATTTGGTTAAAATATCATCCTTGAATATTTTATATTTGTTAAAGATCCTTTTTAGAAAATAAACTACACATATGTTTGAAGGATAATTCAAAAAATTGTATTTTAAGATGTGTTAGACCAATTTGATTTTATATTATAAACATTTAAGACTAATACTATTTATTAGACTCAATTGGCTAATTTCTAGAATTATTAGCAATTTGTATTTACTCTTATATGAATTATTAACTAAGGAAATAAGTTTAAATCCAAGTTATTAAGTTTTAAATGTTTATTTACCTCAAAAGTGGAATATCATATTTTTAACATGTAGGTATTATTTTTGTGATCATTTTGGTATATTACATTTATTTTTGTGATTTATAAATAATAAGATATGATTTTTATAAGGTTTATTGCTTTATAAAAACTTAATAAATAATAAATATTTAATTAAGTGAAATAATAATGTATGATTATAGTTTTATAGTATTGTTTTATTTTTCTAAGATTTTTGGTATTTTACTTATATTTTTAATATTTACCAATATTAAAATATGAATTATCTAAGTTTTATTACTTATAAAACCTTTATTAAATAATACTTATTTAAATAATTATCATAATAATATTTGATAATAGTTTTAAGTTG
The DNA here is from genome assembly GCA_030063025.1 of Avena longiglumis. Taxonomy (NCBI): domain Eukaryota; kingdom Viridiplantae; phylum Streptophyta; class Magnoliopsida; order Poales; family Poaceae; genus Avena; species Avena longiglumis. Next base: position 58,150,168 of record CP125973.1, read on the forward strand.
TAGATTTTATTTTTCTGAAAATTTTCACATATTAAACATGTTTTTTCTGAATTATAAAACATAAGTTATTAAATTTCTAAGATTTAATCATTTTATGATTTTTTAACTAAATAACAAAATGTGTTTATGAGGTAATGCTGATGTCAACATGAAGTGAGGGGTTTTTCTCACCGGAGCTAATCCTACCCCAGTCACTGACTGGTGGGACCTTTGCCATGTCATCTCTAATGTTTTTATTTATTATAGAAAATATTATCATAATTTGTAAAATGATAAAAATAGTAATATGACATCAGCGTGATGTCACGCTGACATCACCCATGGATGATCCTCAGATCAAGGTTGAATCTGTGGATTCACTGCGTGCGCACGGGGTTGTGGTGAGGTTCGTTAGAATGAGCATGCGCGGGCGAGTTGAACTATGGTCGCGCCGCCCGAAAATGGTTGTCGGAGCTTGGTCGACGGCGAGCCGAGGCGGCGGTTACATCAGACTCATACAGGTAGGCCAATACGGCGAGAAAGCAACAAATCAAAGAGTACAAGGGTACTCAGGGGCTCACCAGGAGCGTGAAGAAGGGCTCGGCGAAGCGAATTGTGGTTGGAACCGACGGAAATGGCGTTGACTGGCGGCGGAACGTCGATGATGGCGAACTCGATTTAGGGCAAGCGGCTCCGATTCCTTTGGGGAGACGAATGAGTCGAGCATGACGAACTCACGGGCGAACTCAAATGGCAGAGAGGTGGTCTCTAGCGGCTACGAGAAGCATCTCCGGCGAGCTAGGGTTTCGGTGTTCTTGCGAAAGAGGAAGAGGGAGGTTGAGAGAGAGGTTGTGGGGAGATAAGGATGAGAGAGGGCACTCCGACGGTTCTTATCCTCTCTTCTGGAGCTTGGCGATGGCGGGAATCGTAGCGGTCGATCAACGGCGGCCAGCGAGGTAGACAGCTGCTTCCGCCGTCGTGGAAGACGACGAAGAACACAAGGCTGAAGCGGTACGGGCTGGCATTGGGCTGTAGTTGGGCAGACGTAGGCTATGGTTGGGCTGCTCACGGGCGATGAATAAGAGAGAGGAAAGTTGGGCCGTGAGCCAGATTTGATCTCCTTCTGTTTTTTGCTGGTTCTTTCCCTTTTCTATATTCTGTTTTGTTTTCAGATTTGAATTTGCATCTTTGCTTTGAATTTTCTTTATGGGCTTTATTTGCTAAATATTTGTAACAATACTAAAATGTGTTTAGTATCCTTTTGTGAAATTTTTTACAGTATAATGTTATTATTTCTTTATTTTCTTATATATATATATCTTTCCTTTTAGTAATGGTAGGGTCTTTTCATATGAATTTATTTTATCTAATACCCATAAACTTATTAAAGAATGCATGACTATTAACTCATAAGATTTGATTCTTATTAACTTATAATTTTAAAGAAACTTCTATGTATATATACTTCAATATTACTTGATACATAAAGTTGTAGGGAATTAATTTGATTAATATTATTCTCATGAATTTAGGAAATAGCAATGTAAATATTTTGTTATAACTAACATAAGGGTTAGAGTTTGAATTATGGATGCTTACCCTAGGGTTTAGATTACTTAACACCCTTACATTCTTTTGTTGATATGAGAAAAGATTTGTAGGGTTTCGTAGCATGGAAAACAAAAAATTTCTATCGCATACAAACAAACAAGCCAAGATCTATCTACTAGATTGTAGCGACGAGTCGATGGAATAACTTACCCTCGAGGATTCCAAAGTGTTTAACGAGAGCGGATTCTCGTGGGTGATGTAGTCGATTTTCCCGATCTCAAGATCGCGTAGCGATCCTTCCAGGCTTGCGTTCGGCGCTCCATGATCGGTCACCGTTGATTTACTCGTGAAGACCTTCCTCTCCATTGTTCCAGCAGACAGCGGAGGTTGTAGTACTCTCCTCGCCATTCCGGCAACACAACGGCGTGGTATCGGAAGTAGAGGGGAGATCTCGCAGGGCTTCGCCTTAAGCCGGAGCGAGTATGGTGGAGTATGAGAGAGCTCCTCGGCGATCTAGGGTTTAGACACACCAAGGAGGATGTGCTAGAGCCGACGACTAGGGTTCTGGGGACCCCAAGTCGGCGGCTAGGGCAAAACCCTAGGGGGGCGACGGCGGCTATGGTGGTAGGCGCCAAGCTAGGGTTTGAGGAGAGGTACTTGTGTGTACTAGGAGGGAGCCCTGCCCCTCCTTATATAGGTGGAGGGGCCGGCGACCAAGGGGAGGGAGTGGAGTCCCTCCCCAACTCGTCTTGGGTGGTGCGCCGGCTTGGGGAGGAGGGACTCCCTCCCCAACTCGGTTTCAACCTCCTCCTCCTCTTTCCAAAACTTGCCGTTTGACTTTCAAACTAGCCGTTTGAATTTTCAATTTAGGATTTGAATAAACCCTTTATTTTGGACAGCGAAGACACTCAGTACATGATGCAATCATTCCAACTTGTAATGACACATTCATGTACCCCTTCCCCTCTGGAGTGCCGGACATTCCGGAATCTTCTAGAACATTCCCGATGAAAACACCGGAATCATTCCCCAACTCCGAAACGGGACTTTCCTTATATGAATCTTATTCTCCGGACCATTCCGGATCTCCTCGTGATATCCCGGATCCCATCCGAGACTCCAAACAACATTCGGTCTCTTTCTCATTCATTCCATAACTACTCAAACAACGTCGAATCCTTAAGTGTGTCTCCCTACGGTTCGTGAATTATGCGGACATGATCGAGACACTTCTCCGAACAATAACCAATAGAGGAATCTGGAAATTCATATGGCTCCCACATATTTCTACGATTACTTTGCGATCGAATGAACCACTTACATACGATACCAATTTCCCTTTGTCTCACGATAGTTTACTTATCCGAGGTTATGATCGTCGGTATCTCTGCATACCTAGTTCAACCTCGTTACCGATAAGTGTAGGGTTCGCAGCATAGAAAACAAAAATTTTCCTACGATGGGAACAACTATGTACCAAGATCTATCTACTAGATACAAACAACGGGCGGATGTATATCCGTAGAGAACATACCCTTGAAGACCGACAAAGCTTAACGAGTCCAAACTCGTGGTTGATGTAGACGATCTCTTGCCGATCTCAAGATCGAGAGGAAGTCCTAAGCGCGCAAAACAGCGACGCATCCGTGCTCGCACACACGCGAGGCACGAGCAACCTCCGCCTCCTCGCTCCAAATGCAGCGGAAGGACAAATCTTTCTTGCCGAATAGCCACTGAACATGTATCTCGCTAGTCCGAGACCATGGGGATAAATTCTAGAGGGGAGAGAGATCCTTCACGAGGAGGTGGTGTGAGAGGAGGAGGGGGGCTTTATAGGGAGAGGGGCACCCAAGGGGCATGGCGCCAGCCATGGGGCTGCCCACCTCTTCCACATTCATGTGGGTGGAGCTCCCACTCAAAATGAAAAGCCTCCACTCCCATTAAAAAGCCTCCACTCAAAATCACTCACATGCATTAAATTTCCACCAAATTTAATGCAAGCTCTCATTAAATAAAACTCTTTTATTTATTTATTCAGAATTTTGTTAATTACTTTAATTAACAAACATTCACATAAAACCCTTGCTAGTATTCCATTTCACATGCAGAACCAGTTGCAGCAATTTCAACCAAACAATTTGATTGTCTGAAATAAATTCCTGCTTTCCTTTTCTTTTCGCATGAAACTTTTGCTCCAAATGGATGTCGGTGTCTCTTAAGTGTGTCACCCTACGTTCGCGAATAATGCGGACATGATAGAGACCCTCTCGGATCAATAATCGAAGCGGGATCTGAGACCCATCTTGACTCCCACACATTCAACGATGACTTTCTTGTGATCGTTAACCTTTACGCTAGTATCTTAATCCCTTTGTTTAGCGATATATTACATGTCCGAGATTCGATCATCGGTATCTCCATACCTAGTTTGATCTCACATTCTTGACATGCACTCTTTTCTCATTCCGTGATATAACATTCTAGTGATCAAATCACTTGCTTGCAAGCTAATCAATGTGATATCACCGAGAGGGCCTGAGTATATCTATCCGTCATCGGGATGAACAAATTCCACTTGATCCATGAGCCTCAACATAGCACTTTATTAGTTACGAATCCATCTTTATAATCACCACATTACGGTGTGACGTTTGATGTTATCAAGAAACTCTTAGGTGTTAGTGATTGACATGATCTCATGGTCTAAGGATTAGGATCACTTCGTAAGTTGTTATAGCAATATAAACTCAATGACTTTGATCGTAATGCTATACTTGGATGAATGTTCATCACACCATTACACTAATGTTGTGACCCGTTATTAACAACATCCAATGTCCATGATCGAAACCTTGATCATCTTGTTAATCAACGAGCTAGTTTATGAGAGAGGCATAACTAGGAACTACCTTTTGTTTATTAAACACACATGTATTAACGTTTCCGTATTAATACAATTATAGCATGCAAAATAAACATTTATCATAAATAAGGAATACGATAATAACCACTTTATTATTGCCTCTCGGGCATATTCCCTTCAATAAGTACTCTTTTCTCGTTCCCGTGATATGTGATCCCTTGTGAGCCAGTCACATGCTTGCAAGCTAATTGGATGACATTCCACCGAGAGGGCCGAGAGTATATCTATCTGTCATATGGATGGACAAATCCCACTCTTGATCCATGTGTTTCAACCAATACTTTCCGAACACTCAATGCCACCTTTATAGCCACCCAGTTACGGTGTGGTGTTTGATGTCATCAAAGCATCCATCCGGCAAAGGTGATATGCATGATCTCATGGTTGAAGGAATTAGGTTACTATGTATCAGAAAGCATATAGCAATTGAACTATTGAAATGACTTGATCTTTATGCTACGCTTATCTATAGGAGTATGTCCACCATATCATTCTCCTAACGATATGATCTTGTTGTTGATAACATCTCAATGTTCATGATAGGGAAACCACAATCATTTATCAACCAACAAGCTAGTGATGTATAGAGGCTATACTAGGGACTTCAAATTAAGTTTACAAATCACACAAGTATCAATGTTTCCTTGTTAATACTATTATAGCATGAATGTAAACATTTATCATAAACATAAAGATATAATAATAAGTACATTTATTATAGCCTCTAGGGCATATCTCCAACAAGATTAATGGCTAAACATATTGTCTTTATGTTTGTGATCTTTATTAATATCACCTTTTGAAATAGGAAGTTATTTTCTGGAAGGTCTTATGGAAAAGAATTGATGAAGATAACTCCTAATCACATATGGTTATGATAATTGGAAATGACAGGGATGTGCTTAAGTGATTTGATATAGGAAATATTCCTATAAAGTATTGTGAAAATAAAATGATTTATCCAACAGATGAGATGGATGTTAAGCTTGATTATAGATTTAGGGTTTAGTGTTTACCAAGAATTCCTATCTTCCATAATTTAGAATTATTGACTTCTACTTAAAGAATTCCTTTCCTAGATATACTACTCCTTCATATCCATCATCATGTTCTAACATGATGAGATTTGCTACACAATAATATTCTTATCCACCATTAATTCTTCTAAATCCATTTATAAATCCAATGCGCTTGACACTAAAGCTCATAATCTTTACATTTCCATACTTGGTTATATCAACTACTCAATTGCTGATAACCTCCAATCCAATAGATATTTACTTCTAACTCCATACATACCCTTCCTTAAATCCTCCACCACCAATAGTACTCTAATAGATTCATTTATAATTACATATATATCAAATCCTACTTCACCTCAAGTGTTTACTATTTTTCCAAGAGGAAAATACTAACTCTATTCTTCAATGCTGCTCTAACATCATCCTAATCATACTATCTTATCTCTATTTAACTCCAATACCTTATACTAGTGTTCAACCATGTTTTACCCACCAATTGGATATAAGCATTGAAACTTGGTGACTAAAGCATAATCATTATAATCCATTAATCATTTATGGCTTAGGTTTCTAGTTGGCTAATCAAGATCTCATCAATACAACATTATAGTTGTATTAAAATGATCTTCTAAATATCTCTAGTGGATTAGGGAATGTTATTCATGGACTATACCTACTTAGTCCCATAGGATTACTCTTTGGTCTCTATCTTCAATGTTCATCCTTATAATCCTATTTGTCACCATATAATTAGATCTTCCATATAACTCTTCTTATTTATTCAATAGTGAGTTAACTCCTTCAATTACTATATTGATTTGATTCCCTTCAATCACTCCCATCCTATAGATGATATCAAAACTAGCATTATTATTTACCTCTTCTTGGTATTTTCTTTATAGGCCTTAAGTGAATGCTTTCATATGGACAAGAGTTGATAGATTAGTAATTAATGGGTTAAGAATTGGTGAATCAATAGTTGATTACTCAACTTTGATGAACAACAAATATGAGAATAGGGTTTAATAGAGATGGTAAGGATTGATATGGAAAGAAATATATGTGGTGAATGGTCTTGGCTTAGCTTCCTTCCTAACTAAAGAGTTAGGGTGAAGTGTTACCATGTTTCTCATGGTAGAAATAGATAAGGATTGAATAGGTCAACAGTTAGTTATTACATTCTTGTTACTTGGTATTCATGATTTATTGTAATGAATACTAGGATGTGATCACCTAGGGATCTAATTACAATCATTAATCAATGTGTAATGGTTAGTTTCATTGTATTTGATCTACTCTTAGATCAAATCATGTTTACCCAAATTGAGGTTTTAGCAAAGGTCATATTAAAACTTATCGCAATCAACTTGATGACCTGCTTCAATTCCATCAAGTTGAGAGAAGCTTCAATTGCTTTGACAAGTTTTGTTCAAAAGCGCGAAAATAATTCGGATTTTCTATGCATGAATGCAATGCACATATCTAGTTTCAGCTTATTTCTAAGCTCTAATGCTGGGATGTTACACTGCGGCCTCACACATCGACTGCTTGTGCCTTGTGTCGCTACCTTCTGCTGCCACCGTCGAGGGAAAGGGGCAGAGGGATGGCGACGTCGGGGAAGGACATATATGTGCATTAGGACGGTGTTGTGGCGTCGTGGATAGATGGTGGCGGCTAGTACAAGTGTGTTAGGGAGGGACATTGGTGGTAGGGATGGACGGTGGCGTCGAGGACGGAGGAGATGCCTGTTGGAAATATGAGTATTTACCATAGAATTTAATCCACAAAATAGTAGATTAAGCATGACTAGAAACGTAGCAATAAAAATAATCATGGAATCTTCTAAACAGATATCTACACATAATATATGAAGCATAATTTGCAGTGAAAGACAGACGATCTGAACAAGATGGAGAAATTTAGCACATGGTGTAGAAGATGAACCACTTGCATTGACATTGGCATCAGTCGTCATCAAAGAGTTTGTCGGTGTGAGGGTAGAAATCTTTGTTGGGGAGCATGCCACTGTTGTCTGTGAAGGAATCTGTGATGAAGCCAGTAGTCGCGCTGCAATGCTCTCCAAAAACCTTATCGCCTCTCTTCTATACAAGATCGCAAGAGGCGTGGTTCAAGAGGCCTATTGTCCCGTATCGCGGTGCACGCCACAAGCAGGGATGGGGAAGGCTTGGACATCACACAAGCTCTAGAACGGGAGGCACTAATGGTGTTGTTGTGTATTGTGCATAGAGGGGTGCGGTGACCCAGCATACCACTTCATGATGTAGTACACTATAGTCATTTACATAACACCAATGAAACACCGTTCACTAGTATTACAACCCTCAGAGTAGTACAACAGAAACATAGCAGGTCCAAGACATGACTATAGGTTACAACTCAACTCTTTACACAAGATCCAGAGAACACTCTAGGTTAAAGAGAGAGAAAGAAACTTCTTACAAAGAAGAATCAGAAATAAATAACTCCAAAACTATCATACTATTAAGACTAGTATCTTAACTAATGGTCTGGCATTGTTGCTATTGCAATACACTACAGAAGTAGGTTCTATGTCTAGAGATTCTATTCTTATCTAATCCACAACTTCGTCTTCACTTGAGTGGATATATATGTTGACTTCCTTGACTTCATTGAAGAGCTTTAGCTTTTGATGATGATTCCTGGAGCATAACTTGATGTAAACGTCGTCTGTACTGGCTTTAGAACCTAGCAAGGGTTAAGAATATACTTTGAGTACGAGCGTACTCAGCAAGTTCACTAGAAAAGGAGTGTTTAATGCACTATATCTACAGCCACAGACCATAGGTCGTAGGCAATGCAAGTTTTCGTAAACATTTCTTCAAAGGTTGCTTTTATTCCTTCACGGGTTTACCAGAACTTTCATGGAGTTCCTTTCCCACCGCGTTCGTAGCTCTTTCACGGAACAGGGAGTAACAAGTTACAGTTCTTGCACTCTGCAGAGGTGCGTTATTTTACCCATGATAGACCTTAGGTTTTGTTGCACGGCTGGGAGTATGTCCCCGTTCAAGCTTCCTTGGTTTGAGGCCCAACCTACGATCCAAGCCAATCACTGCCTTTTCCCCGACCCCGCATGTCTCCTTGGTGTACACCATGCCCACCTTTTGAATTATGGCAATGGTTTGTACAGACCATTCAGATGCCGGAACTATCATGGGACGTTGAGGGATCCCACCCATATGCTGCATATCCTCTACGAATTACCATATAATATGCATGCTACGAGTGATAACAGCCACGACCCGCAGATCCAGCTCCATGCGAGAGGGAAAAGATACATCTGACTTCTTCGTCCCATTCCAAATCTCATGGTCAACACATAATATATAACGCAAGAATCACTGGCAACATTGGTTGTTAAGTACTAGATAATATGTTCCTTTACCACCAAAACTCTTATAGTAGGTTATTACCTCATGGTAAATAACCTATAATCACATTATTATGAAAATAGTGTTTTCTGACCTTTTTCAAATGCAGGTGATGGCAACACTGGATTTGTAAAATACTTTACAGAAAATAATCAAAGGACACGAGAAAGTGTGAACTTGCCTTTTGTGATTGCAAGATTATGCACTCACGGTCTTCAAGACAATATAAAAGATCCAATATCTGAAATCAGCATCATCGGTCCAGTAAGGACTAATGTTTAAAGAAGCAAGATGCTATTATGCATAAGTAATGTAATGCAATTTCGTAAACTCGAATCCTGAGGTAACGTTGTTCTAGGGTTTGGATACTGGAAATGGTTACTTTAGAAGGTGTTGTCCTTTTAGATTAAGTTTCACACACGTGCTTTTTATTAAGGCTTGTGAATTTGTGTGAAACAACATGTAAACATAATGGCATACAACAATAAGATATACTAATGAGATATGCTACTCAAGGACTGCTTATATGTGAATTATCTTATCTTAAAGTTTTACCTTGCAAGTGATGATATTTATAAGGAACTGACGTGTTAACAATCCTAGGTATATGAGTGAAGCTTAATGTAATGTGATTATTATTAATTGTCATTTGATGTTTGAAGTGGAAAAAAGAATATCTTTTGAAGAGAATCTTACTCAACTAAACAGAAGCATTTAAGCTTTTAAATTAACCTTATGAGGTGTTCTTTCTAGTTATAGCTTTTAAGTAAGAAAGAATTACTCCATTTGAATAATGACAGCATTTGTATTTGAGACTTATCTATCTTGGTTTTTAAATTGGTTGGTTTGGTATTAGAATATTTTATAACTAAATTATAACAGACCAAAGTTAACTATAAAACATATAATAAAGTCTTTAGTATTATATTTAAAGTTTGGTAGGCTAAATTTAACTTTAAAACATAGATGGAACTTAGGTGTAATGCTTGTGATACTTATGTCTTGTTCACCTTATAATGTATCTTTAAAGTTACTTAAGAATGGTATTACTTTTATTTGGTAGTGGTTTCTTTACATTATAAATGTATGAAGGGATTTATCTCCCTATAAAGGTGTGGTTAAGGTTTGTGAATAAGTGAACATTATTATTTACTACTTATGAACTCACTATATTGTTTTGATTTGTTTATAAACTTGTGATTAAAGTAAAGGAATGGAATGGTTTTTATCTTATTACAATTATTCTTGGAGATTTTTGATTGGATAAGGATCCTTTTATAATATAATTTACATTTATGGTTGAAGGATAACTTAATAAAATTATATTTAAAATGTGTTAAACCATTTTGACTTCATTAAAATAGTATTTAAGGCTAATACTATTTATTAGATTCAATTAGCTAATTTTTGAATATTAGAGATTTTTTATTTACTTTTATATGAATTATTAACTAAAGAAATAGATTTAGATTTAAGTTATTAGGGAATTAGGCTTTTATTTATCTTAAATGTGGAATATTATATTTTTAACATGTAGGTATTATTTTTGTGATCTTGTTGGTATATTACATTTGTTTTTATGATTTATAAATAATAAGATATGATTTTTACAATATTTATTATTTTATAAAGATTTAATAAATAACAAATATTTGATTAACTGGAGTAACAATGCATGATTATAGTTTTAAATTATAATTTTTATTGTTCTAAGATTTTCTGTATTTTATTTATATTTTTTAATATTTACTAATATTAAAATATAATTTATCAAATTTTAATTACTTATAAACTTTTAATAAATTATATTTATTTAAATAATCTTCATAATAATATATGATAATAGTTTTAAGTTGTATATTTTATTTTTCTGAAAATTTTCATATATTAAATATATTTTTCTGAATTATAAAATAAAAGTTATTAATTAAACAAGGTTTAATTATTATTTTTATATTGGAATTAATATGGTTTTATTTAATTCCTAAACAGAAAAAACATTGTGCACCTAAGCTAAATCTACCCACGGTCATTGACTACTGGGGCCAAGGCCACGTCATAGGCCACATCAGCAAAGACCAGTCCAAAGACTGACCATGTCAAGGGTGACCTCACCCTGACGTCAGTGTGACATCAGCAATGGGAATGCTCACAGGTGATGCTCGATTCTAGTGACAGGACGCAAGCGCGCATGCGGGGTTAGGAGATTCGGACACGGGAGATTAAGGCGATCCGATTGCTGGCCGCGCCGCCCGTATTTGGTCACCATAGCACTAGCTCTGACGAACATCTGCGGCGGCGGACATAGGTGCACGACGCAGGCGCGATGGAGTAAGAGAGGAAGGCAACGGAGGGGTGACAGAGCACCACGAGCTCACCAGTATGCCGTTGATGGGATTTAGAAGACTCGGGGTAGACAGAATCACGGTGGACGACGTCGGCCGGACTTCGGGAAGACGAGGTCGCCGCGTTGACTCGAGGCGTCGTACTTCAATTCCTTCAGCAAGGAGGCTCAGGGGAGCACGGAGAAGCCGTGTGCTTGATCAACGGAGCACGGTGGAGCGTAGAACGGTGGGGGCTCGAAGCTAGGGTTTCGAGCAGAGAGGAATTTTGTGAGGGAGAAGGGGAATTGGGCCTAGGGTTGTTTATTAACGGCGGTGCTGAAGATTTTATAGACGTTGATCAGCGACGACACGAATCTGGACGGAGGCGGATGATCGGGCGGTCGCCGGAGCTCCACCGAGATGCTTTCCCGGCGATGCCCACTGTCACGAGGAAGAAGAAAGGGAGAACGATCGAAGGGGTATACAGGCTTGTGGTGGGCTATTGTTGGGCCGTTTGGGCTGTAGAGTGTTGCGTGTGAGCGACGGTTAAGGTAGCGAGGATGTGGGCCGCGTGGGCCAGTTTCTGGTCTGAGTTCCTCTTTTTTTATTCTTTCCTGTTTTCTGTTTTAATTTTCAGGTTTGTATTTTTATATTTGGTTTGAACTTTTTTTTATGGAATTTTATTTGTTGAATACTTGCAGCAACAATAAACTTATTAAGAATCAATTTGTGAACTTTTATTATATATTGTGATATTTTCTTTATTTCCTTTATATATACCCGTTTTCTATTATTATTTGTGAGGGCCTTTAATATGAATTTAATTGGGCAAAAATTTATAAAATTATTATAGAATGCATTACTACTAACTAATGATATTTTATTCTCATTAATATATAATATTGAGGCAACTTTTATATTTAGTGATCCTTCATAAGTATTTGGTACCTAAAGTTCTAAGTACTAATGGGGTTAATATTATTCCTATGAATTTAGGAAATAGCAATATAAATATTTTATTATTACTAACTTAAGAGTTAAAGATTTGAGATTATAAATGGCTATCATGAATTATGTGAGTTTTAATATTTTTATAACCTTTGATAATTGTAAATAAGGGTGAATGGTTCATATATATTATATTTATGTTAAAGATCTTGAATGGTATCACCATTTAGAATAAAATGGTGGGATTGTTTTCTAGGCTAACTTATGAGAAATAATTGATTAAGATAGTGCCTAAGCACCTATGATAATGATGATTGAAAATGACAAAGATCTGCTCAAGTGATTTGCTATAGGAAAATATTTCTATGAAGCTTTGTGTAAATAAGATGATAGATCAATCAGATGCAATGGATAATATGTTTGGTAAATATTTAGGGTCTAATGTTTACCAAGAATTCCTATCTTCCATAATTCACAATCCTGGACTTCTAATTAAGGAATTCCTTTCCTATATATACTACTTCTCTATATCCATCATCATGTGATAACAGGATGAGATTTGCTTTATAGAATCTTCTTATCCACCTTTTATTCTTCTCATTCATTTATAAATCCAATGATCTTGGCATTAAATCTTTTCATAATCTTCTCAGATCCATACTTGGTTAAATCAACTGTTCTACTGCTGATAATCTCCAATCCATCAAGAAGTTACTTCTAACTCCACTCATACTCTTCCTTAATCATCCATCACTAACATTACTCTAATGGATGTATATATCAAATTCTACTTTCCTTAAGTTCTTAGTATTTCCCAAGAGGAAGATACTACTTCTCTAATTCAAGGTGCTCTAGCATCATCTTAATCATACTATCTTCTCTCTACTTAACTCTAATAACAAAATACCCCAACCTCACATTATATTAATGTGACTTGTAATGACTAATCTAGACTAACATATCTATATTAGGGGTTAATCATGTTCTATCCACCAATGTCACTTATACATGATATAAGAATTCAATCTTGGTGAATAAGGCATGATCACTATAATCTTTTGATCCTTTATGGTTTAGGTTTCCAGTTGGCTAATCAAGGCTTCCATCCATACAACATTACAGTTGTATTACAATTATCTTCTATTTACCTCTATTGTATTAAGAGATATAATTCATTGACTATACCGACTTGATCCAATAGGATTACTCTTGGTAACTTTCTTCAATATTCATCCTTGGAATCCTCTTTGTTACCATATGAATATATATATTCCAAATAACTCTTCTATCATTTAGGAGTGAGTTAACTCCATCAATTATCATAATGATTTCATTCTCTCCAAACTCTTCCATCCTATAGATGATATTCAATTCTAGCTTTACTATTTACCCCTTCTTACTTATTTCTTTATAGGTCTTAAGTGAATGCTATAATAAGGACAAGAGTTGATAGGTCAAAAATTGATAGATTAAGAATTGGTGAATCAATAGTTGATTACTCAACATTGATGAACAACAATTATAAGGATAGGATCCCATAAGGATTGATATGGAACGAAGGATATGTGGTGAATGGTCTTGAATAACTTTCCTTCCTACTTAATACAACTAAAGGGTTAGGGTTAGGTATTACCATGATACTCATGGTATAAGTAAATGAGATTAAGATTTAGTGGTTCCATTCCTATTACTAAAGTTATGTTTATAACTTGGTATTCATTAATGTGTAATGATTACTAGGATATGATCACCTAAGGATCAAATATAATCCATTAAGTAATGAATTATGGTTTAACTTTTATTACATTTGATCTACCCTTAGATCAAATCTCACTTACCCAAAATAAGGTTTTAGCAAAGATCATATTGAAACTTATCGCAGTCAACTTGATGATCTACTTCAATTCCATCAAGTTAAGAGAAGCTTCAATCACTTTGAAAAGTTTTAATTTAAAAGCGCGAAAATTATTCAGATTTTCTATGCATGAATGCAATGCACACATCTGGGTTCAGCTTATTTCTAAGCTCTAATGTTGGGATGTTATAGACTCTCCCCCTTAAAATAAACTTCGTCCTCGAAGTTCGTAAACTCTCATGTTTCGGAGTAAGGAATTGTCTTGCATTGATTACGATAGGTCTCAACTCCATGGTAACCTCAATGGGAATAATTGTAATATCCCATATCCAAATCTTTTCCTTGAATCCTCATCATGCTCAACCATCTTTAACTTGGTGTATCCAATATTCCAAATTCTTTTTACTTCAGTCCCTTAGGGATATATCCTTATTACAATTCTTTAATTGATGTCTCTTATCTAGTTCATTTCCCTAATTAGGGGTCCTAATCCAATTCCCTTACTTGATCATCGAACTTCCTTACTGTATTATGCAAAGTCTAGGAAGTCTCACTAAAACAGGGTTCTAAATTTTATTAATTAATAGTATGGTCAAAAGACTAATCTTTGCTTTGTCATTGTAGGAGTTGTACTGGTAATCCTTCTGAATATTGGTTTTGAACACATTTAGTCCAAACCCAATTGGAATTTCTTGTTTCTCTACACATGTTCAATTGGATGTGCTATGTTACCTCTTAAGGTTCGCTTAAGAGTGATTTCCTTTAGAATTAGTCCGTTAGGACTATTCTATTTCATTACTTCAAACTTTTTCCTTATCAGGCTTTTAGACAAACTTTTGTTACTATCTTAAGTACTTTTATAACAATGACTTCCTTTTAACCTTATGAAAATAAGGCTTAATGTTGGCATAGGTTAATATTTCCTCTCCAATCTTTACTTAGAAAGTTAGATAACAATACTTCCACAAATTAATTACTCTCCCCCTTAGGGTTTACTAGTCTTCAAATTGTCTATATAGTATTTATTGGCTTTATAACTAGAATGTTGGTCTCTACTTAGCTTATACTTTATCTAATTAAGGTCTGATGAAAGATTGTACGGTGTATCCACACAATTGTGGATCTCCGAAACAAATCTTTCAACATTATTTGGCTTACTTACTATTGGACATTTTAGCTTTGATAGGTCAATTTTTCGCGAAGCATCTCGAAAGATGATCGCTTTAAATTTTATACTCCTTTAGGTCCGACTTAGCTTAAACCAAGTTTTATGCTCTTTATGCAACCAGTATGATGGTCTGGTTAACTATGTCAACCATCACCGGCTGCGTACAAGATGCCAACTGTGGATCAAATACTAGCTATGGATCAAATACCAGCTGCGAACCATGCTAGGGTGTATGTATTACCCAATGGTTCCGACATACCTCTGGCATTCTCTCTGAATTGTCAGATCTTGAATACCATTTTGGTTCCACAACTTCTTATTTGTACTTATTCATGATACTACCATGATCTAGTACAATTACTCCATTAACTTCTTAGCAAAATTACCTACTTTGATTGAACTTTAAGTTTATTACTTCTTGTTGCTCCATACATCTTCTACAATAAACTTCCTTCTTATATCTGGCTAAGAATAACCTGAACTTTATCCATCCTCCAAATTGAGTTGATACTCCTTACACTTGGCTTCATTCTTCATGTAGGTCTTCATCTTGATCTTTGGAACTCGTCACTCCCTTACACGAATTCCCATTACTATCTAGGTCTATAACATCAAGTAGTAACTGGATGTTGCAACATGCATTTGCACATCAAGTCAAACTTCATGTACAGATCTAGTCAAACAAAAAGATCCAAGAAAAACCAATAAATCCAACTATGGTACATATAACACACAATATTCTAAACCCAAAATATAGTAGTTGAGTATACTATCTCTTGAATTCAGGCTTAGTTATGTAGTATGTGACACCTCCTCATATAGGGTTACATCGTGATACTTAGCACATAGATTAAAACTATTCTTTGTTTCTTAATTTACCCAAATTACTCAATTGCAATAGGATAAATTTAAGCAAAGTGGTCTCAAATTTGGTTTTGACTAAAATTTTGTCTCACCTTTGGAATGACTCGCTATAACCATCCTTCCTTTAATAATAAACTATCCTCACATGATTTCTCTAAATAAATAAAAATATTCTATTGAACCCCTAAGATTGAAGGTTATCATTATTTTATGACACCTTTAACTACTATCATAGTTCTACCATGTAATTTTCATACTTATACTCCAAGATAATTCACTAAGTACTTGTCATACTTATACTTACATCATGGTTTCGGAGCTAATCTCACCATGATCTGGTTATGTTTTACCTGTACCTCATGATTTAAGAATTAATCTAGCCATGATGACTTTATTACTCATGACTCTATCATTCAGTCTTATCATGATTTCACTTCATCACGTGAAATTCTCAAGTGAATCCCACATGATTACTACTCACTACATCAACATTGATCCTAATGATATTCATCATTTTGCCTTTGGTTATCTACTGGTACTAAGATTTTACCGTTCTTACTTAATTTCTAGGATTAGGCTACACCATTAAGACTACTTCAATTGATGGCTTACACTTTCCTACAGTATCTTGGTGGTTTATGTCTCCCTCGGAGGACACTAAAGAGCACTATACTTTAGAAATGATAAAAAATTACTCCTAAGAGAATGACTTAAGCTTATGACTTAGGTGTGACAAAGTTATCCTCCAGTGGATACTCATCACAAGTCATAAGAATATTTGGTTTAGATAAGATGGCTCCAATAGTCACTATCCAACCTACAGATCTTCCTAAAAGGGTTTTAATCCTAAGGTCAAAGCATATGCTCTGACACCAACTGCGGTGACCCATCATACCACTGCATGATGTAGTAGACTATAGTCGTTGACATAACACCAATGAAACACCGTTCACTAGTATTACATCCCTCAGAGTAGTACAACAAACATAGCAGGTCCAAGACATGACTATAGGTTACAACTCAACTCTTTACACAAGATCCAGAGAACACTCTAGGTTAAAGAGAGAGAAAGAAACTTCTTAAAAATAAGAATCAGAAACAAATAACTCCAAAACTATCATACTATTAAGACTAGTATCTTAACTAATGGTCTGACATTGCTGCTATTGCAATACAGTACAGAAGTAGGCTCTATGGCTAGAGATTCTATTCTTATCTAATCCACAACTTCGTCTTCACTTGAGTGGATATATATGTTGACTTCCTTGACTTCATTGAAGAGCTTTAGCTTTTGATGATGATTCCTGGAGCATAACTTGATGTAAACGTCGTCTGTGCTGGCTTTAGAACCTATCAAGGGTTAAGAAGATACTTTGAGTACGAGCGTACTCAGCAAGTTCACTAGAAAAGTAGTGTTTAATGCACTATATCTACAACCACAGACCATAGGTCGTAGGCAATGCAAGTTTTCGTAAACATTTCTTCAAAGGTTGCTTTTATTCTGAAAAGCTATGTCCGTCAGCCTTCATGGGTTTACCAGAATTTTCATGGAGTTCTTTTCCCTCCGCGTTCGCAGCTCCTTCCCGAAACATGGAGTAACAAGTTACAGTTCTTGCACTCTGCAGAGGTGCGTTACTTTACCCATGAGAGACCTTAGGTTTTGTTGCACGGACGGGAGTATGTCCCTGTTCAAACTTCCTTGGTTTGAGGCACAACCTAAGATCCAAGCATATCACTGCCTTCTCCGCGACCCCGCATGTCTCCTTGGTGTACACCATGCCCACCTTTTGAATTACGGCAATGGTTTGTATAGACCATTCAGATGCCGAAACTATCGTGTGACGTTGAGGGCTCCCACCCATATGCTGCATATCCTCTACGAATTACCATATAATATGCATGCTACGAGTGATAACAGCCATGACCTGCAGATCCAGCTCCATGCGAGAGGGAAAAGATACACCTGACTTCTTCCTCCCATTCCATATCTCATGGTCAACGCGTAATATACGGCGCAAGAATCACTGGAGACATTGGTTGTTAAGTCCTAGATAATATGTTCCTTTACCACCGGAACTCTTATAGTAGGTTATTACCTCATGGTAAATAACCTATAATCACATTATTATGAAAATAGTGTTTTCTGACCTTTTTCAAATGCAGGTGATGACAACACTAGATTTGTAAAATACTTTACAGAAAATAATCAAAGGACATGAGCAAGTGTGAACTTTCCTTTTGTGATTGCAAGATTATGCACTCACGGTCTTTAGGACAATATAAAAGATTCAATATCTGAAATCAGCATCATTGGTCCGGTAAGGACTAATGTTTAAAGAAGCAAGATGCTATTATGCATAAGTAACGTAATGCAATTTCGTAAACTCAAATCCTGAGGTAACATTGTTCTAGGGTTTGGATACTGGAAATGGTTACTTTAGAAGGTGTTGTCCTTTTAGATTAAGTTTCACACACGTGCTTTTTATTAAGACTTGTGAATGTGTGTGAAACAACATGTAAACATAATGGCATACAACAATAAGATATACTAATGATATGTGCTACTCAAGGACTGCTTATATGTGAATTATCTTATCTTCAAGTTTTACCTTGCAGGTGATGATATTTATAAGGAACTGAAGTGTTAACAATCCTAGGTATATGAGTGAAGCTTAATGTAATGTGATTATTATTAATTGTCATTTGATGTTTGAAGTGGCAACAAGAATATCTTTTGAAGAGAATCTTACTCAACTAAACAGAAGCATTTAAGCTTTTAAGTTAACCTTATGAGGTGTTCTTTCTAGTTATAGCTTTTAAGTAAGAAATAATTACTCCATTTGAATAATGATAACATTTGTATTTGAGACTTATCTATCTTGGTTTTTAACTTGGCTAGTTTGGTATTAGAATATTTTATAACTAAATTATAACAAACCAAAGTTAACTATAAAACATATAATAAAGTCTTTAGTATTATATTTAAAGTTTGGTAGGCTAAAGTTAAATTTAAAACATAGATGGAACTTAGGTATAATGCTTGTGATACTTATGTCTTGTTCACCTTATAATGTATCTTTAAAGTTACTTAAGAATGGTATTACTTTTATTTGGTAGTGGATTCTTTACATTATAAATGTATGAAGGGATTTATCTCCCTATAAAGGTGTGGTTAAGGTTTGTGAATAAGTGAACATTATTATTTACTACTTATGAAATCACTATATTGTTTTGATTTGTTTATAAAGTTGTGATTAAAGTAAAGTAAAGGAATGGTTTTTATCTTATTAATATTATTCTTAGAGATTTTAGATTCGATAAGGATCCTTTTATAAAATAATTTACATTTATGGTTGAAGGATAACTTAACAAAATTATATTTAAAATGTGTTAAACCATTTTGACTTCATTAAATTAGTATTTAAGGCTAATACTATTTATTAGATTCAATTGGCTATTTTTTTGAATCTTAGAGAATTTATTTACTTTTATATGAATTATTAACTAAAGAAATAGATTTAGATTTAAGTTATTAGGGAATGAAGTTTTTATTTATCTTAAAAGTGGAATATTATATTTTTAACATGTAGGTATTATTTTTTTGATCTTGTTGGTATATTACATTTATTTTATGATTTATAAATAATAGGATATGATTTTTAAAATATTTATTATTTTATAAAGACTTAGTAAATAACAAATATTTGATTAAGTGTAGTAATAATGCATGATTATAGTTTTAAATTATAATTTTTCTTTTTCTAAGATTTTTGGTATTTTATATATATTTTTTAATATTTACTAATATTAAAATATAATTTATGAAAGTTTTATTACTTATAAACTTTTATTAAACTATATTTATTTAAATAATCTTCATAATAATATTTGATAATAGTTTTAAGTTGTAGATTTTATTTTTCTGAAAATTTTCATATATTAAATATATTTTTCTGAATTATAAAACAAAAGTTATTAATTAAACAAGATTTAATTATTATTTTTATATTGGAATGAATATGGTTTTATTTAATTCCTAAACAGTAAAGACATTGTGCATCTAAGCTAAATCTACCCACGGTCACTGACTACTGGGCCCAAGGCCACGTCCTAGGCCACATCAGCAAAGACGAGTCCAAAGACTGACCAGGTCAAGGGTGACCTCACCCTGACGTCAGCGTGACATCAACAATGGCAATGCTCACTGGTGATGCTCGATTCTAGCGACAGGACGCAAGCGCGCATGCGGGGTTAGGATATTCGGACGCGGGATATTAAGGCGATCCGATTGGTGGCCGCGCCGCCTGTATTTGGTCACCGGAGCACTAGCTCCGACGAACATCTGTGGCGGCGGACAGAGGTGCACGAGCAGGCGCGATGGAGGAAGAGAGGAAGGCAACGGAGGGGTGACAGCACCACGAGCTCACCAGCATGCCGTTGATGGGCTTTAGAAGACTCGGGGTAGCCAGAATCGCGGTGGACGACGGCGGCCGGACTTCGGGAAGACGAGGTCGCCGCGTCGACTCAAAGCTTCCTACTTCAATTACTTCAGCAAGGAGGCTCAGGGGAGCAAGGCGAAGCCGTGTGCTTGATCAATGGAGCACGATAGAGAGTAGAACGGTGGGGGCTCGAAGCTAGGGTTTCGAGCAAAGCGAAATTTTGAGAGGGAGAAGGGGAATTGGGCCTAGGGTTGTTTCTTGACAGCGACGCTGAAGCTTTTATAGACGTTGATCAGCGGCGGCGCGAATCTGGACGGAGGCAGATGATCGGGCGGTCGCCGGAGCTCGATTGAGCTGCTTCCCCGGCGATGCCCACTGTCACAAGGAAGAAGAAAGGGCAAACGATCGAAGGGGTATGCGGGCTTGTGGTGGGCTGGTGTTGGGCCGTTTGGGCTATAGAATGTTGCGTGTGAGCGACGGTTAAGGTAGCGAGGATGTGGGCCGTGGGCCAGCTTCTGGTCTGAGTTCCTCTTTTTTTATTCTTTCCTGTTTTCTGTTTTAATTTTCAGGTTTGTATTTTTATATTTGGTTTGAACTTTTTTTATGGAATTTTATTTGCTGAATACTTGCAGCAACAATAAAGTTATTAAGAATCAATTTGTGAACTTTTATTATATAATGTGATATTTTATTTATTTCCTTTATATATACCCTTTTTCTATTATTATTTGTGAGGGCCTTTAATATGAATTTAATTGGGCAAAAATTTCTAAACTTATTATAGAATGCATTACTACTAACTAATGATATTTTATTCTCATTAATATATAATATTGAGGCAACTTTTATATTTAGTGATCCTTCATAAGTATTTGGTACCTAAAGTTCTAAGTACTGATGGGGTTAATATTATTCCTATGAATTTAGGAAATAGCAATATAAATATTTTATTATTACTAACTTAAGAGTTAAAGATTTGAGATTATAAATGGCTATCATGAATTATGGGAGTTTTAATATTTTTATAACCTTTGATAATTGTAAATAAGGGTGAATGGTTCAGATATATTATATTTATGTTAAAGATCTTGAATGGTATCACCATTTAGAATAAAATGGTGGGATTTTTTTCTAGGCTAACTTATGAGAAATAATTGATTAAGATAGTGCCTAAGCACCTATGATAATGATGATTGAAAATGACAAAGATCATCCCAAGTGATTTCCTATAGGAAAATATTTCTATGAAGCTTTGTGTAAATAAGATGATAGATCAATCAGATGCAATGGATAATATGTTTGGTAAAGATTTAGGGTCTAATGTTTACCAAGAATTCCTATCTTCCATAATTCACAATCCTGGACTTCTAATTAAGGAATTCCTTTCCTAGATATACTACTTCTCTATGTCCATCATCATGTGATAATAGGATGAGATTTGCTTTACAGAATCTTCTTATCCACCTTTTATTCTTCTCATTCATTTATAAATCCATTGACCTTGGCATTAAATCTTTTCATAATCTTCTCAGATCCATACTTGGTTAAATCAACTGTTCTACTGCTGATAATCTCGAATCCATCAAGAAGTTACTTCTAACTCCACTCATACTCTTCCTTAATCATCCATCACTAACATTACTCTAATGGATGTATATATCAAATTCTACTTTCCTTAAGTGCTTAGTATTTCCCAAGAGGAAGATACTACTTTTCTAATTCAAGGTGCTCTAGCATCATCTTAATCATACTATCTTCTCTCTACTTAACACTAATAAAAAATACCCCAACCTCACATTATATTAATATGACTTGTAATGACTAATCTAGACTAACATATCTATATTAGGGGTTAATCATGTTCTATCCACCAATGTCACTTATACATGATATAAGCATTCAATCTTGGTGAATAAGGCATGATCACTATAATCTTTTGATCCTTTATGGTTTATGTTTCCAGTTGGCTAATCAAGGCTTCCATCCATACAACATTATAGTTGTATTACAATTATCTTCTATTTACCTCTATTGGATTAAGAGATTAATTCATTTACTATACCGACTTGATCCAATAGGATTACTCTTGGTAACTTTCTTCAATATTCATCCTTGGAATCCTCTTTGTTACCATATGAATATATATTCCAAATAACTCTTCTATCATTTAGGAGTGAGTTAACTCCATCAATTATTATAATGATTTCATTCTCTCCAAACTCTTCCATCCTATAGATAATATTCAATTCTAGCATTACTATTTACCCCTTCTTACTTATTTCTTTATAGGTCTTAGTGAATGCTATAATAAGGACAAGAGTTGATAGGTCAAAAATTCATAGATTAAGAATTGGTGAATCAATAGTTGATTACTCAACATTGATGAACAACAATTATAAGTATAGGATTCCATAAGGATTGATATGGAAAGAAGGATAGGTGGTGAATGGTCTTGAATTGCTTTCCTTCCTACTTAATACAACTAAAGGGTTAGGGTTAGGTATTACCATGATACTCATGGTATAAGTAAATGAGATTAAGATTTAGTGGTTCCATTCCTATTACTTAAGTTATGTTTATAACTTGGTATTCATTAATGTGTAATGAATACTAGGATATGATCACCTAAGGATCAAATATAATCCATTAAGTAATGAATTAGGGTTTAACTTTTATTACATTTGATCTACCCTTAGATCAAATTTCCCTTACCCAAAATAAGGTTTTAGCAAAGATCATATTGAAACTTATCGCAGTCAACTTGATGATCTACTTCAATTCCATCAAGTTAAGAGAAGCTTCAATCACTTTGACAAGTTTTTATATAAAAGCGCGAAAATTATTCAGATTTTCTATGCATGAATGCAATGCACACATCTGGGTTCAGCTTATTTCTAAGCTCTAATGTTGGGATTTATAGACTCTCCCCCTTAAAATAAACTTCGTCCTCGAAGTTCGTAAACTCTCATGTTTCGGAGTAAGGAATTGTCTTGCATTGATTACGATAGGTCTCAACTCCATGGTAACCTCAATGGGAATAATTGTAATATCCCATATCCAAATATTTTCCTTGAATCCTCATCATGCTCAACCATCTTTAACTTGGTGTATCCAATATTCCAAATTCTTTTTACTTCAGTCCCTTAGGGATATATCCTTATTACAATTATTTAATTGAT